>JAGSMP010000092.1:1274096-1911144 GCA_029286625.1 Parnassius orleans
CAATTAATTTGTTAATTAACTATGTTATTTAAATCATGTAATAGACTGAAACTGTTCTAATCTGAAGAGTATAGAGAACCTATAGGGAACCTACTCTGATAGATTTCTTAGCAAAAAAGGAGTCACAAAGCCTAGAAAAAAGGAGTTCACAACAGAAGAGAAAACAAATTGTTTAATAAATATTTTATTATGTTATTATGTATATTATGTAAATCATGTAATAGAAACTACTACAACTATCAAATTATTATGAAAATACACCTTATGAATGTTATCAAAAATCTACTTTAACAAGAAAAATTAATGCGTGCGTACTATATATTCGAGAAAAGTAAGTACCTATTAAAAATATCAAACAGAGTTTTTAAACACAAGGTGTGTTTCCAAAGTTTGAAACATAATTAGAAAATTACCTGGATTAATGTGTTCTGAACAACAATATAAGCAGATAAACACCTAGCGCGGAAACTTACATAATAATTAATATCGCTAATGTACTTTAATAACGTTAACGGCAAAATCACTTATGTGGTTACAGAAGTATATATTCGTGTATGTATAGGTTTAACATATTGTTATGTATAATTATTCATTCATTTATAAAGGTCCACTGCTGAATAAAGGCCTCCTCCATAATATGTTGCCTCATTGGGGCGAAATTTGCTGTAGTCGTTACGCTTGGCAGGCGTTCTTTATTATTTTTTATTGTTATCAGGAAGATACTGCTGCCCATCTCCTGTTTTATTTCCCTTTGCTACCTCTTACGACATATACGAGATGGTATAAGGTAGTAGATTCTCATACTCCGGCTTTTTATTTATTGTTATGCCGTAACGAAAAAGTATAGTGGGAGTACTATATACAAATGTAAGGAAGCAAGTTACTAAATGGAAGAAACCAACCCTTGTATATAATTTCACTTTATTAAAGAGTAAAATTACGTCATATCATTTACTAGCTAAACACAACACGATAATCCAATCCGGCTAGCCATTAGCGCGAACGATGCTCTACATCAAAATATCAACGGTGTTCACAGCCACAGCACATCTGTCACGTGCATTAAGTACTAATTAATCTGCATATTTTGCTAATGGTTATTTCTATTTCACATAAAATAACACGGCTTATTGTCCCGTGATTCTAGTAACAATCTTTTGCAACGATGCTGAGCACAGGAGCCTATTTATATTACTATTTAAACTTATGATAAAAACGTATATT
This sequence comes from Parnassius orleans, assembly GCA_029286625.1. Lineage (NCBI taxonomy): Eukaryota > Metazoa > Arthropoda > Insecta > Lepidoptera > Papilionidae > Parnassius > Parnassius orleans. The sequence continues at coordinate 1,275,321 of JAGSMP010000092.1, forward strand.
TTATACAGCATATATACCATATTTAATATGATATATAATAATTATATATATGAAAATATGGATTATAAAGTAAAACCAGTAGTTTTATTCAATGTGTAGTGTTTGCGTAAATATAAGAAATCATTATAAGATATAAGAAATCATTAAGTAAAGTTTAATAATAAAATAAATTATATAATAGATGCCCATTCTGTAAACCAAATTCCACCATTGCTCTCCGCAAATTGTTCACAATAATATATAGGCGTGAGCTTCTCCCATAATAAGATTAAATTCCCACACTATGCAAGTGCTTGCCTGATACCGTTACTCGTACTTCTTTTTTCTAGTCATTGCAGTGTAGTATCTACCTAGGCATATGTATGTTTTGGTTTAATCTAATATATAAACTTAACAATAACGTTAATACAAGCAGTCTTATGTCAATACTCGAGCTTTTCATTTCTCTCGTCCTTATATATAAAAAAAAAATATATAGTAAAAAGCGTACTTCCAAAAGTACCTATTTATTGTTAGATAAATTAGAGAAAATGTCAACGATAAAACAATAAATTTGAAAAATATCTATGCCATAGGCTTATTTTACTTACTTCGTTCATATATTTACATTTTTTTTATATGTGCGGAACAGTTCATGTTGTAAAAATGTATATTTAATGTATAATCATATTTGGTGATTTGACCTCAAATTCGTGCAATGAACGAACCGGAATTCATTATTTTGAAGCCTAATTTTGAATTCTGACACCATATATATAAGGACGAGAGAAATGAAAGGCTCGAGTATTGACATAAGACTGCTTGTATAAACGTTATTGTTAAGAATATAATATATTAGATTATACCAAAACATACGTATGCCTAGGTAGATACTACAGTAGATTTACCTCTCACGCCGCTACTATATACCAAATAACATAAATATCTACTTAATATTAGATATATGAACAATATTTTGAAACGTGAAGAAAATTCTAGAATTGAATATTATGAAAAATATCATTAGAAATACTTATTCCATTTAAAATTTAATTCAGTAGAAAAAATCAGTTATGTTTATTTATAGCTTTTGGTGGAAATTCCCTTCCATTAAATATGATTTATTTGAGTTTCCTCACACGATTCGCTACAAAGTTGCAAACTCAATTAAGGTTTATGCTACATTAGTATTTATTGATCGATAAAAGAAGTAACTTATCGCAGCATATTTATAGTTAATTTCATATAAATTTTAGGTACCTAATGAGTTTCTAATAATTCTAAAACTAAAAAAAAATCAATTATAATTGATATATATTTAGATTGTATTTTTGGCATAAGAATCATTATGCGTATGGGTTTTTCATTCATCTATTCACTACAGCCTATCAAAATGTCACTGCTCCCTCATATATTGCCTCATAGGGGAGATTTTGCCATAGTTCCCACGCTAGGCAGGCGGGTTAGCAACCGCATTTTTTTATTTATAGTTGTTATTAGGAAGACTCTGCCGCCCATTCCTGTTTTAATTTTCCTCTGTCGCCACTTACAAGTGGATATTCTTACGCCATTGCTATATAGCGTATGGATTGGGTTAGCAGAAATGAGTTCCTTTGTATTTGTGCATACACTCGTGAAATTATAATATCTCCTGCGGGTGATAGATACCGATTATTCGGAAGCTATCGCCTTGCTCGTAATTCGGCGTTGCTTTTTATACCGAAATACATTTCATATTTCTGAGTTTCTTGTTAAAATTTAAGTGACCAACGAATTTACAGTCCACCAGATGGTAAGTGGTTACCGCAGGCCTACACCTGTAACTCACTTCAAATAAAGAACGCCACAGGTGCGTTGTCACCTCCAAAGACTAAGAAGGAATACCTCACAGTATTTCTATAATTATACTGGCTCTATATACAAAGTGTTCAAGGTCTTTCTGTCAGCGGTAGTTTTTTATAGGCTGTGATATATATGTAAGTGTGACTAGCCCAGTTTTGTAATGATTTATTTACGATATAATCAAAATTCAGTTAAATATTAAGTTAAAAATTAAAAGGCTATTTTAATGATACTTCCTTTGAAGCACTGAGTGAAAAACAAGACGGAATGGAATGCCTTAATGATTTTAGAAAATCTTTTAAGGAAACCATTCAAGGACGCAGTTAGGAAAAATGTCCTTTGTTAGAAAAAACTTGGAAGAGCCTCACTTAAAGGGTCTCTTCCACCTTTATACTTTTTTTCTCTTAAGAAGACCAAGTATCATAGTCTTAGGTACACCTGACGCGCTTAGCGATCGAGAAAGCTTTGATTGCATTTATGAAAAAAATCCGATAAGCCCCCTAATTTAACGCGGGTATCTTTTTTGTCCTCTACACTATTAAGTCATAAATCAGGTGAAAAAGAAGTACCAGCTAGCAACAGAAAGGCGTTAATTAACCAGGAGCGAGAGTTCATAAATTGGACGTCGTGGCCAGTTTGAGACTTGTGACCAGGTGCTTCAAATGCCAACAGTATGGACATGTTTTGACGGCTCCGTGCTTAGCAATGAGTTGCTGCGCTAAGGGACGCGGGTTCGATCCCGCACGGAACAAGTATATGTATTGCCTACAAATAATTGTTCCGGGTCTGGATGTTTGTCCTTGTGAAATTTATGTATGTAAACTGCCCCCACGATACAGAAGAAAATCCTAGTGTGGAGGTAACGTTTTTAAAAACAAAAAAAAATTTCTGCATTCACCTTTCGGGAAACCATCGACACGTGTAAACATTGTGGTGAATTAGGACATCAGTCAAATGTTTGTATTAAGAAAGCTTATTCGGCGAAGTGTGAAACATGCCTGCGTTTCAAAAAACCGAGCAACCACAAAACAGGGGACACTGAATGCCCGACTAAAAGACGACTGAAACTAGGTTACATTACTACATTAATTCTATAGATTATATTGACACCCTCATTATAATCTATGGAATTAATGTATAGAAATGAAGTTTTTAATGTTTATATTTAGACGTGATCTAGTTGTCATCTTAATTTGATATTTCTCAGTCCACTCAAATTGGTAACAAACAAACTTTTAATAAAAAGTAAACACAGACTTCAAAAACTAAAAAAAATAATAGTTTTCACATAAAATCTTCCGACATCCGGGGTTTCTTCAATTCCTCGATACATTATGTTTTAGCACGGACTTTAGAAGCTATAATGTGAAAATTATTATATTTTAAGTTTTTTAAGTAAGTTTTTACTATAAATCCAAAGTTTATATTTATTTTATTGTCACGGTTTTTATACATTTATTTCAAACTTCTTAATTTCAAAGTATTTACACAGACCAATATGTATAATCTAAAGATAATGAAAACGTTTTTGCACGTCAACTAACTAAGCTATACGTATATGACAATCTGTACTAGTTTCTTGTGAAATACTTTGCGGGCCATTAGTGGTTGAATTTCTTGTTTGTCTACGTATTCCTAAGAGAGTTACCACACTCTTTTCGAGATCTGCAGTACACCCTGGTTTTCCGACACAAAGGATAGATTTGGTTAGATTAGAAAAAAAGGAATATGTAAAACTAGGAGGCAGATTATGAGGCTCTCTATCTTATATCAGTAGCTCTTATTATAGTAGTAAGAGTGACAAACGAGCACACAGTCAATCTAATGCTAAGTGACCTACATTAAACCCAAGTCACCTACATCTATCATCTTTAAAATCGAAACGAAAATAATGTTATCATCCCTGAGGTCAAAGATGGAATAACCCTTTACCAGCTAAAAGGGTCTCGGTCTCTACATTCACCATACGATAACGAAACCCAGCAGCGTAATGCTGCTATTTAAAGCTGGTATTCTGCGCGAAACCGGTACTTATCCAGTCGAGCCGACCCATTCGTGCTGATACAGCGTGGCACGCACCTAAGATCTAACATTAGATTTGTCTACTACGAGACATTGGCCACTCAACACCGGACAGATTTGACTGTCTTGAAAGTTAAAGTTACAGCCTACATGCGTCCCACTGCTGGGCACAGGACTCCTTTCATTTCTGAGAGTTTTTTTTACAATATTTTTACTTGTGCGATAATATTTGGATGACGCATCTATGATATAGCCCCATAGAGTTCGAAAAGTATAATAGAAAATCATAAAAAAATTATGTTATTATCGCTTCAAAAATATTTGGAATGAAAGAACTTTTATAGCTATCTAAACGCCAAAAAAAACCCAATCGATAGAACTCCGTTGATACATACGTATCTGTATAAAAATATCAATTTACAACCAAATTTTAACGGTCTAAATGTGACCACGTTTAAAGCAGTTGTTCAAAATTTAAGTCATATTTAGGTTGTAAATCATGCTTTGTAATTACGTTGTTATAAAGTTAGCCTTCACAAAATAACTCGGAATCTGTATACAGTAACAAAGCTTTTGTGTTACCGTAAGCATAATTCTAAACTTATTATTTTTTCAATGAATTTTTTTTAACGATGAATAAAAGTAATTTTACGGATTTTATGGAGTTTAATTCCGACATTTCGGGACTTAGGTGTTTGACGTCTTGATATCATAGTTAACGAAGGCTTCCTTCAACTTTTAAACATTAATTTTTGCTCGATGTGCGTAGAATGAGCTTATAGTGTCTTGAAGTCTAGCAGTAGTAGCTTGGGTTTAAAAAGTTTAATTATTTGTTAAGTAAACTGAAAAGTACAAAATCTTATCATATTTACCCACGGCGGAACGGAGAAGGTGTATGCGTTTAGGATGAGAGGTTGTTTGGGTGTGCAAACGAATGTTCCCAATTATCTCCATAATGGATTTAGATACGGTTTTTATGTAGGGTTTGTGATTGATCAGCAATTGTTATTAGATAAGTGTTATGGTATTAACTCGTCAGGGGGTGCTGCAATAAACATTTTTATTTTCATTAAATTTAGTGATCTCCGATTTGGTCAGTATGTAAAAGAGTAGTGTTAGCGCCATTTTTATTTAAAAAGTAGTACTTACATAAATGTAATAGTTCTTTCGCGTTGAAATATTTCGTTACTCACACACTAAATTGCAAAACAAATAACTCACTATGCCCTCGAGCAACGAGAGAACAATTAATTTATTTGACAGAATTATTTTTTTAATACTGTACATCGGAATATTAAAATTATTCATCAATTCATGGTTTCTTAAAAATGTATTATTTTGAGTAACATTGATATTATGTTTATTTTCTAAATTAGTAGAATACTAGCGAAGCTATTCACATTACTAATTGTCCCGTTAACCAAACCAGTTAAGCTTAAATTGTTCGTGTTATATTAGGAGTGGTTCACGCAAGATAGTCGAATGACGCATTCGAAACCACGACCTTGATTCCAAGCACCCTTATTTTAGGCTCTTCAGCTTAATTATTTTCTCAATAATAAATAATTTTTAACTAACTAAGACTCCTTGATTTATACACATTTTATACTTTGATAAATTGCTAAAAGGATAATGTTTTCTTATATTTACGCGAAGACTACACATTAAATGAAACTAATTTTTACGTATTATATCGCGTTTAATTTTACTTTTTAATTCCCAAAGTTTCGGGTGCTTTACAGCACCCATGGTCACGGGGGTGACTAAGGTGTTTGACGTCCCAATGTCATAGTTAGCCCGGCTACCTTCAGTTTTTTAATATTAATTTTTGGTTCGATCTACGCAGAATGAGCCTACAGTATCTTGAAGTCTAGCAGTGGTATACTTGGGTTTGGATTTAATTTTATTAATTATAGGATCCCAAGTCTGCAGTTTGTGAACATGTTCAAGATCGTCCCCGCCATTACATTAGATTTGATAGACCACAAATGCTCGCAAAAGAACACCGATCCCTACCTAGGATGATTCGCGAGGCTATTGAAATTAAAAAACATCCTAATTTCAATAGAGAAGATGGATGGGTGCTGCCATCTGCTTGGGATCCTATAATTAATAAAATTAAATCCAAAGCCAAGTATACCACTGCTAGACTTCAAGATAATGTAGGCTCATTCTGCGTAGATCGAACCAAAAATTAATATTAAAAAACTGATGGTAGCCGGGCTAACTATGACATTGGGACGTCAAACACCTCAGTCCCCCCCGTGACCATGGGTGCTGTAAAACACCGAAACGTTGGGAATAAAAAAGTAAAATTAAACGCGATATAATCCGTAAAAATTAGTTTCATTTAATTGCTAAAAGGATCTAAACTTCATCATTTTGTTAATAGCTTCGCTAGAAAATCTTAATCATTCAGTCGAATGTTAAACTTGAATTAAGAAACTTTATTGTTAAAGGGTTAGCTTAAGTTTTGAGGGGTTTGAAAGTCATTTACAGTCGTGGTAAAAAGGATTCGATTTAATTGAAAATTTCGCATGAGTAATTTCAAATAGAAAAAGGTGCTACCAACCGTGCTACCAGTTAACGCAAATAAATACCGCTCAGTAAGTCTAGGCAAGGTGATATTCCTAAAAGCATCGTACTCGCGACCAATCATTGCCGCTACAGGGCAAGAGGGCAGACTGCTTTCTCGCCCGGGATATAACTCGCCGAGAATAAATAGCTACTAGTGAAGAAATACAGCTAAATTTCTTAGTTCTTAGTTAATTAAAAAAGCAATTAAATTTAAAAAATACAGCTCGCTTATAAATAAATGATTTTCTATTTTAATAAAAAGGATGATGACTTTAAAACTGACAAAGTAATAAAAAAACTTGTGTGTGTACTTATGTACGCACGTAAGAAGTTATACTTATTTAGCGTAACAAAACAAAAATAACTAAAAACTTATATACGATCCTGTTGACAATTAATTGACGGCGCAGTGGGTTAGCAATGAGTTGCAGCTCCAAGGGCCGCGGGTTCGAATCCCGCACGGAACAAGTATTTGTATGGCCTACAAATAATTGTTCTGGGTTGGATGTTTGTCCTTGTAAAATCTATGTATGTGAACTGCCCCCGCGATACAGGAGAAAATCCTAGTGACGTTTTTTTTAAATTGTAATATGTTTTTATTAAGATTTTTAAACCTTATATTTACTCTCAATATTGTTTCACAAAATAAACATATGCGCCGGTGTCATCATCATCATCATTACAGCCCTTTACAAGTCCACTGCTGAACATAGGCCTCCCCCAAGGAACGCCACAAAGCACGACCCTGAACCACATGCATCTATCGACTTCCTGCAAGTCTTACCAGGTCATCACTCCATCTATTGGGGGGTTGCCCCACACTTCGCCTACCGGTACGAGGCTGCCACTTGAGAACCTTTTTCCCCATTGCTTGTCTGTTCTTCGAGCTATATGGCCGGCCCATTGCCACTTCAGCTTACTAATCCGTTGGGCTATGTCGGTCACTCTGGTTCTACTGGGAATATCCTCATTTCTAAGTTTATGACGCAAAGAAACCCCGAGCGTAGCCCTCTCCATAGCTCGCTGAGCGACCTTAAGCGTCCTCGTACGGCCAGCAGTGAAGGACCACGTCTCAGTTCCATAAGTCATCACTGGCAACACGCACTGGTTGTACAGTCTGGTTTTCATGTTTTCAGGTATACCTGACGAGAAGATGTGCCGTAATTTCCCGAACGCTGCCCAGCCGAGTTGAATCCGTCAATTGACCTCTCGGTCGAAGTTGCACTTACCTAGTTGGACTATTTGTCCTAGGTAAACATATTCGTCAACAACTTCGAGCTTAGTGCTCCCAACAACTAGCGGCATAGGTGTGACATGGACGTTACACATGACTTTTGTTTTGTCCATGTTCATCTTAAGATCTATCCGTTGGGACACAATTGAGGTCATTGAGCATAGTGTTTAGGTCCTCCAGCGATTGCCATGCGCCGGTGCACTTGTCGTATTCCGTTTATAGCTCATCCTTGACACATTGGATAATTAATTCGTGCAAACCAATTAATTATTATTCTCAACTACAAAATTAGTATCGGTACAATTTATAGTTCGTATTAAGTAATATATTGTAAACTAACCATATAGAAAAGTTGTGAGTTTCTTGCTGGTTCTTCCCAGGACAGAGGTTGGTACCGAACCGTTGGTAGTAGTACTATATTGAATAAAAGTGATTCTATTCTATTCTAAAAGCCTTTTCATTTGACTCTATACATCATAATAACATCCTTCATCAGAAATAAAATAAAGCGCTTTCCATTTAAGTTCTCTATATTCTAATGAACTTTCTACACATACATCAATCACCCCTTTTGATGGATAAATTTAACCTCTTTTATCTTTATTAAAGATATAAAATTATGCTGAGAATGCTTTTACAATGTATCCACCTTTAATATAATTCAAAACAATATTATTATTTTTTGCTTATGTGCATGGAAATAAAATCACTTAATGCTAATATATTTTGAAGTGGCAGAGAATTAGTATTATATAAATCTATACTAATATAATTAAGCGGAAAAGTTTTTTGTTTTTTTTTTGTTTGTTTAAACACGCTAATCTCTGGAACTACCAGTCCGTTTTGAAAAATTCTTTTGGTATATTATAGCCAGATTCATGAGAAGATGAGAAGCAAGTCAGAAGAAAAAGCGCTCCCGAACTGCTTTATCCGCGTGCGCTGGCGTAATAGTTAGTGATACGTAAACACAATGTACTACAAAAATATAGATCATTACTTTGTCTAAAAAATCCGTGGTACTATATGCCTATTTCTTATACATAAGTCACAATAAGGTATTTAGTGACAAAAAGTTATTGAAAATTAAAATGTGATTTATGAGCGTTATTATTTGGCATGGCATATTAATTCTTACGAGCAAAAGTTACCTCATCATCAAGAAAATTTTATGAAAATAAACTTTGCTCTTTATAGCATGTTATTTGGACGCATAGTTCAAGAGATAATGAAAAATTAAAATAATTTTACAAACGACTCGGCGCGCGAACGATGCATAAACTCATAGACTTAGAATACACTATGCATAAACCCTAGCCGCCAGATGAAAACCGTGAAATCAGCAGTTAACACTTCTATGAGAGAGGTTAGTTCAATCATTTTAGCTAAAAAATTGGCAATATTAATGGAGTACTTTTATCTATCGGTATAAGTACGTTATAGAGCGTTAAATTTTATCCACTCTCCCTCCCCCTCGATATATGAACATTTTTTTACCATTTATCGATTTTTTTTGCTCTACGTTTAGTTTTCTTGAAAATTTCCCACTTTACCGCCAAGATATATATGACTAAAATAAAGAATAGAATATTCTCTTTAAAAAGGGGTATAATTTATTTCTAAAGTCCTTCGTTTCACGTTGCTATGCTACTTTGAAAATTTATTTCATTAAGTAAGCCATTAAGTGAAATATAAATATTTGTATTTTAGCTAAAAAATTGGCACAATTAATGGAATAATTTTATAAGAGGTTGATAGGATCATTTCGTACCTTCACACTTTTCATGTATAGTGTACGGTTTTCTTTAAAACTGAAAAAAAAACACGCTTTGGCACACTCGGGAGGGGGGGGGGGAGCCCCAGAAGATAAAATTTAACTTTTAGGAGATAAAATTTACTTAACTTGAAGAGATAAAATTTAACTAAATAAAAGTAAATAAAAGTACTCCATTAAATTTGCCAATTTTTCCATACATTGCTATCTAAAATGCCTGAAGGGCTCAGACGCGTGATATACGCGGGTGAAACCGCGGGGCACGGCTAGTATAATATATAATATGTTGAATTATTTTAGATCCTATACTTTCTTTTTAACATGTACATTTTTAAACTTTTTCTTTGTCTGTCATTTCCTCTTTTTGATGTCACTTCAGTACCTCTGATTGATGTAGTATAAGCAGATAAACTAGGTACAGGTTCAATATCTCTGTACTGATATGTAGATAATCTGCGTGGAAGATGAAGATCAACCTGGAATTCAAACAAATTAAATAGACAATGCAGACTTATTTCACATAACTTATATAATTCAAGGGCAATCTAACACATAATCTAGTTTAACAATAATATATAGAAGTATAATTCAATTTCTATATAATTATTTTATCTACACAATTCTTAATATATGCAGTAAGATATTAAAACCTCATTTTATTGTTATGAATGTAATACAAAATGTATAAACTATATATTTTGAAACACCCATTTTCAGCAGAATAAGTTACAGCTTTCATTATTTATTCCACTATCTTTCAGAGAAGAATGTCAGATGATTTGAATTATGATACTGCCTTAGATAGGTACGTCAAATTAGTTTCCATAAAATTGAAAACTCAACATGAACACACTATCTTTATTATTTAATTTGACATGTGTAACAAATAGGTAATCTGAATGATTTAAAAAGGCTATTGCTTTTTCTTATCTATGCCGGTACGTTAGCACATGGTAGGAACAGACACACTTTGTAACTTTCTTCTTTTTTGAGCAGAAAAGCAGTGTTGATGAAAGTGATTGCTACATATCATAGAAGATTTATATGGAGTCCAATTTTATCTATAATATTTATAGGGAATCTGCAAATAATATGTTATTCCGTTTCAATAAATGGACAATTCACATATTATCATAACCATGTAAGCTTATGTTAGTGGTCAGTGCAGTAGCTGTCCCTGTCATTATTGAATATTGGTTTCTGTGTCAATCTATACGGACTTGTTGTCAAAATTTGTCGATGTTATCTATACGGACTTAAGCAAGGCGTTCGATAGAGTTCCTCATGATATCGTTCTCAAGAAACTATTAATTTATGGTATTCATGGTTCTCTTTTAAAATGGCTTAAGTCTTATCTTACTGGTCAAGCTTTTTATGTGGTAGTGAATGCCTTTGCACCAGAATTGCATCCCATCCCTTCAAGTGTGCCCCAAGGTTCTCACATCGCACCGGTATTACTCAACATCTTCGTTAATGATCTTCCTCTTAGTCTTACTTTTACGAAACCATACATGTTTGCTGACGACTTGAAGTTGGCTAGAGCCGTTAGTTCACTTGAGGATGCTGCACTTGTGCAAAGGGATATCGACTCCTTAGTGGTTTGGTGCACAACAAACGGCATGAAATTGAACGTAGATAAATGTGTGCACATCAAATTTACTAAGAAATCTAAAATTATTCCAACTGCTTATTATATCGAAGGCATTCAGTTCAAAGAGGTAAATATTGTCAAAGATTTGGGTATTCTTTTGGATCGAAAACTAACATTCGTCAATCATATTTATCATGTTACAAAGAGAGCATAAAAATGTTAGGTTTCGTAATAAGGAATAGGAAATTTTTCAGAAAACCAGCAACCAAAATTTTGCTCTACTGCAGCCTAGTGCGCTAAATTTTAGAATACGGAAGTGTAGTATGGCGTCCCCATTTTGCAACCCATAGCCTGAGGATTGAACGGATTCAAAAAAGGTTCAAACGTCATTTATCGTACTCCGTTGGCAAGCTAAATCATTAGAATATTTTAAGTTGACATCACTGGACAAGCGAGGAGAAATAACTGACGTAATGTTCTTCTACAAAATTATTAGAAACTACGTATGCTGTCCAGAACTCCTCTCAAAATTTTGCTTTAGAGTGCCGCGGAGAATACCTCGTGCTCCTATCAAGCCTCTAGTATGCCCATTTCGTAGGACGCTACTAGGATCGAATTCCCCGATCTCTAGAATGAGCCATATTTACAACAAATACTGTGACCATCACCATACAATGTACGTCAAGGATTTGGTAATCCTTGACGTACATTGTATGACAACCACTAAATTTAAAAAAACAATTTTAGAGATGTAGCTTTTAGTTTTTAGCCTTATTATTTAATGTTTCATTGTGTAAGCGATGATTACATATAAGTGATTGTGCATTATGCCCTAGACACTAAGCTTTAGCAATTAAGATTTTTACTGGTGGAACAATCGTTGGTAATCTAATTAAATTAAAAAAAAACTCTAAACCACAGTTTTTTAAAACGTTTCTAAACACTAATTTTCAATAGAAATTCACTTAAATAGATAATCTTATTGAATCAATAGCAATAACTTTGTTTATCTAAGGACCTCAAAAACCGAGCGTGAGATTGACTTAATAGTAAATATTAGCTCTGTCACGTTTATATTGTATACTATTATTATCAATAAAGTTACCTATTCGTTGTAAAAATATAACTTACTAGGTATCGTTCACTTTATTTGAATGAAATCGACATCAAAAACAAACGGAGCGTATCACTAATAAGTGAGGTTATAAATGCCCTCATATTTTTTATTTGTTATGCTGATTCATCTCAATACTAAATAAAATTAATTTTTCATTAAATTATACATAAAGAAAAAACGATAGATATCAAGTTATAAACTTACTGGTGGAATGAGTGATCCTGGCTATTATTCTTTTGGAAGAATTACATCCTGGTACAGAACCAAAAACCATCGTATTATAGCCATACATTTACTAGTTATCACTTTAGTTCACTGAAATTGCCGAAATGTATTCGCAATATGTGTTTAGTCTCGCACTAGATAAATAATAATTTATAATGTAAACAAATGAATATATACCGACAGTTAATCTCAAATCTATAAAATTTGAGAGACAATTACCAACCGAAGTTGTCGCTTTTAGCCTACGATGTGCATCGTAACAATTTAATGGTGAAAACTGCCAGACCAGAGTGGCCTTTTAGTCAAATAACGGGCGATGCCCATATCCGGCTGTGGAAAAGGCAATGAACGTAGGATGACTTTTTAACTATTTTTAAGATCAATTAAAGTAAGTCAAGCTTTGGGGAAGTATTAATTATTGTTTTTTTACAACACACAGTATAAAGTAAAAATGTTGCAGTGGCAATTTAATTGCTTGTCATAATTTCTTTTAAACTTAAGCTTACGTATACTTTTTATAAGCGCAGCCACATAAGAGCCTGCGAAGAATTAATTACAATTTCCAATCAACAGAGCTTTACCAGATAGAAAAACACATGTAAATTTAAGACTTTGCTATAATATTAGCATAAAAATTCTATAATAAATATATAAAAATCATATAATATCAACCAAACAAGCCGCAGAAACTACAAAGGGCTGGCTATATAGTTAGCTCAAAGAACTGACCGACAACCGAGGGTAGAAAGGTTTCCGTACCGATAACAAAAGTCCGCTGACTAGATGACGACCTGATAAGACATGAAAAAAGTCAATGGGTGCAGGTGGCTCTGGACCATGTTTAGTAGCATTATTTAGGGGAAGGGGAGGCCTATATTCAGCAGTGGATTTGTAAAGCTTCATTGCCATCATTATCATTGTAATGATAATGATGATAATGAACCAAGTAATAATTTTATTTTAATTAGTTATACATTATCTTTATGTTTACTTCACTATTACGAATGAGAAAATTAATTCTACCAGTTTTGAGAGGCAGGTGATCTACAATAAAGATAAAGTTAACTTTTTAAAGGTAATAAAACATTCCGTTTTATTAAAGTTAGTAAAAATTACTTTGCCTATATCCGCTTAATGAAATAAAATGATGTGTCTTACCCAGTTTGAAGAGCAACGTAACTAATCTTAGTCTTAGCAGTCAGCCACCGCAGAGTCTACTTCATCTAAGAATGCCCCGTGTAGAGGCGAAACATGTGTCGTATTGTGCACGCAATTGAGTGAGGGCGGGGGTGCTGTTCAAACTAGGTAAGACACATCATTTTATTTCATTAAGCGGATATAGGCAAAGTAATTTTTACTAACTTTAGTATAATGGATTTCGCGAAGTAACGCCTGATTCTATTAATCATTCAGATTCTTAATCAGGGATAGATATAGGTGTCAATGATCCACAGCATTAATTTATCATTAGAAGGACTACGCCCTCATTTTCCACACTCACCATACTTTGCTTTGACTAATTTAGTTTTTGCTTTATTTTTTATTTTTTAATAGAATAAGGGTGATAATATACAATAACATTCTGAAGTAGCAGTGATTAGAGCTTTTGACGTACAATACACATATTTATATACATTTTAATGGAGTGGCATCAATCAATCAAATCTTAAAACAGTAGGAATATTATGTCAATATTTCGAATACATACCTACTACATAAAATACAGGACTTAGTAAAATCACTTGAAATATATGTATTCTCTCCGTCGTCTCTTTAACTTATTTTTCTCCGAGCGAGAGATGGTCTAATATTGCAATAAAAGCTTTTAATTATTGATAAATAATACATTTTTAAATTTATATTGACTCTCCTCTCAGCTCTGGATGCGATATTGTCAGATGATCAGAGGCAAGAAGTTGGTAAAGTGGAGCGTATCTGTGTCGTAGAAAATCTCAATTGTAATAGGATATAATGATTTCTTATATTTACGCGAACACTACACATCAAATGAAAGTAATTTCACGGATTCTATCGCATTTAATTTAACTTCTTAATTTCCTATCTCTCTACTCTGTCAAAACATACAGTGGACGAACCGACAGTAAAAGTATTATCGAAAGGCATGAATTTCGCACTAACACCGCGAAGAATCCCGTACGAAGAAATTACCTGTAGTGTTAAGGATTGTCTGTTTAAGAATAATATCGGTAAGGAGGATTTGGAGGCCATACGTCAAGAGTAGAAAAATTAAAAATATTGTATACATAACCGGCCAAGTGCGAGTCGGACTCGCGCATGAAGGTTTCCGTACCATCGTAATACATGTTTGTAATAGGGAGCCTCTTTTAATTTTTAATTTATTTTAGTTTTTATTGTTTGTTGTTATAGCGGCAACAGAAGTACACATTCTGTGAAAATTTCAACTGTCTACCTATTACGGATCATGAGATACAGCCCGCTGACAGACAGACGGACGGACAGCGGAGGCTTAGTAATAGGGTCCCGTTGGTTACCCTTTGGGTACGGAACCTTGCACTTTGGGTCAAGACATTTCGTGTTGGAAGAAGAGGTAATGTGAACAAAAATCAATTATTAAAATATATTGAATATCTTAATAACTTAAATGTATATGAAGTTATCATGTTTACATTGCCTTACATACAGGGGTGGCCACAGGAAAATAATCTAAGATATGATTTAAATTTATTAATGAATAACTTGACATGTAATAGTAACTTAAATTTGACATTTAATTGTAAGAATTATAATGATAAATTTCATGTGATTGACATAAATAATTTAATTAAGAAGTTTATGACTGGAGATAGGTATTACCTAACCAAGTATAGTATAAGACTGATAGCAAATGTGCTATCTTATTATTTATGTTTTAACTCAGCCAAGGATTTGGCTACCCAAACATTTGCTTCTATTGAGCAGTGTAATGACTTTACATTGAATTGGGAATCAGTTCCAAGTAATTTAAATTAGAAAATGAGACAATAGAGGTAATCTCTAGCAATCATAGTAACAATTTAAATTATCCAGAATGTAGCCCACAAATAGTTAATTGTATAATTTCTCACAAAACAATCATAAAAATTGTATACACCTGGTGCATCAAAATGTGCAAGGCATGTTGGGCAAAGAATTAGAAATTGAATTGTTTTTAAATAATAACAACATACGAGTACATATTTTTGTATAACTGAACATTGGTTAAAAGATTATAACTATAATATGTTTAATTTCAGTAAACATCAGGTGGTCAGTTGCTTTAACAGAGAAAAAATTACGCGGTGGCTCCTTAATATTAGCTAATAAATTATTAATAAGTAAAGAGCCTTGTGAGCCTCTCTGTTGAGCAAACTGTAGAAATGGCATGTGTTGAGTTGAGACCCCCAACATTCTATGTATGATTGTTTTGAAAAAATAATGGAGGAAGTTTTGCTTAAACTTAATAAACAGAATAAATCTGTCGTCGTATGTGGAGACTTTAATATCAATCTCCTTGAAACTTCTTCCATAAGTATTAAGTTTAGATCATTACTCAAATGATACAACCTTGTTAATTTGTTCTTTGAGCCAACACCTATTGCAGGGCCTAGTGCCACTTGTATAGATAATATTTTTACTCATGTTGAGCCCTTACATAAATTAATTATTCAAAATTAAAGTTCTGATCATTCTGTTTCAAAAAACAGAAAGTTAAGAAAGTTGTGCTTGTTAGGTTTTTTTATATATTTTAACTTAATTTGATTATAACTACTTAACTGCCTATAACTCACTCTCTGTTCTACCCAAGGTTAGCTGGTAAAGAATGCCATATAGCATTAAGCTCGCCTTTTGTACACATATTTGGTGCAAAAAAGAATAAAATAAATAAATAATTTGACAAAATCAGATCAAGACGTTGCAACGGCTTTTAAACAATATTTTACCGACATTCCGATTTTGACTACAAAGTCACTCAATTACTCCCCTACTGTCGCCGAGTCATTACTCAAACAAAATGTAAATGTCTGTAAAAAAGAATTTGCATTTCATAAAATATTATCAGGTGATATTGTAAAGTATTTCAAAACTATTGATATTAAGAAAACAGCAGATCTATGGGGGATTTCTGTTAAAGTTATTGCGTCTATAAAAGATGCGATCGCACTCCAACTTGCTATAATTTTCAATGCTAGTATCGAATCTGGTGTTTTTCCTGATTTAATGAAATATAGTAAAGAATTATTTAAATCTGGCAGTACATTGGACCCCAGTAATTTTAGACCTATTTCTGTACTGCCAACACTCAGTAAATTTTTTGAAAAAATTAGTTTTTTTAATGTAAATAAATTACTACATAACAATCAGTTTGGATTTACAACGGGTCGCTCGACAATTGCCGGTGTTGAGCTAATCAAACATATTTTCTGTGCATGGGAAAATTCAGAAGATGCTTTGGGTATATTTTGTGATATTTCCAAGGCTTTCGACTGTGTTCACCATGAGACATTAATCAGGAAGCTAGCTACATCATTATGGTGTAAAAAACATAGCGCTTAAACTTATTATGTCATATCTAAATAATAGAACGCAAACAGTTGTTATTAATGGATGCAGTTCTTCCGGATCGGTAGTATCTATGGGTGTTCCTCAGGGCACAGTTCTGGGTCCCTTTCTGTTCTTAGTTTATATTAATGACTTACCTTAGTTGATAGGGAATAACCATGATATAGTATTATTTGCTGATGATACTTCGTTGATTTTCCGACTAAAAAGGCAATTATTGAAATATGACGAAGTGAATAATGCTATATCAAAAGTAGTAACACTGGTTTAACGTCAATAATTTGCTTTTGAACGGTAATAAAACGAAATGTATTAAATTCACTACACCTAATGTCAAAAAGGTGAATACCAGTGTGCTTTTAAGTGGGAAGGAGCTGGGTTTTGTTGAATCCACTGTTTTTTCAGTATTACAGTTGACGCGAAGCTTCAATGGGGCCCTCATATATCTAAACTAGCTAACGAACTTAGTTCTGCAGCATATGCTGTAAAAAAGATTAGACATGTGTTGTAACAGTTAGATTATTTTATTTTAGTTATTTCCATAACATAATGTCAAATGGAATCTATCTTTGTTTTGCAAAAGAGAGCCATAAGAGCAATTTATAACCAAAGGAATCCCTTAGAGAAAAATTTAAAGAAATAAATATATTTACTTTGGCCTCTCAATATATTTACGAGAACTTATTGTATGTACACAAAAACAAAAATAGTTTTATTAAAAATAGTGATGTACATTCTGTAAATACTAGAAACAAGCACAAGTTAGTTACCAGTTACTCGACTCCAAAGGGTCAGTAATTCCTTCATGGAGCAATGTATACGTTTTTACAACAAAGTCCCAGAAAATATGCAGACCATTTCTATCAAAAGGTTTAAATTACTTATTAAGCAAAAATTGTCTAGTAAGGGTTATTATGCTACTAAAGAGTATATGACTGATAATAACCCTGGGAATGAGGTGATCACTACCATGCTGTTTCTAAATGTTTTCATAACAATTGTATAAAATATTATATTGTAAATTGTGCTTTTTAAAAAAAAGTCCCGCTGGGTTTCTTGCTGGTTCTTACCAGGCCAGAGGTTTTTTTTTGCGAACCAGTGGTAAAAGTAAATAATGACTTTCAATAAGTATTATGTACTATAATCTATATTGAATAAAATTGATTCTATTCTATTCTATTCTATTCCTTGTTACGTCGAAGTTCAGCGCCGAAACTAAATCTCCCCAAAGATGAGTTTAAAGCGTTGTACTACTTACGTAACAGACCAGAGCTCACGATTCTCCGCGCGGATAAAGGTATTATTTCCATTTGAGAAAATGATCATATGCCAAGCCACCGAGGTTGTATGGTTTACCGAAAATACACAAACCAAACGCTCCACTACGTCCCGTAGTGAGCCCGATCGATTCAACAACTTATAAATTGGCTCAACACTTGGAAAAAATAATGTCACCACTAAGAGGACACACCAGAGTACACACAAAGGATTCATTCCATTTTATTAGTGAGATAAAAGACCTACATCTCGCTGACAATAAAACTATGGTCAGTTTTGATGTTCAGTCACTATTCACATGCTTGCCTATTGAAGACTGCATCTCAATTGTAACTAGGAAGCTAGGAGATAACAACATGCCTACAAAATATGCAGTATTACTCAAACACTGCCTCACATCTGGCTATCTATTTTGGAAGGAAGAGTTCTACAAGAAAGTAGACGGTGTGTCGATGGGCTCACCAGTATCTCCCGTAGTTGCCGACATATTCATGGAGGACTTTGAGGAGAAAGCCCTTCTTACTGCTCTTGTAAATCTAAGATTCTACAAGCGGTACGTAGACGTCACTTTCACAATTTTACCATCTGACAAAGTAACTGCATTTTTAGACCACCTCAACTACATAAACCCTAAAATACAATTCACAATGGAATTAGAAGCAAATAATTCTTTAGCTTTTCTACATGTTTTAGTCATCCGAAATCATGATAACACTATTGGTCACTCTCTGTATAGGAAAAAGACCCATACCAACCGATATTTAAACGGTGAATCTCACCAACATCCATCACAGTTAGCTACCGTGGGAAAATCTTTGTTTCAGAGAGCACAAAGGATCTATGACAGAAAACATCTGGCCGCTGAGCTTAAGCACGTCAAGCAAGTATTGCAAGATAACAAACTTTAGGCCCGCGCCTACGTCACAGAGACCGAGTGAAGTCGGCCACGGTCGAGCGTGTGTCTGCTGTACTAACATACGTCAGAGGAGTCACAGACAAGATTGGCTACATCTTGAAGCGAGCTTCCATTAAAACCTACTACAAGTCGCTGAAGAAGATTAGTCAGTTTTTACCATCAGTCAAGTGTAATGTCCCTACAAGATGCAGGAATGTACAAGCTGGATTGTGAATGTGGTCTCTCTTACATAGGACAAACAAAAAGATCTATAAAAACCCGCGTAAATGAACATATAGCTGACTTGAAGAACCGACGTTCCGGGAAGTCTGCAGTCTATGAACATGTTCAAGATCGTCCCCGCCATTACATCAGATTTGATAGACCACAAATCCTTGGAAAAAACACCGATTCCTACCAAGGATGATTCACGAGGGTATTGAAATTAAAAAACATCCTAATTTTAATAGAGAAGATGGAGTTGTGCTGCCATCTGCTTGGGATTCTATAATTAATAAAAATTTAAACCAAACCCAAGCATACCACTGCAAGACTTCAAGATACTGTAAGGTCATTCTACGTAGATCGGACCAAAAATTAATATTCAAAAACTGAAGGTAGCCTACACTGCAAACACCTCAGTCCCGCAGGGAACATTGGTGCTGTAAAGCACCGAAACGTCGGGAATTAAAAAGTTAAATTAAACGCGATAGAATCCGTAAAATTAATTTCAATTAATTTGTAATAGGATAGTTAATGCGGTAGCAGAAAGCTACATCTAATACATGTGGACTGTATTGTGCATTTGTATTTGAGCGTAGGTTGTTCGGGTTCTACTAGTTCGTAATCGGTCCGCGTATTCATAAAGGACTTCCTCGGCTGGGTATATCGTTCTTGTGCCCTACGCCGGTTGTTTAGCATTTAACTCTCCCGCTATAAGTGCGAGAGTTCCTTCTCCTATTATGATCCGAATTTCAAAAGGGCATAGAGCATACGACTTAGGGACCTTCAAGAAAAGAGCCTACTCCTTTCTAAAAGGCCGGCAACGCATCTGCAATTCCCTTGGTGTTACGGTTGTTCATGGGCGGCGGTAGTCACTTACCATTAGGTGAGCCGCATGCTCGTTTGCCCCCTCTCCTATAAAAAAAATAATAGATTTCGGGCCGGGAGGGCGCCATGCTTTATATATTTTTCTATCCCGACTGCACTTATATACATTTCTGTGTGTTTCACTGACTTGTAGGTTGGTTGCTTCCAATTCTAGAGTGTTACTTTGCGCCGCACAATAGCTGTGGTGGAACAATATACAGCTACTTGCCGCCAAGCAGCAGTGCGTGCACTGCTGTTTTCCGGTCTGAAGAGTGTAGTAGTATAATAACAGGCTATGCATATATTTTATATCTTAGTCCTCAGAGGTAAAAACAAGGTGCTTTGTTTGAAGTTTGGTTGTTGGTGTCCATGGGCTGCTTGACACTTAAATTAATAAAAGTTATAATTTTTTTATAATATATAACTTCCTTTTTAATAAAACATACTAGCAATGCTAAGAACATTACTCATGTTCCCTATTACCACTTCTGGTAAGCCTATAATGCTTGTGTTTGTAGTGTTTGTCCACAGTAGTCGAATGGCGGATTCCAACCCACGATCTTTGAGTTCACGGCCGCACCCTGCCAGTCCACCTGATAGTACTCTTTGAAGTTACTATCAGGTGGACTGTAAGTTCGTTTGTCACTTCAGTTTTATAAAAAAAATATACATTACATTTTGTTAATCAGTCACATAGTTAGATAAGTTAGAAGATTATTACTTAAAGGAGGAAGAATTGGATGAAGCTAGGTATATTTGTATAAAACAGAAAGCAGGAAAAGGAAATAAAAATGAGCACTAAAATTAGTTTGCACATTATATTGGTTGTTCCATTTCACATCAGAGTAGTACTGACGTCTGGGAATTAAAGACCTTATTCATTGGTTTATTATACAGGGTTACTTTGCAATAACCGGCCAGAAGGTTCAGAATATGTAATATAGGCAAATGTTGAAGCAATATTAATTAAAAAAATCCCAAACATTCTGTCCTTTTTATCTTTTACATTCAAAATGCATTATTTTAACTGATTTTACTGCGCACGCACACATTCGTAAGGGTCGATCGGTAGGCATTCAATTTGGGATAATTTTAAAATAAAAGCCTTATTTACTCGTCTTTTCAAAAACTACAATAACGGTATATCATTATATATATATTTGAACTTAAATTTATTTGGCTACTCTTTGAAAAATAACCCTGTATAAATTTCATTCACAATTTTTTTAATGCTTTGAATACACAGAATAAATATTCGAATAATAGATACCTACATACGCCATATCGGAAGTAATGAGATACAAACTATTCTTAAGTCTTTCTGGCAAGTTACCAGAAATACTTCTTTAGAGTTTTTTTTTTATGAAAATGAAAGACGATTTTCTTATAGTGAATAAATATTTTATTTAGTTATAAATATTGTCCACTTTGGTCCAATATCTTTTGCCATCTTTCTGGCAGTAGCACTATTCCACAGTCTTAAAATTTTTGTTCTTTATTGGCAAAAAAACTGATCCAGGCGGTTTTAGACCTCCTCATTTGCAGTAAAGGTTTTACCGTTTAAAATAATTTTTAGAGACCGAAATATATAATAATCAGAAGGTGCCAGATCTGTAGAATATGGTGGATGTGGCAGTATATCCCATTCAAGCTTAAAAGCTTTTGGCGGTTTAAAAAACTTGTATGAGATTTCGCATTATCTTGGTGGAACACTACACGTTCTCCATTGATCAATTCTGGCCTTTTCTGTTTAAGAGAATGATTCAATTTGTCCAGCTGATGATAGTACACTTCAGAATTGATCGTTGTGTTGTTAGATTAAATCCTACCAAACAGATAGCATCACCTTTTTTTAATGAATATCGGCTTTCGAAGTGCTTTGAGCCGGTTCATCTTTTTTACTCCATGATCCCTTGCGGTTAACATTGTTGTAGACAACCCATTTCTCGTCCCCAGTGCTTCAAAAATAGATCATTTTCTTGACGTTTCAAAAAATGCAAACGTCAACGCGACGGCAAAAATTTCTTTCCGTAAGAACATGAAGAACCCATAATATGTCGAGCTTTGAGATTAAGCCTAGGCGTTTCAAATGATCATGAACGGTCAAATTGTATAAATTTAATCTTTCAGCAATCTCACGAGTTGTTATTCACCGGTTTACATTAATTAATGCCTTTATTGTGTATTCATCAGCTTCAACTGTCCTTCCAGAACGTGGTGCATTTCAACATCAAAATTTTGAAACCAGTTTTGGCACTGGCGTTGTGTCACTACTTTATCTCCATACACATCGGATATTTTTTTTGCTTGAACTGCATTTTTACCTTTTCTATAGTAAAAAAGTATAATATGCCGTAAATGCTGCTTTTCACTTATCATATTCGAAAGGGTACTGTACGTTACACCTAAGATGCTGCTGCTGATAATATAAATAAATTATGCTGCTTGAGGTAAAATAGAAAATATATTTAAAACTGCTAATAGCTAATGATGAGTACACGAACGCGCTGTGTGGCGATGCTATGAACTGATTCGATGAACAATAAAAATAAGTATATGAGGCAAAAATGCTGATCGGGCGATTTGTGCGGTTGCACCGTACATGCTCCCGGGCGAGAAGATGGGCGAGATGATTATGAGATGAGCTAAACTAAAACATAGATGAGACCGACATAACACTTATCGGCTAATTTACAAGATGATGACCCGACAATTTCTAGCGAGTTTTCCTAAAATTACATTTTAATAAAACTGGGAAGTGTTTTATGCACCGTCTGATTAGGCTCACTTTGATTCTCTTGATCGGACACACTTGCACAATGATCACTTTGTTCTGCTTTAGCACACTCACTATCACACTTCACATCTTTTAAATACACACACTTCACACTGGTGTCACGCTGACAGCTGGCTGAAGCTGGGTGAGCGGGGCCGCGGACACGTTTCCACCTCGCGCGCACCCACGCCACGCACGCTGCTGCTAGTCCTGCCGCCACCAGAGAATAGATAACTGTTCGCCTCGCTAGCTATGCCATCCGAAGCTGACTTTAACTCTTTAATCTGCCGGTCAATGTTTTCTATAGCTTGCCCGAAATTCTCTGACACGTTGATCGTATTGATGGGTATCGATATGTTGATGATACTATTGACAGGCGCGATCTCTGGTGCAAAGATCACCGGCTCGATATTAATCTCATTTGTCATTTGTTTATGAGGCGTAATTACTAGAGTTTTTCCCCGAATGACGCAGTCAGTACCGAGAATTATAATGTTTACTCCCGTCACCTGTTCTACGGTAACTCGATCTTGACATATGAATCGGAAGGTACATTGACCGCAACAATTAATTATATACGAGTTTAGCTTTGTAAGCTCGCCATGTAGTCTGACACGCGCTGCTGATAATTTTACAAGTGTTTCATTGTTTGTATTTAATACAAAGGCTCTCGTCCGTCTGTCTCTCGTAGACGGGCGTTTGAAGTTGGCAAAGATAATCCGAATAAACATTATTATTATATTCTATGCAGTTCTGAAAGTCGTTGTATGTCACAGGTATGAATGTGTCTTTCTTCAGGTTTATGGCTACGTGATCTGCAATCGGTATCAGATTTATCATAGAGAGTGATGAGTTAGCAACTTGATGATAAAGAGGTATTACGTTGTAAATGTCATAGTCATCTCTATTAGTGAGGGGGATCTGAATTTCGAAAATAAAATACTGGTTGGTCATTCTAGCTTTGACCTTTAAAATTTTATATAGGTTGGATAAGTTACCTGGGTGCTATCTATTGGTAATGATAAACCTTTGATAGTTTGCTGGATATTACGCTTAGTTCGTCTTCCAGCTGGGTGGGTGACAGCAGATGAACGTTAAAATGTTGAAGGTTGGTGATCGTATCCAGGAGGGTATCTTGGATATTACGAAGATTCGAAAGGACATTATTCGCTATGATGCTCGACATGATGAAGTCGTTTGTGATTTCTACCTTAAATATTTCGGTTTTCACTGTATTCGATATTTTTCTAAATTATTTAAATGCTGATTAAACGTCTTATATTGCTTTTCCATTGTGTTCTCGATTCTTTTTAAATGTTATTTTCCGCTTCTATAACTGATGTTTGATTTCTCCAAAGTTGTGCTAAATGTCTCTGATTGCCCCGAATTAATTTGATGTCTTTTTCGTACTGGGCCGCAAACCGCTCGTCTAAAACGCCGAACAATGTATTAGCGACGTAGCCGACACCATTGATAAGGCCTCGACGCGCGCGCCCGACTATCAAAATGCTGATTGAGTAACATACGGTCATAATACTCTAGTTCGGTGAGCCCGTGTTTCAGCTGTTGCAATATTATGTCACAATGCGTATTTCCTTCCGATTTATTGCATAATGTTTGAAGATGATCTGTATAAGTGTTAAATATCCTTTTTCCGTACCAATAGGGTTGCATATCGTAGTAAGTAACTAATTTCCAATGATCTTGTACTAATCGTATACTTCCCAATTTTTCAAAAAATATGTATTTGTTATCACTCAGTTTTGTGATGTTGTAGCTTGCATTGACAGTTGAAGTTATGAACAGAGTGAGTGTCATAAAAATAGATAAGAAGTTTATATGAAAACTTTTCTTGGGTGTTTGTGTCCTTTTTTTTTGCTGATGTTTCATTTATTATTGTTGTTCGCTACTTTTGTTTGACTGATCTATGTTAACTGGTAGGATCGATAACTTAATTACAGGTCTTTTGATAACAGAACCGTTTCGTGTTTTGACTGAGACGACTCGGACCAGATTATCGGTACCGGGGTGTAGTTCAATCACGCGACCTAAAGCCCATTTACCAGGGGGTAGATTAGCGTCGTGTATCACCACAACATCGTCAAGTTTGATGTTTTCCGTGACTGACGCCATTTGCTTCGTGCTGAAAGCTGAACCAAATATTCAGCACGCCACCTTTCCAAATGTCGCTGAATATCTTTTGTGTTAGCTGCCATCTGGTTCTCCCGTCTGTTTCTGTCTCAATGATCGAAAGAATAGGTCCGCTCGACAAGAAGTGAGCTGGCGTTAAATAATTAATGTCGTCTGGGTCTTCTGACAATACACAAAGGGGCCTCGAATTGAGACAGGCTTCTAGCTGCGCTAATAACGTGGAGAATTCTTCATATGTCAGTTTTTGATCGCCAACAACTCTACGCAGATGGTGCTTTAGGCTTTTCACTGCTGCCTCCCAAAGCCCACCAGCACTAGGCCACGAGGGGGCGTTAAAATGCCAGTCGATCTTCATCTCGCTGATCTCTGTGAAGAACTCTTCAGATAATATTGCTTTAAGATCGAAATACTCTTTGGACAGGGTGTTGTTAGCTCCGATGAAATTAGTCCCGTTGTCACTATATAAATGACGTGGGGTACCCTTCCTTGCTGCTAGTCGACGAAGGGCTGCCAAAAACGCTGATGATGATAGGTCAGAGACTAACTCCAGGTGAACAGCTTTTGTGACCATACAGATAAAGACGGCCACGTATCCTTTGTTGGTCTTAATGCCTCGACCCTTATTTGCTTTGATGTCTATGTATCCCGTGAAATCCAGTCCTGTTCTAAAAAACGGGCGCGTGGAATTCGTCCTTGCTTCGGGTAATTCTCCCATTAGCTGTTCATTCATTTCTGGATTGTGGCGTTTGCATATAACACAACGGCGTAACCGATTTCTCACAACTTTATTTCCACCTAAAATCCAATATTGCTGTCTAAGCCAAGCTTGCGTGAGGCGGGCTCCTCCGTGAAAAGTTGATTTGTGTGCAAGATCGATAAGTATATTAGTAAGGTGGCCACTGTGTGGGATAATGTATGGATGTTTCATATCGTAAGGATGTTGCTATTTTGAGTCTACCTCCAACTCGCATTAAGCCGTTTTGATCCAAATACGGATTTAGGCAGAGAAGCTTGCTCTTAGAGTCCACCTTGCTTTGCTTGGATAAATCGTTCATTTCCTGCAAAATTCCGATTTTGAACGCTCATTATAATTTTTCAGTAGCGTTACGCAACCCGCTGTTGTTAAGTATGGTAACTTTACGCTGTTTTTGAAATTGCTCGCAATATCCATGCAAGTACACGTGTTGCTCGCGTGAAACTACTTTGTTTGTGAATTATTGCGCTAATAATATCAATTTCGTCGTTGTTTTGTTTGTTTGTACGATGTTTGATAATTTCACCTTGCATTCTAAATCGGTTTGATAAGTTCTCAGATTTTCGTGAGGTCAGCTGATGATGATAGCCATAAAGGTCCTTTCCACCATAAGGTATGTCGCTGTAGCTGTTCCACTTTCATACCACGGCTGGCACAATCAGCCGGGTTTTCTGTGCTTTTACATAACGCCAGCATTCTGGGGCATGACGTCTGTAATCTTCTTGACTCTGTTGGCTACAAATGGCTTCCAGCGGTTGGGGTCTCCCTGAATCCAACCGAGAGCTGCTGTGGAATCGCTCCATCCGTAGACTTCGAGATCAAGTTCTTTTAGGCTTAGTTTTATTTTAGTCATTAGTTTTGAAAGTAGAAGTGCACTGCTTAATTCCAACCTGGGTAGCGAAGTTTGATTTTCGGTCGAACTCTTGCTCGATGGTACGAGTTTTGTTTTCTGCTAATATTACAGATGCGATGCCTTTATGAATAATACGGGCGTATACAACGCAAGCGAAAGCTTTGGTGGAAGAGTCGCAGAAACCGTGTATCTGAACTTTACTTTTCTTTCGAGTACCAATCCATCAAATTTCGATATCGCTGATGTTTTCGATGTCTGCTCTTAATGTTAACCATTTTGAGTATACGTCATCAGGTATGACATCATCCCAGTTTAGATTTTCTTGCCAAACGCTTTGAAATAATAGTTTGCTGGACCACGGCTGGCGAAAGGAAACCACAAGGATCGAAGACTTTAGAGATTTCGGCTAATAAAACTCTTTTTGTTGGTTTGGTTGTAGTTGGTGCTGTCATTTTGCATTGGAAGGTGAAGTTGTCATCCTTGGCAATCCATGTAAGTCCGAGTGCTTTTGTTGATTCCTGGTGCTTAAAGTCATAAGTGTTTGGGGAGCTTGGTGCGACGTCAACATCTTCGAGTAGTGACTTCTCATTTGACGAAAATTTGCGAAGGTTGAATCCTCCGGTTTTTAGTAGGTCGATTAGCTCTCGTTGCAATTTTTTGGCTGACATGACGTTATAACTACCACACAAAGCGTCATCCATATAGAAATTCTGCTCTAATGCTTTCGATGCTTCAGGATAACGTTGACGCTCGTCTATAGCTAGCTGCTTGCGTCATCATCGCTAGAAATGGAGCTGATTTTGTGCCATACGTCACGGTATTTAGCTGGTATTTGCTCAGTGGCTGATTTGAATTTTGGCGCCAAACTATGCATTGATAAAGTTGGTCAGCTGTAAAGGCATATTCGTACTGTCTCCATTTAAGGACCAAAACTAAAAGTTCTTGCTGAAGATTTAGGCCTCTGTACAAGACATCATTCAAACATACACCGGTTGATGTTTTTCCGGATGCATTAAATACCACTCTTAGTGACGTAGTTAAAGAGTCAGGGCGTTCGACAGCGTGATGCGACATGTAATATATTGGTGTCAAAATCGCCGCTATTGTATGCATGTGACGTAGATTGATGTATTCGTTTATAAATTGCTTGTAATTATGGGCAAAATTTTGATTTTTTCCAAATTTACGTTCGAGCTGATAAAATTGTGCGCAAGCTTTGGGTTCAGATGATCCTAACTTCTCCTCAGCGTCAGGGTGTAGTGGAAGGCACTACATATCTCCCATCGGGTTGGCGAAAAGTAGTCTCTTGGTACCTTTGAAGGCATTGATGGTCTTCGAATGACATCTCCTCATTGTCATTGATATCTTCGATTGACCAAAATTTATGTATGCTGTCAATGTCTACCATAATCACGTTACAGTTGTACGATTTCACGTTTCCGCATAAAATCCAGCCTAGGCGCGTTTGCTGCGCAATAGGCATATCGTCATTTTCTCTGATGATTCCTCCCATGATGATAGAAGAGTAAACGTCGGCGCCAGTAACAAATCTACTGTCCTGCTACGATAAAATTCAGGGTCCGCTAGTTGGATGTTTTCAATAAATGCCCATGATGGTTTTCCGAATGATTTGTTTGGTAAGTTGTTTACTGCGTGATTCATTATAAAGACATCAAGATTTATGCTATACGTGCTATAACAAGAAGATAAGGTGATGTTCATAACACCCTTGCAGCTGTTCTCCTTCGCGCCTACTCCTAATATCACTCCTTTGCAATGCTTGCGAGGTAATCCTAATCTTTGAGCGCCGTTTTCGGTGATAATTGAAGTTTGGGACCCTTGGTCGATAAGAGCCCTCATGGAGTGAAGGGTACCATCGACAGCTTGGACGTTGATTATAGCAGTAGCCAATAAAATCTCTTGTGTGTCTTCCAGAGACACGTGTGAGTTTGACACCGCGCGGTCGGTCGTTGTACTCGGATTTGCAGCGTTTGCTGATACGGCAAAGGCTTCGTGAACTAGTGTATGATGATTGCTTTGACACTTATGGCATCTTTTCTTTGAAAAACATTCATTACCGTTATGATTATAAAGGCAGTTTTGGCATAACGATAGCTTGGATATTATTTGTCGCTTGAAATCAGGTCGATATGTTGAAAATGTTTCGCAATACGGAATGGCGTGATCTTTATTGCAGACAGGGCATTTTTGCTTCGGTGCGGACGCTAACCTACTTTTATTATTAAAATTATTTGATTTAAATGACGGATTTTGATTGCTCGTGAATGCTTTAAAAACGAATGATTTTTTGTAATTAGATGGTTGAGATGATTGTTGCGGTTGCTGATTTGACTTCTGGTGGTCTTGTTTGCGTTTTGACGACTCTAGGGCTGTGAATTTCACCTCCAGAAATTGTAATAAATCTTTTACAGTCGGCAAATCTCTTGGGTATTTCAATGACTCGATGTAGTCGTTATGGGTGTCTGCGTCTAGTTTCTGAGTAATTAAGTAAACAATCATGGGGTCCCAGTTCTCTATGTTGACTCCCAGATTTTTGATGGCATTTAGGCATTCGTTGGTGGTATCATGAATCTTCTTAATCGCTGATGCTGACTGCTGTTGTATAGTAGGTTGGTTCACTAAGACACTCATGTGAGAATTAAAAATAAGCTTCGTGTTATTATACCGGTGGTTTAAAAGATCCCAACATACTTGATAGTTATCTGTGCTTATCTGTAAATGTTGCACTATTTTCTCTGCTTCTCCTTTTAATTTACTTTTCAGAAATTGCATTTTCTGACTGTTCGATAAGGCTCTGTTGCTATGTATAGTTTCGATGAACAAGTCTTTAAACGACAACCACTGGTGGTAGCTCCCACTGAACGTGGGTATGTCCATTTTTGGGGTTGTCTTCTCCCGGTAAAGATCAGACCACATCTTGCTGTTGATAACTTTCTTCATGTTGTTGAACTTTTGCTCATAGCTGCTGAACATTTCTTCATACTCTTCATTATCTTCGTATAGTTCGCTGTCTATTTCCCAGTGCAAGGCATCTATTATCGTCCAGCGTGCTTGAACCGACTTCAGAATATCCTCATACTCCCATTTTCAGCGACTTTGTCGAGATCGATGCTGCTAATAGTCCGCTGAAAAGCTTTGAAGTTGCTTCTCTGCTTTCTCAACATATCCTCTAACTTGCTGCTAGTACCTCGGGCTCGGGATGCTTCTGCTTCTGAATGGAGCGCGCTGCCAGACGGTATAGCTGAAAAGCCTGTCTTTTGCAATGGGGTAGCTGGCCTGAGAAGGCTTTTTTCTTTAGAGTCACTCGGTAAATAACTAAGAAGATAATTGCGTGTTTCATTATAAAAATCGGACGTTCTTTTATAGTAATTGCTAGTAAAATATTCATGAGATTTATCGTCAGACTCAAAAAGTTTAAGATGATTACCTTGAAACTCCTGCCAATAACTTTCTAAAGTACTAAGCCGCTTTTTAATATGAGCCGGTGTCTTGCGGTCGGCACCGTCTTTTTTAAAGTTGATTAGGAGCTGATCCATAGCTCCCATTATTTGGTTCTGACTAGCTAGAAGGTCTTCCATTTTGACCAATTACTGTGGCTGCTGATTATAATAGAGAGCTGTAGACTTACCAATGCTGGCTGCTGGTTTACTTACGTGGCGCGTCACCGCTTTCGCAATTCAAAATAGGTCACTCGCGACAGAGGTCCCGCTCACGGTAAGCTCGAAGGACCATAAAGATGTACGTTACACCTAAGATGCTGCTGCTGATAATATAAATAAATTATGCTGCTTGAGGTAAAATAGAAAATATATTTAAAACTGCTAATAGCTAATGATGAGTACACGAACGCGCTGTGTGGCGATGCTATGAACTGATTCGATGAACAATAAAAATAAGTATATGAGGCAAAAATGCTGATCGGGCGATTTGTGCGGTTGCACCGTACAGGTACCAACCAAAAACTACTGCGTGAAATAAATCTAACTTTTTCACAAGCATGCCTTGATATATGAGCTATCAAAATACATATATATAACCAACTAAATTGAAAAAAAAAGTTCTCTGTTGGGAAAAAACGAAATTACTTTCCGAACAACCTAATAATTATGTGGTTCCATAACTCAGTGTTTTTGTTAATTCACATTTTCACCGAACCTTCTGTATTTGATATTTCATAGAATAGGGTCTAAATTATACAATGCAGTATTTTAACGTGATGGCAATATACAAAGTTGATCTAAGGACAATTTATAACGTTTGTATCCGTTATATATTTTAGGAATGGTTTGTAATATTTAATAAAGGTTTGTAAGCATAGATTTCAATTTTAAGTATTTCACAATAAATGTGATGCGTATGTAAAATATGCTACGCAGCAAAGCTCTAATGCGTCTAGCATTAGAGATTTGCTGCGGTCTCTTACCCTAAAACCGTCTCAGTAAACCTACATAGTATTTACTGTTACTTTAAATGAAAAATATTTTCAAAATTCAATATAATATAAGACCTTTTTAGAACTCATTTCTAATCATCTTATTTTCTAATCTTGTAGTATTATTATTAAAAGTAGTTTACGAATTGAAGAAAGGCTAATAATTTTCACATATTTCTGTTATTTCCTTTGCAAATTATGCACGTCTTCTCACCTACCACCTCATTTATTATTTTAAGCCGCTGAGCTGACGTTATTTCGCAAGAAAATTTTCCGAGGTAAAAAGCTAGTTACGGAGTTTATCTAAATAATTTACTTTCATGTTTGCACATCCTGAATAAAATTTTTGAATAAAAACGAAGAAAGTCAGAAATATTGGTTTGATACATAATTCTTAAAAAAATAAGGAATAATTTAAGACTATTTAACCTAGATTGTTTTCTTTTTCTCTTTATATAATCCAGTAGACTACGATCGAATCTACGAAGTAGAGCCGTGCTGTACATCTATTAGTATTGCATGCTGTACGCTGGTTCTGTATTTACTCGGATAGCCATCGTAGTACTACTTTACAAATGCTTCTGCACCGTCGATATACCACCAACGCTGAAAGGACCATAGTAGTTAGTACGACTAGTATTGTAGTAAGTATAGTGTTGCAATATCGTGTTTATAAAATTTTATAAAATTTTTAATAAAATTAACTAACTTCATGTTAAATTATTTCAATTCAAAGTGTAAGCTACTTGTTATCAAAATATGTTTAAATATTGAAAACAGCCAAAGGAAATCAATTCGATTTTTTTATAGGATAAACGTGACAAACGAGCACACAGTCCACCTGATCGTAAGTGGTTGCTGTGGCCCATACTCGTAGACATCTACATCTGTCCTCGATTACGAATCAAAATGCAGATGCGTTGTCACCCGTGAGGACTAAGATGGAATGCCTCGTACCATACGAAACACAGCATCGTCAAACTGCTATTTTACGCTGGTATTGGTAATATACCTTTTTATTAAGAAAAAAAAAAATGTGTTTCATAAATTATGTTATAATAATAATATTGAAAAATTAAAGAAAAAAAGACACGCAAACATATTAAACTAAACAATACTTATTGTATAATGTCGATTACGACAAAGGATAGCCGAAACAACACAATAAAACATAAGAAAGATCTGTAATTCCTTAAAATCTCTTCAATGTCAGAATGAATAGGCTTTACCTTTTACTTAATGTGCTCGTAATCTTCAACTAAAACGCTTCTTGTGATTAGGTAGATTTTTTTACATGTTGTCTTAATTTTTGTAAAAGAAAAGAAAAACCTAAAGTTAAAATATGATATTTTTCTTCTCTCTCATATTTTGATTAACTGATACGCGTGTTTTTGTCATTTTAATACATCTATAAACATCTTATCGGTACAAAGAATAATTAGGAATAAATAACAATAACAAGATATTGCCTGATTTAGATCCACAGTATTGGTTTTCAGCTTTAATTTAATTTAATGACAAAAAGAGAATAAATATAAAACGAACCATTCAGAAATTTTGGATTATAAGTGTAGGTATATAATTAGGATATAAAATTAAAACAGGCCTAAATGATTAATTTAAAACGAAAATTTCATATATTTCTTTAATTTCTTCAATTGTTTGATAACAATATTATGTGCAATGTATATGTTAGCGAAAGTAAAAATAAAGTATCAGGCTACATTAGTCCTCCTCTCATTTCTAAGAGGGTTTATGGAGCAAGGAAAAGTGCGCCACGCTATCGAATTGCCAACCGGTAGACTTCATTGGTAGGTTGCAAGGTATATTTTTATTTTTTCGGCGGTACTACCTAAATACCTAACCTGCAATTCTTTCAATGTCTTTCTTTAATGCCGGTAAATTAACACTTAAAATGGCAATTAATAATTTCATTGATGCCAATGGGGATCAAACTCTGCTTGCATTGGCGGTTGTGGAATAGTTTTCGCAATTAAATAAATATGTGATAGTACCTTAGCGCAGTCCTAAATTTAAATTAGGTATTATCATCTTGCAGAACTATCATGAAAGTCACTTTAAACTTTTTACAAAACTGTCTGTCTTAGGACAGCACGACGCCAGACAGACGACAGACAGACGTCACGACGAGTTCAAGAGGACCAGTTAATTTTTTATATATTATATTTTTTTCTTTTATTATAATTTTAGAATTTATAATACTTATACATTTCAATAGTCCAGTAAGAATGTGTAGTGATACTTAAATCTATGCTTACATTATAAATTCCAACTAAATTATATAGTTATAGTATATGTGTACCATAAATAATATATTATAATTACTTAAGGATTTTAAACTCGTTACATTAACGTTTTAGTTTTAATTATAGTTAGGAAAGAATTAATTTTAGCAGAAATAATAAAGTAGGTATATCCAATAGAAATTATTTATATTTTTACTTTGATAATATATTACTCAATAGAATAATAAATAGATTAACCTTAGCTATTCACGCAGTTTTTCATCCTTGCTAGGGGTGAATAATAAAAGGGTATATTTAAATAAAACCTACCGCATGTGGGATGGACTAACGCGCTTGTGGTTCTTTTATTTATATGCTATTCTTATAAATGAGATCTTTACGGCTCTTTATATTTAGAACAAAGAACGTAACGCTTGACCTCAATAGTTATTTGAAGTGCTAAACGTGTTCTTAACTAAAAAAAAAAAACAATATAAAATCATTAAATAAAAAAAAACTGGTTGGTTTAACTTTTTTTAGATCAGTAATTATACTGTAAATTATTAATTTACATAACATTCACAAACACAAGAGCCTTAAAACTAGGACCGATTTGGATCTGGTTATTGTGTTAAAAGTTTTTTTTTTTGTTACACATACAACCCTGTACCACCACATGTAGTCATAAATTTAAATTTCATAATCCATATATACTAGGGCAGCGTAGCTGTTCGCAATCGTATTCATAATCACTATCATCAATATGCATGAAATTCTTCAAGTTCCAAAAATTTGCCGTAGATCCGAAAATACTCCCGTCTTTTACATTTAAAACTTTCTTTATAATAAGAGTATTTAGTAAGAATATGAAGGAAGGAAGGAAGGAAGATTATGTTAAAAATAAATAATATTAAAAAAACAAAAAAAAAACACGCTTTTGTAGATAATCGAACTAAAAAGTAGAAAATACTTTTCAATAAATTTAAAATAAGAAAA
This sequence comes from Parnassius orleans, assembly GCA_029286625.1. Lineage (NCBI taxonomy): Eukaryota > Metazoa > Arthropoda > Insecta > Lepidoptera > Papilionidae > Parnassius > Parnassius orleans. Next base: position 1,309,730 of record JAGSMP010000092.1, read on the forward strand.
TAGTGATTAACCAAAAAAAAATTATTGTAAAAAGCGTGGAGTGCTTTTTCAGATATTTTTATGATAACGCTAATTTTACTAATATCCACAAAAATATTTACAACAAATGACATCAAGCACCCCACGCTTTATTACAATAAAATTGTTTTTTTATGTTAATTACTATTTTCTTATTATAAACTTATTGAAAATTATTTTCTACATTTTAGTTCGGTTATCTACAAAAGCGTGATTTTTTAGTTTTTTTACACTATTATTTATTTTCTATTTTAGTGCGGCTAACTACAAAATCATGTTTTTTTTTTGAACGAAGTTCTTTTACGCGGCATACAGTAGATTGAACTGGCAGAAATCGTAGTTGTTTTATGAATTATTCGCAAATCCTGAGGATCCTGACATAGATGATTGGACAAACTATTAAAAAATTTGATAAGCGTGCGAATTTTCAAATCAATCCGACGTTTTGAAGGGGATGAAAATCATGTTCAAAAATTCCGTTACATAGATACATACCAAGTTAATAAAAGCGTGTTAAAATATTGTTAAGAATTATTACTTACAATTACATAATATCTATTGCTGAATACGGTTCTGCCCTACGGATTGCGACAAAGCACGGACACTGAAGCATCTGCATCTATCGACTCCCTTCCGAGTTCTTACATATCTTACGGGGCGTTTAAATTTTTATACTTTTCTTCTGAATTATGTTTCATAAATTTATAAACATGACAATAAAGATTATAAACATGAAAAGGAGGTCCTCGGGTATGATGATCTCAGTATTGAGCATTTACATCATGCTGGTAACCACCTTCCTAGGGTGTTGGGTTTGTTCTTTTCACTGTGCCTACGATATAGATATCTGCCAAATAATTTAATGAGGGCTGTTGTTGTGCCAATTATCAAAAATAAATCTGGGGACATCTCGGACATAACCAACTATAGACATATGTCGTTGGCTACAATATTAGCAAAGGTGCTGGACAGTCTACTTGATGGGTATTTAATGAAACATTTGAAGCTACACGATGCTCCATTCGGTTTCCGGTCTTTCAACAGAGAGTGCCATTTTGGCCCTCAAGCGAACCGTCGAGTACTATTCTGACAGAAAAACACCTGTGTATGCTTGTTTTCTAGACCTGTCAAAAGCCTTCGATATGGTGTCCTATGAAATATTGTGGAGTAAGTTGAGGAAAACCGAGATGCCTGTTGAACTTATCACGATGTTTGAGTATTGGTACAGCAATCAAATAAATAATGTCAAATGGGCAGACGCGTTTTCTGATCCGTACGGGCTAGAATATGGAGTGAGACAAGGGGATTTAAGCTCACCAAACCTGTTCAGCCTGTACATTAATGACTTAATCGGTGAGTTGAGCAGCATGTATATCGGATGCTATGTAGATGGAGTATGCTTAAACAATTTAAGTTATGCAGATGATATGGTGCTGCTCGCCCCGTCTGTCAGTGCTCTTAGAAAATTGTTACGTGTTTGTGAGGATTATGCTGTTAGACATGGTTTAGTATACAATGCTAAGAAAAGCCAGTTTATGGTGTTTAGAGCTGGAAATAAGTGTCCCAAGTATGTGCCTCCTATTGTGCTTAATGGTACTGCCCTAGCCAGAGTAAAACAGTTTAAATATTTAGGCCACTACAAATATTTAAACTGTTTTACTCTAACTAAAATTACTGAAAGGATTACTGAAAATTGTAAAGATGATATGGACATCGAGAGAGCGAAGGGCACTGTCGGTCCGTGGAAATATGTTGGTTCGTAGGTTTGCACGATGCAGCAACGAAGTCAAGATTACACTCTTTATAACCTACTGCCAATCTCTTTATGCATGCAGCTTATGGACAACATAATATACAAAGCGCGCTTACACTGACCTTTGTGTTCTCTATAATAACATTTTCAGAGCCCTGTAGGGGCTGGCTCGCTTTTGTAGCGCATCAGGGATGTTTGCAGAAGCAAGAACAGATGACTTCTTTGCAATAATGCGTAAAAGAGTGTACTCCCTGTTGAGTAGAATACGTGGCGGCCGCAACAGTATTCTAAACATGTTCGCCGAACGATGTGACGGGCATATGCTAAGTCACTAGAACAGTATATTGAAAAGTAATTATACATATTTAAGAAACTAACATTAGTATTTAAGGTGTGCAATGTATTACTTACAAATTATGGATCAAGGTCTGAAATAAAAGAATTATTATTATTATTATTATTATTCGGGATATTTATAAAGTATTCTCATTTGGTTGGGCTGAATAAATATATAAAAGAAATATAGTAAATAAATATACATAAATATATATGTATATATATTAAATATACTAACACAAATAATACATAAATAAATAAAAACTCAACCAAATGGAAGCCCTCGGCAGAGACCAAACGGCCGAGGTTGGGGAAAAGGAAAGAAACCGGCGGACGATGCGCGCGGTGTCGAGGAGCACCACGGAGTCCCAGCCGCCTCAGATAACCCGAGAGGCTGACCGGGATTAGCCCGTTCGCAGAAACGACACAGGAATAATTTTGGTCGGCAGACCACCCATGTCGGTCACCTTGTGAGCCAGGTCCAGATATTTTGTCAGCTTATCTGTTTTTTTTTTTTATAGGAGAGGGGCAAACGAGCATGCGGCTCACCTGATGGTAAGTGACTACCGCCGCCCATGAACAACTGCAACACCAGGGGAACCAGAGGAATTGCAGATGCGTTGCCGGCCTTTTAAAAGGAGTAGGCTCTTTTCTTGAAGGTCCCTAAGTCGTATCGGTCCGGAAAAATCGCTGGTGGTAAACTATTCACAAGGAAGTTGTGCGAGGAAGAAAACATCTTCTAAATCGCACAGTGGTGGACCGCCAATCATCCAGATGGTGTGGATGGTATCGAGTTCTGCCGCGATGTACGTTCGTGAAATTTGGCGGCTGGGATTAATCCGAACAATTCCTCAGAGCACTCCCGTGGTAAATGCGAAAGAAAATGCAAAGAGATGCAACATCTCTTCGCAGCGCCAATGAATCGAGCCGATCGGAAAGGACTCGGTCGTCGACGATTCGAGCCGCTCTGCGCTGGATGCGGTCAAGTGGAAGGAGCTGGCACTGGGAGCCCCAGCCCAGAGATGGGAACAGTATTCCATGAGGCCGAACCTGCGCCTTGTAAAGTTGCAGGCGTTGTGCCACTGTCCCGCTCTGCTGAGCACGCCAAGCTTCTTAGAGGCCAATTTGGCCTTCTCTTCCAAGTGACCGCGAAACTGCACGCCACTCGATATGTCGACGCCGAGGATTCCGATACTGGCTGCGGCAACAAGGAGTGCCTTGAAACTGAGGAGATACGACAAAGGGTTCTTTTAGCGGTAAACGCGCAAACTTGTGTCTTCTGAGGATTAAACTGAACTAAATTTAGTCGCCCCCAATCCGAGACTTTGCTCAGCAAAGACTCGACTTCAGACACAAGTTTGTTCCTGTACTCGGCGACGTTTTCCCGAGAAATATTCGCACAGCCGGCGTATAGAGCATCACCAGTGTTGTCATCCGCATAGCAATGAATGCTGCCGGTTTGCAACATATCGTTGATATGCAAAAGAAACAGCGTTGGTGATAGCACGCAGCTTTGTGGAACACCAGCGTTAATCGGCTTGTAGTCGGAGCATGCACCGTCTACAACGACCTTGATGCTCCGATCTGCAAGAAAGCTGGTGATCCAATTGCACAATTTCTCGGGAAGCCCATAGGAAGGGAGCTTCGAAAGAAGCGCTTTGTGCCAAACCCGATCGAAAGCCTTCGCAATGTCAAACTAACTGCCAATGCCTCCCCCTTGGACTCTACTGCCTCCGCCCATCTATGAGTCAGGTAGACCAGAAGATCACCAGCTGACCGACCCCGACGAAAACCGTATTGGCGGTCACTAATCAGCTGGTGATCCTCAAGGTACCGCATGAGCTGGCAGTTTATAATGGACTCCATTATTTTGGAGAACAAGGGGGTGATGGCGATAGGCCTGTAGTTGGACGGGTCTGAGCGGTCGCCTTTTTTAGGGATCGGTTGGACAAAAGCTGTCTTCCATGATTTCGGGACTACGCCTAGGGGTAGGAGTACCGGAAAGACGCGTTAGAACCGGTGCCAACTCCGGGCACACGTCCTCAGCACAATTGGGGATTCCGTCAGGCCCTCGACTTGTGAATGTCCAGGAGAGGAGTGCTTTGCGAACCGAGCGCTGTGAGAACCGCACATCCGGCATGGAGCACTCACACCGCGGGATGGTCGGCGGTGTGTTCCCCGTCATCAAGAGTCGAGTTGGACGCAAAAGTGAGCCTAAAGGTCGGCTTTTCTTTTGCGGCGTGGGCCAGTGAGTCGTCCTCCTGTGCAGAGATGGTAGTGATGGCTTACAGAAATTCCTTGGACAGCCTTGGCGAGAGACCAGAATGCACGGGTTCCCGAAGGAAGGCGAACTAGTTTCTCGCCAATTCTGCCTATGTGCTCAGACTTTGCCTTGGCAATAACACTTTGAAGGACCTGGAGGCGAAGTTATACTTCTTTTAAGCATGCTGGTGTTTACATCCCGAGCCGCCGAAGCCTCAGCCCAGGCCTGATAGCACTCCTGCTTACTGCGTAATGCAGTCTTACAGGAGCGACCAAACCAAGGCTGTTTCGGCTTTCACGAGATTCTCGTCATAAGGAATGGTAATATCAACCAAAAATATCCTTGACTGTGCCCGGTCCATCTTTATACTTATAATATGGCTCCTGGTGTAGAATCCTGGCTACTAGGTTGTGTCTGTGCAAATACTCAGAGTTAGAAAGCGCCGAACAACCGGAGATGACATGCCTAAGTGACTCGCCGGGATGGCGACAAGCTCGACAGATGTCGACGGCGCCATTCTTTAGGATGCATTTCGATAATTGTTGTTATCTTGTCTTATCGTTGTCTTGGAAGATACCCTTCTTATCCTTATGTGGTTCTCCGCAGCCGTCATCCGCTCGCCTTGATGACAAAGGATCGTACTCCACTCCCCATACACTGCCCGAGGAAGTCTCTAACTGTACAGTCAAGCTTGAACAGCTCGAGGACCCTCTTCAGCCATGTATGAGGCACCGAGTCGAATGCCTTTTGTAGTCTATCCAGGTGGCGGAGAGGTTCCGACGGTTGCGTTTAACCACCTTGCCAATGACCGCGTCAATGAGGTGGTTCCTTGGTTCCACATTTTGAGCGCGCGACATCACCTGATTTGAGTTCAGGTGACGAGTGATTCTCGCGCACAAAATGGATGTTAGTGTCTTGTATATCGTGGGTAGACACGTGATGGGGCGTTATTTGCTCGGGTCTGTGGTATCCTGGTCTTTAGGAACCAAATGAGTTATCCCAGTAGTGAAGAGGTTCGGAGCGAATTCTGGTCGAGAGCCTCTTGAAACTGTCGGCGAGCACAGCGTGACACACCACGAACCCCTTCAGCCAGTAGTGATGCAGCCCGTCGAGGCCCGGACTTTTCCAGTTCGGGGCCTTCGGACCGCCTCAGCTACATCGTCCGGCGTTATAATGATGGGGTTCATGAGTGTAACATTCGCACACTGACCCGCCACAACTTGCGTCCAAGGGCCCTCACTGTGGTTTACGGGTCTGACCACAGGCCGCGCCAGAATGCGACAGTGTTGGCCTCATCCGGTGCTTGGCCCGTTCCACGTAGCATTGGTCGCTCCAATGATTTATAGAGCCTCTTCTGATCACTGGAAGAGACGATTCTGGTTGAACAGTGTCAATCTCTCGGTATATCGCCGAATCCGCTTCCCCAAGCAGCGATTCTCTGCTTCAGGTCGTCTATGCACTCCGTCAGTTTTGCGCTATATTCGGCTGATAAACTTATATTTGTCCCAGCAAACGCCATCCTGACGGTGCGCACATTTCTCGGTCTATTATTACCCGACCTAAAGCTTGTCAGTCTGCCGATGAGGGCTCTTGCCTTTGCGATACGGTCCTCAATTCTTTTCTCCAGGCTGGGATGGCGCTACTTTGTCTAGTAGCGCGTCCAGCCGTGGAAATTGGCGCCAATAATACGGCAAACTGCCAGTGCGGCGCCAAAAGAATTGAGTACGTCTCGCGAAGGTCCCGGCTGGCTTCCAAATAGGTCACCAGCATTGGCTTGAGAGCCCTCACGACAGCCCGATTCCGCTTGCTTGGGTATGCGGGAAGTCGCGGTCGATTTTCGAGGGCATACTGCGCTTTTCCAAAATAGCCTCTTCCAATATGCTCCTCATTTATTCTAACTTGTGGAGACTATTTGATCATCGTCTGAATTAACCACAACTGGAATATCCACAGCGGTATCCACGTGTGCAGGTTGCTCTGCAATTAGTGGCGCCGCATTGCCAGCTGTAGCATTTTCATCCGATGAGGAACAGCCTCACGTCGTAGTCGTTCGAGTTCGGCGTCACCAAATATGTTGGAGCGCAGGATGTACCGAACTTGATCTGCCAGGTTTGGCTCCGTTACATGAACAGGTGGCTCCAGCTCTGCGAAAAACGATGCATCCGAGCCCGATATGCTAACATTCCAGTTTCTTCCCTGTTGCCCTAAAATACGCTCGCGATTATGAACGCAATGCGTTTGCGTTCATAATTTGCGTCCAACGCATGCAGTATTCCACCAGCGGCGGGTGTCGCTTGCCGAGTCGAGAAGACCCAGCCAACACCAAGCCCTCTGGTGGGGATGATGGATGCGGGCGGCTACTAGGTGGTCTTGCAGCCCCCGCGCTTGGCTGGCGACCCGCATGCTGTCGCATCCAGCGCCAGCTCCAGACGCGCCTGGCGACCTCCAAGCAGCGGCCCTTTGCGCGTATTCCTCAATTCCATCATCCATGTAATGGGCGTCAGTTAACGGGAGACGCACAGACCCGCACCGTTTCATGGTGAGGCCATGTACACAAGCGGGCCTTTGCACCTTCAGTTTTGCCAAGGCACGGAACTAACACCTCATGGCAAGGCGCTGACTGACTGCACCGACATAGCAGTTTTGTCACTTAACTGTTACGTCAGCGGGCGATGGGGTCGTCACTTCCTACGCCTCATTATTATTATTATTATTACGTTTGAATAAAATTTCTGAAGCTTTAAGCAGACTTTGTGAAAAGTAATGTGGACAGTTCTGAATCAACAGAGCATTCATTCGTTATTAAATGAATAGTATTAGGTTTATCACTCACTCAGGTGGTTATATTTATGTAAGCACAAAATTAATCTCCTAGTGACCCAATTTTTTCATAGATCTAGCTGTTTCAGCTGTTGCTAGCATGTTTTTATACTGTGTTTGTTTATCGACTTTGACAAGTATATTACAATCGCCAAAATAAATGCAGTACTTTACCGTTACCTTTTCAGCCTATTAAAGTCCACTGCTGAATATAGGCCTCCCCATAGATTGCCACGCTTGGCAAGCGGATTGACTACAGTTTTTTTAATTTTAGTCGTTATTAGGAAGACGCTGCTGCTCATCTCCTGATTTTTTCTCCGTCGCCTCTTACGACATCCACGGTGGATTGGCCATTTGATTCATACACTCATTTAACTATTACATTCGCTAATCACTCATTCACTCACGCATTGGTCGCCTTCCTACTTCCGATTGACCCCTACCCCGTCAGTCTATGATCAATCACCGCGTCGATAACAAGCTTGTGCGCCTGAGTTCCGCAAAAATCTTTAAAAGGATTTCATCATAATTAGGAAGTTCATCCTAATCCCGCATCAATAATTTACCGCGCTAAAATAATTAAAATTAAAAAGAGGCAGTGATCGACGTGCCCGCCATTGATGGACATATTGGTGGTGAATTGTGGTATCAGTGAACTAGACGCCTGATTACAGTAAGTCCTTTCTTTATCCCACATTATCTTGGTCCTTCGGCCCCAAATACATTCAAATTCATTACTACATACAATAACACATCTTCATCAACACAGGCTAACATTGCTCCGCCGCCATTTTGTACGCCGCTTACATATAAGGCTTCGGCCAAACTGAGACGAATCCCGCGCGGGACGCGGGACGCGATTCGCTCGCGCCGATTGCGTCAGCTATCTTGTATGGAGGTGCTCACATTGGCGCGAATAGTCGCACGTGCTGCAGCGAAATATACGCGGGATAGTGCCTGATTTTACAAAATGTCGTTGAACCTTGAATTATTTTTACAAAAAGTAAAAGAAAACAAGATTCTATACGACCTCAGTCACGAAGACTATAAAAATAATAGGAAAAAAGATAGATATTACCTATGTACTTTTTTGTATTCAAACTACATTACACATTGTCGTTATTATTATTATTATCTACTAGCTAATGCCCGCGATGTTGCCCGCGTGAAGTTCAGTAATTATACCACGGGAACTTCATACTGGGATAAAAAGTATCCTAAGTATCCTATGTGTTAATCCAGGTTATAAACTATCTGTGTACCAAATTTCATTAAAATCGGTCCACCCGTTCTCAAGTTATAAATGACTTTATTTTATATGACATCTATAAATATAAATAAAATTTCTGTTTCTGTCTTTCGGTCTGTCTGTCTGTTTGTCCGAGCTAATCTCGGACGCTAATCACAGGACTTTCACTTGTAGATTTTGTCGGGCTTTATAAAAATAAACATTATTATAAAATTAAAATAAAAACTTTGAATACATTATATTATGACCGATGTCTTACTGAACTAATTATCTTCAATTAAATCAAATTAAATTCTAATGTTATTGATTCTATTTTGTTTAAGTACCGAACAAAATTATCTCTTATTTCAAATGCACTATTCGTACTTCTCCTGGTATCCCTTTCTAACAATTCAAATGCATGGGCCACAGAGTCGGGTTCTGTCAAGTTAACGTCGTCTTGTAGTTTTTTTGTTCTTAGAAAGTTGTGTAGAATGCAAGTATCATTATCTTCATATCATTTTATTCTTTTCTTCCTCACATCTTGAGATTCTTCTTCAGTTAATGCTAATAACAACAAAACCTCAGCTTCAATATCAAGAGACATGTTTTCCTATTGAGAAACCAAAAATAATGGCGTGAGGGATTCGCCTCAGTTTGGGAGGCTAAGCGAGCGAATCGCGCAAATTCGCGTCCCGCGTCCCGCGCGGGATTCGCCTCAGTTTGGCCGAAGCTTAAGATAAAATTTAAAAATATTAACTCCGCGTCGATTATTTAACAGTAATAGTAAAATAGTAAATAGAAATAACTTGTTTACTATAACAATCGATCATAGTACTCAATTTTATCCGCTTAAGTTTTGAGTTTAAACTCGCACCTATAGTTTACGTGGTAGAGCCATGCTGCAGCTATATTAATAATATAGTTGTAGCACGAATGGGTCGGCTCAACCGGGGAAGGACCACGCTTTCACAGAATACCAGCGTAAAATAGCAGCTTAATGTTGCTGTGTTTCGTATGGTAAGTATAGACAACCGGAGACCCTTTTTACTGGAGAAGAGGCATTCTATCTTAGTCCTCACGGCTGAAAACGCATCTGCATTTAAATTCGCAAACGAAGATAGATGTAGATGTCTATGGGCCACAGCAACCACTTACCATCAGGTGGACTTTGTGCTCGTTTGTCACCCTTATTCTATAAAAAAAATAGTTTGCCAATAATAATGACTTCCATTAAAGTATTAGAAGCTAAACGCCAATCCTTATTTTTTATTATTCAACGTGCTTACTATTCAATTAAGATCGCTTCTCCTCCCAATAGGATAAAATCATTTTAATAAACGCAAAAAACATTGATAAAATAAGATCCGATATATGCAGGTAGTAGAAAATATAAATTCTCGAAACGAAGAGTTAGATCCCGACTTCGTATCTTCGTACAAGGCTATAGAAGCATTCAACGAACTTAATAATCATATTAAATATTTTGAATCCTCATTAATTAAGGATAAAAAAGATACTTAATGATTTCTTATATTTACGCGAACACTACACATTTAAATAAAACTAGTTTTACGAATTTTATCGCGTATATTAACTTATTTTACATTCCCGACGTTTCGAGTACTTTACAGCACCCATGGTCACGGGATGGACTGAGGTATTTGAAGTCCCAATGTCATAATTAACCACGGTTACCTTCAGATTAAATATTATTAATTTTTGTTCCGATCTACGCAGTATGAACTTACAATATCTTGAAGTCTTGCAGTTGTATGCTTGGGTTGGGATTTAATTGTATTAATTATTGGATCCCAAGCAGATGGTAGCACCCAGCCATCTTCTCTATTGAAATTAGGATGTTTTTTGATTTCAATAGCCTCGCGAATCATCCTTGGAAGGCATCGGTGTTCTTTAACGAGGATTTGTGAGAGTGCCGTGAAGCAGAGGCGAGCAGTAAGGCTCAGAGCCGTGCCGAACACTGTAGCGCAGAGAGTAGCTTGAAGGAACAGGAAGCATTATTATAGTGCTGCGATGAACCTTTGTAAAGCTAGATGGCTTGCAGAATGTGAAGACTGAATATTTGCTCGGAGCGAATGAATGGGGTACTTGAGGACGATGACGAGGATTTGAAGTTGTAGTTTCCTAAGGTTCTTGGTTGCGTGTTCATATCACGTCGGGGTCACCACTGTGGCCGGTGGAAGGAAGGAGATTTCCGCCGGGAAAGTGTTCTGCCTGGGAGCCAACGCTCCGGTGGTAGTTCGGAGCTATTGTATATATCGGAACTTTGATAGCGCGATTTACGCTTCGATGTATTTCGCTTGTGGCGCGACGACAGCGCCGCCACACTATGATCCGTGATTGTGGTCAACGGTTGCGCTTCGTTCTCACGTTTACACAGATGTTTGACATTTAATTTGGTCGTTAATTTTTGATATTTTACTATATATTTGTTTTTGCATTCGTTATATTTATTAATTTCTCATTTATTTAACATTTCGATGCAAACATTATAATCAAATGTTGTTAAGACTGCCTTTAACTCACTGAATGATGTGTCTATGGATTTGTTTATGTCATGTAGATCGGAGCGTTTTCGTTGGATTACCGTTCGTAACAACTTTTGCCAAGATTCCTACCATTTTGTTAGCGAGATTAAATACCTACATCTGGCAGACAATGTAACTATGGTCAGTTTTGATGTGCAGTCTCTGTTCACATGCTTACCTGTTGAAGACTGCATCTCGATTGTAACTAGAAGGCTGGAGGAAAACAACATGCCCATAGAATATGCAGTATTACTCAGACACTGCCTTACATCTGGCTACCTATTGTGGAAGGAGGAGTTCTACAAGCAAGTAGATGGTGTGGCGATGGGCTCACCTGTATCTCCTATTATCGCCGATATATTCATGGAAGACTTTGAGGAGAAAGCCTACTTACTTCTCCCGTAAATCCAAGATTCTACAAGCGGCACGTAGACGACACTTTCACAATTCTACCTTTAGATACAGTAACTGCATTTTTAGACCATCTTAACTCCATAAATTCTAAAATTCAATTCACAATGGAGTTAGAGGCAAACAACTCTTTAGCTTTTCTAGATGTGTTAGTAATTCGAATCCTGATTTCAACTTGAGCCACACTGTGTATATAAAAAGACCCATACAGATAGATATTTAAAGGTGCCTTCATCACCATCCTTCACAGTTAGCTACCGTGGGTAAATCTTTGTTTCAGAGAGCACGAGGATCTGTGACAGTAAACACCTGGCCGCCGAGCTCCAACACGTCAAGCAAGTTTTGCACGACAACAAGCTTCGGGTCCTGCGCCTACGTCACAGTGAACGAGTGAAGCCGGCCACAGTCGAGCGAGTGCCTGCTGTACTGCCATATGTCAGAGGTGTCACTGACAAGATTGGCTACATCTTGAAGCGTGCTTCCATTAAAACATACTTCAAGCCGCCGAAAAAGATTAGTCAGTTTTTACCATCAGTCAAGTGTAATGTCCCTCTACAAGATGCAGGAGTGTACAAGCTTGATTGTGAATCTGGTCTCTCTTATATAGGACAAACTAAAAGATCAATAAAAACCCGCATTAAAGAACACATAGCTGATGTGAAGAATCGACGCTCCGGGAAGTCTGCAGTCAGTGAACATGTACAGGATCGCCCCGTCACTACATTAGATTTGATAGACCACAAATCCTCGCTAAAGAACACCGATTCCTTCCAAGGATGATTCGCGAGGCTATTGAAATCAAAAAACATCCTAATTTCAATAGAGCAGATGGCTGGGTGCTACCATCTGCTTGGGATCCTATAATTAATACAATTAAATCCCAACCCAAGCATACAACTGCAAGACTTCAAGATAGGTACTGTAAGTTCATACTGCGTAGATCGGAACAAAAATTAATAATTTTTAATGTGGAGATAATCGTGGTTAACTATGACATTGGGACGTGAAATACCTCAGTCCCCCCATGACCATGGGTGCTGCAAAGTACTCGAAACGTCGGGAATATAAAATAAGGTAATATACGCGATAAAATCCGTAAAACTAGTTTTATTTAAAAAAAGATACTAGTATTCAATTCGCTACACCAAAACATAAGCTTCCAACTTTAGATTTAATTTCCTTTTCGCGAGAACCCGAGAAATGGCCATTATTTTATCAAAACTTTAAAGAAATGTTTCACGAAAACAAACATCTTACTGACGCTGAACGCATACAATATCTTATCTGCTTTATCTATTACGGCACGAGTACTACATGTGGCTTCGAATTATAAGATAATATGGCAATTATTAGTAGATCGTTATCAAGATAATAGAACTTTAGCTACGCAATATTTAGAAAAAATGTTTACGTTCAAACCTCTCACACACGCATCTTCTCAAAATTTAGACATGTTTATGGAAAACTATTGCGCCTCAGTTTCAGCTCTAAAATTATTAAAAATAGTTTACCCATATCGGTCTTAGTAAACTAGATAAACAAATTGTACAAATATTTGAACAACAATTTTCTAAATTTAAAATGCCTACATTTGAAATGTTAACCTCCTTTATAAAAGATCAAAACAAGGTATTATCCCGCTCACAATTACAGCTAATTCCTTAACCTGTTAAACGTAACGTCATCGGTAGTAACCACAAAAACTACACGCAACCCGCTAATACACCCAAAAGCATTTCATTCATTTGTTATCGATAAATCCAATCCTTCGTGCGTAGTCTGCCATGACAACAAACACGCTTTATATTCATGTCCAAAATTTCAAAATCTAACTCCCGAGAGCAGATATCAAATTGTAATTAATAACAATATTTGTAAAAATTGTCTCGGTTTTCATTCTTTAAGCAAATGTCAATCAACAAGAACTTGTAACAAATGTAACAAACGCCATCATTCTATGATTCATTTAAATAACTTTTATTCTCAACGCGATAATAACTATTTTCGTCCGAAGCATGTTGCATCTCGGTCTAATTTCCCCACTCCTGCGAACGCGGCAGTTCCTAGTACACCATTCTCGAACTCTGTTACGACTTACGACTCCATACATTCGACCGCGACCACCCCACAGCTCGGACGTGTCGATGCGAACGCCGACGTCTCACCGCTTACCGATGCAAAGCGTGCTCACGCGCAATGTTTAGTTTCGTCGAAAAATGAAACTTCGAATATTTTGACTAAAACTAACAATATTTATTATGATGTCGTTCCTACCGCTCGTGTAAATGTAATAAACGGTTCTAATATGAAATGTTCAGTTCGCTTACTTATAGATACCGGTTCTAACGCTAACTTTATAACAGAAGCATGCTGTCGTCGATTAAACCTTCCGATTATTTACGAAAAGTCTAAAGTTCATGGCATAGGGTTAACTGAAAATACTGTTTTGGGTCATACGATACTCGCGTTCGAATTCTGATTCGATAATAGATATAGGTATTCGATAAAGGCCGCTGTTGTTTTGAATATTACTGGAAATTTACCATCGCTGAAATTAAATGTAAAAATGATTGATTATTTTAAAGATATTCCTTTGGCAGATGATTTATTCAACATTCCATCTGAAATTGAATGTTTAATCGGTTCTGGGTTCTTCCCGCACTTATTGTTATCGCGTAAATTCGTACACCCGCAATCAGCTGTTATACCGTTACAATCGACGCTCGGTTATATTGTGATGGGGCCTGCCGAGTGTGATTCGCTTGCTACTGCGTCAAACGATACGCGCAAACATTCTTTTCATGCGCTTATCAACTTAAATGATGACTCGTCATTATGTGAAAATGTACAAAAGTTATGGGCACTCGAAAATGTCACCGCTCGTAAAATATTAAGTCCAGAAGACCGTGAGTGTGAACGCATATTTTCAGAAAATGTTTCTAGACAATCGGACGGACGCTACGTCGTTTGTTTACCTTTTCGAGACCACCCGTGTCAATTAGGAGAATCTTATTGCATAGCTAAGCGACGCTTATTATCTTTAGAGAAAAAATTTGATTCTGACGTAGCTTTACGCGACGGCTATAACGCTACTACACAGGAATATATAAATAAAGGATTTTTAACTAAAATTAACAACACGCAACAGCACTTATCTCGTTCTTACTATATTCCTCACAGAGCTGTTTACCGACCAGAAAAAGACACTTATAAAATTAGAACAGTATTCGACGCTAGCTGCAAAACTACATCAGGAAAGAGTTTAAATGATATTTTACATTGCGGACCCAATTTTTAATCGCATATTTTTGATTTACCTATTAATTTCCGACAATTCGCTGTAGCAATATCCGCAGATGTAGAAAAAAATGTATTTTTCATTAAAATTAATTGATGACCATTGTACCTTTCAAAGAATATTATATCGATTTAACGTTAATAGTCCTATTGACATATATGAGTTTAAAAGATTATCTTTCGGCTTAAAGTGTTCGCCATATCTAGCACTCCGTGTAGTTCAACAACTCGCTCGTGATGAAGAGAAAAATTATCCTCACGCCGCTTCCGTTGCATCCAAATATTCATATACGGATGACTTCATTTATTCTATTCCTTCTCCTGAAGAAGCGCGCCAACTGTATGGCCAATTAGTAAATATGTAGAATCAGAATCAGAATCAGAAATTTATTTGTTTTAAACATGGTAGTGCAAAGATGTTAACATAGTGGTATGTCCTCATGTTTGACTTATAATTGTCATGCAAATTTAAAAGTAGTTACATTTTAGTCTACTTAGAGCAGAAGAAAGAAAATAAGATAATAGACTCACAGACAGAACATTACATGTCATCATTTATAAATTGTATAATATTTTATGTCAAATTATTCAAGTCATAAAATTCAATAAAATAAAGTAAGCACAGAAAAGCTACAAACAAAATTAAAATTCAAAAACCTCTTGGTCATCTAAGTATTCCTGGACTGAATAAAAGCACCTAGTGAAAAGCCAGGAATGTAACTTTCTTTTAAACATTGGTAATGGCAGAGCTTTGAAACTTGGATGAAGCTTATTATAAATTTTAATAGCCATACAATAACAGCTTCGTCTGTATAGTTGAAGTCTTATTCTAGGTTGCATGATCCTTTCTCGATGTCTGGTAGGTTTATTTTTGTTTTGCTCTCTAGTGACAAAATAATGAGAATGTTGTCGTACAAAAATACACATTTGTTTTATATACAGGCACGGTAGCGGTAGGATTCCAAGTTTCTTGAAAAGGGGTTTACAGCTTTCAAGAAAATGTACTCTGCAAATAGCCCTAATACATTTTTTTGGGCTATGAAAGCCCGGTTTACATCCGCTGAACCTCCCCACAATATAATTCCGTAACTTAATAGTGATGACACATAGCCATGATAGGCCGATAGAGCAGTTTCAATGGATGATACATTACTGAGTCGTCGTAGCGCGTATACAAATTTATTTATTTTCGTACATAGATTGTCTATATGTGCTTTCCAGTCACAGTGTTTATCTAAAGTAAATCCAAGAAATTTAGCTTCATTAACAATTTCAACAGTATTACCGCAATAATCGACTAGCACATCCATTGGCCTTGCTCTGTAAGTAGTAAACTGGATGCCCTTTGTTTTTTGTATGTTTATTTTGAGATTGTTTGAATGTAGCCAATTGATTAGGTTGTGTAAAGTCTCGTTAATAATGACATTGGATTTTTCTATTTCGTCACATTTTATTACCACTGTGGTGTCGTCTGCGAACATGTAACATTTATGTAGTGTATGCGCGGATGTTTTAAGTTAACAAAATGGGTGTCAAATTCTTCCTGTTTTTTAGAAAAAATTCCAGAAGATTCTCGCTTTAACAAAAAATTAGATTTTAATTCATCAGATTCGGAAACTAAATTAATAGGTATGCGATGGGATCCAACTAATGATAATTTTACTTTTAAAATTGCTGTGCTTTCTAACGACCCGTTTACCAAACGCTCAATTCTTTCTCAAACCGCTTCTTTGTATGACCCTCTTTGGCTACTCTCTCCGCTTACCGCTGGCATGAAATTACTTATACAAGAGTGTTGGAAACGCAGCCTGCATTGGGATGATAAAGTTCCCGCTGATATTGCTCGAGCTTGGGGAAAAATAAAAAAGGAACTTAACAATATAACGCAAATAAAAATTCCTAGGTATTTAGGTATTTGTAAAAATTCATACATAACGTTACTCGGATTTTCAGATTCTAGTGAAAAGTGTTATGGTGCTGTAATATTTATACGCATTGGTCCGTTGAGCTTACCCGCTGAAAAAGTATTATTACTCTGTTCCCGCTCTCGCATTGCTCCGCTTAAGAAAATAACTCTGCTCGTTTGGAACGCTGTGCCGCTCATTTACTCTCGCAGCTTGTTCGCTCAGTTAATGCTAACTTTGAATCGAGATGTCATATAAATCGCACTTTTGCTTTCACTGACTCAACAATCGCTTTAGCGTGGATTCGCTCGTCTCCACACCGCTGGCAAACGTTTGTAGCCAACCGAACATCCGCCATTCAAGATACTCTACCGCCTAGTTTATGGTATCATATACCGGGACAGGAAAATCCTAGCGATATCATATCATGTCCTTTCATGCCTAATAAATTAATAAATAACCATGCTTGGTTTAACAGACCACCGTGGATGTCACTGTCGCTAAATCAATGGCTCATCATACATTCCTGTATTAATAACGATTTGGATGAAATACCAGAAGCTAAGAAAATCGCGTTAGTAATAAGTACCAACTATGCAGAGCACCCATATACACTATAGCAAACTGTATTTCAAAATGGTCTAAATTTATTAACTCTATTGTTTATTTCTTACGCTTTATCAAAAAACTTAAAACGACCGGTTCTATTTCCGTCTCCGACTTGGATGTTGCTGAAAATTATGTAATTAAATGTATTCAAAACAAACATTTTTCCGACGACATTATTAAATTAAAACAAAATAAAAATATTAGCCTCAAACTTCGAAAACTTACTCTTTTCTTAGACAATAATGATGTATTGAGAGTAGGTGGTCGTCTACAAAACGCTGTTACCTTAAATTTTGAACAAAAGCATCCCATTTTATTACCGCTTAAAGACATAATTGTACAACTCATAATTAGATATTACCATATAGTATACTGTCATACAGGTCCTGGTATCTTACTCGCATTATTACGTCATAAATATTGGATTTTATCAGCCCGCAATATAGTTCGAAAATAGTATATTCATGTAACCATTGTTTTTAAATTCAGCCAAAGCTATCACCGCCACTGATGAGAAACCTACCCGATTATGGCGTTACTCAATTTAAATGTTTTGCAAAAACTGGTGTTGATTATATGGGCCCCTTGTTTATAACATTGTCCAAAAAACGTGGAGTGAAAAGCCAAAAGGCATACGTTTGTATTTTTGTATGTTTAGCCACAAAGCTTTACATATAGAATTAGTATCAGACTTATCTACCGAAATGTTTGTTAACGCTTTCAAAAATTTATAGCGCGCCGTGGACCTGTCTCCCTCATAGTTTGTGATGGAGGTACAAATTTCGTAGGTGCTAGGAGATATTTTAGCGAGTTACATAAATTCGTATGTTCAAGTCAATTCAACCGCGACATTTTAAAGGAGTTAACCCCGCTCAAAATTGAATTTAAGATAAATCCGCCGTACTCTCCCCATATGTGTGGTGTTTGGGAGAGCCAAGTAAAATGTGTCAAAACGCACTTGTTTAAAGTAATAGGTTCCCAAATACTGACATATTAGCAAATGAATACTGTTTTAATACAAATTGAAAGTCTTTTAAATTCACGTCCAATGTGTGTTTTAAGTAATGATCCCTCTTAACCACTAGCCTTAACTCCTTCGCACTTTCTTAATTTAACGCCGCTTAGATATATACCGGCCGAAGATGTTTCCTTAAATCACCTCCAAAGGTACGCGTTAGTTGACAAACTTGTTCAAAGCTTTTGGAAACGATGGCATATTGAATATCTGACACCCTTACAAAATCGCGAAAAATGGAACACCTCTAACAATCCTGTTCAGCGGGGCCTGGTTGTTGTTCTCAAAGAAGAGAAACTGCCTGTCCTCTGCTGGCCTCTTGCCGTGTTAGATGAGGTATATCCTGGTAAAGACGTCATCAATCGCGTTATAAAAGTTAGAACTAAGGATGGAACTTATGTCCGTCCAGCTATACGCGCATGTCCGCTTCCCTCTCAATAATTTTTTTATATTTACTTTAACTTATATATTTAAATAACTTTATCTTTATTTTCTTACTTACTTAAATTAATTACTTTATTATGTTTAATTTAAGTCAAAAAAAAAAAACCCGCTTCAGTAAAATTGATATAGTTTAGAGCAGAGTTTCTGTTGGAGTTTCCTCCAAGGCTGGGGAGCCATGGATTGGCCATTTTATTCATACACTCATTTAACTATTACATTCGCTAATCACTCATTCACTCACACATTGGTCGCCTTCCTACTTCCGATTGACCCCTACCCCGTCAGTCTATGATCAATCACCGCATCGATAACAAGCTTGTGCGCCTGAGTTCCGCAAAAATCCTTAAAAGGATTTCATCATATTTAGGAAGTTCATCCTAATCCCGCATCAATAATTCGCCGCGCTAAAATAATTAAAATTAAAAAGAGGCAGTGATCGCAGTGATAAGAATTGGTATATTTGATGAAGAATTGCAGTGCACATGCCCGCCATTTCCTACTGTCGCCGAATCATTGCTTAAACAAAATGTAAAGGCTTGTTCAAATACTTTTAAATTCCATAGAGTATTGCCAAAAGATATCGTTAAATATTTTAAAACTATTGATGTTAAGAAAACGGCAGACTTATGGGGGATTTCCGTTAAAGTTATTTTATCTAAAATAGATATAATAGCACCCTTCCCTAGCCCTATATTTATTACAAGCGTCGAATCTGGTGTGTTCCTGATTTAATAAAACATAGTAAAGTCATACCTTTATTTAAATCTGGTAGTACATTAGACCCTGTCAATTTTAGACCGATTTTTACTACCAACATTTAGTAAAATTTTGAAAAATTATTTTAGATCAGATTAAGTTTCTTTAATATTAATAAATTGCTACATAAAAATCAATTCAGTTTTACAAGGGGTCGCTCGACAACTGACGCTGGAGTTGAGCTTATTAAACATATTTTTGTGCATGGGAGAATTTGGAGGATGTTTTGGGTATATTTTGTGACCTTTCCAATCCTTCGACTGTGTTCACCATGAGACATTAATCAAGAAGCTACAGTACTATGGTATCAAGAACACAGCGCTTGAACTTATTATTTCATATTTAAGTAATATAATGCAGAAAGTTATTATTAATGGTGAAAATTCTTACGGGTCACCGCTACTAATGGGTGTCCCTCAGAGCTCGATTCTCGGCCCATTCCTATTTCTAGTGTATTTTAATGACTTACCTTCCCTTGTAGGGGATAATCATGATATAGTATTATTTGCTGATAATACTTCCTTGATTTTTAAACTTAAACGTCAATCATTTAACGAAGTGAATAATGCTATATCAAAATTAGTGCATTGGTTTAACGTTAATAATCTACATTTAAACGGAAATAAAACTAAATGTATTAAATTTATAACAACGAATGTTAAAAATCTGAGTACCAATGTGTGTTTTAAATGGGAAGAACTGAGCCCTGTTGAATCACTGTTATCCCCATATATACAAACTAGCAAGCAGTCTAAATTCTGCAGCCTATGCTGTAAAAAAGATTAGAGGTCTCACTAGTGTCGAGACAGCTAGATTAGTTTATTTCAGTTATTTCCATAGCATAATGTCTTATGGGATTTTGCTATGGGGAAATGCAGCTGATTCAGAAACTATTTTGTTTTACAGAAAAGGGCCATTAGAGCTATTTACAACCTAAAACCGAGAGAGTCTCTTAGAGATAAATTTAAAGAAATAAATATATTAACCTTGGCCTCACAGTATATTTACGAAATTCACAAAACAAAGGTAGTTTTAGTAAAAAGTGATATACATTCTGTAAACACTAAGAACAAACACAAGCTAGTGATACCAGTTTCTCGACTGCACAGAGTCGTAATTCATTCTTGGGGCAATGTATACAACAAGGTCCCGGAAAGTGTACAGGCTCTCTATTACCAAGTTTAAATGTTTTGTTAGCTGAAACTGTATAAAAGGTTATTATAGTATAAATGAGTTGAAATGAGTATAGTTTTTTCGAACCAGTGGTAAAGTAAAAATGACTTTCAATAAGAATTACACATGTAATCTATATTGAATAAAAATTATTCTATTCTATTCTATTCTATCCATTGATGGACATATTGGTGGTTTATTGTGGTATCAGTGAACTAGACGCCTGATTACAGTAAGTCCTTTCTTTATCCCACACACGGGATGATATGGGGTAGTGGATATTCTTACACCGCCACTACACGATAATATATGTAGTACTTTAGTCTCTACAAAAAGCAATAAAATTGCATTTCAGACTAAAGATAATAAAAAAGGCCTTGTCGCTGACTTAATCGAAAAAAAAAAACATAACTATACCGTGTTGTGGTGTAAGAGAATCCATCACCTCATTTAGTCCGTATATTTTTATATAAGACGGGCAAACGAGCATGTGGCTCACATGATGGTAAGTGACTACCGCCACCCACGAACAACTGTAACACCAAGGGAATCGTAGGTGCGTTACTGGCCTTTTAAAACAGAGTAGACTCTTTATTTGAAGGTCCCTAAGTCGTATCCAATTCAACGTATTAGATGTCGTAAAAGGTGGCTATATAGGATTGGCCAGAAAAATTTTATGGCCTGCAATCAATGACGGTATAACCATTTCTTTTACGTCAGACTTAAAATGATAGACCATGGGAAAGCAGCGTCAGAGGTGCAAGACGTCTCGTATTACGAAAGCCAATCCGCGGGAGAGGCAATGGACTTATGCAAGCTCCTGGAGCTTTTTTTAAAAAAACAGAAGTGACAAACGTGGATCACCAATCTGCGGGAGAGGTTCAGGTCCAACACTGTACTTTTGCAAGCTGATGGAGCTTTTTTTATGAAACAGAAGGGACAAACGTGGATCGTCAATCTGAGGGAGATTCACGTCCAACATTGGACTTTTGCAAGCTGATGGAGCTTTTTTTTATAAAACAGAAGTGACAAACGTGCTGTCAGTCCACCTGATGGTAAGTGGTTAAAGCAGACTATGAACATTTGCAACCTAGTTCAAATAAAGAAGACGGCTACAGATGCATATTCGCTTCTGAGAACTAAAATGGAATACCTCATAATCATTATCATCCTTGCAGCCCATTACAAGTCCACAGCTGAACATATGCGCCTCCCAAGTAATACCACAAAGCACTGTCCTGACACCTGCATTCATTCGTATGGCCGTACATTTAAAACCCATCTTAACAGTATAAAATCGCTGCAAATTGTTTTATGAAATAACTTGTTAACCCACAAACAAAAGTTGCCTGTAAAGAAAATTATGAAAACTTTTGTTGTCTGTAGTTTCCTGTACATGAAAAGGTCATACCTGTTGGTTCTAGAACAACATAACGACCAGTTTAGCAACAAGTGCAAAATAGGTACAATAAGAAGCGTTAGAGAGCGTAAACTGCGACCAATTGAATTACTATGGCAAAAGAACCAATAAGTATTTGACCCTAGACTTTTCAATAATATCGATGGCTGAGAGAAGATAATACTAGAATAAGTAAACGAACACTAAAAAATAAATTAAAAACTGTTTTCCTTAATGAAGTTGTCGCAAGATGTGAAAATACTAACTAATTTGTTGTTTTTTATAACTATTGACAATTACGTACTAGACCTATTTTAACGATTTAAACATTGTATGATGTACCATAATCACTTAACTAGTGCCTATAAGTCAGAAAGAGTGCACCTGAGGTGCGACGGCCAAATGTTAGTATTAAATTTAGTCAGCGCGGTCGCTGACGGTGCTAGCGGCGGCCTGCTGTTGCTACTGCTATATTTACACTGTTTTATTTTCATTAAATTGTATACTTACGTATTTGAACCAAATGTATTAAGACAAGCGCTCATCCCGCTGACAAACTGTTACGCAGTTTGGTGGGTAAAAATGTACTAAAGGTTTGGTCCAGAATAAATGATTTATTATTATTATTATTATTATCGACTTGCATGTTTTACCAGGAATGTCTCTCAATTATAGTGACTCTTTATATCCTTTCGACCGAAACACTTGCTTGGCGGCAGAAAAAGATAAGAGGATGAAGAAGAAATAAAAGAATGAAATCGTTTCAATCAATTTAATGATATATATATATATATATATATATATATATATATATATATATATATATATATATATATATATATATTTAGTTTAGGATGATATAATATCTTTCATGATATAAGTCGTGATCCAGGAAGGGCACCTTCTTGCAATGGAGTCCGTCTGGGTACATAATGGTCTCTCTAAAGGAGTAGCCTGAATTCAATTACCAGTTTTAGCACCACTTAGATTGTTTATTACAATTGTCAGAAATTATCAACTTTGTGGTAGACCTGAGTTTGATAAAGAAAAATATTCTGATGATTATGGCTCTGTTGTTATTCAAACTTTTTTTTTAAATTGAAACCGCTGTCTGAAATTTATAAACTTAATTTGAAGAAAGTAAGCTCGCAAATAAGTTATATCGATTAACTACTGTTTACCAAAGTTTTCCTTAACTTTTAATTGAAAACAATTCAACTTGTTAAAGAAACAAATTAGCAATGGAATATCTTAATAGATTTGAATGTTAAAACAATTTTAAATTATTTTTGTACCAAATATTCGACGTTTAATTGAAGTGTTAGGTATCAATGGTACCCGAATACTAAAACATGAATAGAATTAATTTAACACATTATCGCGTTTAATTTTAACTTATTTTTAGTTACAAAAGATTTCCAATGATTTTCCAATGATTTCTAAAATAACAATAATTACAGTTAACATATTTCTCTCTGTCGTATCAGAAGTGTAGTGATTATATAAATAAATTAAATTATGTTGTAAATTTTTTCAATTCAATTTCCGTAATAGTCAGTAAATACATTTTGTTACGTCTTTTGATATTGAATGTATAGTGTGGCAAGTTTTAACGTTTACTTAATTACGTTTAAGGTAATGATTTACGGTGTAGTCGCGGTGTAAGAATATCCAGTAATACATATCATCGTGGGTGTATTAAGAGGCGACAAAGAGAAACAAATCAGGAGATGGGCAGCAGCGTCTTCCTAATAACGACCAAAATTAAAAACTTCGGTTGCCAACCGGCTTGCCAAGCGTGGCAACTATGGCAAATATTCTGTTATGATGATTTATTATATTTACGCGAACACTGCACATTGAATAAAACTACTTTTACGGATTTTATCGCGTTTAATTTTTTTTACTAATTATAAGCCAGTGCTTGACCACAATCCTACCTGGTGGTAAGTGATGATGCAGCCTTAGATGGTAAATCGCACTGTCTTAACGTAACAAAAGCCTATTCACTCTTGCCTTGAAGACGCCCACATTGTATTTGGACGGAAAGTTAGACACCGGCAAATTATTCCACTCCTTTGCTGTATGCATTACAAAAGACAAAGCAAACCGTTTGGTTCTAATGCGTAGAATATCGACAACAAAGGGGTGAAGTCCTGCTGACTGCCTGGTTGTCCGATAGTGGAAAGGAGAGGGAGGAATTAAGGCGTGTACTCGCGCTTGTGCTCGAGGCCGACAAGATTGTTTACAACCAAATGAAGGTTACCAATGAGCCTTTTAGCACGTCTCTCCACTGAGCCCAACGCTGCCAGGTGGCATTTTGCAGCACCAGCCCATACGTGACAGCAGTACTCCATGCACGACCGGACTTGCGCTTTATATAAGGAAAGAAGCTGCGCCGGCGTGAAGTACCACCACACCCTAGCAAGGACACCAAGTTTTCTTGCGGCTGCTTTGGCTCTCGACTCAATGAACCGCCCATAGTTGAGGTTCGGAGAAAATTCAACCCCTAACAACTGAAGGCGGTCAGTGGCCAAGGAAACATTCCGGAAAGTAGGAGCCAAGGTGAGCGGGCTCCTTTTAGCGGTGAAAAGACACGCTTGTGTTTTGGAGGCGTTAAATATTACGAGATTGGCATCGCCCCATTCGGAGACTGCCTTCAGCGAGAGATTCGCACGCTCAACCATAGCTTCTCTTTCGGACTGGATTTGATCCCGACGGGCCCGGGCACTTGGTTGGTATTTCTCCACAACTGTGCTGTCGTCTGCATACCCATAGATATCGCAAAAGAGCTGATCATTTATATGCAGCATGAAGAGAGTTGCGGAGAGAACGGACCCCTGAGGAACTCCGGCGTTTGTTGCGATAGGACAGTACGAGCAGCCATCGATCACGACTCGGAGAAACCGTTCTCTCAGAAAGTCTTTCACCCAGTCAATCAGGCCAGGGGATAAGACGTACGCTGAAAGCTTGCCCAATAGGCTAGCGTGCCAAACCCTGTCGAAGGCCTTCGAAACATCAAGGGAAACAGCAAGTGCTTCACCACTGTTCACGAGGGCTTCGCAGTTGATCGATTTCGGCGAAACCCGTACTGGCGGTCACTGAGGAGATCATTCTGCTCTAGGTATGCCATGAGGTGGGCGTTCAATATACGCTCTATAATCTTGCAGAGACTAATTTCAATTACCTTCATAGTAATTGAAATTGGTCGATAGTTGGCAGGGTCGGTACGGCTACCTTTTTTAGGCACAGTCTGCACATTGGCCAGCTTCCAAGATTTGGGCAATATTCCAGTCCTGAATGAGAGGCGGAACAAGCGCGTCAACACAGGAGACAACTCTGGTGCACAGACTTTTAAAACTATAGCTGGTATACCATCAGGTCCACTAGCTTTGTTTACGTCTAGACTTCGCAAGGTTTTAAGAACCTCCTTGTTGGTGATACGGACCTTTGACATAGAGGTACCGCAGTGAGGTACGCTGTTGCTACTGTCCAAAAAAGTAATTGTACTTATTTTTAATTCCCGACGTTTCGGATTTGTGGTGGATATACAGGGCAAATAAAAAGATTTAGAAAAACCCGCGAAAAAGAACATATAGCTGACGTGAAACACCAACAATCCGGGAAGTCTGTAGTTTGTGATCATATCCTAGATGGCCTCCATCATTACATCAGATTTAACAGAACACAAATCCTCACGAAAGAACGGCGATTCCTGCTAAGGATGATACGTAAAGCTATTGAAATTAAAAACATCCTAATTTCAACAGAGAAGGAGGCTGGGTACTACCACCTGCTTGGGATCCTGTAATTAATAAAATTAAAACTAAGCCCAAGCATACCACTGCCCAAGCACTGCACTGCAAGACTTCAAGACACAGAAGTTCATTCTGATTTTCAATGATCAAAGATTCTCTAAAAAAATCTATTGAAGAACTTTGAACTTGGCATCCGTTCAAATTTCAACACTTTTATCATCGAAGCCGACAACTTCGATCGTCGTTTTTACCAAATGCCGCCCCTTTTTCACATAAATCTTGCATTTATGACTAACTCAAGGCTAAGCAGTTGATTATATTTATGTTCATGAAATTGTTAAGAAGTAGTACTGATCTCCTTTAGTACCTAAAATATAATGCGGTAGAGTCCGGTGCAGGTATATTATGGCTGCGGCATGAATGTGAATGACATGTTTCCGGGTTGAAACGATTTTTCAACCCGGAAACCTGAAACCAGTGTAAAATAGCAATATAAGCTGCTGTTATTTGTATGATAAGTGAACAAAATCAGACCCTTTTTACTGGTAACGAGGCATTCCTTATCTGAACTATTTTTAAGTACGTAAATAAGAGAAAATTATTTACGTACTTAAAAATTTGAATAACTGATTTGTTCGTAAAACTGAATTATAACACACTCAACAACGAATTGGCCTTAAAGTTAGTTTACCCAATACTAAAAAATATTTCTTAACCAAATGTAAAAATAATATTATTATAAACTTCCTATTAATTTTACACAATTGCAAGGAGTTTAAAAATACTTAAATATACCCCTCCTAGTCAGGCCTATTATAAAATTAACTACTACTTTGGGGATAAGAACGTTTGGAAATAAAATTCCTTCTGCACTAGTGATCGCCTGGTACCATACAATATTGTCATTTTCATCACTATCATTGTCAATAAAAAATCTTTCACAAATTCACTGCTGAACTTAGATAGGCCTTCCCCAAAGAATGCTAAAAACACAGTTATGAGCAATCTGCATCCATCAACTTCCTGCATGTCTTACCATATCGTCACTCCATCTACAGTCTACAGTTATTATAGAATAATCGCTGGAGGACCTTAACTATGATCAATGAGCTCAACAGTGTCTCCCAACGGATAGATTTAATGTACATGTCTACATATTAGGACAAATTGTTCGACTACGGAATTCCAACTTAGACCGATGGGTAAATCGATGATTTCAACCGGGCTGAGCAGCATTCGAGAGATTACGAAACATATTCTCGTCACGTTTTCTTCAAAAATTGAAAACAAGTGTGTTCGATGAATGTGTTTTGCCATTGATAATACGAGTATATGTATCTGAGCCAACTCGATAGAGTGACAATAAATTGTTGTACTTATGTTTCTATGAGTTCAATTTTTTTTATAATTCAAGAGTTACAAGTGAGCTAACAGTCTGCCTAGTGATAATTGGCAACTACAGACCTTGGCCACAACCCAATCCAAACGAACGATTTGTTGTCACTCCTGAGAAGTAAGATGAAATAAACAGTCATTTATTATTCTAATTTTTTAACGTGTCAGTGCCGCATAACAGATGATTTTCCTGTATTAAACAAATATTGACGTCGATCGAGATTTGAACCCAGAATGTTTTTATATATAATACGGAAAACAACCGAGCACACAATTCATCTGATGGTAAGTAACTTAAACGTGGTAGAGCCACGTTGCAGCTATATTATGGTTGTAGCATGAATGGGTTGGCTCGGCTGGGGTATGACCACGCTCTGACAGAATACCAGCGTAAAATAGCAGTAGAGAACCGGAGACTCTTTTTACTGGAAATGAGGCATTCCATTTTAGTCCTCACGGGTGACAACGCATCTGCATTTTCATTCGTAATCGAGGATAGATATCATAGCAACCACTTACCATCAGGTGGACTGTGTGCTCGTTTGCCACCCTTTTCCTATAAAAAAAGTTTCCATTGTTTGAGAAAGCTTTCTCATACTTACTTCTATGATGTGTGGGCAACTGCTCAGATTTCAAATCTCTGACGATGTCAATGTACGACACAATCGTATTTTAATCGCTTTTTTATAGGATAAGGGTGTCCTATAAAAAAAAGCTAATAATTTTCACTTACGAGTATACCCAATCAGGTTTTGGCTCAATATATTAAGACGCCTGCTTTCTAAGATAAGAAGGCTTAAACATGTTTCCCTTCTATCTAAATGAGACCTTATCGTAATAAGACTCCATCCTAGCGAAACCCCAAATTAATTTATATTTGTGGTATATAAAGATTCAAATTTGAGTAAAAGTTAACATGGAAATTAAATATGACAGACATTTTTCATCGTTAGTAATCTCATGAACCGAAACAACAAATCCATTAAATGATGTAGATGTAAAAAATAAAAAATGAACATATAAAATACATTTTCAATATTTCACATGGTTAAATAAACAGTCGCTCCAATCGCTCCATAAATGAGAGGAAGTCTGAGCCCAGCTGTGGGAGTAGCAATTTAATGTTGTATTATTCATAACCCTCTCAAAAATGAGAGGAGACCTGTGCCTAGCCGTGACAGCAGCAAGTAAATTATGTGATATTCGTAACAGAGTAACTAACGATTCGTGTTTATTTTTAATGTTTTATAAGAATAAAACATTAAAAACAAACACGAATCGTTAGTTACTATTTTATGCGCTAAAACCAACAGACTCCAGCTGAATATACGTAGTCACAGACACCAATTATTTTCATATAGTTCTAAATATAAGAAGCATAATATATTTTAAACTGTAGAAAACTATTTGATTGGTATTAGATGAGATAATTTAAATGCCGGTGTAGCGCATAACTATCCAATATTTTTTTTTATCATCCGCCAAATTAAGGACGTACATTAATACGAAACTTAACCAACACACGAACTCCTAATGATGATTAGGATAATGGTTCTTCACGCTTTCAGCCCAAGATTAAACTTTGAAATAAGGCTCTGGAGTCAACAGTTTGTAGCACGCGCAGGGAAAAGTTTTGAAGGCAATTGAGGATAAATCGGTCCAGGCTTAGACTTTGCAAATAAGTCCTTGAAGGTGTACCTTATATGTATCGTTACTAAGAGCAGAAGCGTACAATATAAAAGGTTAAAAATATAACAAAAATCTGTAAGCAGTGTAATGCAATCATACCACAACGGGTGGAAAATATGAATCGTATTGTGAGAATTCAAGTCAGAGAGTTTGGTAAGCTATTACGAACATGTGTCTTTATTTGTAGAGAATACCGTGTTTATTCAAACTATCTTATTAGGGTAACAGGAACTTTCTTAAATTATCTAGTTTCTGTGATGTTAATGCTGTTAGCCTATGCGGCTCTTACAGCTTCATCTAACTCAGAGCTCGCGGCCTGAAAGGCCGTAAGCTATAAAAAAAGGGGGGGAGGAGATTATTTATTTTAGTGCGTAAAGTTGCAGAAGCGACGTTGCAATAAAATCGATAATCTCGAGGGAGTGGGATAATATTGCGTTCAGTGATCACATCATCATTACATCAAGATCAGTGATCACATCATCGCGCCTCGTCTGCGGACCCGCTGCGTTCCATCCATTGTTGTCCTAACAGTGTTTGTGGCACTAGGTGAATGTGTAGTGTTTGAGAGTGACTGGCCGGCGACATTTCGGTTGTCGGCATCTATCGTAACGGGGGTTAGATTAGAACATTGCGGGGCCTCCGGAGGGTTAGCGTAACGTTCGGAGTCGGAGTAGGCATTGCGCTTACCACTTGCGGATTTGGATGTGTTTCGGCCCTCTCGAAGTAGCGCTGAGACATATCTTTGAAATACCAGAGATCGTCGGAAGTTGACAACTCTGTGTAAGTCAGAGTTTCGCTGGTACCACCGAGCCCGGTGACGCGAATCTATTTTGGACGACTGGAGGTCGTACAAATGATTATATTTACGTGCGCGAAAACTACGCTGCGTAAGACATGATAGAGGTCTTACGCACACTTTATAAAGATGGAGTTTGTGTCTTAAGGACAGGAGCAAACTCTGCTGTTCCCTAGCGGGTGGAGGCGACTAGTGACAAATTTGGCACGGTTGCGGACATTGTGAATGTGTTTTTCGAATGTCACACCGTGGTCAAATGTGACCCCTAGATATCTGGCCGTTGATTGCCAGGGGATCTGGCCGCCGTACAGGGTGATGGTACGGAACTTTCCACGGAGTTTCTAATTTGACGATTGAATGTGGAGATCCTTTGAAAGCGTATTGCTACACTTTTCTCAGGATTAACTTCGATTTTTCATAAGCAGAACCAATCGCCTAGGCGGTTGATGGCTGTTTGGAACATCTTGGTGAGGTATCTTGTATTGGGATGAGCGACGAAAAGTGCCGTGTCATCTGCGAAAAGAGCTGTATTCACTACTGGGTGCTTCGGGTTGTCACTCGTGAAGAGTGTGAAGAATAGTGGGGAGAGGACCGAGCCTTGTGGGACTCCATCCTTGAGGCGACATTTTGTAAAGCGAGTACCCTCTATTCGATAGCGAAAATGGCGATTGGCAAGAAAGGCTCTGATGATGTGGATAAGCCTATCAGGCACGTTGAGTTTATACAGCTTGTAAAGCAAGCCGTCGTGCCAGATTATGTCAAACGCGTTTGCGACATCGAGGAAGATGGCACCGGTTATGGTGGTTCTGCCACAACTTTGTGAAAGGTCATTTCAGAATGTATTTTGTGAGGCGATTTTACTAGTCGGTGCACGAGTGTTCGGGTCTGAAGCCGAACTGCTCGTCTGGAAGAAGTTTGTTGGTGCAGACGTATTTACGAAGGCGATTCAATATGAGTCGCTCGTAAACTTTTCCCAGTGTGCTGAGGAGACTAATTGGTCTGTAACTAGAGGCTAAGTTGCGCGGTTTACCCGGTTTTGGGATTCCTATTACGTCTGCCTCTTTCAATGCATCCGGGAAAGAGCAGCAGGAAAGAAGAGCGTTGAATATTCCTACTAAGAGGCATACTAGCGGAACGGAGAGAGATTTCAGTACCCTTTTGCTAATGCCTTCGGGGCCGGGTGTTGATTTCTTTTTAAGACTTTTGATTACTTCTGTAACTTCGTCAACAGTCACAGGTTCTAGGGGTCGCCGGCAGGTGGTAGAGCAGACTTACGCTTGACCTCCGCTTCGACCTCTGCGAGGTGAGCGGGATCTGTAGGTTCGCTCGAGGGAGTACATTGGCCCTCTAAACTGTCAACGAGGCATTCGGCCTTTTCAGAGTCGTCAAAGGCGAGATTGGGGTTTCCTGGCCTGATGAGAGGCGGCATAAGCGAGGATTGTTCTGCTTTCAGGGCTCGGGTCAACTGCCAGAAGGCAGTTTGTGATGGCTCGATGTCCGTCAGCAGATTATCCTGTCTAAGCTCTTTGACGCGCTGTTTCGCCTCGTTTTGGAGGCTGCGCAGTCGGAATTTGTTATCTATAGTACGATAGTAATCGTATTGTCTTAAGGCCGCGTTTTTTGTTCTAATTAGTTGTCTAATATCGCTCGGAAGCTTCATGTGTCGATTGCTCGACTCCCAAACTTTACGAGAGCATTCTTCAACTGTAGAGGTGAGGTGGGCCGATAGGGCGCTAATCGCCTCATTGGCCTCTTAAGGCGAGTCTATCTGGTCCGGGATTTTGTCTAAGTGCTGGGAGGTCGTAGACTCAAGTTTGACCTCGAGTTTACGCCAGTCCACGATGGTTTTGGTCTGAAATACCTCACCTGCGGGCTGGCCCGAGTCGAATACTAATATTATTTTAATTGATGATATCGACAAACGGACGTCTTTGAGTATCGCTACGTCAAGGACGTCCGGTTGGTGACTGGTAGCGAATGGGTAGCGGGTTGGAGTCTCAGGCGCGATAACATCGAAGTTTAGTCGCTCCGTGAGATCGAACAATGCATTACAATTGGGATTGCTTGTAAGCGAGTTCCAGGAGGAATGCTTACTGTTGAGGTCTCCAGCTATTATGACACTAGAGCCTAGGTTAAATAATATTACAAAGTCTGATTCAACTATGCGTTTGAGTGGCGGTAGATAAGCCGATACAATGGTAAGTGGCGGATGGCCAGAGAGAGCTACCTTACATATAGAAACTTCTATGTTGGTTAACGGGGGGGCGTTGATTGGTACGCAGTGCAAGGACCTTTTGTAGTAGATCAAGGTGCCGCCTCTAGGGCTGGTCAACCTATCATTTCTAACTAAGGTTTAGCGATCTTAGGATCGCGATGGCTAGGTTTCAAAAAAATCTCTTGCACTAACATTACGTCTACATTGTGGTTGCGCAGGAAGAGCGCGATCTCGTCTTTTTGGTCTCTGAGGCCGTTCGCGTTAAAGAACGCGACAGTCAGAGAGCGTGGTTTAGTTCTACCGAGATTTTGTGCTGCCATTCTGAAATTTAGAAGAGGTGATTAGGCGCACTCGAAATACCAGATTGCGTCGATAAGTCCTATGTGCTCAATTGTAGCGTTGAGCTTGTCCTGAGGTGAGGTGGCTCCGCGGAGTTTGCGGACCAAGGAGGATAACTCAGCAACGTTGATATTGCTGATGAAGCCACAGACTAGTGAGAAATCGGCGGCGAAGGAGGATGAGCCTTGTGGAACGGGCTTCGGTTTTGGGGCCTGGGGAGGCGGCACTGGCCGTGAGGCGACAAGTGCCGGCGGTTTCACCCAAGCGTTGGGTTTTGACGCGGAAGGCGCGGGAGGGTTAGTACCTTGTTGGGCCGCCCCGGCGACTAGGGTGGGCTTGGTGGCGATTTGAGGCGAGGAAGTGGGCACCGTGGACGGTGTGGGTTTGGGGGCAGGCAGCCGAGAGCGAGACACACTGGATAGACCCGCGCGTCCGGGACGGCTTCTACCTCTGCACTGCTTCCTTCGTGGCGCTATGGAACACCCGCGATAATTCGCTGGGTGTCCCTCTTCGCGGCAATTGACGCAGCTCGGGGTTCAACCGTCTCGGGCGAGCGGGGGCAGTCAGTGGTGCCGTGGTCACCTAGGCACTTGACGCACCTTGGCTTGGCGTGACAATTTTTGGCCGATTGGCCGTACAATTGGCATCGGTGGCACTGGCCAACGATGCCCTTGTGACGGGGGGCTTCAACTGCAATCGTCGTTAGGTTGCAGATGCGCCGAACGTTAAAAATCTCCTTGCCTTCCGGAGACAGGTCCAGAATGACAAGGCACAGATCTAAGAAGCGCCTTTTATCGGTCTGGTGGTGCATCCTGTGCACCTCCCGGACTTTGGGCTTTGAGGTCGTTTAAAATGTGCTCAATCTCAAGCTCTTTAGGGAGGCCGCGGACGACTACACGAAGGTTACGCTCCTCTGGAAGGGCGTATGTGTGGAAGCTTACTTGCTGGGCGCGCAGGTGATTTGTTACACTGCGGAATTCCTCGGTCGAGTTAACAAACATGCGAATGCCCTTCCCGGCGTTTTGCACCTTTGGGCAGTATATTGTTTTAGAGTTCAACCAATTGGAAAAGTTATTCCATTTGGTTTTTTCTTGAATTATGATGGGTGACGATGGCTTTTCCCTACATTCAGCAGGAGACCCATTCGCTGCGGGCTTGGCCACAGGCTTAGGGGTTTGAGCGCGCGCCGCGGGGTCAGCTTTTTCGCTGGAGTGGCGGTGGGGGACGAGGGGGCCGAGTTAGGCTCGGCTGCCTTTTTTGGGGTTGCGTGTTTGCGCTCTTAGCCCTGGACGAGGGTGAAGCCTTCGTCTTCGGGCTTGCGCGGGACACGCGAGCCGGTCTCCATGTCGGAGCCTGATTCGGCATCCGAGAAGACCGGAGAGGGGTGGCGGGTGGACATCGCGGAGAGCGCGGGGACGCGGCGTCGTAAATTGTGTCTATGTACACAGGGGTTGTAGATCCAGTGCTCGGCGACAGAGGGTCATCAATTCGCACGGTCGGACGGTCGATGAGGGGCCAAACACGCTGGGTGGATGAGCCGGCTAGAGGCGCAGACTCGAGTGCGGGCTCGGGCGCGGGATGGGCATTGCGCTGTACAATATACACAGCTAACAAGCACATATGTGTACCAAGCTCCCCCATCTTTCGGCGGGGGAGGTGTGTGCCTAAAACAAACACCTATATACCTAGCGCGTAGGTACGCTAGGGTGTGTACCTAACTGTTGCCTATGGCAACAAGCAACACAAGAATTAAAAACGATGGCCACCTCTAAAGCGGCGAGTGTGTTTCATTCTACTTACGGTTGCCGATACCAGTACCAGGAAGCCAGGAAGGAGAGTTACGCACAACACACTTTGCACCACAACAAGCGTCCAATTCACTTCAAAACACCACAGTGAGACTGCTGTCTCCCGGGACAGCGTGCTTCGCGCACCATAGTGAGAACACCAAGGCAGCGACCAAACATAGAGCACCAAGCAATATGGTGTATTTCGGTGAACAAAAAAATTAAGATAATTCAGGGGCAGTGAGAGTGGAGTGACGGGAGTAAACTCAACCGACACGTCCGAAGTCTACAGAGCCGAAGCGCAGAGTGTTCTGAAATTATAAGGAGATAGTACCAATAACTAAGTAAAATAGTTATGTTAATTTTTTTTTTCACTATTTTTATAGGTGGTAGTTCTCCTTTTTAGACTAGAAGTTCGTCGTGTGCCACCCTCTTACCTATTTCCGTCGGAAAATACCTGCGCAATTGTGTTCCAGTATAAAGAGTATAGAGAACCTTAGTTCTTCAGAGGTACAAACGCATATGTAGCCTTCTTTGTTTCAAGTAGGTTACAGGTTACAGGTGTCCACGACCTGCAGTAACCACTTACTAAAAAAATAAAATTAAAAAATTTGTACAACCGACTTCAATATAAATTATTAAGAATAACTCAAAAACTGTTGGCAAAACCTTGATCAAATTTATATGGGACCACGTGAGAAGCACTAGCTTTCAAATAAAAAAAACAATAATCGAAATCGGTTCACCCAAAAAAAAGTTACGAGGTAACACACATAAAAAAGCATACTGTCGAATTGAGTACCTCCTCCTTTTTGAAGTCAGTATAAAATACACCACATTCACAGCCGATAAACATCTTACATGTATTTTAAGACATTGCCTTAATTTTAATTCCTAGCGACTTAGAAAAGACTTAGGGCGTCTTTCCCGGGACGTCGGTCGCGTTTAATGAAATTTGAAAAGAATCCTTTGCACTATTGTGGAAAAAATTGATGGCTTGGTTGCACAGAAGCTAAAAGTTTGGTTGCGGTGTGATTACCTAGGAGTGTGGTTTTTGCCCAGAACGAGCATTTGTATAAAGTTTCAAGCTACGAGTATACTATAAAGCACAGGCTTCTGCTAATTTCTGAGAGAGTTTTAGTGCAAATTCTTGTTGGCGGACTTTACAAATCATAAAACATAAAATTTCTCCGACATGTTGGATTCCTCACAATGTTTTTCTTCACTTCCGGGATAGGCTAATCCTCCTTAAAATAAGAGATGCCCACATCCAGCAGGCGCCTTTACGAGCTCACGGTAATGAAGAAGAAGAACGTAAGACTACCACGCTGACATCAAAAATAACCGTAACGTACTATGATTATACTCGAGAGTAAGACTTAATACAAATTAAAATACGTTCCTATCTTGTGAATGTGTCCACCTATTACACTCCTTATATTAATTTGACTTTTATGTATTTTTTGTATTGAATATATGTGTACGAATGTAATACATTTTAATAATTCAGTTTTCACCCACTGACTTCTGAAATTTTTGAAATTTTGCAGACTTATTGAGAACCAATGATGATATGTATAATAATTTCATAACTCTGACCTAGTATTCACATCTAGGATGACAACAGCTTATGATCATGCGTGTCATTTAAGTTATTATTTTAATGTTACAAATACAATAGAATAAAATATTATTTATTCAGTATAGATTATTAAATAATTATGTTGAAAGTCATTAAAATTTCAATTAATAATATTGAAAGTAATTTTTTTAATCAAAGTAACACTTCTAGAATCAAATCGAATATTAAGAGTAGCTGACCTGGTTAATCCGGAAAATAATTGCCGAGTGCTGTTTATCTGGAAAAGTCATTTCAGGTGTGAATTTAACTCGATTGTTCAAAAATTTGTTTAAAAGGTTTAAAAATCTTTAATCAACAAAAACTAATAAGAGAATGTCGGTCTCATAGGCTTCTTCAGTACACATTTTTAATAAAAATTATCAGTTCTTTGATGGTTCATGCAGATAAACTCTAGAATCAGAACCAAACAATATATTATAAGAACTTATATCAATATACTACGTGTTCACTTCGTGAATGCCGTTACCTCCCGCCGCGCTTCCTCATACCGCGCCCAAGCGTCGCACTTATAGTACCGATAGCAGCGCTGAAATATACCTACGTCAGTTGTTTGTGCTCCCATGCGATCTCTAGTTTGTTACTGTTTTTGTTGTTGTTTTTGTTACTGTTGATTTTTTGTTTCTGTTGACTTTTTACGTTCGTTAATTTGTGATAAACACAGAATGGGGTAATGGCAGTGATATACAAACAAACAATTGCGATAAAATAACTGGTATCGCGCCTTTGTAAATAATTCATTTAAAATTATACATTTTAAATGAAATATTAATTATTAAAACTATAATAAAAATATTTTATTTTATCGGACACGTTTCTATTCAGTGTTATCATTTTACTTTACTAACTAAATATATTATTCAACAGTATGCATTTTATCAACTTGCTTGCCTTCCATTTCTCTGTACAGGGCTACAAACTAAAAATCGAACTTCTTACAATTAAACACTTACAGTAGTAGTTTTGTAAACGGTATCGTCAGCTGTGACGTCATAACGGTCTACGACGGCAAACTCGAAATGTACGCGTAGTAGTATATAACCAAAAAAATAAGAATAATTGGATTACCTCAGTTTAACAGCATTTTCATTTTGTACAATTCATTTTGTTAATTCGTTAACTAACCATGACGACAAAAGCCTAAGACAAATGGAATGTTGAAATCTAAAGGGTCTCCGATTTAGCTTTCTTCTGAGAAAATATATTAACTATGATTACTTCATTGCCATGTCGCAAGTAACACAGAGCAATATCTTTTCTAGAAGTAATAAATATTGATGCCATAAAAAGTATGTCATATTAAATCTAGACAGAAGATTCCTTATTTACTAAAATACTGAAGACGATGAAAAAAATGCATGTCATCTATACAAATAGAAATAAAAATAGAAACTTTATATTTAATTTAGACTATAAATAATACTTATTGAAAGACACTCTTATGTTTAATTTACCACTTATACGGAAAATACCTCTGTTTTTTTTTTTTTACTTATAAGCCAGTGCTTGACCACATACCCACCTGGTGGTAAGTGGTGATGCAGCGTTAGATGGTAAATCGCACTGTCTTAGCATAACAAAAGCCCATTCGCTCTTGCCTTGAAGACCCCCAGATTGTATTCGGAAAGAAAGATAGACGCCGGCAAATTATTCCACTCCTTTGCTGTACGCATTACAAAAGATGACGCTAGCCGTTTGGTTCTAATGCGTGGAATATCGACCCGCCGACCGCCAGGTTATCTGATGGTGGAAAATAGAGGGAGGAATTAAAGCGTGTAATTCCTGCGCACACTCACCGAAATGCATGACTGACTACTCTTACTCTGCGCCTGTGCTCGAGGCTGACAAGATTGGTTTCAACCAAATCAAGGTCACCAATGAGCCTCTTAGCACGTCTCTCCACTGAGTCTAACGCTGCCAGGTGGCATTTTGCAGCACCAGCCCATATGTGACAGCAGTACTCCATGCACGACCAGACCTGCGCTTTATATAAGGTAAGAAGCTGCCCCGGCGTGAAGTACCACCACACCCTAGCAAGGACACCAAGTTTTCTTGCGGCTGCTTTGGCTCTCGACTCAATGAACCGCCCATAGTTGAGGTTCGGAGAAAATTCAACCCCTAACAACTGAAGGCGGTCAGTGGCCAAGGAAACATTCCGGAAAGTAGGAGCCAAGGTGAGCGGGCTCCTTTTAGCGGTGAAAAGACACGCTTGTGTTTTGGAGGCGTTAAATATTACGAGATTGGCATCGCCCCATTCGGAGACTGCTTGCAGTGAGAGATTCGCACGCTCAACCATAGCTTCTCTTTTGATTTCGACTGGCCCGGGTACTTGATTGGTATCTCTCCACAACTGTGCTATCGTCTGCGTACCCATAGATACCGGGAATGAGCAGATCATTTATATTTAGCATGAAGAGAGTTGCATACATAGGTCAGGACGAGCAGCCATCGATGACGACTCGGAGAAACCGTTCACTCAGAAAGTCCTTCACCCAGTCAATCAGGCCAGGGGATAAGCCGTACGCTGAAAGCTTGCCCAATAGGCTAGCGTGCCCTGTCAAAAGCCTTCGAAACATCAAGGGAAACAGCGAGTGCTTCACCACTGTTCTCGAGGGCTTCGCCCCATATATGAGTGGCATATGCTAGAAGGTCCCCATTTGATCGATTTCGGCGAAACCCGTACTGGCGGTCACTGAGGAGATCATTCTGCTCTAGGTATGCCATGAGGTGGGCGTTCAATATACGCTCTATAATCTTGCAGAGACTAATTTCAATTACCTCCATAGTAATTGAAATTGGTCGATAGTTGGCAGGGTCGGTACGGCTACCTTTTTTAGGCACAGTCTGCACATTGGCCAGCTTCCAAGATTTAGGCACTATTCCAGTCCTGAATGAGAGGCGAAACAAGCGTGTCAACACAGGAGACAACTCAGGTCCACAGATCTCTAGAACTATAGCTGGTATACCATCAGGTCCACTAGCTTTGTTCACGTCTAGACTTCGCAAGACTCTTTTTTTAAGAACCTCCTTGTTGGTGATACGGACCTCTGACATAGAGGTACCGCAGTGAGGTAATTGAGATGGTACGCTGTTGCTACTGTCCAGAAGCGAATTGCAAGCAAAAAGAGAAGCAAATAAATCCGCTTTCTCCTTAGGCGCATGCGCCAGTGAGCCATCTGGTTTTACCAGTGGAGGCAACCTGTCCTGGGAAGAACCAACAAAAAAACATTTTATTTAAAAAAAGAACAGTTTACAATAATTTATGTTACACAATTAAAACAAAAAAAAAGCAATTTGAAGTGTCTTATAGCGGCGATATATAGCACCCATGGTCACAGTGGACATGTCGTCCTGATGATATCATAGTTAACGAGATCTACGCTCAACTTTTAAATATATTTTTTTGGCCCAATCTACTCAGAACGAGTTTACAGTATCTTGTAGTAGTATGCTTGGGTTTATAATAATAGTATAGTTACATTAATTATATTTGATGCGTGTTGAAACTTTATTGGTTTCAGGATTACTTTTATATGTTTTATAATGTAATTATTTATTGTACTGTATGTTTCCCTTAAAAAGCAAATAAAAATATTATTTATAGAATCCCAAGTAGATGGGTAGCACACAGATTTCCCACCGTAGCACTATGAAAGATTGTGGTGAGATTCACCATTCGAATATTTATTAAAAAAGTTAAACTTAAATACGATAAAGTTCATGAAATTAGTCTTATTCTATGTTTAATATTTACATTAATTTATTAATCATAATATAGGTTATACCTTGGTTATGTTATACTTTAGTTATGCAACCTAAATATTTGTTTTGTCACAAATGTCAAAAAACGTCAACAAATGTATAAGGATTAATTATTTTAGCTTTATTGCAATTTAGCTTCTAATTTGCAATGCTGTGGGCAGTATTAGAGAATCCGTCACCACATTTAGTCCTGTGGGCATCTCAGAAATTGGTAGGGCTAAGAACAATTATAGAAATGCTATCTCTTGACCTAAACGCTACATGGAGTGACGACCTAGTAAGAAATGCAGGAAGTCGATTGATGCAGGTGGCTCAGGACCGAGCTTTGTGGCATTCCTTGGGGAGGGGCGGGGTATGTTCAGCAGGGCTGTAATGCTGATGAAACGCTAACCCACATACATTCCCACTTTTGACAGCTAATATACTCATGTACGATAAGTTTTGTGTATACCAGTGTATATGTGGTATAGTTATATTAAAATATACATTTTTTAGTAATTCTATAATATGAAATTGTTGTGCTAAATTAAAGCATGTCAGATATTAAATATGAAAATATTAAATTAATATATGGCTTAGCAATGAGTTGATGCGCTGGAGGCCGCGGGTTCGAATCCCGCACGGAACAAGTATTTGTATGGCCTACAAATAATTGTTCCGGGTCTGGATGTTTGTCCTCGTGCAATTTATGTTTGTAAGCTGCCTCCACGATACAGGAGAAAATCCTAGTGGGAGGTAACGTTTTTTTAAAAATTAAAAAAAAAATTAAAAAAAACTCTTAACAAGTTCTGAAGTAAATTTTTTATTAAAATCTTGTCAGTATATTTTGGGAATTTTAGGAATTTTGAGATTATTTAATTTTATTTAAGTTATTAACTTTTTGTAAATCAATTAATAAAATTTTAAATTAATGGTTTCATTAAATGGTTCATAAAAAATCCACTTTTACAAATTTGAAATAAATGAGAAAATAATAATTAGATAATTAATAGAATCAGGCGTTACTTTGCGGAAATCCATTATATTAAAGTTGTAAATATTTACTTTGCAAATTTTTTTTTTTTTTTTTATAGGATAAGGGTGACAAACGAGCACACAGTCCACCTGATGGTAAGTGGTTGCTGTGGCCCATAGACATCTACATCTATCCTCGATTACGATTCAAAATGCAAATGCGTTGTCACCCGTGAGGACTAAGATAGAATGCCTCTTTTCCAGTAAAAAGGGTCTCCGGTTCTCTACACTCACCATACGATACAGCAGTGTTAAGCTGCTATTTTACGCTGGTATTCTGTGAGAGCGTGGGCCTTCCCCGGTCGAGGCGACCCATTCGTTCTATAACTATACTAGTAATATAGCTGCAGCAGCTCTACCACGTATAAATTTATAGAAATATAGAGATATCTCAGCCCCCCAGCCAACCCATGGTCACGGGGGGGGGGGCGTGACCATGGGTTGGCTGTAAAGCACCCG
This sequence comes from Parnassius orleans, assembly GCA_029286625.1. NCBI lineage: Eukaryota > Metazoa > Arthropoda > Insecta > Lepidoptera > Papilionidae > Parnassius > Parnassius orleans. The sequence continues at coordinate 1,350,558 of JAGSMP010000092.1, forward strand.
AAACGTGGGAAATTAAAATAAGTAAATTAAACGCGATAAAATCCGTAAACATAGTTTTATTCAACGGGAAAACTTACTACTTACTTCATATGGATCTTGCAGATAATGCGAGGATCCACAAATTACATTTACCGATTGCTTTGAGTGTGTTAGTTTATGAAAAACATGAGTGGCTAAAGTGAATTTTATTAGTGGTTACCTCACTAGCTGTGAGTCCCCGTGCTATGTATAGATTGTGTTTTAATCTGCTTACTTCATTTGTCGTTTTCCCACTTCCGGAAAGTTCCCGTACACTGTATGAAACGAGTTATCGACCAATAAGAATGAATCCTTAATCTTGCAAAAATATTGCAAATGGTTCTTATAATAGCTCAAAAACTAATAATAAAATGAAAATGGATTATTAGTGTATACAAAATAACAAATATTTTGATGATCTCAAGCATACATTGGTATTCCATAGGATGGTTATATTAAAATTCAGACAATATTAACCCAGTAATATAACTTATTTTATGGATTTAATTGCGTTTCATTTTTATATACATTTTTTGATCGTGTGAACCTATCCTTACTTGCTCCTTATTCGTTGTGAATTTTCGCATCAATGTAAGAAATTATAACAAAAACGTCGTCTGATTCGTATGTCAATTGTCAAAAAGTTGGTAAGTCTCAAATATTCAATTATTAAATGTTTAGCCCACCTACAACAAAACTTTAACGATCTTATTACAAAACGTGATTTATTAATAGTCTTGATTTTAAACTAGAATCTATTTCAATAATGAATACCTCTAATGAAGGAATTATGCAAACTAAAATTTAAAGTATGGAATTTGACAGAAAACGTCAAATTTCTTATTTATTACACTTATTTATTAACAAAGACTCCTCTGTAAACACGAGACTATCAATAAACAACGTCTTTTAATAGTGATTTGTTTTCTATCTACAATTCAAGAATTTACTACTGCTAGAGTCGAAGATCGTAATAAAAGGAAATGTATAATCACCTTCAGTGACTCCTAACATAGAATTAATATACGTGTAATAACCTGTACTTCAATTTTAACTGGCCTCAATTTTAACTTTCAGAGAGCTAGTACCAGTAATTACAATTTTCTAGGTTGAAATGTTTTAAAGCACCAATGGCTGCCAAGGGTCTGGTGCCCATTCAGAGATACTATTGTACTACGCACAAATCCATACTAATATTATAAATGCGAAAGTGTGTTTGTTTGTTTGTTTGTTTGTTTGTCCTTCTTTCACGTCGCAACAGAGCGTCGGCATGGCATGATTTTTTGTATGGGGATAGTTCGGTGGCTGTAGAGTGACATAGGCTACTTTTTTCCGCGGAAAAACATCTCATTCCCGTGGGAAAATCGAATATGGCACATTACTTGATGCGGAAAGCTTGGTCATCGCTGTAGGAATCCAACCAGGAGTGGCGATTTGTCAACCCCATCAGTGCCCCTGTGGTAGCAGCATCGACAGGTTTGGGCTCCACGGACTTTCTTGTAAGAAAAGTGCTGGTAGGTTTTCACGGCACGGTTCTTTGAACGATGTCATCCGAAGGGCTCTTGTCTTTATAAATGTTCCCTCAGTTTTAGAGTCTTGTGGAATGTTTAGAGACGATGGCAGGAGACCCGACGGTATGACATTGGTCCCTTGGGAGAGAGGTAAAGCCCTAGTGTGGGATGCTACTTGCGTAGACACTTTAGCTGCCTTTCATCCCAGGGGTACCTCGTTTAGAGCCGCGGCGGCATCAGAGGCAGCTGAACTGAGTAAGTGGCGCAAATATGAGTCTCTGAGAGATGACTACATATTTGTGCCATTTGCTGTAGATACTCTCAGTCCGTGGGGTCCACGTGCGATGAAGTTCTTAAAGGAACTCCATCCGCGGCTGGTCGTTGCTGCTGGTGATAAGAGGGCTGGCTCTTTTCTCGTTCAAAGATTAAGTATAGCCATTCAGCGGGGAAACGCAGCCAGCGTTCTTGGCACGATACCGCGTGGAGTAGGACTGTTTGATAATTAAATTACTAGTTTTTTTAATTATAGTTTTTAATATTGTATATAATAAAATATTGTATATTATGTTATGTAAAAAAAAAACTTTGTAAGCTGTAAACGAATAATATAACCCCAATCCAGAACAGTACTTTGTAGGCCATACAAATACTCGTAATTACTGCGTGCGAGAATGAAAGCAGGTGTAATAGCAACACATCACTCTGTTATTACTACCGTTAATCATTATTTTCATTTTGCGTATTTATTTAATGAAATTAACAATATTAAGGCATTCGTATCAAAAATTATAAATTGAACAGGAAGTTAATTACAGGAATTGATAACTTTACTTATTTTTTCCTTTTAGCTGCCTATTTTTAACCTGAAGGATACAGGGCATTTCAAAAATATCCCAACTGTGGTTCAAAGATTTAGTCATAAACTTACGCTGAACTTACACGATCGTAAGCAAAGAGCCGTTTAATTCGTATTAAAAATGCTGCTCCCAATCAAAATTCTGAAGGATTTAGGTACGACATTTTCGAATGGGTATACCGCCATTTTCTCTGTCACCAAGACCTCATTCGTTAACTATTATAATACTACGTATACAAGAGAGGATGATATTTGAAAAATCAGTTGTTATATTCCTCTTATACACCACTTTCCTTGTTAAGTTTTTTATTGTATTTTTGGAAAAGTCGAGGATTTTAGAATTACGGCGAATACGAATAATTACGAATAAAACGTGACTTTCAGTAATATAAATATAAGTATAATAATAAATAAAAAGTATAAGTTTTACCTATAAATTGACACTAGACTAGAAATGCAAAAGTATAATTAACTACAGTTAATCACGAAGAACTACGTGATCTACGTGAGTACGTGACTACTACCTTGTACGTGGTAAAGTCATAACGGCTCGACTGGGGAAGGACTACACGCTTTCAGCGTCTAATAGCAGCTTAATGCTGCTGTGTTTCCTGTGGTGAGTGTAGTGAACCGAAGACCCTTTTATCTGGAAACGAGGCATTCAATTTTAGTCCTCAGGGGTGACAACGCATCTGCATTTTGATTTTTGATCGAGGATATATGTATATGTCTATAGCCCACAGTATCCACTTATCATCTTGTGTACTTTGTGATCGTTTGTCACCCCTTTTTCTATAAATAAAAACTACGCTTAATGTAGATATGATAAATCTTTTTATTAAAAGTAAAAGATAAAATTCCTTCCGGTTATTACAGACAGTTTCAATCAAATTATGTAGTCCCACGGATTTAATATTCTCACTTCTCAGAACTAAACTTTATCAATTACTTAGGAACAACATGACGCAAATAATAAAACCGTAACGTTAACTTCATCTCAAAACTTATTAATATCATCGATATAAAAGTGATTATAAATCGATATCAATGACTTATTTGAATACTGGTATATCGTTATAAAAGGTGACAACTGGACGGCGATGACTGGGTATGTAAGGGAGGTCCTGCTGATGAAGAAGAAGGAAGAAAAATAAGATGAAACGGAGGAGTAGTCGCGTAATGCTGCGATGAGGAGAAGTACCAGCACCATGAAGTAATGCTAACGCGGTCCCGTGGTACTGGGTACTTAAGAGACAGGAGGTTTTAGTGTGTAAAAATCCCACACTACCGGTTTTATAACACCTTGACAGTGTCTTTTAGAATATTTCCTCCAACATTTCTCTCTCTAATAAAAAAATGTGAATATAGCACCAATAAACATATAAGGTTTTTGACGTGTTAATACGTAACGTAGGCTACAATGAGTAGTTAAATAGTAAACTAGTAATATTCAATTTAAAATATAGAGCTAACTGCGAAGTTCTCAAGAAGTTTTTTGCCACCCATAACGGGCTCATCACATAAACAAAACATTTCAATAATTATCCATCCATGCATTACAGCCTATAAAAGTTAACTGCTGAACAAAGGTACTCTTTTACTCCATAGATTGCTTCATATGGGAGATTTTGCCGAAGTTGCCACACTTGGTAGGTACGTTATGACCTAAGTGTAGGAGAGGTTTGTCATAAACTTAAAATCACAAAATGCTCACTTCAATTAAAAAGACGTGGTAAGTATGATATATCAATTAAGCAAAATATATATCACACCATCACATTTACCGTAAGATTTATTACAAATATTTCATAATATTATATTGAAAGCTTACTCTAGAAAGAATACTCTATCTTTAGTTAAGTACGAGTATATAGTAGCTTCGGGCTTGACACGCAACTTCAATTTCACAAAATGACTCACTGGAATAAGTGGCAATTCCAAGTCTACGGCTATGTTTATGATATATAAGTGTCATGTTATCTTTCTTTTCATAATATATGTCATATCCTAGTTCATTCGTGTTTCTCTATTATTACTAATACCATGTTCAATATCTAATGTGACCCAATATTACTTATTAAGATTAAGCTAAGTATAACACCACGATGGTTTTTAAATCTTATAGAATTTCATTCCCGCAAGAAGCTTTTAATTAGCAAAGACTGTATAAAATATTCAGTGCTGTTGATGGCCTTGTTTTGAACAAAGGAAATGTACTTACGAGGCCTAAGATATTACAAGAATAAAAAATCCCTCTATAAAATAGAATATTTTACTGTAACTTGGGTTTTCTTCTAATTTCTTTTTTTTAATTATTTTAAGAATAAAGTTTATTTAAAATTTTAAATTAGTTAATATTATAAATTAGAAACATTGATGCTACTACGTATCGCATTTATTTTACATATTATTATAGAATGCATGCTTATATTAAAATTAATATTGAAACTACTGCTTTTCTTTAACTTTGCAAAAATGTTTATAGACAAAATTATTAATAAAATTTATATAGCTTTATGAACTAAAAAAATATGTTACTAATAAAAGCATTAATAAAATCAAAATGAACACTTTTTATTAAGTTAGCAATTAGTGGACATAGAATCAAAGTCTTATAATTGCTAATGGGTAACCTGTATTCAGGATAGCGTCAGGTAACGTACAATAAATAAAACTACTAACTCTATACAGCGTTTTTAAAGAACATATACATACATACATAGAGGGGTAGGCAGAGACTATGGACTTTCATTTGGCACTATCCTGATATCTCGCTTCTTTATTCTTACATGATCGTCGGTTACACATGATAAATAACTTTTTATTAGGCGAAGTTCAATAGGGTTAATATACAATGCCAAAAAAATAAAGTGAGCGATGTTACTGATCTTAAAGGATTTAGAAGAATTACATACATTAAAACCCTCATAAACGAGCTAGTTTTGTGGCGATTTCTAGCTGCAAATATATAGCCGTCAAATTGCCTTCTATATCGCGCAATGCACTGCAAAGTGCATTGCGCAAACAAAATTGCTGGGCTACACAAGTGAAATAATATTTACGGAATGTACTCTGCAAGTTCTTGCACGTTAACATTGTAGCAAAAGTATCCATTATACTGCTGAGTTCTCATAATTACAGAGCATAATTCACTGTCTCGTGGCAGTGTTAGAAATTTCATTCCAGAAATATATATAATAGAATGTCATTCCAGTACCCTATATCGTTCCTTGATGTCGTAAGGGGTGACAGAGGGAAACAAGCCAGGAGATGGGCAGCAGCATCTTCCTTACCTCTGCGCCAGACACGTTTTAGGTTTGAGCACACATTTTAAAAACATTTCAACAAATTGCACCTGCTAGATTAATTTCGCAATCGCAAATATAGCTCGTAGAATAGACTGTTTAGTGGACGTCGTATCTATGTGTTGTTTGGCTGGCTTTAATTACATTATTTTATTTTATTTTGTAACTTAATATAATAATTATTAAAATGATAACAAATGGCAAAATTTACCACGTGCTCGGCTGTGAAGGAAAACATAGTTTGATTTTATGATCTCTGTTTTTCGGATTCCATATTAACGGCTCGCTTAATGAATCTCGAGGAATTCAATATATTTATAGAATAGAATATGATATTTTATAGGCTATAGAATAGAAATGAAAATAATAGAGAATATAATATAGAATTTGATAACCTCACAATTGTTGTGATAAGCCTTACTAAAATTTGCAAATTTTGTAATAAACGTGGTAGGTCGCTCAAACTTTAAACTTTGTTAACCTCGACGTGTGCGGAAAAGCTGACACTGGATGGCAAACTGCAAATATGTGTTCAAACTTTGCACACATATTTACGTATGGCACATTTAGCGACTTTGTCCCGCTGGGTTTCTTGCTAGTTCTTCCCACGACAGAGGTTTTTTTCCGAACCAGTGGTGAGAGTGAAAAATTTATTTCATTATTATCAAAAATTATTTTTTAATTTCTCTTTAAATCTATATTGAATAAAAAATATTTAATTCTATTCTATTCTATTCTGCAATTATTTGCGTATTTGAAGAAATTCAATAATCAATAATCGTTTATTCAAAATTTGAAGTTAACTCGTGCGCCGGCCTAATAACAACTACAAAAAAAAACTGAGACTAATCCGACTACTAAGCTACCACGCTTGGCAGTCGGATTAGTCTCTAATTTAAAACAAAAATTTGGTTTGATCTACGCAAAAATTAATATTAAAAAACTGAAGATAGCCGGGCTAACTGTGACATCGGGACGTCAAACATCTCAGTCCCCCCGTGACCATGGGTTGCTGTAAAGCACCCGAAACGTCGGGAATTAAAATAGTAAATTAAACGCGATAAAATCCGTAAAAATAGTTTTATTCAATGTGTAGTGTTCGCGTAAATAGAAAAAGAAATCATTATGTAAACTTGGTAAGTAAAACATTTTCTAATTCAAATACAAAATTTCATTCAAATCGTTAGAGTCTTTTCCGAGATACAAGAAATGCTTGCTTACAATTCAGCAATATGTATCACTGGGGCTTATTTATATTAATACTGGCAAACGTCGACCTCAAAAATGTCGCCGATATCTCATTTCGGTGAAATTGTGGAGCAGGGAAAGGTCAAACAATATGCCTATCGGCGGATTTCACACGTTCCCAAAACATTTTTAATTACTCAGAGATGTAGGTTTCCTCACGATCCTTTCATACACCATCGAACAAAATTGAATGTTATTGGTACCTCCGGTTTGCATAAGTACTATAAAGTCTTGAGGCGAACGTTATCCCTTGACGATTGCTCTTTTATTTAGTATTCATATAACTTATAATAGAAAGCTTATCCAGTCATGAGTATTTTTATATGTTGAATAAAAATGTTTCGAACATTATTATTGCTATCAGCTCATATAAAACCCTGTATAAAAATAACACTCCTGGAGCTTTTACGTAGTAGAGCCCAGCTGCAGTTATATTATAATTGTAGCACGAATAAATTGGCTCGACCGGAAAAGTCCACGCTCGCACACCAGCGTAAAGTAGCAGCTTAATGCTGCTGTGTTTCATATGGTGAGTGTAGATAACCGGAGACCCTTTTTAATGGATACGAGGCATTTCATATTAGTCCTCAGGGGTGACAACGCATCTGTATTTTGATGAGATAGAGGATAGATGTAGATGTTTATAGGTCAAGACAACCGCTTACCCTTATCTTATAAAAAAACCTGGCTGTCCCATAAGAAGACTTTAACATAATTATACGTTTAGCATATGGATTTTCAATTGCATTACCAGTTATCTAGCACCTAGCACCACCTCTCCTTTTTCCTCATTATTAACGTCAAATAGTCAAATTTTTGAGAGGGATTGGGCGTTATCGCCACTTTGAAGGTGGATTTGTGATAATAGTTTCAGATATCTTGCTCTTTTATCGGTGTTCCTCCTCACAGGTGTAGATTTTATATTAGGCACTCGTAAAATTATTTTTTTCATGGTGAAATACCTACGCACACCCGTCTCGCGTGGACAGGCGGGTTATATCGCACTCGCAACGACTAAAACCCCATGGTGTCACACCCTCGCTTCATACCACTTAAACACTTTCGCATACATCCGTGGCCCCACCACCGCCACCCACCTTTCCGGTCTTAACGGTGTCGTGATCTTGTTTATGGTTTCGTTGCCGACTACGTTTCGCCCGCGGCGGTTATGAAGAGTGACAAAACCACGGGCCATCAACAGCCCCCTGCCGTGCAAGGCGAGAAGAAATCGTGCTTGGTTTTTTTTTTTCTTTTATTAAAAAAAGAGGCAATTTACACACACAAATAAATTGTACCAGGACAAATTGTTTAGTACAGACAAAAAAGTTATTTGTAGGCTATACAAATACTTGTTCCGTGCGGGATTCAAAGCAGCAGCTCGCAACGCCGCAACTTATAACTAAGCCACTGCGACATGGAGCCATCACATTAGTTAAAAGACTGGCTAGTTAATTCTTATATTAATATTTATATTCATACAATCTACTCGTAACATAAAGAAAATACTACTTTATTAATATTATAATAACGTGAAAGTTTGAACGTCTCACGTTTTTGCGTCACCCTTCACGCTTAGAGTTCAGAATTTGTAATTAAGCTTAGAGGCAAATTATGTTATAGAATAGGACAATAGATAACTTTGTGTCCCCATATAGCATGTCGAGTAAGTTTTTTACATCTCTTTCACGTTTGCGAATCTCGAGCGTAGCTACTGCTAAAGTCAAACATAACATTATAATTAAAAGTGATAAATGTACCAGCTACCTTGTATCTGTTTCTGCTTTATTTCGTTACGCCTATGGTTGTCTGAAAGAGATTGTTTACTTAACTTGCTTTTTTAGTGTTACGTATTATCTTTTTATATTGTGGTGTTCAATACTATTTACTAGAGAGGCTATGCTCGGGGTTTCTCTGCGTGATAGATTTAAAAACGAGGATATCTGCAGTAGAACCAGAGTAGCCGACATAGCCCAACGGATTAGTAAGCTGAAGTGGCAATGGGCTGGCCATATTGCTCGAAGAACCGACAACCGATGGGGAAGAAAGGTTCTCGAGTGGCAGCCTCGTACTGGCAGGCGAAGTGTAGGGCGTCCCCCTACTAGATGGAGTGACGACCTGGTAAGACATGTGGGAAGTCAATGGATGCAGATGGCTCGGGACCGTACTTTGTGGCATTCCTTGGGGGAGGCCTATGTTCAGCAGTGGACTTGTGATGGACTGTAATGAGGATGATGATGATGATACTATACTACACGGTTATAGTAACTATTACTTTTATCTACTTAATTTCATTTTAACATTGTTTTACTATGAAAATTATCCACTTGTAGTAACAATATGTAGGTAATATTTTTACTTGCGGATAAGTGGATAATTTTCGTATTAAAACAATGTTAAAATTAAATGAAGTAGTTAAAAGTAATAGTTACTATAACCGTGTCGTGGTGGTATAAGAATACCCACTACCGTATAATCATAAGATGTGACAGAGGAAAACTGAAACAAAAGATCAGACCAGTGTTTTCCTGATAACAACTCAACAAAAGATCAGACCAGTGTTTTCCTGATAACAACTCAACAAAAGATCAGACCAGTGTTTTCCTGATAACAACTGAAAACTATAAAAACTGCCTGCCAAGCGCGGTTGCTATAGCGAACCCCCCTATGAGGCAATCTATGCGAACGGCCTATACTCAGTAGTAGACTGTTGGCGAGAGAGGGAAAAAGGCTGTAATGGATGTAATAGTTGGTAACTTTTATGACAAAATACAGAGCGGAAGAGACATCACTACTTAGAAGAGGGCAATCTAGCAGAAGACTGTTGCTGGGTAGGTGATAACTGATGACTGACAATATCCACTACCATTCTGTGAGTTTTGAAAGAGGCGACAAAGAAAAAGAAACCAGGAGATGAACAGCAGTGTCTTCTTAATAACATCAATAAAATAAAAAAACTACGGTTGATAACCCACCAACCAAACGTGGCGACTATGGCAAAAAAAACCCTAAAAATCTATGGGGTAGGCATGTAGTGGATGAAATAGTTAATAATTAATATGACAAAATATAGAGAGGCAGAACCACGAAAATGTTAACCGTGGAAGACGTAGTGGTAGCCATTCTGCAGGTTTATTATTGTTGTAGCACAATGGGTCGGCTCGACCGGAGAACGACCACGCTCTCACAGAATACCAATGTTTCGTATGGTGGGTGTAGAGAAACGGAGACCTTTTTTACTGGAAACAAGGCATTCTATCTTAGTCCTCAGGAGTGGCAACGCATTTGCATTTTGATTCTTAATCGAAGATAGATGTAGATGTCTATGGGCCACAGCATCCACTAACCATCAGGTGAACTGTGTGCTCGTTTGTAACCCTTATTCTATAAAAAAAAACTCACTACTATAGAAGAAGGCTATCTAACAAAATACTTTGCTAAGTAGGTGTTGACTGATGACTGACGTTATAAAAAAAAGGTCTACTTTTTTCATATAACCTCAGTTTAAGAATAAAAAAAGATATTATTTGGTTATTCCGATCAAGTCCAAATAAAATGTGGTGGGCTGTACGTGAGATTTAATCTTAACCTAACACTGTGCTCGCATAAATATTTACGATATGATAACGCGTCCGATATTGAGGCACATTAAATAGGCATTTTCATTATCGCGGAGAGAGGATAAAGATTCAAGAAGGGATGTGTGTGTGTGTGTGTGTACAGATAAGCCGTATAAACACATACTAAAATAAAGGAAGACTAATTTTAGTAGATTTTTCTTTTAAACAACACATTAATACTTAAAAAAATGTTTGAACAAATATACTTATTCGCGACGGTGAAAAGTGTTTGTAAACAAACTGATTAAAAAATAATATTAAAAGTATTTGTGACAAACCTAAGTGAAAAGTGCAATAATATAATTTTACAACATGTTTACAACCTTAGTATTATAGTATAGAGCCTTAGATTATTTACTCTCTGGATAACGCGTCACGCAATGAGCGATGCAACAAAAACTGGCCAGTTTTTACAAGCGTGTGTGCGTGCCTCACGCCATAGTTATTTATATGTGGCCATAGCGGTTGCTATGGCTACAGTATAAATAACTATGACTTACACCAGCGTCATTTGTATCTGGGAGATACCAGCTAATGAATCTATCCCGATAAAATGGGGAAAAACTGTAAAATTATGTCATGTTAATAAAATCATAAATTATAATATTTTAATACGGTGCTTTCAATTGTGTGTTTAGTTGTCTGTTGAGTTAGAATCTAATTTTTTTTTGTAAAGAAAAATATAATCCAATAAAAATCAATTACGCATTTACAAAATATGTTTTATTATTTAATGTATGGTGTCGACTTATAAAAATACTAGAGGTTGGCCGGCGGCTTCACCTGCGTCATAGTTAAATAATTTATCCCGCAGGTGCCCTTTACCGTAATATTTTATCCCATAGCGTTTCTACAGTTTAATAGATCCTTTTAAGAAGAATTATTCCGTCCTGCATTGCGTTGTGCCAGCAAGAATTGATGTATGGGTGCCTCATTGAAGCTTTGCATCTAAGGTCACCCCCCAGGAACACAGTAGTCTCTTCTATTTTGAACCTATCTCTATTTTATACCTAAATACCTGATTCAATGCTTAACTTGCCTTTACATAAATTTAAAAAGTATGTAAAAAAACATTTTGATTAGAAAAGCATATTATACAATTGACAATTACATTAATGACATAAACCCATGGCCATTTGAAAGTCAATCAAGTTCCACGCAGAATAATCTCAACAGTATAATTAAACAAATTAGTGTTAGCTTGTATTATATTCAATTATTATTGTTTTTTTATGTCTATAAATTATATATAAAATGTATATATATATAAAATGTTTCATAGAAACATTGATAGAAACTATCATCTGTTAAAATTAGTTAATTTGTTAAATTGTATATATTTTTTGTGTTTCTCTTATATTTGTTCTTTCGCTTGACCATTCATAAGAGCTTATATATGAGCCTATGTGTGTATTATTTACCATTAAATGTTTGTTACTACTAATTGAATGGCCCTCTCTTTGAATTTGTTTTTTAAATAATTTGCGTTTTGAGGTTGCATCACTTTTTACATTATCTAATTTAGCTATAAGATAACAGCGTATAGTCAAATATTTTTCGGCGACCAGTCTTATTAGGTTCACTTGGTGAAGAGAACCACACACGTGTTCAATCTCAACTTTAAAATAAGTATTTTTATGACCAATAAATTGTTTTAATATACAAGATAATTTTTTTGTGTAATTTGGCCTAGTCATTATAAAATTTTGTCTAAGAAACTTTCTGATTACTGTCTCCAAAGTCTTACATATAGAATATACATCCCTTGAAGCATAAATCAATCCACCTTCATCCCGTGCGCTAATAGAATAATGAACATACATCAGCTTTTAAGACAACTATACGGGGAAATTCGCAATCCAAGACTGGCAACACCAAAAAACGACGCGTTGATTTTGTAAATAAAATTATCAATTTATTAGTTTTTTTTTCGTAAATTACTTTTAGTTTTGAGTTACTTAGTGATGGTAGGACATTTTGTTAGTTGGTTGTAAAAGTCCTTTGTAATTTTTGCCGATTTTAATCGCGCAACTTGTCATTTTCACCAAAATAATCTAACACAAAAAATAAGCCGTGCGTGGCGTTCTTGGCATTGCAATTGACAGTGAGGAGAGGGGAGCGTTTTAGAGGCTAACAGTTAGCTGATATTATTTTCGACGCTTTTGAGCCGCCGTTTCTCTATCTAGAGAATAAATAATCTAATTATAGAGCATCGTTTGGTAATAGCTAAGAAAATAACTCTTATTTGTACCAACAAAAAGTCGACCAATTAGAGCGCGACACGTATAGAACATTCTAGAAATTATTAATTAACTGCGTAATATTTAGTCCCGAAAATGATGGAAATAATTTTTATGCACTAGAAGAATTGTAAACATGGTATTGAATTAGATTAAGGTTTATAGATTAAGGAAATAAAAGAATATTTAGCGTAACGAAACTTATTTCCTATTTATAGTAAAATTAAAGAATTAATGTACCCAATTATTGTGAAATTTGGGATATTTTGGTTGATAACTTTTTACATTGTTAATATATTAAGAAACCTTTATGGTGTGCTAATAGACAACTAAATTACCGATTTAACAATGTATAGTACATTAGTGTAGGAAGTAATCGTGTATAGAAAAAATTGTAATTTAAGACAATTGTATAGAGAAAATGTTATGCAATAAAGAGGCAAAACGGACATTGGCAAGCGGCTTACTTTAAAGTGACGCTCGAGTCTACCTTATGGCTTCGGGGCCCAGTAACATTGTAGTAGCTGAAGTGACTAGTAGCAGCACCAAGAAGTAGCTGAATATAGAATATAGTGAATAGTAGCTAGCAACATAGTAGCTGATAATAGCAGCTACACAAGTGATAGTAATAGTTAGTTGCGCAACATAATAGCTGATAATAGCAGCTAAATAAACAGTGAAAATAAAAGCAGATAGCACTAGTAGTAGTAACTTACTACCGAACAATTTAAAGAAATAGTCAACTGAAGAAATCATCGGAAAAATATACTGACCAACCGATAGTGAACAACCGATATAGAACAACCGTAGTTCACCAACCATATTCAACAACCGTGGTCAATAACCAATAGTCAGAAGATTTCCGCCGAACAGTTGAGCAGTCGAACCGCTGGCCACTGCCTTGCCATTTGTATTCTATTTCGTGTATTTTGATTTAACTCAGTCCACAGTACCCCAGCTGCACCCACAAAGACGGCAGTAGAAGTATCCTCCGAACTTATAGGTGTAGGACGTGAGCGACTCGCGGAGTACTTTCGATAACACTTCTCCCGAGTTTCGCCCGTCCGGCACAATACTGCCCGATAATTATTAATGATCTTTCATCATTCATCATGGATAAAAAGTTAATATTCAAGCTCTGCATTATAAAAAAAATTTTTTTTCTTCTTCCTCCTTCTTCCTTTATCTGAAATATTATTAAAAAAATCGTATATTTTTACTTTCGAATATAATATTTACCTCTTTTTCTTTACTTTCTTTTACTAACTTCGCTTTCCGTAGTTGCCCTAAAATAAAATTATGTCAGCTTTTTGAAGCTCTAAGCTTATTAAAGCAAAGTTGGGGCGTTTCTTTCAAAAATTTCATTGTAAAATCGAATATTGTATTAAAATATTTCCATTTTGTCTTAGATTTTTTTTAAATCTGCAATAGTAATTCACGCACTGCTTATTAGATGTTTGAATATTATTCCACTGTAATTTATAAAATTATCGTTTCGTTATAAGAACATAAGTTCAATAGAATTTCACTATACGGTAGGTACTTATATATTATCATGTATTTTTTATAGAAGTAATATTTTTACTTATACAAACTAGCACACAGTAATAAGTCAATGTTGCAAATCATAGACTGATACCTCTATGATCGATTAAGAATAAATATTAGAATGCACTGTCATCCCTGAGGAATATGATTTAATGCTTCACTAAGATACAAAATCGAGAAACAGACGTACCATAAACACAACACTTTTATTTTTCCCGTTCCACTGATTTTTAAAATGATTAATAACAGAAACAAGCTGTAGCGTATAAGGTTTTACATGATTAATATGTGTTTACTACTGAAATTTGCAAACTTTCTGTCTAACTTTCCTGAAAAATTGTTTTAAGGCTGTTGTTGAAACAAAAGGGTACTGTAGGTATACAATAGAACCTACTCGTATATTAAATTCGGGGTTTCGAAATGTCTAGCATTGTAATACATAAATTGATAATTTTATAGTTTTAAAATAACATTAATAAAATATTATTAATGTTATTTTAATACCCCATAATAATGGTAGTTTAATGTACTTAGTGTTTATTATACGTCATCAGTATGTATAAGTGCTGATTCGGCGCTCTTCCCACTATAGGGAGGATTTGTCGTAATCACAATGCCACGCATGCGTATAGACAATTGACTGACGTCAGGAATTTTCAACGCTGCTCCCTGTGTTTGGTATTTTAGCGTCATGCCTAAACAAGATTGTTATACCGCCTAATGGTTAGTGGCTACTGCAGTCCATGGATACCTGCAGATGTAGCTAACTTCAACAAGAAGGCTACAGATGCGTTGTCACCTCTGAGGACTAATATGGAATGACTCACATCCTGCAATTATACTGCCTGGCTATACCCTTCAGACCGGCACATGCTAGTGCAATCACTGCTATTTGGCGCCAGGAATAGGTAAGAGGATGTTACTTACCCAGAGTAGGTAGAAAAGGAGTCCTATCACCTATAAAATACGATGAAATTATTCTGAATATTATGACCCTTTTAGAAATTTTATGTTAGGAAGCGAGCATGATCAAACTTTTACTAAGTCGCAGAGCTATTAAATATTGTCAGATAATCAAGAAACATCATTAAAAATCTTCAAATAAATTATTGTTGAGAATTCGGTAAAACATTTAAAATGGTTTGTAAACAATATTTTTCAAGGCATGCGGTTTTTGGCATGTATATAACAATAAAGAGTATCACAAGTCATAACAAAAGACGGCCTTTATTAACGTAGACGAGAACGATTAAATTAGGTTAATAGAAAAAAGCGTTACATCATATTTTCCCTAAGAGCTATTGAAAAAAAAATTTCCAAAACAAAAGATAAAATTATTATATTCGTCATTTTTTTTACTTATTATAAGCCAGTGCTTGGCCACAATCCCACCTGGTGGTAAGTAGTGATGCAACCTTAGATGGTAAATCGCACTGTCTTTGCGTAACAAAAGCCTATTCACTCTGGCCTTGAAGACGCCCAGATTGTGTTTGGACGGCAAGATAGACGCCGGCAAATTATTCCACTCCTTTGCCTTATGCATTACAAATATATCGTCATATCTATACTAATATAAAGCGGAAGAGCTTTTTTGTTTGTTTAAACACGCTAATCTCTGAAACTACCGGTCTGATTGGAAAATTATAGCCAGATTTATATGGAATAGTAATAGGCTATTTAATATTAGGCTTTACATCTCAGCTAGCCTCAAATATTGATTTTTTTTAAGCAAGTCAGAAGAACAAGCGCTCCCGAAATTATTTATCCGCGTGCACAGGCGTAATAATTAGTGATACGGTGATACGTAAATACAATGTTCTACAAAAAGATAGATCTTTACTCCATATACTATAAAAATCTGCGACATCATATGCCTATTTCTTATTACATAAGCCACAATAAGGTATTTTGTGACAATAAATTATTGAAAATTAAAAAGTGATTTATGAGCGTTATTATTAGGCATGACATACTAATCCTTACGAACGAAAGTTACTTCATCATCAAAACAATTTTATGAAGATAAACTTTGCTCTTTATAGCAGTTTATTTGGACGCATAGTTTGAGAGATAATGAAAAATTTAAATAATTCAACACCCGACTCGGTGTGCGAACGATACATAAACCTTAGCCCCTCAATTAGAACCGAGAAAAATTTTTGGGTGATGTTCACCCGGGAGGAGGAGATTTAGTAGATAAAATGTAACTTTTCTCTATAACGTACCTATGCCGATAGATAAAAGTACTCCCTTAATTGTGCCAATTTTGCCAAACATTGCTATCTAAAATGCATGCGGCTCAGTCGCGTGATATACGCGGGTGAAACCGAGGGGTGCAGCTAGTAATTAATATATTTTAATTTATTGGGCCCAGGTGTTATGTACACCTGGGCCCAATAAATTAAAAGATAATATATAGAAACGTCTCCTTCTCCTTTATTTTCAATAACTTACCTTTAGATTAATAATATATTTTACTAAACATGATTCAGTTATATATAAACAACATGAACTTTGTTCTTTATCTATAAAAGGAACGTCGACAATTCGAAAGACAAATAGCAGAATATTCGCTTCGGTGTTCATAAGTGTGACAGGGCAATGCATAACAAAACTAACTATGGAAAATAGGTCGCAATGCACGGTGCCTTTGACGCTTAAATGTGCTATAAGGTTCCATTTTTATGCTTTTTTAGGTAACGTATCGTTTTATTGTATGCGAATAATTAAACTTTTAATAAAAACTCTAGATGTCTTTTTGTCACAGCATCCCTTACAATTAGATAGACTGTGTGCTCGCTTGTCACCCTTATTCTATTAAAAAAACAACTTCAAAAATTAAAACACAATAATTTCCACATAATAAGTTCTACGTTTTATTAAAATTTTAATTATTTAACCCTTTTGAATAGTATAAGCAATATATCAAGGTGACAACCAGATTGTTGTTTAAATAGGTAAATTAGAATCTTCATTTCCTATGTTTTCACCTTAAGGAATGAAATAGTTTCTTCATATTTATATTGGATCTCCCCTAAAGTATAACATATTTAATTTAAAAAAAAAATCATTTAAATCAGTTCTGCCGTTTTGATTTCGAAAACGGAAAATAATATTCTAAGCGCAGTTGCTTGATTAAAATAAGGCTATGAGTATTTTGCTTATGAAAATTCTTTGTATGGTTATCTGCTGTTCTGTCTTATTTCTCTTAAATCTAAGATCCAATATAAAGTTATATATACATATATACTAGATTAACCGTGGAGCCGTAGTAGCTCAGGGGCTTAGCGCTCGCTGTAAATTTCACAGGACGCGAGCAACCCGGGTTCGATCCCCGCCGGCACCAACTAAATTGTTAATTGCAATTTTAAGTGCTGATTTACCACGTGCTCGACGGTGAAAGAAAACATCGTGAGGAAACCTGCTTCTCTGAGAAAAAAAAATCGAAGACATATGAAGTCCGCCAGCACTTATTGGGGCAGCGCAGCGGACACATCCTTGCCCTAAAAACCTTCTCAGAAATGAGAGAAGACCTGTGCCCAGCAGTAGGACGTATTAACGTCTGCCTATATAGGCAGTAACTAAGTGTTGCGATACACGCAAATACGTATTATTATGGAAGACGCTCGTGTCCAGAAGTAAGTGTTTAACATTTGAAGAGGAAGATAAACGATCCGTAGTTTTTCAAAGCTTTGTTTAAAGCTCTGTCACAAAGGAGAACGGCAGATTTTGTACCGCATACTTTTTTTGTTGTTCTGTTATAGAATTTGTACCACATATTAAGGCAACTAAGCCAT
Organism: Parnassius orleans; assembly: GCA_029286625.1. Taxonomy (NCBI): domain Eukaryota; kingdom Metazoa; phylum Arthropoda; class Insecta; order Lepidoptera; family Papilionidae; genus Parnassius; species Parnassius orleans. The sequence goes on from JAGSMP010000092.1 coordinate 1,368,698, forward strand.
TTATTTTTATGTTAGTGTTCTATTTTTAGAACTCCGGATTAATTAATAATATCAATAAAAATATTTTAATAAATAAACTTAATATAAGCGTAAACTAAACGCATTTATGCTTTTAGAAGTTGCCATATGTAAAATAACACAAATAAGGTGCTTTGGGGTAAATCCGACATATTTTCTGATTAGTTGATACGATGTATATTTAATAATTATTTTAAAAACATCTATCCAAGTTTACAACCAACTCATGTCACTTTTATTTGTTGAAATACATATCCTAATTATTTTGTTATTCATCTTAATAAAATGTCTTTGGATTGCGTAAATACGATCATTTAAAATTTGACATATTTTTCTTGTGGATAAGGTATAATTCCGATATAACGCAGGGTAAAACCGAAAATTCGGTAAAGTGGTCCTTTTTGACTTTCGACAGAAGGTTTGGATTTACTTTTCGTTCGTCTATACCCCTCTACAAAAAGCATTGCTACATATATTATGTTTCTAATTGAACTGTATTTTGCTCACTTGAATTTTCGGAATTACCCCACATAAAGTCTAGTGGTTCTAAACATTTAAGGCACCACCACGGCAGCGCACCTTGCGTGTCCGTAGTTGGGCAGTTATTAGGCTAGTTAAAGATGTTTCTTCAAACTTTTATAACAGGTAAGCGAAAATAAAAATAAACAAATTTTTTATACATTTCTTTATATATTTTAATGAGTCAAAGTATCCGAATTCGGGATTTTAAAACCTTTAAAAAGTCATAACTCCGAAAATATTAACTTTATCGTAAAACGTTATAGGACCTTTTTTATTTATATTTTGCCAAGAAATATAAAAAAATATTGTTTATACTTTATTCTTTTTCTTTATGCATTTTTAATGGGTCAAAAGTATTCGAAATTGGGATTTTTCAAGCCTTTAACTTGAAAAACCTCTCCGGTCGTGCCGAATACCTACCTCATCGTTCTAAAAGAGTGAGTGAATAGAGAGTACACCTGTGTTTGCGAACACGCTCGTGGACCCAGTCCTGCGCAGATAGCTGGTCTCCGTTAAGACTGACTGCTGTGACCAAAGTACGGTCTGTAGTGCATTATTATTATTTTAAGATTAAGTTAGTTACCGTATTTGTACCTTTATCATAGTAGACGTAGATTCGCCCATATGTATTGCCATTAATTTTTCGTCTAATTTTAGAATCAATTTTGAACATTTCTTGCTACAAACTTTTAAAGCCGAAACTGGGGAGCAGGCAGTCTGCGATAAGTCTAAAAACAATCTTTAAATAAAACACAGCAGACGGAGTCAAAAGTAAAAATAAGTTTAGATTTGAAACAAAGAATATATTACACAAGCATTAAAGTCGAACATGGCATTATATCAAGGTAAAGGCGGATGCGTTTACCAGTATGGTCTTTAAAAGGATATCTTCTTCATCATCAGGCAACATTAGTTCTAGCTGGATATATGCCACTCCCATTGGGAGGAGAATTTTCCGTTACTGCAAAAGTGGGCAGGCGGAATGGCAATTACAGTAACATTTGTCTCAAACCTTGAAGGTTGCTCCCCTCACTAGCCTATGGTTAATCTAGTAAAGTAAAGTAAATTAATTATTTAATTAATTAAAAGTAAAGTAACAAGTACCAAAATTGTAGTACTTTAATTTTGATGCCCTTTCCATCGCCAGTCTAGTAATTACCGTTACCGTTACAGCCTATTAAAGTCCACTGCTGAACATAGGCCACCCCCATAAATTGCCTCATAGGGGGGATATTTGCCATGGTTGCCACGCTTCGCAAGCGGGTTGGCAACCGCAATTTTTATTTTTAGTCGTTATTAGGAAGACGACTGTTTCCTTCTGTCGCCTCTTACGAAACTTACGAGACGGTTAATCTAATCTAGTAATTAACACCTGATAAATGACGTGGTTGTACCCCTTTCTAAAGGAGGCTACAATATTCTTCAGATATTACCAATACGACATTCTCATACATTGCCATGACGTGGTTAGTTTGAATAATTTATTAAGAATATAAAGGATAAGAAATATAGGTCAATATTCTCATTTGACTTAAATCAGAAAAATTTGAGTTATGTAACATCCTCCCATATACGCCCCACAGCTGGGCCTACTCTGCTATTTCTGTGGTTTTCTGAAGCAGGCAATATTTCACCGTGCCTAAATACGTGGACTTTACATGTTCTCAAAAGCATTTTAAATTTCTTATCTTCTATATATATATAAAAATCAATTGCCGTGCGTTAGTCCGCAAAAACTCGAAAATGGCCAATTTTGATGAAGCTTTTGTGTGTTTGAGTGAAGCTCTGGATGGTTTAGATTCACAATTTGACCCGGTAGATGGCGCTGTTGTCGAGATCCATAAATCACCCGTACAAATCCGAGAAGGATCTTAGTATATATAGTTCTTCTGTACGTGTGTTTGCCACAAAACATTCCGCTTGCGCCGTCGCCCCCGTGCGGTCGTGCGCTTGCGGAGTCCGCCAGCTGACCGAGCACCCGTCCCCGTACGGGTCTTCTCCCTCAGTCAGTACAGTTTCTTGGAATATAACGTCAGTCCCGTCCCGTCCCCCTCAGCTAGCGCCGCCGCCCCCGTGCGGTTGTGTTAGCTGACCACGCTCCCGTCCCCGTACGGTTGAGAGTGCCCTCCCACACTCCCGTCCCCGTACGGTTGAGTTGCCCTCCCGCCTCGGCTAGCACAGCCGCCCCCGTGCGGTTGTGCTTAGCTGTATCATCGTCCCCGTACGGAGCCTTCCCGTCTCCGCCAGCCGTCCCCGTGCGGTTGTGTTGTGCGCCCGCGCTCACCGTTGAACGGTGAGTGCCTTCCCTTCCCGCCTCCGCTAGTGCCGCCGCCCCCGCGCGGTTACGCTAGCAGTCAGTGCTCACCGTCCCCGTACGGTGAGTACAGTCTCGCACATACAACTCCCACTCCATCACTCCAGCACTGCCGCACTTTGCGGCTGTGTTGGTTGAACCGCGCTTCCGTCCCCGGATGGTTGTGCCCCACGCCTCCCTCTCCTCGAGGGAGGTCGTCTCCGATTCGGCGATAAAGCCTTCGGGCTAGAGCCGTTCTCAGGTGGTTTTTAGTGGGTAGGCACTTCTTCAAAGTGAGTCCCACATAACCACGCAGCCGGCTGCGTGGTATGCTATGAGCATTCACCACCTCCCTCCCCCGCTTCCGAAGGATGTCCTTGCATTGGGCACAAAAAGTGTGTTTGCCACTGAACTCCTCCTAAACAAATGGAAAATTTTGATGATTTTTTGTGTGTGTGTTTGAGTAGGTCCCGGCAGGTGGCGCTATTGTCGAGATATAAAGAATTTTAGACTTTATTCCAATTACGTAGCATTATAAGAATAAAAGTGAAGAAAATAAACACTTTTTCTTTGAATTAACTTTCCTTGTATAAACTCTTGGCACTTTCGTAAATTCTTTTTCCAATTTAACAGTTAGTTGAACCAATTTACGCCGTTACTGGCGTGCAGCTCCATTTAAAATTGAAAACGAACGCTATTGTGTCTTTACTACTCGCTGAAAATTTATAAGAACCCAATTTATCCTACGTCTTGTTTTGATTTCTAGAATGATTGCCCAAAGCCGGACAAGAGCCTCGTGTAAGTGCCAGCTTGGCAGACGTTTGTGACTTGTGTGTCTAGATATTATACATCTGGTATAAATACGAGATGATTGTATCATTCTCTATTGGAGGCCAGCCATTTCCCTAAGTCGCCTCGTACGGTACCCCAGGGGCGACATATACTCGTAGTATAAATACGGAATAATTTTAAATTAATATTTTTATAACATCCTATCAAAAGTCAATTGTTGAACAAAGGCCACTTTCATAGAATGCATCATATGGGGGATTTTGTAATAGTTGCCAAGCTTGGTAGGCGGATTAACAACAGCAATCTTTTTTTATTTTTTAGTTTTTATCAGGAAAATGCGGCAGCCAATCTCCTGTCGCCGTTTCCTCTTTCGCCTCTGTGTGTTTTCTCTATTGGCCTTACTGTATTATATTATGTATTGTTAATATGATAAAAAGCTATATGATTACCTAAATAAAATAAAATACAAAAAATTTAAAATATATGAGAAGAGGCCTGTGCCCAGCGGTGGAACGAATATAGGCTGTAATCGTTTATTAACGGCACCATATGTGATATACATTCGTTATTTTTTGAGATCTGCTATATTTAAACCTTATAAAAACAAAACCCCTTCCTGTAAGATCGGATTTCAGTTAATGTGTTTGTCTTCCATTACCCAAAATAAAACAAAAAATTATGTGTTCAAGGTAATATGACGACGTAGTAGCGATAAGAAGTTATAAATTGAGAAAAATCCTTAAACAAACAAGTCCTTGCATATTTCATTAAAAAATATGTGAAAATGTACATATATGATATTACAACAGTTGGATCTAAACTTACACGTGAAAAGTACTGTCGATAAAATTATTTATGTAGTCGTATTTTTATTACCATTTTATATTTATTATGAAATAGACAAGATGTTGATGTCAAAAGCAGGGCGGCGCGGCGGACTAGCTTTCCTAAAATCTGTCTCAGAAATGGGAGACCTGGCGCCCAGCAGTGTCACGTATATAGACTGTAAATTTTACTTTCTATGTAATATTTTGTTAATTTTTATAATAGAGTGTTAAACAGACCAATAGTCCACATGATTGTAAGTAGAAACTGAAGTCTATGGATTCCTGCAACCCCTTTAAGTAAAGAAGGCCACACCTTCAGGTTTATAATGATTTTTTTATTATTATTAAACTAGGCTCACTCTTGACCTCCATCTGGCCCGAGGGCAAAGATGAGGTCTACAATGGAGCGAGTTTGCCCAGGAGAAGCCTGTTAACACGCACATTGAAGAGGTTAAGGTTATATGCACTCGGAAAAACAGAGCGTTGGCAGGGCATTCCACTCCTTGGCTGTGCGCATTATGAAAGATGCCTTATAGCGCTTAGTGTGAATATTCGTAATATCAACCAAGTATGGATGGTAACCTATAGGTACATCTGGTATTCCGATAGGAGAATAGAGATGGCGGTATGAGCTTAAGAAGCTCATGGACACACTCTCCGAAGAACAATCTGTACAAGACGAACAAACAAGCAACTTGGCGGCGGTGAGCTAAGGTGTGAAGCTTAGTTACTACAATAGTGACTACAATACCCCATGCATGTTCGAACTTGAGCTTTGTATAAAGTTAGAAGCTGTCCAGGCGTGAAGTATCGCTTCACCTTGTATAAAATACCCAGTTTTTTGGCGGCAGTTTGTGCTTTCGACTCAATGTTGGCGCCAAAGTTGAGGTTAGCACATTATTATTATTATTAGCACATATACGCTAAGCCCGCCAAGCTGGAACAAATAACCATTTCTTTTGAGGTACAAAACCCCCTTAGAAGGGAAAATACATTAATATACAATGAAAATTTAATTTCCTTAAAATAGTTACTTTTACCTGTATGTTATTCGTAAATCACTTACTGTTAATGCATTAAACATTTGATCCGAAAAGCTTACCTGAAAGAGAATAAAATATTTATATCAATATCTACAATATTTATTGAATATATGATATTTGTGTCGTTAAAATTGCTTATTTATTTAACATTAAAACCGACTCGTATACCGGTTGTGCTGTAATATATTAAATATATTATTGAAACGTAGTTAAAGCAAATAGAAACAAGTTGGTGCTGACAGAAAATCTAGTTTAGGTAATCACTGCTAACATTCGTTATTAGTGTAGCGAGACAGTTTAATCATAATCATATATTTAATTTATGAGTTTATTTTGTGGCCACTGCAGTACTGCTTGATCATTTGAAAATTTTACTCAAAAATATATTATAATTGTAGTCTTGGGTAAACCCCTGTGTTATTTTGTTATATTTTTATATTGTAAAATAAAAAATGAAACATAAATATGACATATTTACAATAGTTTTTTGATTTTTATTAATAATAAATAAATACCAACAAAAATAAAAATAAACTATCGATGTAATTTGTAAACTTTATTTGTAAAATCTTTATATTATAATCTTTACATATACAAAAGCAATTATTTTAGGTCCTTACATATGAAATTAGCGTTTTGTATGGGAGGAATATAGAGTCAATTTTTTTTTTTTGTAAAATATATTTAATTAATCAAAGTATGCACCGTTGTTATCTATGCACTTTTGCCATCTCATAGGTAGTTCATTGATCCTTTTCCTAAAAAAACCATGGGGGCGAGAATCAATAAACTCTTTGAAGGCGGTTTGGACTGCCGCATCGGAGTTGAATTTTTTTCCTTGTAAGAAGTTGTCCAAATTCCGGAAAAAATGGTAATCTGTTGGAGCAAGGTCCGGGGAGTACGGTGGATGTCGCAGACGTTCTAATTGTAGCTCATCTAACTCAGTGGTTGTTTGTTGTGCAGTGTGTGGTCTTGCGTTGTCGTGAAGCAGCAGTGGCCTAGAAAGATTGACCAATCTCGGTTGTTTAGCAGCTAGTTCTTCCTTCATGGTTTGCAGTTGCTGACAATAGATATCTGCCGTAATCATTTGGCCAGATTTTAGAAAGCTGTAGTGAACGGTACCGGCGCTAGTCCATCAAACACTCACAAGTTACTTTTTCTGAGTCAATTTTCGTTTAGGGCAGGATTTGGCTGGGTCTCCAGGGTTCAGCCATTGCGACGAGCGCTTCCGATTATTGTACAGTATCCACTTTTCATCACAAGTAATGATTCCATTTAAAATCCCTTCATTATTGTGTCGGTTGAGCAAAGTAACACAGCAGTCGACGCGTGTTTGCAAGTTCGATTCACTCAATTCATGAGGTACCCATCGTTCAAGTTTTTTACTTTCTCGATTTGCTTCACGTGAATTAATACAGTTTTATCACTTACCCCGAAGCCTGCAGCTATCTCTGAAGTGCTTTGTGATGGATCCGCTTCCACAATAGCCTTTAATTCTTCATTTTCCACTTTGGTCTCCGGCCGTCCACGGGGTTGGTTCTGAAGGTCGAAATTTCCAGAACGAAAACGTAGAAAGCAAAAACGTACCGTGCTTTCTTTTGCGACACCTGCGTCGTACACATCATTAATCTTTCGAGCTGTTTCTGCAGCACTGTTGCCACGGTAGAACTCGTACTCGTAAATATACCGATATTTCATGTTTTCTATTGTGCGGTAATAAGCGACGCCAAAGAAAAAAATAATGAGGAAAAAACAAATGAATGACTGTTTTCAAAACTCAAATGTACCAGCTAAATGAATTTATAAATTTGAATTTGGAATTCTTAACCAAAGAGGAAATATTTCAGATCAATGTGGTCAGTACGACAAAACGCTAATTTCATATGTAAGGACCTAATATTTACATTGTAAGAGGTTCAGATAGAATTCAGATTAAAACTTTACTTGCCAGTAAGGTCAGAACACTGTCTGCTAGACCGACTAGTAAATTTAAACACAAAACAGCAATTATAATTAAAGCGACATAAGTTAGTCCCGAAATCTCAACTGTAACCACGCGTTGTAATAATTAAAAAATGTCCTGAAAAAAGCTTTATATGTACCGCATATTATAATATAAATTCCTTACAAGTTACTATTCCAAGTAGTGCTTCCTTTGGTTATTTATTAATTAACATGTGGATATTTAAAGTACAATTTTTTTTTATTGTCCATAGTAAACTTTGTAAAAACGTACAAGACTGAACTAAATGTTATAATTAATGAAACAAATGCATTTCATGTGAGCCATGAAAGATTACAAACATACTTTAGCGATTATTATGAATAAGGCTTAAGTTTGTTGTTTAAAATGCTTTTCTCTATTATTACTATTTTTCAAAAAAATGTATGATGTGTAAAAACGCTTCCCATTTACTCATATAAACCGCGACGCAATAATGTGTGAAGTATGAAAAAAAGGTAGCAATACATTGTGTCTGTGCTTGACGGTGTTATGAGATACCCTTGTCATGCTTTGTTTCATTTTTTTTTTACATATAACTTTATAAGAAACAACATGATTTATGCTTCGTTTCATAATGAAAAATCTATTTATATTCTTTTTTGAAGGGCATTGTGACATTTATTCATAAAAATTATTATTTATTCTATACATTATTATAATTCTTATTGCCTATATTATTGACGATTAAAATTATTTCCTACATGAATATGAGGTTTAGTTATTTGCAATTTCCTAATTATTAGTGCAATGCAAGTGCATTTGCCATAAGCTTATTAAAAAAATATCTTATGAGTTGTATGCTCCCAACGTAAGAGAATCTGTGACTCTTTTTCGTATTGCGGTTGTCGTAAGGGCGTATATGAGACAGGTTATAAAGAACTCTGTCCTCTAATAGATGGCGGTATATCACCTCATAGATACCACATATAAATATGGGGCACAGCATCAAAGGTGCAAGACTAAAGAGGAAAATTAAAGCAAATACTACAGGAGAGGCCCGTTACCAGCAGCGGGCTGTTATGGGCTGATAATAAAGAAAAAATAAAAGATATTGACATCTAAAAAATATAACTTATGAAAGACAGTAGTGTCTTTTTACGTGGTAGTGCATGTTTCAGCTTTATTACGGGTGTAGCACGAATTGGTCGGTTGGCCAGAGAAGACTCTCACAGAATACCAGCGAGTAATAACAGCTTAATGCTGCTGTATTTCGTCTTATCCGAAGACCCTTTTTACTAGCAACCTTCCACCATTTAGTCCTCGGGGCTGACAACACATCTGCATTTTGACACTAAATCGATGATAAGTGTCTACTGAATACAACGACTTCTCACCATCAGATGGACTGTGTGTTTGTTTGTCACCCTTAATTCTATATAAATAAGGAAAATACATAGGGTTTCATGTATATTCTAGGGTATTTAGATGGAGTCTTCTCGATGGGTGTACTGAACCCAATTCCGATAAATCTGGGGCAGTCAGGCTAATAGTTTCACCACGATATCCCCTTGTAATGCGAAACATAATGGCCGATGATAAATTAGAGTCTTATCTAAAACCTTATTTAAAAGTGATCTAATCTTTGTTTTAGATATTAAATTCTGGCGTTTTAAACTACAACTGAACACCATTTATTAAATATTGTCATTAAAATTATCATTTAAAGATTTTCGGTACTGTAAAGCAGCTTTCAGTCATCTTCATATAAAGTGAACACGTATCTAGTTGTTTCCGGGTTTAAATCTCATTAAAAATTATATTAAAAAAATTGAAAAACGGTTGACCCTACAAGCTCTCTCAAATCCTTTAACTCCTCCCATATTACGCTTCGCGTTATAAGGCGTGCATTAGTAATAGGAGGTAGTTTCCCAACCCTTTTGCATGCTATATGTCGACGTTGTGCGATGTTGCGAATGCAAATCAGTAAACAGCTGCCCTCATTACGAAATCTATTTGATAAACGTGGAACCCCGATTGGCTGAATTAGCTGAAATTAAGCTGAAATTGTCCAGTTGGAAATAAATATATTAAAATGTTAAATTAAACGGAAATATTCGTGTTGTCTTCAGTTCTTGACGGTTGTTTTAGTTCCTATAGATATCTTACTTAGAAGTACACGGGAAGGAATAGTTATATATTTTAAAATTTAATTAATCATTTCTGTAAACTTTTACATAATTTCATATTTTGATGATTTTTACTTTTTTATTAGCTAGCAACCTTTGATTTTTGTTTCAGTCTTATTAATATTAGATGATTAACAATTTAAATTGAAAAAGAACATGAAATGCAGTTTTATTGTTTTTACAAAAATAGTAAGTTCGGTAGAATGACCCTAATATAGGTATATAATTTTATTTAAAATTTGTATTTTTATTTTTTATGTCTTTTTTTGTGTGAATTTACCGTGATGCATAGGTTGTGTGACAGAATTTCTTATGCTACTTATACTTTTCGTTCCTGTTGTCACTCGTAAATATATAATATATATAATATATCTTTTTATCCGCAGTAAAACTAGATACCGATTTAGCCTACCAGATCAGAAAGCGGTAATAGCAACGGAAAGAGTATATAGCTCGAAGATCTGACAACCGACGGGGCCAAAAAATTCTCGAGAGGCAGCCTCGTACCGGTAAAGCCAAGTGCCAAGCCCTCCCACTAGGTGAAGTGACGACCTAACCTTCCATGCAGGAAGTCGATGGATGCAGGTGGCTCAGGATCGTAATCGGTTTGTGGTATTCTTTGAAAGGGCCTATGTTAAGCTTTGTGAAGGGTTTCAGGACTTGTGAAGGGTTGTAATAATGATGAAAATGAGGATGATGAAATAGCTTCTTCTTCTTAATCGGTCCCCGCTCGCTTCTCTCTTCTCTTACGCCGCAACCAGAAGTACACAAGAACACAACGGACACGGAAATAGAAGAACAAGTGAAGTTAAGGTGAAATAAAAGTTTCTATTTTTTTATCTGTGTCCTAGTAAATGAAACTTACATCAAATCACTTAAACATAATGACTAACTGATCGATAACTTTTACTCTTTTAGGTACTTAAATTAGGTCATGAAAGTTATTACGGTTAAGGTAGGACTTTGTCATGTCATAAAATTAATTAAATTTCCACCGAACTAAACTCGTGTGAATAACCATGAGCTATATTAAATTCTCAAACAACAAATTTTCATAAATATGCAGCGACATGTTCAAAGTATTTGCATTTTAATATACAATATCGTTACTTTGCGAAAAGACGTAGATTTATAGAAAAGTAAACGTATGTTGGTAAGAGGCGACAGAGGGAAATTAAAAATGAGATGGACAGCAGCTCCTAACTGTTAACAGTTTAAAAATAATAAGAAACTGCGGCAACTATGGAAAATATTCTCTAGCGGGAGGCCCATGTTCAGCCATTACCGTTACAGCATATAAAAGTCCACTGCTGAACATAGGCCACTATAGATTCTCATAGGGGGGATATTTGCCATAGTTAGCAAGCTTGGCAAGAGGGTTGGCAACCGCAGTTTTTTTATTTTAGTCATTATTAGGTTATTAGGAAGACGCTGCTGCCCATCTCCTGATTTTGCCTCTGTCGCCTCTTACGACACCCACGGGATGATATGGGGTAGTGGATATTCTTACACCGACACTACATAGGTATGTCCATGTTCAGCAGTGGACTTTAATTTTGATAGACTGTAATAAATGAATTATGACATTATATCACAGAGGCTTTTCTGCAGCAGTACATTTGTGAAATACTGAAGGTAATGAATTAATTAATTATGAGACGACGGCAATTATCTCATAATTTCGTTATGCCGTAAATGCGTAAATGCCGACGCTACCGTTTATCTTTTCCTACCCGCATCCCATGTGCAACATAAACTCGGAGGTAAACTTGAATGTATTAAGAAAGTATTCTAAGCTGCTCATGTGAAAATTCAAAGAGCTCTAAAAGATTAGAAATTGTGAAACTTTTAAAGAAGATTATTATTTATTACCCTGGTCACGTTTTTTTTTATTATTACAACAGGGCGACTTAAATGCTTAACTGTTGTGCAATCCAGGAGGTCGCTAATTTTGACCGCTGAGAACGCGGGCGCGTTCTCATGGTAAATCATTGCAACATGAAGCCCCGTTTTCGGTTGCTTGTTGAAAACAGCGTTAAACACTTCTTCCAAGCCTAAGAAAGTGTGTACTATGACAAGTAAATAATAAAGAAATATATGTACAAATCGATTTACTATTCTCGGACTATTAAAAATACCATTGAATTTATGAAACGCACTTTTTGAACTTAAATTTCATAAAAATATTTAAAAAGGGTAGAGCCACAGGTAACTAAGGATATTTTATAAAATTTAAAGTATTAATTTCTTGTTATTTATTCAAAATTAACAAAATAAAATTAGTTTAGAATAACAATAAGAATCTGGTTTCCATCCCTCTTAATTGACTTTGAGTTTTAGCTAATGTAATTAAATAAATTAAGAATTTCTAACCCAAATATATTAAATGTTTAACTACTCTATAAACTTACTTTAACTAAATGTTGATACAAGTACAAAAACTTTATCGTTTAAAATTTCTATGGTTCTGAAGTAGAACAAAAACAATAAACCTTTTTATACCTTTTGTCTATATTGTTTAAGAATATATTGTTATCGTAGTGGTATTTATTTAAGGTATTTTTCTGAATATCATTAAGTACTAGTGAGTAGTAACAGTAGTGAATATCATTAAGTAGTTTTGTGAATAAGTAATATTGTGTACTTATATAGATAGATTACAATTCGTTACTAATTGACAAGTCCATACTTAACGATAATACGTGGTAGAGCCACGCTGCAACTATATTATAGTTTATTATACTGAACCCAGCCTCTGTCTCAACCCTCTCAATACCTTATTGGATGGCTTCGGGAGGGGATTTCATCTTCCGAAAGGAGGTACAAAAGTGACCCACCTTTTCTATATGGATGATCTCAAGTTATTCGCTTTCAGTCGCTCCCATCTTATGAAAATTGCTAAACATCACTTGTGATTTTAGCAATTCTATAAGAATGGAGCTGGGGACGGATAAGTGTGCGGTCCTCTATGTTGAAAGGGGTAGAGTCGCTTATGCCCATCTACATAAAGCAACCTTTCTGAGGCTGAAACATCCCGATACTCGATCACAGAACATAAGTATCGATGAAGTAGGTATGAAATAGTCAGTTTACGATGTGTTTTATGCACGCTTGACCAAACAGACTTTTGTTGGGCGTAAATAAGATATACGCATATATCGGTTGGGTCATGCTTGTCCTCATGTATACCTTTGGCATACTCAGGTGGACTTAAGCTGAACTTAACGCACTAGATTGAAAAATCTGCACTATTGTGACATCCCATAGAATGTATCATCTGAGATCGTAGGTAATGAGGCTGTACTTGCCGCTGAAACATGGCGGGCGCGTCTTTTCGCAGAGATCACTTCTATGAATAGGTCGATCCCGCCCTCCCCCCACTATTTAACATTAACACACACACACTCAGACACTACTTTAGTACAGAACACTAGGGCACACATGTGTTTGCACACATGTGTTTGTGAACTCGCGTTCGCCGGCGACTTACCTGTGGCTCTACTGTTTTAAAATATTTTTATGAAATTTAACTTCAAAAAGTGCGTTTCATAAATTCAATGGTATTTTTAATAGTCCGAGAATAGTAAATCGATTTGTACATATATTTTTTTTTAATTTACTTGTCATAGTACACACTTTCTTAGGCTTGGAAGAAGTGTTTAACACTGTTTTCAACAAGCAACCGAAAACGGGGCTGAATTGAAAATGATTTACCATGAGAACGCGCCCGCGTTCTCAGCGGTCAAAATTAGCGACCTCCTGGATTGCACAACAGTTAAGCACTTAAGTCGCCCTGTTGTAATAATAAAAAAAAACGTGACCAGGCTAATAAATAATAATCTTCTTTAAAAGTTTCACAATTTCTAATCTTTTAGAGCTCTTTGAATTTTCACATGAGCAGCTTAGAGTACTTTCTTAATACATTCAAGTTTACCTCCGAGTTTATGTTGCACATGGGATGCGGGTAGGAAAAGATAAACGGTAGCGTCGGCATTTACGCATATATAACGAAATTATACACCTCATACACGAGGTTCCACATCCGTGTTACGGGGAGTTTTTAGCTTCGCGACCCGTAACCCATACTGCGATAGTAGTTCAAGCCGAGGTTTGTACGTCCTTCTGAGGGGCCCTTGAATCACATCGATCCCCCCCCCTAGCTTGAGAAGCCTCACTTCGAAAGCACGGGTCGGGGTGCCTCGGGACTGCAGTCGGCGACGAGGCGCTTCGTGCCGCCTCGCCGCCGGCAGAATCGTTGCACTCAATAGCTCGTAGGTCCTCGCTTACGAGCCTAACTCGATGAAGCTGTCGAGGCCGCAGGACCAACAGTGTACACTTTCAGAAAAAAAAAATAATCGCGAAGTGTGCAGCCTCCGTAATTATTTCCTTTCGAGATCGGATGATCCATTCTACAAGAACGTCATTTCGTGTGATAAAGGGCTTACCCCTCTACACCCAGCCAACGAGCAATGGCAAGACCCGGCAGCATAGAGAATTTCCGAGCCGGAGACCATGTGGAAGGAGAAGGAGCTCCACGGAAGGTACCACAATGCTCTATATGAGCCTTTCGTAGACACAGTTGCCTCCCTTCACTGGCTAAGTTTCGGTGACCTCTTTGGGGAATAGCTTGTCGCATTTCGATGAGTCACTTAGGCATGTCATCTCCGGTTGTTCGGCGCTTTCTAACTCTGAGTAGTTGCACAGCGGAAACTGCCTTATTACAAGTACTGCCGGAAGCCGTGCTCTGTAAATGACAACGCCAGGCTCTACTGGGACCGCGCTATTATCACAGATATGACTATCCTTGCGAATAAACCTGATATTGTACAGTGAAGGATATTTTTGATCAACATTACCATTCCGTATGACGATAACCTCGTCAAAAAGCAAACAAAATATCTGGACCTGGCTCACGAGGTGACCGAGATTTGGGGTGGTCTGCCGACCTAAATTATTCCTGTAGTCGTCCTGCGAACAGGCTAATCCCGATCAGCCTCCTGGGGTCATCTGAGATGACTGAGTCTCCGTGAAAGATCGCTCCGGGCTCAAATGCAGAAGGCGGTGCTCATGGACACCGCCCGCATCGTGTGCCTGTTTCTTCCCCCTTCACCCTAGCTCTCGGCCGTTTGGTCTCACCTGCCGAGGGTTTCCTTCTGGTTGAGTTTTTATTTATTTATGTATTATTTATTTCTTTATATTACTATATTTAATCTATATTCATGACTGTTTATCATTTTTATATATTATTCAGCCCAACCAGATGAGAATACTCTGTGACGCGACGACAGCACCGCCACATCACCCGCCCCCCTTCCCACTGTGGCCGTGGAAGGAAAAGGGGAGATCTCCCGCCGGGCAGGGTGTTCTGCCCGGGGAGCGGCCAACGCTCCGAGTGGTAGTTCGGAGCTATTCTATATATACTGCTTTTACTTCGGAACTATATATAAATAACATAACATAAACATTCACGCCTGTCACCCAGAGGGGTAGGCAGAGACTATGGGCTTCCATTTGGCACGATCCTGACACACCCCTCTCGCCTCCTCCACATCCATATACCTACACATACACGCTCGACAGTTAAGGGTACTCTTAATTTGGCCATTTTCAATATATTGCCAATTTGGTCGATAAACTTTCGCCTAGGGCGTCCCTTCCCGACTCTGCCGTTCACCTCTGCAACATAAATTTGCTTTGCAACTCTTTCGTCATTCATTCTTTCTACATGACCAAACCACCGAAGTATTCCTTTTTTTTAATCCTGGTCACAACATCATCTTGCAAACCACACTGTTCTCTTATCACACAATCTCTCTCTCTCTCTCTCTCTGTCATTCAGATTCAGCCCTAACATACTCCTTAATGACCGCATTTCTACAGCATTTATTCTACTCTCGTGCTTTTCCTGCTACACCCAACTTTCACTACTATACATTAAAGTAGGGACTAACATAGCATTGTGAATTGCCATACGTGCCTTTTTGGACACATTCTGACTTTCCACAATAGAGTGTAGAGCCCCACTTACTCTATTTCCTGCGTTCACTCGTCGTTTTATATCCTTATCATATCTACCATCCCTGCTAAATACACATTCCAAATACACAAACTCATCTACTTCCTCGACCAATTCCCCTTCTATTCTTATATCACACATCGTTTTACTTTCTTCTGTTTCAAAAACCATAACTTTCGTCTTACTTGCGTTCAATTTCATTCCCCTTTCTTTTAATGACCTGTTCATTAATGTAACCATCATTTGCAACTCGGCCGCCGAAGACGCAAGTATGACTTGCTCATCGGCGTACAAAAGGCATTTGACGGTTAACTCACCCATTCTTAACCCGCATTCTTCAACTTTCAAATTTTCCAAACAACTGTCCATGAATAGGTTGAACAGCCACGGGGAAGCCACACAGCCCTGTCTGACACCTTTATGGATGCCAAACCAGTCCGAGTAGGCACCGTTGATCCTGACACAAGCACTGGAGTCCCTATACAGAGACTTCAATGCCTGTATCAACCCAGCGCTCAACCCAAATGAGTTCAGTGTTTGCCATAACACATCCCTGACCACTGTGTCATAAACCTTTTCCAAGTCCACGAACGCACAAAAAACCTTTTGGTTTTTGGCCAAAAACTTCTCCGCGATCACGCGCATGGAAAAGACCTTATCCGTACATCCCATTCCCATATATAAATACATACTAATAATAAAAAATATATAAATACCCCATACTAATAACATAACCTATATTATAGTTGTAGCACGATTGGGTCGGATCGATCGTCACCTTACATATTACTTATTTTTAGTCCCTCTCAATCAATTTTGTTACAAAAATATAAAATGTACAGATATCTGCAATTCATATTTTTATTATATGTATAGATAAAAATGTCTCTCATTTTTAATCACAATTATATTATTGCGGTTTTCTAAGAGTGTTTATTGCATAAATTATTGTACTATTAATTTTTTTCCACAGTCATATAGTTAGCCACTGCGCTACAGTGCCATTAACATCATGTTTTAGAAGTGTAAGGGCATAGAGTGACGACATGATGAAACACGCAGGGAACATGATTTGGATGCAAATGGTTCAGAACCGTTTTTTGGGGCTGTCTATAATAGAGGCAGTTCAGTAATGGGCTTGTGATGGGCTGTAACGATGACGATGAAGGAGATGTGACAATTATATATATAATACGCTGAAGTTGAGCTTATTAAACACATTTTTGTGCATGGGAGAATTCTGAGGATGCTTGGATATATTTTGAGACCTTTCGAAGGCCTTCGACTGTGTTCACCATGAGACATTATTCAGGAAGCTACAGTACTATGGTGTCAAGAACACAGCGCTTAAACTTATTATTTCATATTTAAGTAATAGAACGCAGAATTTTATTATCAATCGTAAAAGCTTTTCCAGGTCACCTGTACTAATTGGTATCCCCCAAAGCTCAATTCTCGGCCCATTCCTATTTCTAGTGTATATTAATGACTTACCTTGCCTTGTAGTTGATAATCATGATATAGTATTGTTTGCTGATGATACTTCCTTGATTTTTAAACTTAAACGTCAATCATTTAAATGTAACGAAGTGAATAATTCTATATCAAAATTGCTTTAACGTTAATAATCTACATTTAAACAGAAATAAAACTAAATGTATTAAATTTACAACATCGAATGTAAAAAAATCTTAATACTAATATGTTTTTAAATGGGGAAAAATTGAGCCCTGTTGAATCCACTGTTTTTCTCGACCCAAAGCTTCGGTGGGGCCCCCATATATCCAAACTAGCAAGCAGACTAAGATCTGCAGCTTATGCTGTAAAAAAGATTAGAGGTCTAAACAAACCTAGCTGTCGGACACCAATGTCGAGACAGCTAGGTTTGTTTATTTCAGTTATTTCCATAGCATAATGTCTTATGGAATTTTGATATGGGGAAATGCGGCTAATTTAGAAACTATTTTTTTACAGAAGATGGCCATTAGATTTACAACCTGACACCGAGAGAGTCTCTTAGAGATAAATTTAAATAAATAAATATATTAACTTTGGCCTCTCAGCATTCTTACGAAAATTTTAAGTATGTTCACAAAAACAAAGTTAGTTTTAGTAAAAAAAGTGATATACACTCTGTAAACACTAGGAACAAACACAAGCTAGTGATACCAGTTTCTCGACTCCACAAAGTCAGTAATTCATTCTTGGGGCAATTACAACAAAGTCTCAGAAAATATACAAGGTCTTTCTATTACCAAGTTTAAATATTTTATTACACAAAAACTGTATAAAAAGGGTTATTATTATATAAATTAATACATGGTTGATAATAACACCTGGGAATCAGGTGGTCGCCTCCAAGCTGTTTCTAAAATAAATTTTGTAAATAATTTGTACAACAATTCATGTAAAATTTACTTTAAAAAAAAAGTCACGCTGGGTTTCTTGCTGGTTCTTCCCAGAACAGAGGTAACCAGTGGTAAAGTAAAAAATGACTTTCTTTTCTATAAGAATTACACATGTGATCAATATTGAATAAAAAATTATTCTATTCTATTTCTTCTCAAAGCGCCAACTTCACCTGTACTTTTTTCTTGTTATTCATCAGCCCGTAAAAGTCTAATGCTGAACACATGTCTACCTAGTTCTTGAGCGGATTTGCCTTAATCGTCACGCTTGGCAAGCGGATAGACGCCGTTAAAAATGTGGGCTTATCATGGGCTGTAATGATTTTGATGATGAAGGAATTGAGAAGCTGAAGTAATAACTAGAATGTCGTTTAAACAGTTAAAAACGTTAAAAACTTTACCTTTTTATTACCTATTTTCACCCCACATTTTACAGACATTTATTAAATCATTGAATAAAAAAGAATCATCAAAATCGGTTCACAATTGACGAAAATATCGTATAACATACACAACACACCAGCGCCTCCTATCGGAACCTTGCGTAGCTATGAACCATCGTCTCGGCAGAATAAATATATTGTGTTAGTAAAGTTACAACTGGATCAAAAGTTACACGATCACTAACGAACGCACCAACGTTTATAATGTTAAAGTTAAAGTCAAGGTTACAGCCTATATACGTCCCACTGCTAGGCACAGGCCTTCTCTCATTTCTAAGATGGTTATAGGGCAAGGAAATGTCCAATGGCCCATTGCGGGTTGGCGAAATTACTAAAATTGAATTTACTAAAATATTTATAATTTATAATTGAAATTACTAAATTAAAAAAGATCTGTCCGCGTACTAATATTGAACTAACATACTTTTCGCAACAAAAGCAAACAACCTACGGTGTGCCGCAAGGAAGTGTACTCGGTCCTTTACTATTCCTAGTCTATATAAATGATTTGCCGGAAGTAACTCAGCACCCTATGACCTTATTTGCTGATGACAGCACAGTCTTATTCACTGGACAAGACAAAGTCTCATTTGAAACGGACACAAATCAAAATTTATGCAGGATAATAAGCTGGCTAAATGACAATAATCTTAAAATTAATTTAGATAAAACGCATATTATGTCATTCAGACAAAGGTCAAAACAACAAAAACTTAATATTAACTATAAAACTAAAATTATAAACGAAAAAGAACATACAAAATTTCTGGGACTTTGGCTGGACGAAAAAATGACATGAAGTAAACATATTGAACATACGATAAAAAAGATAAATCAATACCACTATGCACTACACAACCTTTTAAAAATTACAAATCGTGAAACAGTCATAACCGCCTACCATGCATACGTCTCTTCAACATTGAGATATGGTATAATATTTTGGGGAAACTCCCCAGGACGTGAATTAGTCTTTAAAGCACAAAAGAAATGTTTGCGAGCAGTATGTCAGTTGCAGGTTACCGATAGTTGCAAACCGCATTTCATTGAGCTTAACATACTAACCCTGCCATCTTTATATATATTCGAAGTAGCCATGTTTGTTAGGAAACATTTTAGCATATTTGAAACCACTAATAGTAAACGTAATAGGAACACACTGCGTATAAAACCTCACAAAACAGCCCTATATTCAAAAAGTTTCCTGGGTATGGCTCCTAAAATTTTTAATAAACTTCCAAAAACCATCAAAGAGACTGATAATATGGACAAATTTAAGAAATTGCTTTCGGGTTTTTTAATAAAAAAAGCATACTATTCTAAATATTCTATCAACGAATGTTTTGATGATAAAATGAATGGGTTCTAATAGGTACCTACAATTAATATCCGATTTATTTATTATATTTTTATTTGTTATATTTTTATCATTGTGTTACTAAAAATTATGTAATGGCTAATAAAAACAGTAATTTATGCATATTTTTTTCGTAGACATACTAATTATTATTCAAATTATAATGTTTGAATTGTATTAATATTAGTAATGCAAGGTGAGGATGTTAACCAAATATTTGTATGCCTTCTAAGGTGAAACATAGTGTTACTTATCATACCTTTTCCATCAAGCTTGTAACTTTTTACCTATGTTTAACAAATAAATTATTTTGAATTTGAATTTGAATTTGAATTCGAACTTCAAATTTCCTCACGATGTTGTCCTTCACCGCCGAGCACGTGGTAAATCAGCACTTAAAATTGCAATTAACAATTTCATTCGTGCCGGCGGGGATCGAACCTGGATTGGTCGCGTACTGTGAAAGCTACAGCGAGCGCTTAGCCCCTGAGCTACCACGATGATTATAATGTATAAAAATAAAGATTCTATGCACGTATGAATAAATAATGTGATTTAGACTTCAGGTTTTAAAATATATTGTAACTCCATGCGCAATTAAAATGTATCACACGTAGTGAACCTTAAAAGCTTTACAGATTTAGACATATTGCATTAGCTGTGAGTGACTGTAACATAGCAATGAACTCTTAAATCTACTGAAAACACTAACAGCAAATAGAGACATTATTTATAGAGAATCCTTCCTTTGATCGGTATTACTTTAGATGAAAACGTGGGAACCACAATATGTTATTGTAAAGCAAACAAGTTGTCTTTAATAAAATTTTTACAATTCTAACTGTTAAGGCTACTGTTACACATACATAATATTATTATTAAACATTATTTATGAGTAATAACAGTTAGAATAGTAAAATTAACATTAAAACATAACGTGCTTGCCTTATAAAATAATATCAAACAACATTTAACTTTAGGACGCTATCGGGGCACCCACATTTTTGGAACGCACACATTTGCAGCCACAAATGAAGATGACTTCTACGCAATCATGCAAAAAGTCTGCCTCGATAATGCTGCGTCCGCAGGGGAGTACCAGCGAAGTTCTAACGATCATAGGAGAAAGTATGAACTCTGCCCTTTTTGGTCGATTCATCGATTTACATTTTAAGCGATGAGTAGATCAAAGGCTTATTATTATTATTATTTGGGATGTTTATAAAGTATTCTCATCTGGTTGGGCTGAATAAATATGTAAAAGAAATAGAGTAAATAAATATACATAAATATATATGTTTATATATTAAATATACTAACACAAATAATACATAAATAAATAAAAGCCTAACCAAATGGAAGCCCTCGGCAGGGAGACCAAACAGCCGAGTGTTAGGGGGAAAGGAAAAGAAACCGGCGCACGATGAGGGTGGTGTTGAGGAGATCCGCCTTCTGCATTTGAGCACGGAGCGGTCCTTCACGGAGTCTCAGTCGCCTCAGATGACCCGAGAGGCTGACCGGGATTAGCCCGTTCGCAGAAACAACCACAGGAATAATTTCGGTCGGCAGACCACCCCACATGTCGGTCACCTTGTGAGCCAGGTCCAGATATTTTGTCAGCTTATCTGTTTCGGCTTTCACGAGGTTCTCGTCATAAGGAATGGTAATGTCGACCAAAACTATCCTGTGACTTTGCCCGGTCCATCTGCATAATATCAGGCTTATTCGCAAGAATAGTCCTGTCTGTGATGATGGCTCGGTCCCAGTAGAGCCTGGCGCGGTCATTTTCGAGCACGGCTTCCGGCAAGTACTTATAATATGGCATTTTCCTATCCACGAGACCGTATTTCATAGCGAACTCTTGGTGTAGAATCCTGGCTACTAGGTTGTGGCTGTGCAAATACACAGAGTTAGAAAGCGCCGAACAACCGGAGATGACATGCCTAAGTGACTCACCGGGATGGCGACAAGCTTGACAGATGTTGACGGTGCCATCCTTTAGGATGTATCTCCGATAGTTGTTGGTCTTAATAACCTGATCCTGTATCGCACAGACAAAACCCTCGGTTTCCCAAAGAGGTCACCAAAACGTAGCCAGTGGAGGGAGGCAACTGTGTCTACGAAAGGTACATGTAGAGCCCTGTAGAACCTCCCGTGGAGCTCCTTCTCCTTCCATACGGTCTCCCGGTCGGAAATGCTCTGTACTGCCGGGTCTTGCCATTGCTCGTTAGCTAAGGATAGAGGGGTAAGTCCTTTATCACAAGAAATGACGTCCCTATAGAATGGATCATCCGATCTCGTCAGAAATTAATTACGGAGGCTGCACACATCACGATTATGCATGGTAAGCGCGCTTAAAAAGCCACGCCCACCATGTTTCTGCGGCAAGTACAGCCTCATAATCGACGATCTCGGGTGATGCATCCTATGGGACGTCATAGTAGTGCGGACTTTTCTATCCAGGGCGTTAAGTTCAGTTTGAGTCCACCTAAGTATGCCAAAGGTATTTATGAGAACAGGCATGACCCAACCGTTATATGCGTGTGTCTTATTCACACCGGACAAAAGGCTGTTAAGTACTTTGGTCAAGCGTGCATAAAACATATCGCAAACTGACTGCTTCATACCCGCCTCATCGATACCGATGTGCTGTGACATACCCAGGTATCGGTATGTTTCAGCCTCAGAAAGGGTCCTTATAATGATGGGCATAGATAAGTCTATGCCCTCAGAGTTAGCAACCCTAGCCCTTTCGACATGGAGGACCGCACACTTATCCGTCCCCAGCTCCATTCTAATAGAATTGCTAAAATCACAAGTGATGTTTAGCAATTCCACAAGATGTGAGCGACTGGAGGCGAATAACTTGAGATCATCCATATAGAAAAGGTGGGTCACTTTTGTACCTCCTTTCCGAAGCTGAAATCCCCTCCCAGAACCCTCCAGTAAGGTACTGAGAGGATTCAGAGAGAGGTAGAACCAGATTGGACTCAGACAATCGCCCTGGAAAATACCCCTTCTTATCCTTATGTGGTTCTCCGCAGCCGTCATCCGCTCGCCTAGATGACAAAGGATCGTACTCCAATGCCCCATACACTGCCCGAGAAGTCTCGAACTGTACAGTCAACCTTGTACAGCTCGAGGACCCTCTTAAGCCATGTATGAGGCACAGAGTCGAATGCCTTTTTGTAGTCTATCCAGGTGGCGGAGAGGTTCCGACGGTTGTGTTTAACCACCTTGCCAATGACCGCGTTAATGAGGAGTGGTTCCTTGGTTTCACGACCACCGCCCCGACATCCATTTTGAGCGCGCGACATCACCTGATTTGCGTTCAGGTGACGAGTGATTCTCGCGCTCAAAATGGATGTTAGTGTCTTGTATATGGTAGGTAGACACGTTATGGGGCGGTATTTGCTCGGGTCTGTGGAATCCCGGTCTTTAGGAATCAAATGAGTGATCCCAGTAGTGAAGAGGCTCGGGGGTGACTTTTGGTCGAGAGCCTCTTGAAACTGTCGGGCGAGCACAGCGTGACACACCACGAACCCCTTTAGCCAGTAGTGATGCAGTCCGTCGAGTCCCGGACTTTTCCAGTTCGGGGCCCTACGGACCGCCTCAGCTACGTCATCCGGCGTTATGATGACGGGGCCCATGGGCGTAACATTCGCACACTGACTCGCCACAACTTCCGTCCAAGGGCCCTCGCTGTGGCTTACAGGCACTGACCACAGGCCACGCCAGAATGCGATGGTGTCGGCCTGATTCGGTGCTGAGCCCGTTCCACGTACCATTGGCCGCTCCAATGATTCATAGAGCCTCTTCTTATCACTCTGGAAGAGACGATTCTGGTTGAACCGTGTCGACCTCTCGGTATATCGCCGAATCCGCTTCCCCCAAGCAGCGATTCTCTGCTTCAGGTCGTCTATGCGCTCCGTCAGTTTTTGCGTTATATCCGGCTAGGACAAACTGATATTTGTCCCAGCAAACGCCATCCTGACGGTGCGCACAATTCTCGGCCTATTATTGCCCGACCTGAAGCTTATCAGTCTGCCGATGAGAGCTCTTGCCTTTTCGATACGGTTCTCAATCCTTCTTCTTCTTCTTATTATTATTATTATATTCTTCATATTATTTTAGTTTTTGATTTATAGTTATTTATTAAGGATACAGTGATATTAAAATTAGAAAAAAAAAGGTTTCCTCCGTAATATATTTGGAAAAAGGTATTAATTTGTAAGCCATTATTAATGCACTGCACATTTTTGCTTTTCTTAGTTTTTTAATCAGTCAACAAACATTCAGCTTCATTAACATAGAATAATCAAAATCGTGTAGATATTAAACAAAAAAAAACATCTGTGGATCTATAACTGTGGTCTTTGTACAAGTAGTTTATTTGTAAAAAAAACTATGTCGATAACTATGTGCGATGTAGGAAACTGTTTAGATAAAAATTAAAATTTATAAACTACTGATAAAAATAGGTCTTATCAGATTATCTTTTGACACGTCTATAGTTTCTCGTAAAATTAATTTAAAAAAAAAGAATATAAATTATAAGGACCTTTTTTGTAGAAAATTGCAAGCCATAATATTATATAGATTTCTTAATGGCAAAAATTATGTTAATTTATGTAAAGAAAAGCAAGCATTGCTATACTCGTATGAACTTATGGCCTTAAGTGCGGTTGAAATGCCTAAATTCTTGGATATTTAAGTAAAAAAATCACAATAACTGTTAATTTAATCCACAAAGAAAAAATACAGGGTGACAGAAGAGGATATAATAAATGATTTTAATTGAACAAAATTGTATTTTTGTGAACCCCTTATTAGAAAAAAATCCCCAAATATCTTTGTCATATTTTGCAAAATTTCTCCAAAACGGCACAAGCTCTTTAAATAGTTTTTACACAAAATAAAAGTCTTAAAAATATTAATATTTTTAATTGAGAGTTTTATTTTTATTCCCCGTTTTACTTATTTATATTTTAGTTTTTTAAGAGTTTATACTCAATTATAAATATTTTTATGAATAGAAATACTTAATTTAGTTAATATCTGTACATTGGTAACTGTAAATTTTTGTCGCTTGTGCCGAGCTCGAGCACCTCATTGTTGTAAGTGTTTACAGACCCCCATGTGCTACTTATGACTATTTTGAAAGGATTTAGGAAGAAGTTTTGCTCAAACTTAGTAAACAGAACAAGTCTGTTGTAATATGTGGAGACTTTAACATCAATCTCCTTGAAACTTTTTCCATTAGTATTAAATATCATTGTTTAAATCGTATAATCTTTATAATTTATTCTTAGAACCAACACGTATTGCTGGGACTAGTGCAACCTGTATAGATAATATTTTTACAGATGTTAAGCCCTTGCATAAATCAACTATTCAAAATTTAAGTTCAGATCACTGTGGACAGTTGGTATCATTGCCTTACATACACAAAAAATAGAAAAATAAGAAAGTTTTGTTTGTTCCAATAAATGAACATCGCTTGGAGAGGTTTAGAAGTAATATATTTCAAAATAGTGCTAATTATTTGTTTGGTATGTTATTTAAAATTATAACTTGTGAATTTAGTAGAATATTTACTTCTAAAACTTTCTCTTTAAACAGTCGCAAATCATTTAATGAATGGGCGACAGTAGGAATTTATAAAAGTAGGCGAATGTTATATTTAGAGATTATGTAAAAACATATTCTAAAATATTTTGAAAAAGTGTGCTGCACAGCTAAGGCTTTACATTTAAGTAACAAAATTAAAACTGCATCTAACAAAATTAAAATGACCTGGAGAATAATAAATAGTGAAACGGGCAAGGTCAAACCGCGCAACTCGGATTTTCAATTGAATATTAACAATAATTTAACTCGATCTGATCAAGAAGTTGCTAAGGCTTTTGAGAAACATTTTACTGATGTTCCTTTTTTGACAACAAAATCATTAAATTCTTCTCCTACTGTCGCCGAATCATTGCTTAAACAAAATGTAAATACTTTTTCAAATACTTTTAAATTCCATAGAGTATTGCCAAAAGATATCGTTAAATGTTTTAAAACTATTGATGTTAAGAAAACGGCAGACTTATGGGGGATTTCCGTTAAAGTTATTTTATCTATAATAGATATAATAGCACCTTATCTAGCCACTATATTTAATACAAGCGTCGAATCTGGTGTGTTTCCTGATTTAATGAAACATAGTAAAGTCATACCTTTATTTAAATCTGGTAGTACATTAGACCCCGCCAATTTTAGACCGATTTCTGTACTACCAACATTTAGTAAAATTTTTGAAAAAATAATTTTAGATCAGATCTTAAGTTTCTTTAATATTAATAAATTGCTACATAAAAATCAATTCGGTTTTACAAGGGGTCGCTCCACAACCGACGATAGAGTTGAGCTTATTAAACATATTTTTTTGTGCATGGGAGAATTCGGAGGATGCTTTGGTTATATTTTGTGACCTTTCCAAGGCCTACGACTGTATTCACCATGAGACATTAATCAAGAAGCTACAGTACTATGGTATCAAGAACACAGCGCTTGAACTTATTATTTCATATTTAAGTAATATATTTACAGAAAGTTATTATTAATGGTGAAAATTCTTACGGGTCACCGCTACTAATGGGTGTCCCTCAGAGCTCGATTCTCGGCCCATTCCTATTTCTAGTGTATTTTAATGACTTACCTTCCCTTGTAGGGGATAATCATGACATAGTATTATTTGCTGATAATACTTCCTTGATTTTTAAACTTAAACGTCAATCATTTAACGAAGTGAATAATGCTATATCAAAATTAGTGCATTGGTTTAACGTTAATAATCTACATTTAAACGGAAATAAAACTAAATGTATTAAATTTACAACAACGAATGTTAAAAATCTGAGTACCAATGTGTTTTTAAATGGGGAAGAACTGAGCCCTGTTGAATCCACTGTTATCCCCATATATACAAACTAGCAAGCAGTAATATGCTGTAAAAAAGATTAGAGGTCTCACTAGTGTCGAGACAGCTAGATTAGTTTATTTCAGTTATTTCCATAGCATAATGTCTTATGGGATTTTGCTATGGGGAAATGCGGCTGATTCAGAAACTATTTTTGTTTTACAGAAGAGGGCCATTAGAGCTATTTACGACCTAAAACCGAGAGAGTCTCTTAGAGATAAATTTAAAGAAATAAATATATTAACCTTGGCCTCACAGTATATTTACGAAATATTTAATGTATGTTCACAAAAACAAAGGTAGTTTTAGTAAAAAAAGTGATATACATTCTGTAAACACTAAGAACAAACACAAGCTAGTGATACCAGTTTCTCGACTGCACAGAGTCGGTAATTCATTCTTGGGGCAATGTATCACAACAAGGTCCCGAAAAGTGTACAGGCTCTCTCTATTACGAAGTTTAAATGTTTTGTTAAGCTGAAACTGTATAAAAAGGGTTATTATAGTATAAATGAATACATGGTTGATAATAACCCCTGGAATGAGGTGGTCGCTTCCAAGTAGTTTCTAAAATAAATTTTGTACTTAAATAGTTTGTACAACCATTAATGTAAAATTTACTTTAAAAAAAGTCCCGCTGGGTTTCTTGCTGGTTCTTCCCAGGACAGAGGTTTTTTTTTCGAACCAGTGGTAAAGTAAAAAATGACTTTCAATAAGAATTACACATGTGATCTATATTGAATAAAAAAATTATTCTATTCTATTCTATTCTACACCGCGCACTACTATCATTCCGTGGGTGTTGTATTAGGCGACAGAGGGAAACATATGAATAAAAATAACTGCGGATGCTATGATGCAATCTATGGTGGAGTCTATGTTCAGCAGTTGTCTTTTGATAGGCTGTGAAGGTTAAGGTGAAGGTGTGTATAGATAAAACGTAATTTTAATCAATGTTATAATATATTATAATAATATATAATATATTTTTAACGTGGTAGAGCCATGCTGCAGCTATATTAGTAGTATAGTTGTAGTACGAATGGGTCGGCTCGACCGGGGAAGGACCACGCTCTCACAGAATACCAGCGTAAAATAGCAGCTTAACACTGCTGTGTTTCGTATGGTGAGTGTAGAGAACCGGAGACCCTTTTTACTGGAAAAGAGGCATTCCATCTTAGTCCTCACGGGTGACAACGCATCTGCATTTTGATTCTTTATTGAAGATAGATGTAGATGTCTATGGGTCACAGCAACCACTTACCATCAGGTGGACTGTGTGCTCGTTTGTCACCCTATCCTATAAAAAAATAAAAATATGACTGTTCTAAAACGAATAGTTTAATGTTTGTTGATGAAAGTTTTTAGATCCAAAAATTATTGTATGTTATTCACTAACTCCAGTACAAGCTATACAAATCTCGCAACATAGAGGAGTCTAAATAATTTTCTACACAAGCCACGTATCTAATTCTCACACAAAGAGAAGTAATTGGTAAGTTCTGTAAACGAAGACCAATAAAACAAGATATAGAATATGAAGTAGTGGTTTAGTGGCAAATAACTTGTTTGCTAATTCGCAAATCCTAGGATCGAATCATCTTTACAAAAATAACTTGACGGTTTTCGTGAATGTACTAGAACTCCATAATTTTGACAGTGCATCAAAGCCGATTTTATCGCGTAAGTTACGTTGGGTGAGTGACTCTTAGCGTGTTAATTTTATAACCGAGTTTCAATAACGAGAGGTTTCTATATTCCACTCGTAAATTTTTAATATAATATGTTCACCACTTTTTCGGAAACTGTTGAACTGATTTTATTGATTCCAATTTTATTAAATAGCTTATATTTCCTATACCTATCCAATAAAAGATAAAATTTTATCTTAAAACGAATATGGGGCCAATATTAATTTTAAGATAAACATTTCTCCGTAAGAGTGGAAAAATAGGGGTTCAAATTTTTTAATGTAACTGTTTAGATTCGTGTATGTCGATACAAGTTGATCCTGGAACTTGTGATAATACATAGTTCATTCAAAATGGTATAATAATTAAACCATAAAAAAAGTAAAACAAC
Organism: Parnassius orleans; assembly: GCA_029286625.1. Lineage (NCBI taxonomy): Eukaryota > Metazoa > Arthropoda > Insecta > Lepidoptera > Papilionidae > Parnassius > Parnassius orleans. Next base: position 1,397,594 of record JAGSMP010000092.1, read on the forward strand.
TTCAAAAACAAAACACAAAATAATTTCCATATAATAATTTCTGAAGACGGAGGTTTATTTCTTTGATACACTATCTCTTAGTAGCGATTTCAGAAGCTATTACTGTGGAAATACTTTTTTTGTTTTTGATATTGTTTTAATTTTCTTAGGTAGCATTCGGAAGTTGTTACTGTGGTCAAAATTGGAATCGTCATCATTTGTTAAAAATAAATAAGTGTTAAATCAATATTCTAGCCTGGGCTGGTACGAGGGTTATGTTATCTATTTAGAGCATTAGTATTGTTTTATAGAGGGCTAAATTCAGCAGTTAGTTAAGAAATATTTTTAAAGGATTATTAAGAACTGCGCTATATTTCCCAGTCTGTAAAAACTTTCTAAATTATTTTATAAAAAAGCCACTAATTTTTTTTTACACTATAAATATTTATCTCAATTATTATTATGATTTTATTTAGATTTTCGTCTTAAATGGTTAAGGCGTGTATTCTGATCAAGATGCTCTTTTCTTGAACTCTACTCAGGAACATAATATATTACAAGGGGGCTATTTGATATCAACAGTACTAGTGGTACCTCGGGGGCTCAATATTATTTTCTTTGTAATGGCTCATGGGCTAAGCGTTCGCCGTAATTTCAAGGTAAGCATAGGAGATGCGTAGCGGACCAATTAATTACTCTAGCCTCCTCTCAGAAATTAGGAGGCCTGTACCTAGTATAGCATAGGCTGTAACTGTACTTTCATTTTACTGACATTTGTTTTCGAAAGGCTAGTTTCGGAACACTTTGTAAATAATTGATAATTCAGATTCATCAGTTTCAGATTCATTTGTTTGACACAAATGGATTTGGATCGAGCTCATATGTTTTCAACTGCCAAGCAAGTGTACAAATATGTGACGATAACATTTATCAACACTATTTCGCAAAACTTTTATATAAAAATAAAAGCCATTTGATATTGGTGCTGTTTTTCATTTCTACACAATTTTGAAGGAAATTACCACACACATTTTCGCGACGATAAACAGAAAAACCTCTATTCAGTTCCACTGAGACTTAATAAAAGTGATTCGACGTTTTCATACATTTCGAGTATTTCACTGAGCTCTTTGCTTCAATTTATCTTTATCACGCTGATGCTGACATTTTTAGGTAAATTCATGCGGTTACAACAGAGAGAAAAACAAGTAGAAGAAAGAATATATCATTAGTTAATAAATTAGCCAAAAATATACGTATATTATAATAGTTTTATGTTAAAATGATTATGATGAAATTCTTTTTTTATTAAAGTAAAAAACGAGCTAATATTCAAACTGCCGACGGTTTTGTGAATCTACACTAATATTATACAGAAATAGTTGTTTGTAAGGTGTCAGTAGGTCCCAGGAATCGATAACCTAATTCTGATGCTATGTTTCATTCTGATAAAAAAAAATTCTGTACGAAACAAATTTGTACGATAACAGTATATAAAAAAATCGAGTCGGACAAAAATGAGCTAAGTACTTTAGAAATTTTAGCAGCGTGCGCTAAGTATATAAATAAAGCGTTATTTTTTGTTATCTTTTCTTTTCGTTTGTAGTATTTTTAACTTGAGACTCCGAACACAGTCCTCTCTATTGAAAGGGCTATAGTATATATTGGTACATAAAGCATAAGCTTTATGTAGTAATATATGCTATAGTAAGCCAAATAATATTACAGGGTAAGGGGAATGTATCTTTTCTTCAAATGATAATTTCACCTGCAATCGGTGCAGCCTGTTGATTACCATCCATCCGTTACAGCCTATAAAAGTCTACTGCTGAGCATAGGCCTCATAGATTCAATCATGAGGGTTTTCTCCATAGTTGCCACGCTTGGCAAGCGGTTTGGCAATTGCAGTTTTTTATTATTTTGAGTTGTTATCAGGAAGATGCTGCTGCCCATCTCCTGTTTCATTTTCCCTTTGTTCTTACACCGCCACTACACGGCTTACAAGGTTAATACCGCCACTACAAAGTTAATTACCAAAGAAACATCATCATTATCATATAAAACGTAAGACTCATATAAAACGTTTTCTATTCATATGCACATATTTTGGGCTAATTAATAAAATAATAAATTTGATTCAACCCTATAGTAATATTATTATTGGGTTAGTGTGTTTTGTGTATGAAAATGAATAGAAAATATAAATACAATATTATTTACATCGTAAAGTTTGATGAAGAAGAATATATATCGTGACTGGTAACTTAAGTAGTGTTTGTGTAATGCGAAGAATTACGTTATCAGTTAAATTGTGATTTCCACTTTGAAATCTGAAGCTGTTTTGCGTTAGGTAATCTAATAAATTAGATATCAGACAGTAGCTCTCACAATTTTATTAATAATGTTCTAAGAAAATCAAAATAATTTGATTAATACGTAGTACTTACTTTTAAAACTTCATAAATATAATTAGATATTTTTAGCACATAAATGAAAAAGTATTTAATGGGGTCCATTTAAATATTTTTTTAGGTATTTAAGACTCTCTCTATATTATATATTGGTTAACTAAATTAAAAAATAATGGGACCAATTTAAATAAAAAATTGAGATAATTATATGATATTTTAAATCACGGATTCTAACTTTTAATGCTAGACGCCAACACTTGTGCTAAATTATACGCTGTTGGTTTTGGGGCCTGGACACATTGTGATACCCATGCAGCTTACTGGCAAAAATCGCATTAACTTTACATGTTTATAGGTAAGTACACTGTAATATGCCCTGCAAAGTTGATAAATTCCGATAGTATGCACGAATCGTAAACGTGAATAATGGTCTCAATTAGAAGGAAAAAAACTACACATATTTTTATAAAAGAAAGTATAACAAACGGATACATATGTGAACTACCTAATGGTAAGAAGATGCAGTAGCTCATAGGCACATGTCACCTATTCTTGACCAATAGACAAAACTCATATATGAGTAATTACACTTGAGAAGTAAGTTAAAAATTAAAAATATTTCAAACAAAAAAGTCTAATTTTCAATCATTTTTGTTTCGAAAACTGAACACCTTCAATGAAAATGCAGAATTCAACAATGAACCATTCAACGAAAAAAATAGTCATGAATTTAACTTTTTTTTGCATTTTTTATTAGTATTGTTGGCAAATTTTATCAAAGAAACTTATATATTATGTTTATTAGAGAGGCCCTGTAGGCTAGCTCCTGCTGCCTTTCAATAAACCAGCCCTGGCCATATAATATTAATATTGACGAGTGCAACATAATATAGTGAAATTCAGCTTAACAGAATGAGTTACATTGCAATATTAGTTACATTGAAAGTGGTAGAGAAGAATTTGCGATATTTAATAAACAATCTTATATAAAAACAACCTCATTACTTATATAGGGTCTGAGTTTGCTGCAGTGCTGAAGAAGTGTCATAATATGTTCAGATTCACAAACAAAAATATGTTTTGATAAAAATTGACCTCGCCAAAGGACTCAGCAGGAAGTTTTTATGAGAACTTTTTGTTTAAAAGTAGCATTGTTTATAATGATAAGTTTAAGTAAAAAGTTTGGAATGCGTCTATGAAAAAAACTCGATTTGCCGCCTTTACACATATTATTTAACATTATGGAGTGGTAAAAACAGAATTTCAGTGATTGCTTTGCACAAAGTGATTATGGAGCTGTCAGTAAGACACAAGCTAGTCATTAGTCGTACTACTACCGGACTATCAACAGGTAACCAATAATCTCTCTGTCGAAGACCATAAAACATCCAAGATCGGGCTGTTAGGAGCAGTCGGACTGTTAACGCTGTCAAATCAACAATACAAGGTAATCCTCTAAAATAAACAAAGTATAATATTGTGTAAAATTAAGATTCCTACTAAGTCCCTGTCGCGAACTGTTGCTCATGAGGTCCAGGGCTCGAAGCCCAGGTCGAGCCAAAATCCAATATTAGATTTTGTATTATTCTATCAAGAAATTCTCAGTAGTAGCCTGGAGTCAAGAAGTTGAGCGTGTTTCTACCCAGTGCCACGGAAATCACGTAAATGTTTGGTCCTACGCCTGATCTCGCTCCGGTCGTGTCGGATTGCCGTCCCATCGGACTATGAAAGTGAGGGAGTAAAGAGTACTGTATTAACGTACACTCTCGTGTATTGTGTAAAAAGAGTAAAAAGTTCAATCAAATTTTATCAAGAGATTGTCTTAGATCGTGCCTTTTAGTGTTACATTTTTTGAAAATGTAAAAGGCGACAGTGGGAAACAAACCAGGAGATGGGCAGCAGCGTTTTACTTATAACACCAAATAAAATTGTGATCGCCAACCCTTTAGCCAAGCATCGCAACTATGCCAAGTATTCCGCCCAAAATAATAAAAGAAATACATATTTAAAAAATATTAAAATCTAAAATATTCAAACAGTGTGATTTATTTGAAAATAAAATTTTACGGCTTTTTTACTGTATTCTTAAAAAACATATATAAAATACCTTTATTTTATTGATGTCTGCATTTTCTCATCGTTTGTGCAATTAATTATAATAATATAATATACCCAACAGTCAACATTGAAAACAGGAAATTAATTGTGAATATTTAAAAATAAACATGTACTTTCTATATTAATTTAACAATATTAAAATTGAAGTAAGAATTTAATATATTTTAAAAAAATAATTAAATGCACTCGGAAAAGCTCCGTGATAACTTCAGGTCTACGGCGCGGTCACCGGGCGACTGCCGGTGGCGTTGTCAATGCTCTACCTAAAGCCTAAACACAATGATACGCGCACTGTTGTGATGCACGTTTGAAAGTGTGCAACCTGAAAGTGGGTTACATTTAAAAGAATTATTTGCTAATGAAAGAAAACTCCCCTACTCATGGATGATAAATACGATTTCCGAAGCTTTCATATAAGTGTAAAAGCCTATTTCATCGTCATTTAAAATAAAAACAACTTATCTCTCTTAGAAGAGCGATGAACTAAAATACATAAGTGATAGTATTTAATAATAATATATTATTATAAAACCCTTTTATGGGCACAATTATTATAAATATATTATTTTATAGAATAAGAATGGCAAACGAGCACACAGATCCACCTGATAGTAAGTAGATGCTGTGGGCCATAAACATCTACATCTATCCTCGATTAAGCATCAAAATGCAGATGCGTTGCCAGCCCTGAGGTCTAAGATGAAATGCCTCGTTTCCAGTAAAAAGAGTCTCCGGTACTCTACACTCACCATACGAAACACAACAGCATTGAGCTACTATTTTACGCTGGTAATCTGTGAGAGCGTGCTCCTTCCCCGGTCGAGCCGACCCATTCGTGCTGCAACCATAATATAGCTGCAGCATGGCTCTATCACGTAAAGTATTTCGTTTCTTAGTTATGGTAACGTAAGTATTTCGTTACGTAGGAAAATGTATATAATAATCATAGCATATTTTAGAAGTAGCAAGACTTCTTTTCTACCTAGGAGTCCGTTTGGGTAGGTACCTCCCTCTTTCCAATTTCTTCCGGCAAATAGCACTACTGTGTTTCGGTCTGATGGTTATAGTGAGCCAGTATATTAACAGGCTGTCAGGCATTACATCTTAGTCATTGGTAACAACGCCTCTATAGTTTTCTTTGTTTGAAGTTGGCTGCAGGTGTCCATGGAGTGTAGTAACTACTTCCTAAATGTAATCCCCCTACATTTATATAATTTGACCCCGGTATTTTAATGACGTGAGTTTATTAGTGACTTTCAGTAACTATTATTTATAATCTATATTGAATAAAAGGTTTCTGTTTCTGTTTAAAATTAAACGACAAAACTGTGGATCGTTTTGCTTTGGTACAGGAATGCATGGTACGAGCTCAGTCTCGCCCTTGGCTTTTCCGGATAAAGTTATGGCCTATACATCTAAATTGCGATTCACCGAGCTATAAATAATATAGAGGTTTTATATTACTGCAAATCTGATACTTAATGTAACATAAGCCAAGATTAAATCGATTTATTTGGAAAATTAACAAATTATTAACACGCTTGATTGCCGATTACAATACCAAACACTGCTAATTTCGGCTGCTCAGTCCATGAGGAATTTCAAGATTGATGCGGAGCTAATTAACAGCCTGCAATTTTTGTAACCACAATACTTTTGTTTTCTTCGTTACTAAATATATTTAAATGGTGTCTCAGCCTTACAAACGTATGCTGAACGAAAAAGCAAAGTACAATTCCTTTCCTTGTAACGGCAATGGCAAAGATTCATTTTTCATAGATCTCTACTTTCTGAAGCAAAATTCAAACGAACCTTTAACCATTTATACTCGCATTAAACTTTTATGTGCGATTTATAATGTACGAAAAACACGGATTGTCGAGATATTCTTGCGCAGCTTATTTTCATTTCGTAATGTTTCCTAAACGAAACATCCAATTTAAATGACTTAAATACCAAATATGAACTAAATAAATACTTATCATAATTCTGAGATATATTCGATGAGAAGTCATAAGTATCCTAAAATGTGTCTAAATTACTCACAACATTTTTGGTTTTATTTAATTAAATAAGCAGTTATTGTGACTAATCTGTGACAAATAAATAAAGTGTATTGCGCACTTTTTGAAGATTAAGAAGTCCAATTGTAACGCGTAACGAATGTCGTCATACTTTGGTTCTTATCTACAATATCGCCAAATTTCATCAAAATCCGTCCAGTAGTTTTGCGCAATTGTGCCATAAATATACAAATATCGTAACATCCAAACAATCTTTCACATTTATAATATTAGTAGAGACACAAATATTATATATGTAAGCTAATTACTGACAGCTCGAATATTTGAGCAGCCCAGTTGTCTCGCCAGCGGCAGTGTAGTTCATCATCATCATCATTATAGTTCTTCTCAAGTCCTCTGGTAAACATAAGCCTACTCGAAGGAATGCCACAAAATACGGCTCTGAGCCACCTGCATCCATCGCCTTATATTTATATACTTTACATCCTGCACTGTGGTTAGTTGTGGTCTACTGTAATTAGTTCTGTTTAGATATTTAGATCACTCTAAAATTTAATAAAACACAGTCACGCAGTTAATAACGGTGTGAATGAGAAAGCGATACAATCAAGCATAATTTAATCCACTGTTTTTGAGGCGAGAGAGGTGCGTCAGGATCGTGCCAAATGGAAGTCCATAGTCTCTGCCTACCCCCCTGGGTGACAGGCGTGAGTGTTTATGTTATATATTATGTTAATTATTTCATATATTTACGCGAATACTACACATGGAATAAAACTAATTTTACCATTTAATAACCCAACTTTATGTAGCCGTCGTTAATTATGACATCAGGACGTCAAACATCTGTCAGTGACCATACCGTGACCGAAACTGTCCGAAACGTCAGTAATTAAAAGTTAAAATTAAACGCGATAAAATCCGTAAACTTAGTTTTATTTAAGAACTTATTAATCCTTCAGTAAATTTCGTAATTCCTAAAAATCATAAAGATCCACATATTTTAATATTTTTCTCATTTAAGCATTTTTAAACTTTTGGTACAGAATCTTTTTAAATTTAAGTTCAGATAAATTATAGTTTGGCCTTGGTTTTGCTCAAATAAATGTATCTACGTTTTTGTTAAGCTTTTTATAAATCATTTCACAAATACACAAAATATTGTTGCTGCAAATTCTGTTTATGTATATTTCTATATAAACACAAAATTCTTTACATTCTTATATAGAGGTAAGGATGACAAACGGTCTACCTTAGTATGTAGATGCTTTGACCATAAGACACGTATGCGCGATTAAGAATCAAAGTGATGCTCTGAACTGAACTTTTTAATTGAAATAATTTTTAGTTATCCCCTGTCGCCTCCTACGAGACCCACGGGACGATATGGGGTAGTGGACATTCTTACACCGCCACTACGCGGTGTGGGAAACTAAAACACGACATAGTTTCGCCAACATAAAACATGCGACCAATCATGGTCGCATGTTTTATCGCATGACGCGGTCGCTCACTACTTAAGTGGGGAGCGGTTGCGTCGGCGAGTCTTTTAAATAGCAGCTGTTTTTTGCTCGCCGCTCACTTAGCGGTCAGCCACCGTAGAGTCTACTACACCTGAAGATGCCTCGTGTAGAGGCGAAACACGTGTCGTATTGTCGTCGGTGGTGTGTCTTTCCTAGTGTAGTGGTGGTGGGAGAAGTGGTGCTGGGATTAGTGGTGACGGGGATAGTGCAAGCAATTGAGGGAGGGCGGGAAGTGCTCTTCAAACTAGGTAAGACACATCATTTTATTTTATTGAGCGGATGTTGGCAAAGTAAATATTTCCAACTTTAATATAATGGATTTCCGCAAAGTAACGCCTGATTCTATTAAAAACTGTGGTTGCCAACCGGCCAGCCAAGCGTGGTAAATATAGCAAAAGCCCCCTATGAAGCAATCTATGGGAGGCCTATGTTTAGCAGTGGACTTTTATGGGCTGTAATGGATGGATGGAATAATTTTTAACTTTTTAAACATCTGTAAATCTGCTGAAATGTAATTACTGCGCAAGAACAAAATCATTTTATAAAAATTTAACATACATACAAGCGAAAAGGACAAAACGTGTGAAAACAAAAACTCAAATCATAATAATTGGGTCGATAAAAAAACATAACGATGACACAAATCGCTATTTAAACGTGTATCTTGCAGAGATTCCATAATAAAACTGTATAAAAGTTATCATATGAAAAGTCTTATTATTTTAGGTCATGCTAAGAACACATTTCATAAATTCGATTTAACCTAATGAAAAAATAAAATTGAGAGTGTTCGAGATTCGCAAATTTGCATACATCTTATATTTTATACTTACATAAACGGTTCATATCGAAAGGTATGTGTAGGAAAACATCTAACTGCGCGGAACACCTAATGAGCAATATTACGTCTAATTAGCTACACGTGTATATACGAAAACGGCCAACGAAACTTTTTTTAAATTATATTTTATATAAATTTCATATTCTTACATTTTCATCCGATTCTGAGATGTTGTTCAAAATTTCAAGTCTTCTAGCTCATCGGGAAGTTAGATTAAAAACTATTTATAAATTCGAGTATTCGTAAGCGAGTTAATAAACACGTGGTAAAATAAAGAAAGCACCTATCAAGTAATGTTAGCGACAATAAGTTAATGAGCGGCTGAGGTGACTCTTGAGCCACCTGAAAGCCGTGGTCATTGGAAAATATAAAAAATCGTACAATGTCGATAATAATAATAATAATAAATCTTTATTTCGGATCCATATCAGAGAAGTTAGAAAAATCACAAAATATTAATAATAATACAGCTAGGTGGACGGAGGAGGTAAAATGACACGCACGCACCCACACACACACACACATACACGCACACAGGTAAGTCAGCCATGCAAGACCTTAATAATTTGCTTTATTATGGGGCAGTCATGTTTTTGTGCTATAACCCCAAGGATACTGTTGGCGCTGTTCCTTGTTCTGCAGAAGCGGGGCAGCCCCAAAATACCTCTAAATGCATTGTTATATTGCACCTTTAATGCCTTATACGCCCTTTGTGCGTATTTGACCCAGTGGGAGCACGAATAGAAAGATTGGCAGTATGCTTTAAAAGAGTTATTTTAACGGCACTACTGCATCGTGCAAACCTACGAGCCAACATATTACTCCGGGTCGCTAAAGCCCTGCGCTCCCTCTCCATGTCCATTTCATCACGCAAATCCTCGGTCACGTAGTGTCCCAAGTATCCGAAGCTGATAGGTGGTATGTACGTAGGACTCTTGTTATTAGCTTTAAACAACACAAACTCACTTTTATTTATATTATAAATTAGACCGTGTTCATTTGCATAAGCCTCGCAGATTCCCAGAAGCTTTCTGAGCGCACTGACCGAGGGACTCAGCAACACTATGTCGTCGGCGTAACTTAGGTTGTTGACACACTTTCCATCCACATGGCAACCGACCTTAGTGCTGCTAAGTCTCTCGAGCAGCTCATTTATATACAAGTTAAAAAATTGAGGTGAACTTATTCCACATTGTCTCACGCCACATTTCTACTCGTACGGTTCAAAAAGCTTATCTGCCCATTTTACATGATTGGTTTGATGATTGTACCATTAGCGGAAGATACCCAGGAGATCATTAGACAAATTACATTCGGCAAGTTTTTTCCATAGAATGTGATACGACACCAGGTCAAAGGCTTTCGACAGGTCTAAGAAGCATCCATAAACCGGGGTTTTGCGATCTGTATAATATCTGACTGTATGTTTTAAACCTAATATTGCACTTTCTGTTGACAGCCCTGCACTAAAACCAAACTGTGCATCATGAAGCTGAAGAACTTTTTCTAACTCATTGCTAAGTAGCCTATCGAGGACCTTTGCCGTCACTGTTGGTAAAGAGATAGACTTGTAATTGCTCTTATCTGAAATGTCTCCAGTCTTATTCTTCACTATTGGTACAACTATCGTTTTAATCAAATCTCTAGGCAAATACGTATGACTTATGCACAGTGAATAAAACATGGAGAGGACGCGAGGAAGGTGACGACCAGCATGCTGCAGTTGTTCTATGCTGAGACCGTCATATCCCGGAGACTTACCCCTAGACATACTTCCGATTATCTCTCTGACCTGTTTAGTGGAAAATCTAATTGGTGTTTCTATTAGATTCGGCTCAGCATAGACCATCTGTTATGAAGAACTGAGAGGAGACTCTACACTAAAATGTTCTTTGAACATATTGACTATGGCCTCTGAATCAATCACTCCGTCAACGCTCATAGGTAGGTCTGGTTTTACATTTAATTTATTAGTTTCTTTCCAAAATTTCCCAAAATTATATTCTGTATGAAGTGAAGCTATGATATCCATTTTAATTCTATCTTTATTATTTTGACACCAACGTAATTTTGATTTAAAAATTCTTCTACTTTCTACCAATTCATCATATATAGGTCCATAAGTAGGTCGGTTATATTGCAACCAGATATGAAATTTTAGCCGAGCCTCCCTATGTGCGTTACTGATACGCTTGTTCCACCCAGGTATATAATGTTCTTTTTTACTATTATGCCCACTCTTATCCTCTCTTGTTCGTTCTGCTGCCTTACTTAGAATATTAACAAAACTATTATATAACATCCAAAAAAGAATACACGGGTCGCTTTTCAAAAATTGAATGGAATAATTTCTTCAATTTTGTTTATGGAAACTATATCATTGGAGTAATATTTTTTTACCGTGCATACTTAAAATATTGTCAGGACATGCACTTTTCTTGTTGTGTTTTTTAATTTCCAAATAAATTAAATGAAGCTTCCGAATTAGTTTAATTGAATTCTATGAATTTTTTTCACTAATTATTTTAAAATTAAAATCTTGACTATTTTATTATGGTTTATTGGGCATTACAAATAATGTTCATGAGTGTATACATTAAAAAATCGACGATTTGCTGAACGTTCTGCTATACAGAACTTCCCAAGGTTGGATAATTTTTTATATACATATTTCATTAATTGGACGTACTGCTTATTAGACTTTTCACGTTGTTAGACGTTTTGCTACTCAGATTTTATGTTCGGGGATGGAATAAACCTACCTCCTTATTTTCATAATAGAAATATTCTGAATGCCATAGAATTTATTACAATATTTACATTAATTACGTTTGAACATGCTAGCTATTGATACTGGTAATTTTAATTTGTAGTAATTAAATATGTTAATCATTTCCGAGCCCTCAAAAGAAGCTGCAATCACTTACTTACCTAATCCATTTACTTTGACAGTGCATTAAAGCTCCATTAGTGCTATCAGAAACTTCATACTCAAACTTAATTCTGTTATCCTCCAGTTTGCCCGCCAAACTATACCCAGGAAATTATGTAATCTCCCAAGCATCTGATGATTATGCAGAGAAACCGTGTAAAATTTAATTTTATGCTCACGTAATGTTCGTTACAAATTAATTAAACTGCAATTAACCATTTAAATTAATATTAATTAAATTTATCAAACGATTGCTTACAACATATTCTATAATATCTGTAATATAGCTCATTTCTATAGATTAATATATAATATTTCAATTGCTATAGGTTTAATTCTTGATCGTTTTAATAGTATATGTCTGAGTGTTAATGCATTATTATAATTATTTTTAGAATAAGGGTAATAAAGAAGCACAAGTTAGTATATTCGTATGGTTCGTATATTCTTTATGTATCCCATTGCAACCTGCAGGTGTTTTAAAGTATACGAGGAGTAAAGGGCTGGGCTAAGCACACAATATTATTACAAAAGTACCATACCCTACCTACCCGTCTTATGGTAAGATAGGCGTATAGGCGTACCAGAAGTCCAGAAGTGGAACATGAATGGGCCGTGTTGATATTCAACAAGAAAATATATGTAAAAAGCCACTCGATTTAATACATTTTCTAGTAATCTTGTACGTTTATAATCTGAAAACGTAAGCATCAAGTAGGAAAGGATATGATACGACTTAAGTACAGTATCTTTCATATTGTCACATTTTATTTAACGTTTATTTTGATCGATATCGATAAATTATTACGATACAACAATATTAATGCACACATTGACAATCCCATCTTAGTCTTCAAGCACACAGTCCCTGAAGACTAAGATGGGATATTGCAGCCTGAAATTATACTGGCTCTCCATATCCTTTAGACTTGAACATAGCAGTGCAAGTACTACTATTTAGTGACAAAAAGAAGAGTCCGCCCGTGCATACAACTTCGGGTGGAACAACACGGATTTAGGAGCGATCACTCACTTAGAGTGCTGCACTTCCTTGCGTCTTTCTTGATATAGAGAAGGCGTTGGACAGGGTTTTTTTTTATAGGAGAGGGGGCAAACTAGCATGCGGCTCACCTGGTGGTAAGTGACTACCGCCGCCCATGAACAACTGCAACACCAGGGAAATTGCAGATGCGTTGCCGGCCTTTTAAGAAGTGAGTAGGCTCTTTTCTTGAAGATCCCTAAGTCGTATCGGTCCGGAAAAATCGCTGGTGGTAATCGATTCCACAAGAAAGTTGTGCGAGGAAGAAAACTTCTTCTAAATCGCACAGTGGTGGGCCGCCAATCATCCAGATGGTATGGATGGTATCTCGAGTTCTGTCGCGATGTGCGATAGTGAAATTGAGCGGCTGGAATTAGTCCGAACAATTCCTCAGAGCACTCCCCGTGGTACATGCGATAAAATACGCAAAGAGATGCAAGACGCAGTGCCAGTGAGTCCAGCCGATCGGAAAGAACTCGGTCGTCGACGATTCGAGCCGCTCTGCGCTGGATGCGGTCAAGTGGAAGGAGCTGGCACTGGGGAGCCCCTGCCCAGAGATGGGAACAGTATTCCATGTGGGGCCGAACCTGCGCCTTGTAAAGTTGCAAGCGGTGTGCCGGCATGAAATACTGTACCGCTCTGCTGAGCACGCCAAGCTTTTTAGAGGCCAATTTGGCCTTCTCTACCAAGTGACCACGAAACTGCACATCACTCGATATGTCGACACCGAGGATTCCGATACTGGCTGAGGCAACAAGGGGAGTGCCTTGAAACTGAAGAGATACGACAAAGGGGTTCTTTTTAGCGGTAAACGCGCAAACTTGTGGCTTCTGGGGATTGAACTGGACTAGATTTAGTCGCCCCTAGTCTGAGACTTTGTTCAACAAAGTCTCGATTTCAGACACAAGTTTGTTACGGTACTCAGTGACGTTTTCCCGAGAAATATTGGCACGGCCGGTGTATAAAGCATCACCAGTGCTGTCGTCTGCATAGCAATGAATGTTACCGGTTTGCAACATATCATTGATATGCAGAAGAAACAGCGTTGGTGATAGTACGCAGCCTTGTGGAACACCAGCGTTAATGGGCTTGTAATCGGAGCATGCACCGTCTGCTACGACCTTGATGCTCCGATCTGCAAGAAAACTGGTGATCCAATTGCACAATTTCTCGGGAAGCCCATAGGAAGGGAGCTTCGAAAGAAGCGCTTTGTGCCAAACCCGGTCGAAGGCCTTCGCTACGTCCAAACTAACGGCCAACGCCTCTCCCTTGAACTCCACTGCCTCCGCCCATCTATGAGTTAGATAACCTAGAAGATTACCAGCTGAGCGACCTCGACGGAAACCGTACTGACGGTCACTAATCAGCTGGTGATCCTCAAGGTACCACATGAGCTGGCAGTTGATAACAGTTTCCATCACTTTGGAGAACAAGGAGGTGATAGCGATAGGCCTGTAGTTGGACGGATCTGAGCGGTCGCCTTTTTTAGGGATCGGGTGCACCAAAGCTGTCTTCCATGAGTTCGGGACTACGCCTAGGGAGTAGGAGTACCGGAAAAGACGCGTTAAAATCGGTGCCAACTCCGGAGCACACGTCTTCAGCACAATAGGTGAAACCCCCATCAGGCCCACCCAACTTGTTGACGTCCAGCGAGAGAAGTACTTTACGCACCAAGCGCTGTGTAAACAGCACTTCCCGCATGGAGCACTCACACCGCGGGATGGTAGGCAGTGTGTTCCCCCCGTCATCAAGATTCGAGTTGGAAGCAAAAAGAGAGCCTAGCAGATCGGCTTTCTCCTTTGCGTCATGAGCCAGTGAGTCGTCCACCCTGTGCAGAGATGGCAGAGATGGCTGATAGAAGTTCCCTTGGACAGCCTTGGCGAGAGACCAGAGTGCACGTGTTCCCGAATGGAAGCGAACTAGTTTCTCGCCAATTCTGCCGATGTGCTCTGACTTTGCCTTGGCAATGACACTTTTGAAGGAGGGAATTATACTTCTTTTTAAGAGCGCTGGTGTTTACATCCCGAGACATTGATGCATCAGCCCAGGCCCGGTAGCACTCCTGCTTATAGCGTGATGCAATTTTACAGGAGCGACCAAACCATGGCTGAGTTCTGCCTCCAATAGGCACCACAGATGATGGAATAAATAATTCCATTCCCTGAAGTACCACATCAGCGACAGAATCAGCAACAACGTTGGGATCATCCGGCGAGAAGCAAACCCGCCCCCAAGGATAGGATGCAAAAAAAGACCGCATCCCATCCCAATCGGCTGACCTATAGTGCCAAACACGGCGGCGAGCTGGATCAGACAATGGTCCGAAGAGCCAAGAGGGGCATCGACGGAGACCTGATATCCGTCCGGATGAGAGGTCAGCAGAAGGTCCAACAGGGAAGGTACATGGTCTTCCACATCTGGGATCCGCGTAGGCGAAGTAACCAGTTGTGTCAGACCATATGCCAAGGCAAAGTCATAAACAGATCTACCCGCATGATCGGTTAAACGGGAACCAAGCCATTCAGCGTGGTGGGCGTTAAAATCACCGAGCATCACGATCTCTGCGGAAGGGTCCTGTTGTAGCACGGAGTCTGCAGCCGTTTGGACGTGGTCGATGAGTCGGTCTGTGTCGGCATTACCACTATGGGACCTATAGAGGCACCCGTGGACGCGGGGATGGTCGTCGCTGTCTACGCGCAACCATAGGATGGACAGGTCCGTACCTTCAAGACTGCCGAGGCGTTAAAAACAGATGCCCTCTCTGACGTACACGCAAACTCCAGCCCGGGGCACAAAGGAGTGTTCCAATTTGTACCCCGGGCAGGAGAGATACGAAGTATCAGTCGGAGAGGACACCTGTGTCTCGGTTAGAAAGAGCAAGGCCGGCTTTGCCGTCTCCAGATGGTAGTGGACGGCGTTAAGGTTTGAATGAAGTCCCCTGATATTGCAGAAATCCACGGAAAGCGTAGCAGGGGTTGCCTTTGTTTTATTGCTCCGCTTGCCCCGAGCAGGTTTCGTCTTGAGCGGAATTTCGCCCCCCCCCCCCAGAATACGCGGGGCAGCTTGAGCACCCACGCTCAAAAGAAGTAGGGTAGCATGGGCGTGGATGCTCAGCGAGGGATTCTCCAGGGATGCTGGTACCCTCCTGGGGTAGTCTTCTGTTTAATTCCACTACCATGTTCGTTGGGGGGGGGGGGGGGGATCGGGCCTCCGGCCACCTGCACTCACCAGGCGAAATGCAGAAGTAAACCTCTATTTCACGCTGGTATTCTGTGAGGTCGTGGTACCACCCCGGTTTGAGCCGGCCCATCCATGCGACAGCAAAAGCTGCCGCGTAGCTCTACCACTGTTAAAAGGATTTGTAGAGTAATCCAGGGTGTGGCACCCTGGATTACTCTACAAATTGGAAGATCAAACGAGTATCCCTCCTGATATGATACGGCTAGTGGCGTCGTTCCTAGCTGACAGGAAGTTCTACGTATGTGTTGAGGATGCCGAGTCCGCAGTGAAACCTATAAGGCCAGCGTACCACAGGGCAGCTGTCTATCGCCGATCTTGTACGCGGCTTATACCAATGACATCCCAACGAGACGCTCTGACATCCCACTCTTGAGCGATCTAGACAGGCAGCGACTGCAGGCCCAGCAGAACCTATCCTTACGGACCATTGTCGGTGCAGGTCGCTACGTCCGAAATGACATCATAGCGGCCAACCTAAAGATGGAGAACATCAAGGAGTTTGTGGTCCGGATGGCTCGCGGTATTTTTGAGCACGCCGACAACGGGTCACATGTATACTTACAGGAACTAGCATCTTTACATGCTCGGCCCCCGGACGCGTGACCTCCACCAAGAGAATCTATATAGATTGTACAGTCGAGTAATAATTACCAACGTCAATGACTGACTAACTTTGACCATAGTCCCTATTGACTCTAACCAGAACTGACTATTGTGACACTGACACAGTGGCGTACGGAGGAGAAAAAATATAAAACTTACAAAAAGATAAACCTCGTTCGTCGCCCACACCTATAAAACCGAGACCGGCTCCCACGGAGACTTCGAGTAATGGGGGCTGCCTCGAGGCTCGAGATCTGCTGTGCAATGAGGCATACGCAGAAGACAAGGATAGTGGCAGAAGGTGGTGGTTATTATTTAGAATTGATTATTATTTTGCAGAAAGATGCTGCTGCCTATCCTGTTTAAGTTATCCTCTATCGCCTCTTATGACATTCACGGGACGATATGGAGTAATTGGATATTCTTACATCGCTACTACACGTTAAGTTATAGTAGTAAAATGTATTACCAAGTACGTTTGCATAGCCATTACTATAGGATGGAAGTACGAATCTTTGAAAAGGTAGTTCGATTACGAAGTGCCTCAGTTCTTTGTCTTGTTTTAAAGCAAACAAAACACTTGGTTTAAGATTATAAAGTCGAGGCTTTAACTTTTGCTATATTGTATCTTGTATCAAATAACGGACAACAGAAAGATGATGAAGATTAATATTAATTTTAAAAGTATCCAAGCCTGTCAAAACCATTATTCTCATAACAATAACTTTAGTAATGGTCCGAGAGCTCAAGGCGCATTTTTCATGAAGTGTTTGATGCATCATGAAACTTTGTTGAAAAGTATCAGTCCACTCAATAAGCAGGTATTTTACTGTTTGCCTGGCCTACCTGGGTACACCTGGTACTGCACATACAGGTAAGTCGCAAAAAAATTCGCCCAAAAGAAGTGTTTGATTCAAATAATAATAATGACTATCCGTCAGCTAAGTTGATAAAGAGTTAAGAAAAAAAAATGGCAGATACTTCTGAAGGGGTTGACATAGGGGCAAACTACCCCAAAGTTGTATTTTCAAAAATTCCAAAAAAAGTGTTTGATTTAATCTGCCATTTTTACAGCGTGTTTATTATATATAATAAAAAATTCTCACAAAAGGGCAGACAGTTTCTCCGGGGGTTAATAATTTAAAAATATTTAAATAAATCTTGCTTGGACAGGAGACAAAATGTGCTACGAGTTATTTTTATAATCACAGATTTTTATTACAATATTTTGTTTCGCTAAAAGTACGTAGGATTTATATATAAATATACTTATAAGTCTTGTACTTTATGGAGTAACCTGAAGGTGTACTTCGGTATCTGCTACTACAACTCAATGACGAGTAGAACTAGGTGTGCCGAGATTATGCACATTACGTTAGTTATGACGAGACCTTACCCCCGGACTTGACGAAGTGACCTGAAGGTGTACTTCGGTGAATGCTACTGGAACTACTCGAAGAGTAGAACTAGGTGTGCCAAGTTTGGCCTCTTTTTGTTAGTTATGATGAGACCTTACCTCTGGACAGTGGCGGATTATTCTTAAGGCAAACTAGGCACGTGCCTAGGGGCGCACTGTGGTGAATGCTACTGGAACTCCTTGAAGAGTATAACTAGGTGTACCGAATTTGGCGTCGTTTTGTGAGTTATGACGAGACCTTACCTCCTGACTTGATAGAGTGACCTGAAGGTGTATTTCGTCGGATCTCCTGCCATCGACTCTGAATTTTTCACAAGGTGCTTAAACCGATCGAACATATATAGAGACAAGAGCTTTTCAGATACTATTGATCGGAGAACCGTGACGGGATAACCTATAAAACCTACCTACCTTAAAAGATCGCCGGAGGATTTCTACGGTTATGCGCAAGTTTTACCCGTAAAGTAATGTGCCGAGATTACTTGATGGTAAAGCATGTAACCGGTGGGCCTGATCTCAAACACTATGTAATTTATAAAAGAAATCTTTCTGTACACTCCGTATCAACGGAATATCCCTCCGTTTCTGTTGGTTAACTTCCACTGAAAAATTCTCACCGGGACAGAGTGCTTGCCATGTCTGCCTTGCAGCAAAGCACAGCTGGCATTTGTTGCATTCCTTGGAGAAGGCCTATGTTCAGCAGTGGACTTGTGAAGGTCTATATTAATGATGATGATGATAATGATGAAATCACTGATACTGTGCACGGAAGCAAGAGAAGTTGGGTAATTGTGTAAATGGGCGAGGATAGAAAAATTTCTTACACCTATACCTCCAAATTTTATAGGTTTCTTTACATTTGTTTGCGTGAGTTCATACTGTGGAATTTAAAGATAAATTTAGAATTCATTTTATAGTTATTTTAAGATTAATATCTATTTCGTTTAAAATATCTGAACTTTTCCAGACTGGATGCGATGGAAGTAATAGTCTAATAGCAGGAAGCTTGTAGTAAATTTAGGTACAAGAAGACATTATTTTCAATTAGTAAGAGTAATATGGGGTTTAGGACATTAATTAATTTAATTAATTTCAACATGGTTTAAAAACAGATCAAATTTTGTTTTACAATTTTTATTTAAAAAAACAACGGGATACCAAGCAGGTGATAATTTTTATTCTTGGAGATATATAAATTAATTATTTCATGCTATTTATAAATATTATACCAATATTTAAAAAAGTTGGAAAGTGTGAACAAAATCATTGGTAGCATCATCTGTTTTATCTCCCAGTGTAACGTCGTCAAGGTATCAGGCGTTCTGCTTGGATTTCAAATTTTAAATTATAGGTTAATTAAAGTTAGTTAACCTATAATTATTAATTTTATTAAATTTGTTAGTTTATTATTAATTATAGGTTGAACTCCATAGTCATCCTGCTGAACAAATATGATACCAAAACTAATAGTATATTTATTATTCCTTATATTATCTCTTTTTCTTTTATTTTATGTATTAATATACAGTAACTAGTCGCAGAAAGTTCCGTAAAGAGATGTTCTCTTACATTTTGTCTATAATTTCGTTTTATTTGATACAATATATTAAAATTCAGCCAGTAGGCAACGATATGTTCTCGTCTGCCGACATTGATATCGAGTAAGCCTTTAAAAGCAGACTGACGCTATACATCTAATCCGACGTTGATTGAAATGCGTACAGAAATTTTCTATGTTCCTTTTATCCATACATTTTGTTATATTTTATCTTTGTTAATATATTTATATTTTTTCTTTTTTAGTTTTTAAACATAAATGTATATATTTGCATGTATTTGTATAAAAACTAACTAGTCTTCTTCTAGAGTATATGCCGATTTAATAAGAAGCCGGTCAAGTGTAATATATCCCTGGCCCTCACCTTCATCCAGATTATGTATTAGATTATTCGAACCAATTGGTAACAGCAATTAAAAGCATTTTTCCTGTCAATTCCTGTAAATTGCTTTGAAGACCTTATGTTTAATTTAGCAGTGAATGCTTTCAGGAAACTTTTTTTGTTGCAAATTTATCTAGAGTTAAGGTACGGACAGACGTGCTTATTACTAGCACAAAAGCATGCTTTTATTGAGCAAGTGCTCATTAGTAACACGTGTGTTACAACATTGCTAGTAATGAGCATGCTTATTTTGAGCGTGCTCATTACTTACTTTACTTACATTACTTACTTTACTGATTATACAGCCTTAATTTTCTACGGAGAGACTTGGCCTGAGGTCCAGGAGTTTGCAATGTAGGGCTTTCAAACTGTGGCAAATTGGCTTGAGGAGAATCTATTGACTCTAAATATATCTAAGTCCACCTATATGCAGTTCCATATAACCAACACCCAAACTGTTAAAGATATGCAACTAACAGTATACTCTTATGGTTTACAGTCGACAGATACTTGCCTTTGCCCTAAAATGACGAAATCCAAATCAATTAAATATCTCGGAGTAATTATAGACGAGAAACTAAGCTGGCTCCCACACATAGACCTTATTTCATCGCGCACTCGGATACTTATTTGGACATTTAAAAGGCTAAGGCACATCGCTGACTTTGATTTATTAAGAACTGTATACTACGCCTTAGCACAATCAATTATAGGATATTGTATAATTGCCTGGGGAGGAGCATGCAAAACATTTATGATAAAATTAGAAAGAGCTCAAAGATGTCTTCTAAAAACTATGACTTTTAAACCGTTCAGGTATCCTACAAATCTGCTTTACCAAGAATGCAAACTGCTGACTGCCAGGCAATTGTACATCCAACAATTGATCTTAATGAAACATGCACTAACTCCTTATGACCCTGAGATCTGTCGTAATAAACGCAGAATACCGGATGTACTGATTATTGACAGATGTCGAACTGCTTTTTCTAGGCGACAAAGTTCATATCTATCCTCAGTACTTTATAATAAGCTAAATAGAAATCTAAATTTTTATCCTCTTTCCAGACATGAGTGTAAAATTAAAGTTCGAGATTGGTTATTGTCACATGATTATAGTAAAACAGAAAATATCCTGATATAATTTGTAAAAATGTCTTCAATCTGAATCACTTTATTATTGTACTTTTATTTAAATAAAAGATTATTATTATTCGGGATATTTATAAAGTATTCTCATTTGGTTGGGCTGAATAAATATATAAAAGAAATATAGTAAATAAATATACATAAATATATATATATATATATATAAATATACTAACACAAATAATACATAAATAAATAAAAACCCAACCAAATGGAAGCCCTCGGCAGGGGAGACCAAACGGCCGAGGGTTAGGGGGAAAGGGAAAGAAACCGGCGGACGATGCGGGCGGTGTTGAGAAGCACCGCCTTCTGCATTTGAGCACGGAGCGGTCCGTCACGGAGTCCCAGTCGCCTCAGATGACCCGAGAGGCTGACCGGGATTAGCCCGTTCGCAGAAACGACCACAGGAATAATTTCGGTCGGCAGACCACCCCACATGTCGGTCACCTCGTGAGCCAGGTCTAGATAATTTGTCAGCTTATCTGTTTCGGCTTTCACGAGGTTCTCGTCATAAGGAATGGTAATATCGACCAAAAATATCCTTGAATGTGCCCGGTCCATCAGCACAATATCAGGCTTATTCGCAAGAATAGTCCTGTCTGTGATGATGGCCCGGTCCCAGTAGAGCCTGGCGCGGTCATTTTCGAGCACGGCTTCCGGCAAGTACTTATAATATGGCATTTTCCTATCCACGAGACCGTATTTCAGAGCGAGCTCCTGGTGTAGAATCCTGGCTACTAGGTTGTGTCTGTGCAAATACTCAGTGTTAGAAAGCGCCGAACAACCGGAGATGACATGCCTAAGTGACTCGCCGGGATGGCGACAAGCTCGACAGATGTCGACGGCGCCATCCTTTAGGATGTATCTCCGATAATTGTTGGTCTTAATAACCTGATCCTGTATCGCACAGACAAAACCCTCGGTTTCCCCAAAGAGGTCACCGAAACGTAGCCAGTTGAGGGAGGCGCCTGTGTCTACGAAAGGCTCGTGTAGAGCCTTGTAGAACCTCCCGTGGAGCTCCTTCTCCTTCCATACGGTCTCCCGGTCGGAAATGCACTGTACTGCTGGGTCTTGCCATTGCTCGTTGGCTAAGGATAGAGGAGTAAGCCCTTTATCACACGAAATGACGTCCCTGTAGAATGGATCATCCGATCTCGCCTGAAAGTAATTACGGAGGCTGCACACTTCGCGATTATGCATGGTGAGAGCGCTCAAAAAGCCGCGCCCACCATGTTTCCGCGGCAAGTACAGCCTCATTACTGACGATCTCGGGTGATGCATTCTGTGTGACGTCATAAC
Source organism: Parnassius orleans (assembly GCA_029286625.1). Lineage (NCBI taxonomy): Eukaryota > Metazoa > Arthropoda > Insecta > Lepidoptera > Papilionidae > Parnassius > Parnassius orleans. The sequence continues at coordinate 1,420,109 of JAGSMP010000092.1, forward strand.
AGTGCGGACTTTTCTATCCAGAGCTATCAGTTCGGTCTGAGTCCACCTGAGCATGCCGAAGGTATATACTCGTATGAGGACAGGAATGACCCAACCGTTATATGCGTGTGTCTTATTCACACCCGACAAAAGACTGTTGAGCACTTTTGTCAAGCGTGCATAAAACACATCGCAAACTGACTGTTTCATATCCGCCTCATCGATACCTATGTTCTGTGACATACCCAGGTATCGGTATGTTTCAGCCTCGGAAAGGGTCCTTATGTTGATGGGCATAGATAAGTCTATGCCCTCAGAGTTAGTAACCCTACCCCTTTCGACATGGAGGACCGCACACTTATCCGTCCCCAGCTCCATTCTAATAGAATTGCTAAAATCACAAGTGATGTTTAGCAATTCCACAAGATGTGAGCGACTGGAGGCGAATAACTTGAGATGATCCATATAAAAAAGGTGGGTCACTTTTGTACCTCCTTTCCGAAGCTGAAATCCCCTCCCAGAACCCTCCAGTAAGGTAATGAGAGGGTTCAGAGAGAGGCAGAACCAGATTGGACTCAGACAATCGCCCTGGAAAATACCCCTTCTTATCCTTATGTGGTTCTCCGCAGCCGTCATCCGCTCGCCTAGATGACAAGGATCGTACTCACTGCCTCATACACTGCCCGAGGAAGTCTCGAACTGTACAGTCAACCTTGTACAGCTCGAGGAACCTCTTAAGCCATGTATGAGGCACCGAGTCGAATGCCTTTTTGTAGTCTATCCAGGCGGCGGAGAGGTTCCGACGGTTGCGTTTAACCACCTTGCCAATGACCGCGTCAATGAGGTGGTTCCTTGGTTCCACGACTACTGCCCGACATCCATTTTGAGCGCGCGACATCACCTGATTTGCGTTCAGGTGACGAGTGATTCTCGCGCTCAAAATGGATGTTAGTGTCTTGTATATGGTAGGTAGACACGTTATGGGGCGGTATTTGCTCGGGTCTGTGGAATCCCGGTCTTTAGGAACCAAATGAGTGATCCCAGTAGTGAAGAGGCTCGGGAGTGACTTTTGGTCGAGAGCCTCTTGAAACTGTCGGGCGAGCACAGCGTGACACACCACGAACCCCTTCAGCCAGTAGTGATGCAGTCCGTCGAGTCCCGGACTTTACCAGTTCGGGGCCCTACGGACCGCCTCAGCTACGTCATCCGGCGTTATGATGACGGGGTCCATGGGCGTAACACTCGCACACTGACTCGCCACTACTTCCGTCCAAGGGCCCTCGCTGTGGTTTACGGGCTCTGACCACAGGCCGCGCCAGAATGCGATAGTGTCGGCCTGATTCGGTGCTGAGCCCGTTCCACGTACCATTGGCCGCTCCAATAATTTATAGAGCCTCTTCTGATCACTCTGAAAGAGACGATTCTGGTTGAACCGTGTCGATCTCTCGGTATATCGCCGAATCCGCTTCCCCCAAGCAGCGATTCTCTGCTTCAGGTCGTCTATGCGCTCCGTCAGTTTTTGCGTTATATCCGGCTGGGACAAACTGATATTTGTCCCAGCAAACGCCATCCTGACGGTGCGCACAACTCTCGGCCTGTTATTGCCCGACCTGAAGCTTATCAGTCTGCCGATGAGGGCCCTTGCCTTTGCGATACGGTCCTCAATCCTTCTTCTCCAGGCTGGGATAGCGCTACTTTGACCAGTAGCACGTCCAGACGTGGGAAGTTTGGCACCGACAATGCGGCAAACTGCCAAAGCGGCGCCACAGAGTATTGAGTCCGTATCGCAAAGGTCCCGGCTGGTTTCCAAATAGGTTGCCAGCAATGGGTTCAGGGCCGTCACGACATCCCGATTCCGCTTGCTTAGGGTTATGCGAGGAAGTCGCGGTCGATTTTCAAGAGGCGTACTGCGCCTTTCCACAATCGCCTCTTCCAATGTACTCCTCATTTGCTCTAGTTCTAGTTCCTGGGCGATTGTTTCATCATCGTCTGAATCAACCAAAACTGGGGGATTCACAGCGGCATCCACGTGTGCGGGTTGCTCTGCAACTTGTGGCGCCGCATTCACAGTCGTAGTATTTTCATCCGATGAGGAAACAGCCTCACGTCGTAGCCGTTCGAGTTCGGTGCCATCAAATTTATATTTATAATTATTATTATTATTATTATGGGGTATTTATATAGTATTCTCATCTGGTTGGGCTGAATAAATATTTTAAAGGAAATAATAAATAAAAATAAATATATATTTAATATACTAACATAAATAAATAAATAACACATAAATAAATAAATAATACATAAATAAGTAAATAATACATAAATAAATAAAAACCCAACCAGATGGAAATCCTCGGCAGGGGAGACCAAACGGCCGAGGGTTAGGGGGAAAGGGAGAGAAACCGGCGGACGATGCGGGCGGTATCGAGGAGCACCACCTTCTGCATTGGAGCTTGGAGCGGTCCGTCACGGAGTCCCAGTCGCCTCAGATGACCCGAGAGGCTGAATGGGATTAACCCGTTCGCAGAGACGACTACAGGTATAATTTCGGTCGGCAGTCCACCCCATGTCGGTCACCTCGTGAGCCAGGTCCAGATATTTTGTTCGCTTATCTGTTTCGGCTTTCACGAGGTTCTCGTCATACGGAATGGTGATGTCGACCAAAATATCCTGACTGTGCCCGGTCCATCAGCACAATATCAGGCTTATTCGCAAGAATAGTCCTGTCTGTGATGATGGCCCGGTCCCAGTAGAGCCTGGCGCGGTCATTTTCGAGCACGGCTTCCGGCAAGTACTTGTAATACGGCAATTTCCGGTCCACGAGACCGCATTTCAGAGCGAGCTCCTGGTGTAGAATTCTGGCTACTAAGTTGTGCCTGTGCAAGTACTCAGAGTTAGAAAGCGCCGAACAACCGGAGATGACATGCCTAAGTGACTTACCGGGATGGCGACAAGCTCGACAGATGTCGACGGTGCCATCCCTTAGGATGTATCTCCGATAGTTGTTGGTCTTAATAACCTGATCCTGTATCGCACAGACAAAACCCTCGGTTTCCCCAAAGAGGTCACCAAAACGTAGCCAGTGGAGGGAGGCAACTGTGTCTACGAAAGGCACATGTAGAGCCTTGTAGAACCTCCCGTGGAGCTCCTTCTCTTTCCATACGGTCTCCCGGTCGGAAATGCTCTGTACTGCCGGGTCTTGCCATTGCTCGTTGGCTTAGGATAGAGGAGTAAGTCCTTTATCACAAGAAATGACGTCCCTATAGAAAGGATCATCCGATCTCGTCAGAAAGTAATTACGGAGGTTGCACACTTCGCGATTATGCATGGTAAGCGCGCTTAAAAAGCCACGCCCACCATGTTTCCGCGGCAAGTACAGCCTCATAATCGATGATCTCGGGTGATGCATCCTATGGGACGTCATAGTAGTGCGGACTTTTCTATCCAGGGCGTTAAGTTCAGTTTGAGTCCACCTAAGTATGCCAAAGGTATACATGAGAACAGGCATGACCCAACCGTTATATGCGTGTGTCTTATTCACACCGGACAAAAGGCTGTTAAGCACTTTGGTCAAGCGTGCATAAAACATATCGCAAACTGACTGCTTCATACCCGCCTCATCGATACCGATGCTCTGTGATGTCACAGAGCATCGGTATCGATGAGATACCCAGGTATCGGTATGTTTCAGCCTCAGAATGGGTCCTTATGTTGATGGGCATAGATAAGTCTATGCCCTCAGAGTTAGCGACCCTTTCAACATGGAGGACCGCACACTTATCCGTCCCCAGCTCCACTCTAATAGAACTACTAAAATCACAAGTGATGTTTAGCAATTCCATAAGATGGGAGCGACTGGAGGCGAATAACTTGAGATCATCCATATAGAAAAGGTGGGTCACTTTTGTACCTCCTTTCCGAAGCTGAAATCCCCTCCCGGAGTCCTCCAGTAATGTACTGAGAGGGTTCAGGGAGAGGCAAAACCAGATTGGACTCAAACAATCGCCCTGGAAGATACCCCTTCTTATCCTTATGTGGCTTTCCGCATCCGTCATCCGCTCGCCTAGATGACAAAGGATTGTACTCCATTGGCCCATACACTGCCCGAGGAAGTCTCTAACTGTACAGTCAATCTTGTACAGCTCGAGGACCCTCTTTAGCCATGTATGGGGCACCGAGTCAAATGCCTTTTTATAGTCTATCCAGGCGGTGGAGAAGTTCCGACGGTTGCGTTTAACCACTTTGCCAATGACCGCGTCAATGAGGAGTGATTCCTTGGTTCCACGACCACCGCCCCGACATCCATTTTGAGCGCGCGACATCACCTGATTTAAATCCAGGTGACGAATGATTCGCGTACTCAAAATGGATGTCAGTGTCTTATATATGGTGGGTAGTCACGTAATAGGGCGGTATTTGCTAGGGTCTGTGGAATCATGGTCTTTAGGAACCAAATGAGTGATCCCAGTAGTGAAGAGGCTCGGGAGCGACTTTGGTCGAGCCTCTTGAAACTGTCGGGCAAGTACAGCGTGACACACCACGAACCCCTTCAGCCAGTAGTGATGCAGTCCGTCGAGTCCCGGACTTTTCCAGTTCGGGGCCCTACGGACCGCCTCAGCTACGTCATCCGGCGTTATGATGACGGGGTCCATGGGCGTAACACTCGCACACTGACTCGCCACTACTTCCGTCCAAGGGCCCTCGCTGTGGTTTACGGGCTCTGACCACAGGCCGCGCCAGAATGCGACAGTGTCGGCCTGATTCGGTGCTGGGCCCGTTCCACGTACCATTGGTCGCTCCAATGACTCATAGAGCCTCTTCTGATCACTCTGGTAGAGACGATTCTGGTTGAACCGTCTTGACCTCTCGGTATATCGCCGAATCCGCTTTCCCCAAGCAGCGATTGTCTGCTTCAGGTCGTCTATGCGCTCCGTCAGTTTTTGCGTTATATCCGGCTGGGACAAACTGACATTTGTCCCAGCAAACGCCATCCTGACGGTGCGCACAATTCTCGGCCTATTATTGCCCGACCTGAAGCTTATCAGTCTGCCGATGAGGGCCCTTGCCTTGCGATACGGTCCTCAATCCTTCTTCTCCAGGCTGGGATAGCGCTACTTTGACCAGTAGCACGTCCAGACGTGGGAAGTTTGGCACCGACAATGCGGCAAACTGCCAAAGCGGCGCCACAGAGTATTGAGTCCGTATCGCAAAGGTCCCGGCTGATTTCCAAATAGGTTGCCAGCAATGGGTTCAGGGCCGTCACGACATCCCGATTCCGCTTGCTTAGGGTTATGCGAGGAAGTCGCGGTCGATTTTCGAGAGGCGTACTGCGCGTTTCCACAATCGCCTCTTCCAATGTACTCCTCATTTGCTCTAGTTCTAGTTCCTGGGCGATTGTTTCATCATCGTCTGAATCAACCACAACTGGGGGATTCACAGCGGCATCCACGTGTGCGGGTTGCTCTGCAACTTGTGGCGCCGCATTCACAGTCGTAGTATTTTCATCCGATGAGGAAACAGCCTCACGTCGTAGCCGTTCGAGTTCGGTGCCATCAAATATGTTTGAGCGCAAGATATACCGAACTCGGTCTGCCAAGTTTTGCTCGGTGACGGTTATAGATGGCTCCAGCTCAGCAAAAAGTCGATGTATCCTAGCCCGGTACGCAAAACCTCCAACTTCTCCCCCTTTCGCCCTAAAATACGCCCGCAATGCGTTGCTGTTCATTTCAATTGTCCATCGCATGCGGCGTACTCCACCAGTGGTGCCGATTGCTGGGCCCGCAAAGACCCTGCCGACACCAAGCCAGCTGGTGAGGATGATGGATGTGAGGGGCTGCTGGGTGGTCGTGCAGCTCCTCGTGATCGGCTGGCGGTTCGCATGCTGTCGCGTCCAGCGCCAGCTCCAGACGCGCCCTGCTGACCTCCAGGCAGCGGCCCTTTGCGCGTATTCCTGAGTTCCATCATCCATGTAATGGGCGTCAGTTAACGGGAGACGCCCAGACCCGGCACCGTTTCATGGTGAGGCCATGTGCACAAGCGGGCCTTTGCACCTTCAGTTTTGCCGAGGCACGGCACTAACACCTCATGGCCAGGCGCTGACTGACTGCGCTGACGTAGCAGTTTTGTCACATAACCGTTACGTCAGCGGGCGATGGGGTCGTCACTTCCCTACGCCCTAGCCCTTATTATTATTATATAGTATTCTCATCTGGTTGGGCTGAATAAATATTTTAAAGGAAATAATAAATAAACATAAATATATATTTAATATACTAACATAAATAAATAAATAATACATAAATAAATAAAACCCAACCACATGGAAACCCTCGGCAGGGAGACCAAACGGCCGAGGGTTAGAGGAAAGGAGAGAAACCGGCGGACAATGCGGGCGGTATCGAGCACCGCCTTCTGCATTTGAGCTTGGAGCGGTCCGTCACGGTCCCAGTCGCCTCAGATGACCCGAGAGGCTGACTGGGATTAACCCGTTCGCAGAGACGACTACAGGTATAATTTCGGTCGGCAGTCCACCCCACATGTCGGTCACCTCGTGAGCCAGGTCCAGATATTTTGTTCGCTTATCTGTTTCGGCTTTCACGAGGTTCTCGTCATACGGAATGGTGATGTCGACCAAAATATCTTGATTGTGCCCGGTCCATCAGCACAATATCAGGCTTATTCGCAAGAATAGTCCTGTCTGTGATGATGGCCCGGTCCCAGTGAAACCTGGCGCGATCATTTTCGAGCACGGCTTCCGGCAAGTACTTGTAATACGGCAATTTCCGGTCCACGAGACCGTATTTCAAACGAGCTCCTGGTGTAGAATTCTTATTATTAATTATTATTATGGGGTATTTATATAGTATTCTCATCTGGTTGGGCTGAATAAATATTTTAAAGGAAATAATAAATAAACATAAATAGATATTTAATATACTAACATAAATAAATAAATAATACATAAATAAATAAATAATACATAAATAAATAAATAATACATAAACAAATAAATAATACATAAATAAATAAATAATACATAAATAAATAAAACCCAACCACATGGAAACCCTCGGCAGGGGAGACCAAACGGCCGAGGGTTAGGGGAAAGGAGAGAAACCGGCGGACGATGCGGGCGGTATCGAGGAGCACCGCCTTCTGCATTTGAGCTTGAGCGGTCCGTCACGGAGTCCCAGTCGCCTCAGATGACCCGAGAGGCTGACTGGGATTAACCCGTTCGCAGAGACGACTACAGGTATAATTTCGGTCGGCAGTCCACCCCACATGTCGGTCACCTCGTGAGCCAGGTCCAGATATTTTGTTCGCTTATCTGTTTCGGCCACGAGGTTCTCGTCATATGGAATGGTGATGTCGACCAAAATATCCTTGACTGTGCCCGGTCCATCAGCACAATATCAGGCTTATTCGCAAGAATAGTCCTGTCTGTGATGATGGCCCGGTCCCAGTGAAACCTGGCGCGATCATTTTCGAGCACGGCTTCCGGCAAGTACTTGTAATACGGCAATTTCCGGTCCACGAGACCGTATTTCAGAGCGAGCTCCTGGTGTAGAATTCTTATTATTAATTATTATTATGGGGTATTTATATAGTATTCTCATCTGGTTGGGCTGAATAAATATTTTAAAGGAAATAATAAATAAACATAAATAGATATTTAATATACTAACATAAATAAATAAATAATACATAAATAAATAAATAATACATAAATAAATAAATAATACATAAACAAATAAATAATACATAAATAAATAAATAATACATAAATAAATAAAACCCAACCAGATGGAAACCCTCGGCAGGAGACCAAACGGCCGAGGGTTAGGGGAAAGGAGAGAAACCGGCGGACGATGCGGGCGGTATCGAGCACCGCCTTCTGCATTTGAGCTTGGGCGGTCCGTCACGAGTCCCAGTCGCCTCAGATGACCCGAGAGGCTGACTGGGATTAACCCGTTCGCAGAGACGACTACAGGTATAATTTCGGTCGGCAGTCCACCCCATGTCGGTCACCTCGTGAGCCAGGTCCAGATATTTTGTTCGCTTATCTGTTTCGGCTTTCACGAGGTTCTCGTCATATGGAATGGTGATGTCGACCAAAATATCCTTGACTGTGCCCGGTCCATCAGCACAATATCAGGCTTATTCGCAAGAATAGTCCTGTCTGTGATGATGGCGGTCCCAGTAAACCTGGCGCGATCATTTTCGAGCACGGCTTCCGGCAAGTACTTGTAATACGGCAATTTCCGGTCCACGAGACCGTATTTCAGAGCGAGCTCCTGGTGTAGAATTCTGGCTACTAAGTTGTGCCTGTGCAAGTACTCAGAGTTAGAAAGCGCCGAACAACCGGAGATGACATGCCTAAGTGACTCACCGGGATGGCGACAAGCTCGACAGATGTCGACGGTGCCATCCTTAGGATGTATCTCCGATAGTTGTTGGTCTTAATAACCTGATCCTGTATCGCACAGACAAAACCCTCGGTTTCCCCAAAGAGGTCACCAAAACGTAGCCAGTGGAGGGAGGCAACTGTGTCTACGAAAGGCACATGTAGAGCCTTGTAGAACCTCCCGTGGAGCTCCTTCTCCTTCCATACGGTCTCCCGGTCGGAAATGCTCTGTACTGCCGGGTCTTGCCATTGCTCGTTGGCTAAGGATAGAGGGGTAAGTCCTTTATCACAAGAAATGACGTCCCTATAGAATGGATCATCTGATCTCGTCAGAAAGTAATTACGGAGGCTGCACACTTCGCGATTATGCATGGTAAGCGCGCTTAAAAAGCCACGCCCACCATGTTTCCGCGGCAAGTACAGCCTCATAATCGACGATCTCGGTGATGCATCCTATGGGACGTCATAGTAGTGCGGACTTTTCTATCCAGGGCGTTAAGTTCAGTTTGAGTCCACCTAAGTATGCCAAGGTATATATGAGAACAGGCATGACCCAACCGTAATATGCGTGTGTCTTATTCACACCGGACAAAAGGCTGTTAAGCACTTTGGTCAAGCGTGCATAAAACATATCGCAAACTGACTGCTTCATACCCGCCTCATCGATACCGATGCTCTGTGACATACCCAGGTATCGGTATGTTTCACCCTCAGAAAGGGTCCTTATGTTGATGGGCATAGATAAGTCTATGCCCTCAGAGTTAGCAACCCTTCCCCTTTCAACATGGAGGACCGCACACTTATCCGTCCCCAGCTCCATTCTGATAGAATTACTAAAATCACAAGTGATGTTTAGCAATTCCATAAGATGAGAGCGATTGGAGGCGAATAACTTGAGATCATCCATATAGAAAAGGTGGGTCACTTTTGTACCTCCTTTCCGACGCTGAAATCCCCTCCCGGAGTCCTCCAGTAATGTACTGAGAGGGTTCAGGGAGAGGCAAAACCAGATTGGACTCAAACAATCGCCCTGGAAGATACCCCTTCTTATCCTTATGTGGCTTTCCGCATCCGTCATCCGCTCGCCTAGATGACAAAGAATTGTACCCCATTGCCCCATACACTGCCCGAGGAAGTCTCTAACTGTACAGTCAATCTTGTACAGCTCGAGGACCCTCTTTAGCCATGTATGGGGCACCGAGTCAAATGCCTTTCTATAGTCTATCCAGGCTGCGGAGAAGTTCCGACGGTTGCGTTTAACCACTTTGCCAATGACCGCGTCAATGAAGAGTGGTTCCTTGGTTCCACGACCACCGCCTCGACATCCATTTTGGACACTCGAAATCACCTGATTTAAATCCAGGTGACGAATGATTCGCGTACTCAACATGGATGTCAGTGTCTTATATATGGTGGGTAGACACGTAATGGGGCGGTATTTGCTCGGGTCTGTGGAATCCCGGTCTTTAGGAAACAAATGAGTGATTCCAGTAGTGAAGAGGCTCGGGAGCGACTTTTGGTCGAGCCTCTTGAAACTGTCGGGCAAGTACAGCGTGACACACCACGAACCCCTTCAGTCAGTAGTGATGCAGTACGTCGAGTCCCGGACTTTTCCAGTTCGGGGCCCTACGGACCGCCTCAGCTACGTCATCCGGCGTTATGATGACGGGGTCCATGGGTGTAACACTTGCACATTGACTCGCCACAACTTCCGTCCAAGGGTCCTCGCTGTGGTTTACGGGCTCTGACCACAGGCCGCGCCAGAATGCGATAGTGTCGACCTGTTTCGGTGCTGGGCCCGTTCCACGTACCATTGGTCGCTCAATGACTCATAGAGCCTCTTCTGATCACTCTGGAAGAGACGATTCTGGTTGAACCGTCTTGACCTCTCGGTATATCGCCGAATCCGCTTTCCCCAAGCAGCGATTCTCTGCTTCAGGTCGTCTATGCGCTCCGTTAGTTTTTGCGTTATATCCGGCTGGGACAAACGTCATCCTGACGGTGCGCACAATTCTCGTCCTATAATTGCCCGACCTGAAGCTTATCAGTCTGCCGATGAGGGCCCTTGCCTTTGCGATACGGTCCTCAATCCTTCTTCTCCAGGCTGGGATAGCGCTACTTTGACCAGTAGCACGTCCAGACGTGGGAAGTTTGGCACCAACAATGCGGCAAACTGCCAAAGCGGCGCCAAAGAGTATTGAGTCCGTATCGCAAAGGTCCCGGCTGGTTTCCAAATAGGTTGCCAGCAATGGGTTCAGGGCCGTCACGACATCCCGATTCCGCTTGCTTAGGGTTATGCGAGGAAGTCGCGGTCGATTTTCGAGACGCGTACTGCGCGTTTCCGAAATCGCCTCTTCCAATGTACTCCTCATTTGCTCTAGTTCTAGTTCCTGGGCGATTGTTTCATCATCGTCTGAATCAACCACAACTGGGGGATTCACAGCGGCATCCACGTGTGCGGGTTGCTCTGCAACTTGTGGCGCCGCATTCACAGTCGTAGTATTTTCATCCGATGAGGAAACAGCCTCACGTCGTAGCCGTTCGAGTTCGGTGCCATCAAATATGTTTGAGCGCAAGATATACCGAACTCGGTCTGCCAGGTTTTGCTCGGTGACGGTTATAGATGGCTCCAGCTCAGCAAAAAGTCGATGCATCCTAGCCCGGTACGCAAAACCTCCAACTTCTCCCCCTTTCGCCCTAAAATACGCCCGCAATGCGTTGCTATTCATTTGAATTGTCCATCGCATGCGGCGTACTCCACCAGTGGCGGGTGCCGATTGCTGGGCCCGCAAAGACCCTGCCGACACCAAGCCAGCTGGTGGGGATGATGGATGTGAGGGGCTGCTGGGTGGTCGTGCAGCTCCTCGTGATCGGCTGGCGGTTCGCATGCTGTCGCGTCCAGCGCCAGCTCCAGACGCGCCCTGGCGACCTCCAGGCAGCGACCCTTTGCGCGTATTTCTGAGTTCCATCATCCATATAATGGGCGTCAGTTAACCGTTTCATGGTGAGGCCATGTGCACAAGCGGGCCTTTGCACCTTCAGTTTTGCCGAGGCACGGCACTAACACCTCATGGCCAGGCGCTGACTGACTGCGCTGACGTAGCAGTTTTGTCACATAACCGTTACGTCAGCGGGCGATGGGGTCGTCACTTCCCTACGCCGTACGATGGGGTCGTCACTTCCCTACGCCGTAATTATTATTTTGGGGTATTTATATAGTATTCTCATCTGGTTGGGCTGAATAAATATTTTAAAGGAAATAATAAATAAACATAAATATATATTTAATATACTAACATAAATAAATAAATAATACATAAATAAATAAAAACCCAACCAGATGGAAACCCTCGGCAGGGGAGACCAAACGGCCGAGGGTTAGGGGGAAAGGGAGAGAAACCGGCGGACGATGCGGGCGGTATCGAGGAGCACCGCCTTCTGCATTTGAGCTTGGAGCGGTCCGTCACGGAGTCCCAGTCGCCTCAGATGACCCGAGAGGCTGACTGGGATTAACCCGTTCGCAGAGACGACTACAGGTATAATTTCGGTCGGCAGTCCACCCCACATGTCGGTCACCTCGTGAGCCAGGTCCAGATATTTTGTTAATTATTATTATTATTATTATATTATTACTAACCAACGTTTGATTTTCGAGCATGCTACCTGAGGCGCGGGTAGAAGGGGGCGTGCTCCGAGGCGTGTGTAGGTTTGCTTATGAGCATGCTATTATCGAATGGATCTCGATCCGCGACAGTTGCTGCGTCAATTTAAAATAAAAAAACATTTTCACCAAAATATTTTTACACAATGCCGTTGCAAGCAATATGATTATTTTATTGAGTTCTGTACGGATAGCATTGTAACTATATCTTTGTACATCCATTTTGGCCGAGAGCCTGGTGCCAAATAGCACGTCTGTCCAAAGTTTGCTTTGAGCATGCTTATTTATGAGTATGCTTTAAGCGTGCTTATTGCTAGCAAATGTGAACAGTTGCAGAGCATGCTAATTTTAAGCAAGCTTATGAACATGCTTTTTTTGAGTACGTCTGTCTGAAATTACAATTAACAATTTCATTGGTGCCTGCGGGGATCGAACCCGGGTTGCTCGCGTACTGTGAAATTTACAGTTAAACTGCGATTGCTCACCCGCCTACCAAGCGTGGCAACAATGGCATAAAACCCCCTATGAAGCAATCTCTTAGGCTTATATTCAGCAGTGCACTTTAATAGACTGAAATGGTAACGGAAATTGTATTTGCACTAATTTTTTAGGTAATATTATAACTGATAATTCGGAGTACTTTTTATCAGTAATTCTATATTTTATGTGACGAGAAAATCATTTGTTCGTGGGCTCGTAGTGGGTTTATCGATCACAAATTAAAAAAAAGTGGTGCTTACTATGTTTCTCGAACTTTCGGCTTGATTATGTTTTTCTTTGAGCACATTTCAGTTTCAATATAACTGTACCGTTAAAAATATATGTATTTATTAATTTCGAAAACTTTTCAATCTAAAGACTGTATCCATAACATGTAAATAAATTCCATAAGTAACCCTAATACCCATTTAGTTTTGGTTCCAGCGTAAATCACAAATGGTTCAAATGATATTATTGTTTTGCCTTGCGTTATGAACGATGTTAAAGGTAAAGTAGCTAAAAAGTGCTGTCTAGACGTTATTAAAAAAATAGCTTATTGCTTATTTAATTTACACTAGGAACGTAATACGTTTTTAATGGATGGAAAAATTTTCCTATGAAATATGCGTCGGTCGTAAAAGCTTACATTTTTCCCAATACCCTATTGTAACTCGTGACGAATTTGCACAGCGCATGTGTTGATTAATGTGCCGTACGTACGTACCTTCAACCATTACCAAACATGCATGATCTAAGTTACAAATTTTCTGCCTAATTTCGCTTATTATACAAATTAAATTTACATCAGTCTCATGATTAAAATGTTGTGTAGAAAAAATAACAGTCTGCTAAAGTACATTAAGTATCAGAGATGGTACATTAAACTTAAAGAAAAAAATATTTTTTTTAAACTGCTTTGTCTGAGCTGGGAACCGAACCACGTCAAAAGAAAAAACCACATGCCTACTTTATTTTCTACCGACTTCAAAAAGGAGGAGGTACTCAATTCGACTCTATTTTTTTTTTTCATGTGTTACCTCGTAACTTCTTTCTGGGTGAACCGATTTCGATGATTCTCTTTTTATTTGAATGCTGGTACTTTTCATGTGGTCCAATTTAAATTTGATCAAAGTCTGACCAATATTTTTTGAGTTATTCTTAATAATTTATATTAAAGTCGGTTGTACAACATTTTTAATTTTAAATTATATGTGTCCAAATCAATAGGGCTAGGCGATATGGACCAAACATCGCTAATAAATGTCATACCAAAAATTAAAGGAAGACCTTGAATTCCAACGCGCCCAGCGAGCGCTAACCATCTGAGCCGTGGTAGCTCAGATGGTTAGCGCTCGCTGTAAGTTTCACAGTACGCGAGCAACCCGGGTTCGATCCCCGCCCGCCGGCACCAATGAAATTGTTAATTGCAATTTTAAGTGCTGATTTACCACGTGCTCGGCGGTGAAGGAAAACATCGTGAGGAAACCTGCATGTCTGAAAAATAAAAAATAAAAAATATTTCGAAGACATGTGAAGTTCGCCAACACGCATTGGGGCAGCGCGGCGGACATTTCCTTGCCCTAAAACCCTCTCAGAAATGAGAGGAGGTCTGTGCCCAGCAGTGGGACGTATATAGGCTGTAACTTTAACTTGAATCCCAACATTGTTTTGTGTAATAATAAATCATCATCATCATCATTACAGACTTTCACAAATCAACTACTGAATATAGGCTTTCGAACAAAGTTTTCGGAGCCTTGAATAAGATCATAAGGGGACGTAGCCGTGAGCTCATTAGACGTGACCTCTCCAGGTTAACGTTAATATTCAGTGCGGTGATCGCTACTAGTTTTCACCCTCGCGATCATAGAGATATTACTGAACAGACGTCTCCTATTCGTCATGATGAAGTCAAATGTAATGATTAACTAAAACAGTAAAAACTTCGTCATGGGTATACTTTGCACAATTAGTGGTTTGTAATCCTAACCCTCCTTCTACTTCTACTTGGTCATATCTTCAAAGAGTCTTAGTCTAGTTATGAAAATAAAGGATTTTTATTCTATCCTAAAAATGTATAAATTTAAAAATCGTTTTTAAATAATTCATAATTAAATTCTTAGAAAAAGTAATACAAAAGGAAAGCCAGTACTTACCTAATTCTTTAATTTACATAAGGTACCATCAAAATTCCTAGATTTAAATTAATTAAATATAAACCCTCTTATTAAGGGTAAATTCAATTAAGAAACGGTATTTCACAATAATAATTTTCTAGAGCGTAATGAAATGAGATTTAAGTTTGTAAAACCTTCAAATTATTTATTTGTAGTAAATATATTTTATGAAAATATCACGCCGACATATCTAATGAAAAATACTTCGTAATAAATGCGATTAAGTTTCCTTGTTAGATTTATTTTATGAATTTATCAGTTAAAAAATTAAAAATAATTCTATTGCTGTGCGAATAATGATGAAACTAAGCTTAATGACAGACATAAAATGGCGGCGAAACCAATTCGCATCTATGGGGTAGACCTTTGTGCAGCAGTAGACTTTAATGGGCTGTAATGATGATGATGATATATGTAAAGATTACAAAGGAGTTAATGCCTATTATCATTCTCTATCAGGCCTGGACATGGTGAGAATTTATGGTAGGTGCACTTAAATAGTTTAAGGAAATTTATAGAGAAACATTATAATTTTCATTTCTATTTTTAAATTTCTTTAGAAAATTCATTGATTAAAATGTTAGATAAAGAATAATAAAAGATACGCTACGCAATGATGATTTCATTGTTAATATTTGTTTGCAGGTGTTCATCATCTGCAGTAGCTAGTTACCGTTGTTAACTGTTACCTCATCTGTCACTTTAATATTATATTTTATTATATTTATGCGTGGTAGGTCCATGCTGCAGCTATATAGTTGTAGCACGAATGGGTCGGCTCGAATAGGACCACGCTCTCACATAATACCAGTGTAAAATAACAGCTTAATGCTGCTGTGTTTCGTATGGTGAGTATAGAGAACCGGAGACCCTTTTTACTGGAAACCAAGCATTCTATCTTAGTTCTCAGGGATGCAGAGGTCCAAATGCGTAGTCACACCTGAGTACTTAGATGAAATGCCTTGTTTCAAGTAAAAAGAATCTCTGGTACTCGTCGCTCACCATACGATATACATCATAACTGTGCTATTTAAATTTTGTATTGTGTGAAAGCGAAGTCAAGCCTCAGTCAAACCGACTATGTTATACCTTACAGTGTAAATCTACCGTGTAGAATTAAAAAAGGTAGTTGAAATGTAAAAGTACTCAAATTCCTAATGAAATTTCAATAACGTTTTGTACCTACCCATCCTGGCAAATAGTGACCACGATTACATCGGAGCCAGTCTCAATGGATATAACCAATGCGCAAGACAGGATTTTAGTGCAGGAGTATGTGCTCAAACACAGATGCTTTTTAACTCTTATAGTCCGATGGAACGGTCACCCGACACGAACGGCGATAGATCCGGCACCAACCAACCGAAGATCAACGAACAAATGATAAAAGCTTGTTGTGCTTTCCGAGGCACATGGATGAAACCACGCCAACTTCCTAACTCCGGACTGAAACTGATAATTTCTTGACAGAAATCCCAACAACAGAATTTGACCTGACCCGGGATTAGAACGCGAGATCCGTAGTCGGACCCGAACAGGATCAGAAGTGGTATTTACGTCCATCAGGCCTAAAATACATGGACAGCGACGGGAAACGTCCCCAAAGTTGTATGAAAAGTGCTAAACTTTGTGATTATGAAATATCCTGCACATTGGGAAGTATATCCGTTCCAGCAGTGGACTCAAAAACAAGTGAAGAGGAAAAATAGGCATAATGTTCATATTCTTTTATCATCAAGGTCTGTCCCGAAAAGATTTAGCTTTACTTACCATACATGTTAAAACGTTTTTCGACTACTTAAAACAGTTCGTTGGATGATAAATTCCAAAAGTGATTGAAAACAAAATGACATTTAAGCAAGGAAAATCATTGTTTTTTCTAATATTAAAATTGAAACGATTAAATAATTGAACTGAAAAAATTATTTAACCTTCATCAGCCTTAATGAAAAAGCGATAGAAGCTTGATTTGTAATGTTGAGCAAAGGGACTGCAAACTTAGAAAGTCGTGGGTTCAATTCCGCTATTCGACTAATGTCATGAACCATTCCCAACACAAGCATTTTAATCTTACTCGGAGAAGTCAACGAGAGTATTAGTAATGATAATAGTGTTACTTGTATTCTTTTTGTAGAAAAGGACGACCACTTTTTCACGAAAAATTATTAATGGGAACAATTATTAACTACGAGACCATTGCTCATACAAAATGACCAACAGTGATCCCTGTTACCACATTTTGGTACTTGGCTGCTTATTTAAAGAGATAAATTTTATTCTATCTGAGGTTACGTGTTTCTTTTTATATCTACTACGTGACAAGTACGCGAGTAACCCGGGTTCGATTCCCGCCGGCACCAATTAAATTGTTAATTGCAATTTTAAGTGCTGATTTACCACCTACATGTCTAAGAAATAAGAAAAATAAATATTTCGAAGAAGAAGTTCGCCAATACGCATTGAGGCAGCGCGGCGGACATTTCTTTGCCCTAAAACCCTCTCAATAATAATAAATGAGAGGACGTCTGTGCCCTGCAGTGGGACGTATATAGGCTGTAACTTAACGTGACGAGTGCAAACCGAATGCATGCATGCTAATATCCAGCAGCGGTTTACTGCTGTTCAAATACATCCATATTTAAAATACGTAGACAACTACATTTACTAGATGTTAGGACTACTTTCCTGCCGTCTGCTTATCTATTGAATGCCGCTAAATACCAGTGCTTGCATTGCTGTGGTCCAGTGTAAAGGTTATAGAGATCAAGTATATGAGATATTCTATCTTAGTCCTAAGAGGTGACAACGCATCAGTAGCCTTCTTCGTTTTAGGTTGGCTGCAAGTATGTATATATATAAGTTCGTTTGTCACTTGTTTATAAATAAAAACACAAGAAATCGAGACAAATGTGCATCGCTTCTAAGATGTAACGCCTCATAAATAATTGGAGACTCTAGTGCACACTATTTCAATATCGGAACAAAGCACCCTTATGTTTCAATTGATATTCGAGAGTGTACCTTTGCCTTATCGTAGCAATCCAAATATAAGTATCATATTATCAATATTAGGTATTGCATATTTATTACTTTACATTTAACTATTTAACGATTAAGGTTGTGGCACCTAATAGTAGTATATTACTCAAAATGCCGAACCCAAATCCCATAGATTGGTGAAGCATGATGAGAATAGGCAAATAAAGACCTAGATCTAGTATTGGATTGTAAAGGCTGGCACAGTAAAAAAAAGCAAAGGCATTATTTGTGATTAAAAATTAAAACGAACCTCAGACTCTCTAATGCTGTCAATATCTTGTATTCTCCTTTAAGATTTTGTAATTTTAACATATATAGTCCAGGAGGAATCGGCGCATGAGTATCGAAAACTATTCCATCTCAATTTTTTATGCAATTCTTTTCAAATTTTCCTACTGATGATATAAATTCATGTTGCCATGGGGCAACTCGGTGCCATATTGTTTAAACCGATTTTTTTCAATTGCAAGGAATTGTTATTTTCAAACGGGATAATTATTTTTTATATTCTTTGATGAAATACAAATAAAAAAGGTTCTGTGACTTTTTACTATAAAGTTAATATTTTCAGAGTTAATGATTTCTTATATTTACGCGAACACTACACATTTAAATAAAACTAGTTTTACGGATTTTATCGCGTATATTAACTTATTTTATATTCCCGACGTTTCGAGTACTTTACAGCACCCATGGTCACGGGGGGGACTGAGGTATTTGACGTCCCAATGTTAACCACGGTTACCTCCAGATTAAAAATTATTAATTTTTGTTCCGATCTACGCAGTATGAACTTACAGTATCTTGAAGTCTTGCAGTTGTACGCTTGGGTTGGGATTTAATTTTATTAATTATAGGATCCCAAGCAGATGGTAGCACCCAGGCATCTTCTCTATTGAAATTAGGATGTTTTTTGATTTCAATAGCCTCGCGAATCATCCTAGGAACGAATCGGTGTTCTTTAGCGAGTATTTGTGGTCTATCAATTTTAATGTAGTGACGGGGGCGATCCTGTACATGTTCGACGACTCGACACTCCGGGAAGTCTGCAGTCTTCCCGGTCTTCCTGGAGCTTGCGATAATGACATATGTTCTTCAGGCCGATTTTAAGCACCGTAAGGATATAATTATTATTTAATGAGTTCGCTTAAAATACCTACTCAAAATGTGTGCGATACAAAGAAGTAATAAAGTAGAATAGAAAGTTAGAAACAGATGAAGAATAGTCAGTCTGTATCAGTGCTTATAATCACTGTGTCTATCAGAATCACTTGCAGATAATCTTCACATATAAAATAATATTATGTATTTGTCTAACAACATTCAACATAATTTGATTTCCGCTTTCTGTTATATCAAAACAGACCCAAGAAGCAGCTCGTATTACATGTGTACCTACACTTTAAGTGCAAAAGTATTAATCAAAATCAAGTCCATCGGCCATTAACGCTACCCTTTAACCACATATCATCCATCAGACCTTTTCGACTCTAACAGTTTTTCCTAATCCTTTTGTCTGAAAATTGGCTTACAGAAAGTTCGTAGATCACTAATCACGATTTATGAAAACTATATGAAAAAGTAGTATAATATAGTTCTAAACTATTTCTAATGGCATTTCAAAGGTATAAAAACACTATTACAAAAAAAAACCGTAAGCTGGTCGCGTAAAATATTATATATTTGAATTACTAAAAGCCTTTGTAAGCACTGAGACTTGGCGAAATTCAGTGCCGCATTACAATGTTGGCAGGTCGTTACTTTACCCAGGCAATGCATTATACATCAGGGAATATGCACGAAAGGGTGCTTTTGTGTTGGGCGTAAAAGAGTGTTTATTGTGGTGTAGATCATATGTTATGAAACTTGAAAATGTTTTCTGTGTACCCTTGAATTGAAAACATTGTGAGGAGTGTACTCATTGTTTCTACAATTTGTGAAAAAAGTATCTTTTGTACTTATATGTATATTCTCTCTCTTTACTCATACCGACAAGCATATCTAAAGTAATAATATGTTACTTTATAAATTTACTGAAACAAATTTCTTAAATGTATATAATGTGAGTTGGAACACAATATTCGTTAAAGTAATCGAATGAGAACAACAATAGAGGACAATCGTATAAAAGTTATAGAGTTTTTTTTTATATGATTGTCCTTTTTTGTAAAATTTATATAGTTTCGAAAATCAATAATTTGTGTTCCTGCACCAATATAAGCTTCGACTGACATTAAAATTTAACACCCACTCTGGGTGAGTTACAGGTTATAAAACTATACTAACCCTACGAAAAATTATAAATTAAATTGAATTCTCTCCACCACGACTACAGTGTGTACTTAAACTTTTATGTCGTAGCTGCAGCACGAATTGGTCGGCTTGATCTGGAAAGGACCGCACTCCTACAGAACACCCGTAAAATAGCAGCTATATGCTGTAACGTTTCTTATGTTAACCCTTTCGCTGTCCCGTGCACTACATATAGGTCATTGCTATTGTCTTACTATTGTGTCTGAAAACCGGACAGTGAAAGTGTTAAGTAAGAAGAACCGGAGACCTTTCTAGCCACAACGAAAAATTTCATCTTTATCGTCATTGGGGACAAGGCAACTGCCTTTTCTTTCTAAATCGAGTTTAGATGTCAAACGTTGTGATATTTGTTTGTAACCTTCATTAAAATGGCTACTAGTTACTAAATACCTCTGTTCTTAAATCTTATCAAATCATCTTTTAAATCAATTCAAATGGTAGGACCTCCCAGACATAAGAGTAACATAACTTAAAAAATAAATATAAAACGTAGTGATTACCTAATCTTTGACTTTTTGATTCAGCGCTTATTTTAAGGCACAAAACCAAGGGTCGCTTCACGATTAAGTGAAACAATTAGGTAATCATAGCGGCAACGGGAAACCAAGACTAAAAATAACTTGATTATCTAGAGTTACCTAATAAAACAATTAATTATAAAGGTAGGTAATAGGTAGTCTACTCGTATAGTCCCTAAAACCCGACTGAAATTTATGTATATCTACATTATGGGTCACTGAAAATAAGGGAAGTTTAGTGTTATGGTTCAAGTATCAATATGTTAGCGGAAATGGAAATAAAGATGTAAGAATATTTTTAATGAAACTGAAGTGACACACGAACTTACAGTCCCAGGTAGACTGGGTGGATGGTAAGTGGTAACTTCAAACAGAAAGCTACAGATATGTTATCACTTCTGAGGAATAAGATGGAATGTTTTACAGCCTGTAATTATACTGGCTCTCTATACTCTTCAGACCCAAAACACAGCATTGCAAGCACTGTTTTCTATTTTTCTATTTTCCATTCACTACAGAATCGTCCTTTACATGTGCCACTGCTCGGGAAGCAAACGCCATTTCGTTCTCGTGGAATTCTGAAACCTCGGAATTGCCTCGGTTTTAAAGACGATCACAATTCTCCTCTTCGCTGCGGTTTGACCAAAAAGAAATCAGCCAATTTTTTAATCATATATTGATATCATTCTGTCTTCAGTTATCTTAAAATTTTCAATGAAAATTAAATCATTATGAGTGCCTCGCAGACTTCATCCGGTAATACGTTCTTGTATTTTTATTTTATACCACAACTGGAGAAGAACCATAACGGAGGTTAGTATTAACATTAAGCATGTAACGCGATGTCATTATTGTATACATACCTTTAGATATAATAAACACACACAACCTAACATGAATTTGAATTAAATTCGGCTAAATTTTAATCCCACGGAACTGTGCATTTTTCCGAGATCAGGGACTTAAGAAACTTCTACACCAAATTTAATGAAAACTATTCAGCCGTTTTTATATTAAGAATCATAGAATTAGGTAAATGCTAGATAGCTATTCCAATGGAACCGCTACCGTCTTTGCTACTCTCCGGCCCATAAACTATCTTTTTGCAAAGAATCATGTGGGTCCATTGCTCTGTTGCTGCATGCAGAAGGACAAACCAAAAAACATTATATTTTAGTAGGGATCGGAAAGGGAAGTTCCTTTAATATTTGTCATAATATGTCGACGCTGTACGCAAATCCATCACTCCTGCCTGTATCCTGTAAGATCCTATTCAGTGGATGTCGTCGAATGCGACTAATGGAAATTTTCTGATTATTTATTGGCATTTCCTATAAATATTCTATACCTTTTTATTCATATTATCATATATGCACCAGTTAAATACCAGCAAGTTGAAAGATTTGATCAAGATAGACAAACACATAGTAATCTTAATATTAAAATGTAAAACGCAGTCTTCATGGTCGATAAAAGATCAAGATTGCTGGCTTTCATAAAAACGAAAGGACGAAGAATGGAATGTCTTGTAATCATTGATTCGTTCTCAGTGCAGCAGTATCTTAGAAAGACCTATGTCCAGCTACGAACTTAAAAAACTAGTCCTGTTATATCTACTATATGCGCGGCTTTCCATTCCGTTTTCGTTTTAGGCTTCGTTTTTCAACTGCGCCGGTGCCGGTGCCGGTCTACCCTCGGTTTTTGGGCAGTACTAACACAGACTTCAGTTCTACAACACGTAAAAATGGTCTCGTCAAGTCGTCGTATTTGTTTGCTATATCTCTTACATTTGGGACGAAAATATAATCAACGCAGAGAAGTCAAATTTTGAATTCATCCTAAATTAAAAATAAAATACTTAGAAGGAACATATTATATTCATACACATTATTTTAAAAGTTGGAAATGGACTCTAAAAAATATTTCAACTACTTCCACATGAACGAGGAGACATTTCATCATTTCAAAAGTCAATTTCGAGTCTCAATCTCAACGCGTCCCTTCTACTTCGGCCCGCGCACACGCACACACGCACACGGCTGCAATACGTACACAATACACATCACGGCGACGGCACGGCGATGACTCCCACCGGTGCCATCGCCGGTACGTGACAGCAAGCTTCCCACTCGTTTTATTTTGTACTTATCTGCAATCAGTCCCAAACTATAAGTAGATTTTTGTTCCGTGTCATTTTTATCGTGTCCAAGGAGCTCCTCAGTAGGAGACACCTCATTCTTCACCATCTGTCACACTCTGTAAATATAAAATTTGTTAATACCACTACCACCTATCGGGTAGAGATTTTGTGATTATATTTTTTGGCGCCAAACCAAAAATTTTATAATAATTTATCTACTGTTTTGTATATGACGATTATATTTTCAAAATATCTACCAAGTTTTCCCTGTTTAGTGGAGCCTCATTTTGAAGCGTTCGACACAAAAAAACGAAGAGTGTTTTCTCATAGCTAGCTCAAAGTTGAGGGTTTTGCTCAGTAAGTTTTGCTCATAAAATTATTTTAATTGAAATTCATTGCTATTTCAATTTCTTCCACATTTTTAGTAGCATTGATGACTAAAACACTGATAAAGTAGAAAAACATATTTGTATCTATGGCTTACATATAACAATAGGGCAATGATATAAAGTATATTGCATCACAACTTAAACCGGAAATACAATGTTTTAATTGAGACCCAAAATTAAAGAACATAGTTAATTTTTTTTATTTTCATATAATTTAAAAAAAAAAGCTAGTTGTATTGCTGTGACATATATAAAGACAAACAAACACAACGAAAATTTAAACTGGAATTAGAACGACAGCGGACTCTTAAAATGACGTTATATGATTTAAACTTTAGATGTAAGACAAATAAAGGGATATCATTTTATTTCATTTCTCAAACTATACAATGATATCTCGTTTACTCCAGGCGTAATATATCAAGACCGGCAAAGACGTCAAAGATATAATAAAGTGTCTGGTACTGTGCTCGTAAATCTGCCAGCCAGACGTGACGATTAAAACAACTTTTCCTTACAAATACAAAGGTGAGGACAATAGGTCCAGCAGTAGACTTTTACAGGTTGTGAAGAAGAAGAAGAAGAAAGAAGCCTTAATCCGTGCTATTAGTTCACTGCAAGCATAAATTTATATTAGTACAAGATAAAAAAGAAACATTCACTTAAATATTTTACTAAGGTAATGCTGAGGCAGCTCAGGGAATTAGCGCTCGCCTTAATATTTCACAGTACGCGAGCATCCCATTTCCAATTCCCGCAGGCTCCACTGAATTCATGCCTGACATAGATATTATTTATATATTTATTTGTATGTATGACTATTTCGTTTGTGTGGTGGTCTTTAACGCGACTACTGATCATGGGGTCCAAGGTTCGCATCCCGTGGGATCGGACTAAAATCAGTTATTGGATTTTTTCTGTCAATAAATTTTTAGTAGTTAGCAGTTAGCAGTCTTAAGTCAGGCTGATGGCCCTGCGCCTGATCTCTTTCCGATCGTGTCAGATTATCATTCCATCGAACTAAGGACATTAATTTATTTACTTGTATTTAAAATTTAAATAGATATTGTGTATGTTATATTGACATAATTATGTATAAATATAAAAATGTAAATTTACAGACTATACTACCGACTATACCCGTCCCACTTTAGGGCACAGGCCTCCTCCCATTTCTGAGAGGCAGGGAAGTGTCCATCACGCTGCTACCATGCATGTTGTCGGACTTCACATGTCTTCGCAATATTTTTTTTAATTTCTCAGACTTACAGGTTTCCTCGCGATGTTTTCCACAACCGCCGAGGACGTCTTAAATCAGCACATAAAATCGGAATTAACAATTTCATTAGTACTGGCGGGTATCGAACCCGAGTTTCTAGCATTCTGTGAAATTTACAGCGAGCGCTTAGCCCCTGAGCTACCACGACTCTACCTATAATTATATATTCTTAGTATACTATTATACATTATTATAATTATTAGTTTACATAAACTGCATATTATAATTATATATTTCAAATTTTATTACCCTTTTCTTTGCCGTTTTCTGCTGGGCCTCCTCTTAAATGGCTATCTCTGCTTAGTCTTGCCAGTATTGGACATAGTTCTTTAGATGTTCCTTGCAAAGCCTCGTTTGTAATTTTGTCTGGCCCGGGTGCTTTATTTAGTTTTTGTGAGCTTAATGCTTTTTCTACCTTGCTACTTAATATAGATAGGGGCTTATCATGTAATGTAATAACTGTTTGTAACTTTTTATGCAACGATACTTCTCTACTGTAGAGACGTCGGTAGAAATCTGTAGCACCCTCTGTGATATCCGTACGTTTAGTATATATAGGATTTGCCTTGTTTTTTTTTTAATTTCGGGGATCCATTCCTTGGTAACTTCCCCCAGCTCTTTAAGAACCTTTCACACTCCACCTGATTTTATGATGTGCTTTTCAATAACTTCCAATCTGTGTTTCTTCCGGTCTTCTTCAATGGCTTCATGAATAGTTTTACTAATCACGGCAATCTCTTATCTTTGAGTTTTCTGTCTTTCCAAGTTTTTGACATTATATTTTTTCTTTCTTTTATAAGTTTAACTATTTCTTTACTCAATTTGCGTTTATTCTTAGTTGATTTTCTATTAAGTTGTACCTTGCCTGTAGATCTAGAGATTTCAGGTTCCCACTTGGGTGGGTGCTATGTTTTGAATAAGACATTTTAATTTCTTTAATTTTGTTACTTATTTCAAGACTTTTTGTGATTATTTTTCGCGATTTCTTTGCAGGTATCAATCAACAGAAAGGGTGAACGAACTATACGATGGTTAGTGTTGAAGTTTAGTGTCTGGATTAATTCAGTGTTTGTGAAAGGCCTATGATTATTAGTTGTAATAAAGTCTTATTCGTTCCTATTATTTTCCATCCGGTGATTTACAAGACCACTTGGTTTTGTATTTTTTTCTTAGATTCTGTAGAGGCTGTTTAGTACAATTAAATTAGCTTCTAGCATAAAATCAATAATTTTTTGCCCATTCTTCCTGCTCTTACCGTGATCGAATTTACCAAGAACATTCTCTTCGCCACTACTTTTTACTACAACCTGTGCATTAAAATCACCCATTACTATGATATCGTTATTTTTTACTTTATTTATTGTTTCCCTGAGGGTTTGATAGACTGCTCTATATCTCTTGGATTATCTTGCTCTGTTGGGGCATATATTTGTATGATTGCACAATCCTTGCTATATCCAGGTAACGTCATATTAACCTAGGCTATACGTTCAGATATGCCAATGAACTCATTTATTTGGTTCTTGAGCAAGGCTTTACTTAAGAATCCGACTCCCCTCTGTCCAGGAATTACACCTTTGTAGTAAAGTTTATATTGATTACGGTTTTCGATTGAATCTCCAAGTCTGCGCATTTCGCTGATCCCAAAAATGTCCCAACATAGTTGTGATAGAGCGATTTCAAGCTCCCGAAGGTTTGATTCTGTTCTTAGAGTTCTTGTGTTAAGAGTTGATATATCGATTGTATCTCTTCTTTTAGAACCTTTCTGTGTTAGTAGAGTTTTATTTTACTAGGTAGAGTTTGTTTTTTATTAGGTGGAGTTTATTTTTTGTTATTAGGTAGACTGTCGCTGGAGGGTTCTGATCTAAGACTCCCACGGCGACCGCCCGTGTTGCGAGCTGTGTTTTGTGTTTCCGTAGAGTTTGCTTCCTGCTGCTTTAATATTTATACCAATTAATATAATGTGATTATTTCAGGTAATAGGTAATTTATGAATTAAAGTTTTCGATTATTTAGTACTTCTACTAAATAATCGAAAACTTTAATTTATAAATATAATATTACTAAAATGAAAGGACACTTGACCTTTTAATAACGTTTTCGGTATACAGTTAGCACACTACACAATATGTCTGTAGATGTGTGGAATAAGGGACCAGTTATAATAATTGCTATCTTAAAATTGTGTACATTCCTTTTTTACTAAATGCTTTAAGACTTCTACTGAAACTGTAACTAGAAAAAAGTACGATTTAACTGATTTAGTTAAGAAATATTTACTAATGTAAGTATATAACATATTTTGTGTAGGACTGAGAACCACAGTTAGATATTTGTTTTTTTTTATCTTAATCATATTGTGACTTATTATTTAGTAAATAATAGTAAATAAAACTTACAAATTCTTTACAAAATATTTGTTACCACATAATACTTCATTTTAAAGATACTTTGCGAGATAACAATTGTTTTAAGCCTGCTACTAAATCCTTAGCAATTTATTTCACAAAACTCCAGTATGATCCAGCAGTGCTCACACACACTAATGGTTATCTGAGCGAGAATATCCTTTGTCATTAAGCCCGCCATATTTACTACTTTATGCAATTTAAGTGCTTATTTTACCACGTGCGCAGATATAAAAGGAAATATCTTGAAGCCTGCGTGTCTAAGAAACTCTGCCAATACTCAAACTCATAACGTCCGCTGCGCTACCCCAGTACGTATTGGCGAGCTTAACATTAAAAGACGGCCTCCACATAAATTGCCTCCTAATTAAATTTTAATTTAATTGGAATATTTGCAGTTGCCGTCAGCCAGCTTAGCATGAAAATGATGCTGCCTATCTCCTGTTTCAGGTCCTTTGGCACTTCTTTTAAAGAGTACTGTACTCTATTTTATATAGATCTGCTTTATCTACTATATCACTAATAGAGAGAGCTGAAATACGCCATTTACATCTTCTTTGACTTTCTAACACTACCAGTGCCCGTTATAACATAAGAACGCCGTTAAGTACAGTAAAAAGTACAACAAATATTATTTCAAAAATTCAGATAAATAATATTCTTTTAAGCCCGTACTCTTTACGTGGTAGAGCCCTGCTGCAGCTATATTATGGTTGAAGCATAAATGGGTCGAATCGACCGGGTAAGGACGGCACACTCTCACAGAATACCGTCGTGAAATAATTAATGCTGCTGTTTTCGTGTGGCGAGTGTAGAGAACCGAAGGCCCTCTTTACCGGAAACGAGTCATTCTATCTTAATCCTTAGGAGAGACAACGGATCTGCATTTTCATTCTTAATTTAGGATAAATATGGATTTCTGTGGCCAACAGCATCCACTTCCCACCGGGTGGACAGTGTGCTCGTTTGTCACCCTTATTCTATTTAAAAAATCCTCTTTCTTACTTCTTAATAGGTACTAATTCTATATAGTAAGCGATTTAACTATCTGGGAATACATATGTTATACATATTATATATATATATATATATATATTTATTTCCAGACACACTGATCAAACTGTAGTGAAAATTACGACTATGATTTTAGTTTCATTGAACAATTTTTATACGTTTGGTTTAAATTTGGTTTTATACGTCGTAGAGCCACACTGTAGCTATATTAGTTGTAGCACGAATGGGTCGACTCGACCGGGGTAGGACCACGCTGTCACAGAATACCAGCATAAAAATAGCAGGTATAGGCTGCTGTGCTTCGTATGATGAGTGTAGAGAACCGGATATCCTTTTTACTGGAAGCGAGGCATTCCATCTTATTCCTCAGGGGTGACAACGCATCTGGATTTTGATTCTTAATCGATGATAAATGTGGATGTCTATGGCCCGCAGCATCCACTTACCATCAGGTGGACTGTGTGCTTGCTTGTCATCCTTATTCTATAAAAAAAGTAAACTATTAAAAATTAAATTTCTCAAATGTAAAACCGGCTTCGAAAACAATAAATATAATTTTCCACATAATGGCTTCAGATGTCGGTGATAAGATTATAGTAGATCAAAGAATTAAAGCCTTGAATAATAGTTTATTTTTTAACCCTTTTGAGTCATCTTAGGAATACCATAAGTTTATTGGACATACATAAACACTCACGCCTGTCACCCAGAGGGGTAGGCAGAGACTACGGACTTCCATTTGGCACGATCCTGGCACACCTCTCTCGCCTCCTTTACATCCATATGTCTACGCATACATGCTCGTCGGTTAAGGGTACTCCTAATCTGGAAGTTTATTGGAATACTGTGTAAATTTTAAATTAAAATATATTTTATATAGGGTGGCCCAACCATAATACACGATGTTAATTGTGAGTCACACCTTAACGTCAAGTTTTTTGCCCAACTTAATTTGAAATTTCTTTGTTTCAGTGTTTGAAAAATTCAACCATGGAGAGATACACAATTGAACAGCGCGTTAATATTGTTGAAGCCTTTTACGAAAATGGGTGTTCAAATTAAAATACATTTCGTGCACTTCGTGATTTTTTTGGTCAGCATAGTCGACCAAATGTGTCCACAATCGTGAGGATTGTGCGCAAATTTCAGCAAACCGGGTCTGTAGGAAATGTGAAAACACCTGTGCATATTCACCCAGTTCGTTCTGCGGAAAACATTGCTGTTGTTTGCGATAGTGTGTCAGAAGAGCCGTCAACCTCGAATCGTCTTCGTGCCCAACATTTGAAAATCTCACGAACATCACTGATGCGAATTTTGAATAAAGATTTGAACGCACTTTTTACACGCTTACAAGATTCAATTGACTCAAGAGCTGAAGCCTTCTGACCATTTCAAGCGTCGTCAATACGCCGAATGGTTGGTTGAAAAGACAGCAATGAATGGTGACTTTACAAAGAAAATCATCTTCAGCGAAGAGGCAAACTTTCACCTCAGTGGATTCATTAACAAGCAGAATTACCGCATTTGGGCAAATGAGAATCCACGAGTGTTTGTTGAAAAGCCGATGTATCTACAAAGAGACTGTTTGGTGCGGTTTATGGGTTGGCGGCGTCATCGGGCCGTACTTCTTCGAAAATGAGGTCGGCCAAGCAGTTACCGTGAATGATGTTCGCTATGGCGAGATGATAACGGACTTCTTGTGGCCAGAAATTGAGGATATGGACCTGGATGATATGTGGTTCCAACATGATGGTGCCACTTGCCACACAGCCAACGAAACAATGGGAAATTCAATGGCCGTTTTATCTCACGTCGTGGCGATGTTAATTGGCCGCCACGATCATGTGATTTGACACCGTTGGACTTCTTTCTTTGGGGATATTTAAAATAAAAAGTGTAAGTCAATAAGCCAAAAACAATTCAAGAGCTAAAGGATGAGATAATTCGGCACATTAACGACATTGAACCTCAATTATGTCTCAGAATTATTGAAAATATGGACCATCGGATATGGAATATGCCGCCGAAGCCGTGGCGAGCATTTGGCCGATATTTTGCTTCACACATAATTGCCATAGATCCTTCTATCATAATAAAAAATATTAAGATAATTCTCTGAAAACTTTTTGTTTTATTTACAATTAACATCGTGCGTTTTGGTTGGACCACCCTCAAGATAGATATTGGATATTTTTCTTAAAATTCATATTAGAATACTCCTGCAGTATAACTTAAATAACAAAAAAAATAATTATTAAAATTGGTTTAACCGTTTCCGAGAAGTCTGTGAACATACATAAAAAAAGCATACATGACGAATATACCTTGTGCTTGTCATTTAACTCGGCTCAAAATTAAATAAATAACATGTTCGTCAGAATGTGGTTCAAGCAAGCACTATATTGTTATAAGCATGTTGTTGGTATTATCATCATAAAATGTAGCACTTCAAACCGTTTAGCCTACATGAAATCACAAAGAATCTGACAAATAAATAAATCCATAAAAACAAACCGTTACCCTCCTTTTAGGGAGGTCAGTTTTAAAATGTGTGGCCACATGTACGTTGGTATAAAAGAAGCTCGAAAACAACAAATTTGTAGACTTCAGTGCAATAATAATAAACTAAATCAAATAGTCGCCACACGCATTGGGGCAGCGCGACGGACATTTCCTTGCCCTAAAACCCTCTCAGAAATGAGAGGAGACCTGTGCCCAGCAGTGGGACGTATATAGGCTGTAACTTTAACTTTTAAATCAAATGGCGGTACTATCTGCGCAAACGTTACGTATACACGTAACACATACGTCTATCATCAGCTGTAATAAGGTTTTCATAGATTAGAGCAAGTATATATCTATCAAAGTACAATGGTAAATGGTAACATCCTTTCCAGAACAATACACACGATCTAGCGGGATGCTTACCTTATCTCGTGTTTGAGTAGATATTATAATATGATTTGAACTAATATAATGTAATTATTAATATGTTTAATTTTAATCATATTATAATGCGAAATATCAATATTAAATAATTGCGTAAGCATCATCATAATCATCACTATCATCATAACAGTCCCTTCACAAGTCTACTGTTGAACATAGGCCCCCCAAGGAATTCCAAAAACCACGGTCCCGAGCCATCTACATTCACCGATTTCTTGTATGACTTGCCAGGCTGTCACTTCATCTAATGGGGTTTATCTATCCCACTACGCTTAGCGGTCCGACGATACCAATATAGAGCCTTTTTCAAGCTATATCGCTGGCATATTACCACTTCAGCTTACTGATTCTATTACTAAAGAAACTCCGAGCATAGCACACTTCATAGCTCGCTCGCGACTTCAACCTCATACGGCCAGCAATTAAGGACCGTATCTAAGTTCCATAAGTCATCACTGAAAACACGCACTGCTTATACACTCTTGTTTTAAGGTTTTGAAGAATATGTGACGAGATGATATATAAAATTGTATACAATAGTTTTGTTCAATATAGATTACAAGTACACTTACTAAAAGTTATTTATGCTTTTACCACTGGCTCGGAAAAAAACCTCTTTCCAAGGAAGAACTAGCAAGGAATACCGCGCGATTTTTATACATTAATTTACAATATATTATTTTATACAATTAAGAATAAAAACATATAAAAACAGCATGCTTCATCCCATATTTTTCCACCCTTTAGGTTGTGAACGTGAATTTTCCAAATTTACATGGAGAAAATTCAGGGAGGGTCTTCCCTGAATTTTAACCTTTTTAATAAAAAGGAATTATTAAAATTACTTTACACTTTACGTTAATATTGCGTAACATACATGCAATAAATAAATAGTAAAAAATCATTTTTAAAAACAAGCTTGTATTTATATGCACTATAAAAGAAGAAAATAAAGTTTAAATTAAATCAAACCCATCAATTTATTACTTTACACGATTTATATGATATAAAAGCATATCGCGAGATTTACCAATTTTATGCAAAATATTATTTTTTTCTTAGAATTACCTACTTAAGTCAATATCTAGTTACATATTGTATTCTTGTTTATATACACAGGTAAATCGAAGTGAAGTGAAGTACTTTAAATTTATAAAATTAATAACAGTCTTATTGAATTCCTAAAATCCGTAATGCCAGTCATCCTAACACTATAATTACCAGAGAAATATCGATTCAGAAAGGCACCTATCTATCAAAGCGGCTCTTTGAGCCCTTTGTAGTTTTGCTTTGCCCTTAACCCTTTGTCTCATGTGCTAAACATTCAGGGCACAGGATATCGCCCTAAACATGGTAGCACCGATATTTCAATAACTCACTTGATATACATCGACGACATTAAACTAAATACAAAAACCTACAAAAAAATGGACAAATTAATAAATGTTACTGCTGAATTCAGCCAAGATATCAATATGAAATTTGGATTAGACAAATGGGTATGTAGGACCTTCCATATGATAAAGGGTACAATACACACAGAATATTACGCAATAGACGACAATGAAAATCTGATAATAACAGCCATGGAACCGAATGACGTTTATAAGTATAAGGATCACGGAACAATAAAAGAAAACCTTATCAAAGAATATAAGAGAAAACTAAACTATCTGGAAAACACCTAATAAAAGCTGTGAATACTTACGCCATACCAGTACTCATTCGGTAGAGTACAGTGGAGCAAAACTAATATTGATACTATAGAGAGAGCCACACGGTCAATATTAACAAAACACAACCACCAACACCCGAAATCGGCTATAGAAATATTAACTATAAAGAGATACAACGGAGACAGAGGACTCATAAATATGCAAAGCCTATAACAAAAACAAGTACACAGATTGCAAAACTTCTTTTATCAAAAATCTGATACGTGTGACATACACAAAGCAATCCAATGTAATGACCTTAATTACACACCACTAAACTTACATCAACCTACTACACAAACACCCCATAACTTAGTTACAGACCCAGAGCAAATTTTAAAAGAAGCATGGAAACAAAAAGTGCTGCACGGCTGACACTAATATGACCTGGAACAACCATTGATTGATAAAGCTGCGCCAAATCAATGGTTAAAAATAAGTTCTTTATTTCCTGAAACCGAAGGTTTTATTACCGCAATCCAAGACCAAGTGATAAATACTCGCAATTACAGGAAATATATCATTAAAGATCCCACTGTAATAGATGATAAGTGTCGAAAGTGCCGCACATATTCTGATACCATTCAGCATATAACTGGAGCATGCCCACATCTCGCCCAAACCGATTACACTCATACATAACTAGGTAGCTATTATCATACATCAAACTCTTGCTATTCAAAATAAACTCATGCAAGACACTATTACACTTTATTATAAATACACCCCAAATACATTTCTAGAAAATACAACACATAAGTTGTACTACGACCGCGCTGTTATAACTGACAAAACAATACATTATAATAGACCAGACATAACACTACAAGATAAACTTAATAAAATCACCTACCTCATTGATATATAGCCTAAACCTAACACAGTATTACAAAGACAATAACAGGAAAAATCCAAAAATATGCAGATCTCCAAGACGAAGTTAGTAGAATTTGGAGATAAGAAAAACTATACATAGTACCGATTGTGTTATTAACTACAGGAGTGATCCCAAAATATCTTCACCATAGCCTGAAACTATTAAATATAAAAGAGAATAAATACACACAATTACAGAAAGCCGCTATATTAAATACATGCCGTATCGTGAGATTTTTTTACAAATAGATGAAATCGAAATTACGCCCAATATTCCAGAACACACTACTTAATAAAAATTTCAGCTTTTTTACTTAGTGAACACCCGTAATTAGCATTAATAACGGCCGCAAGGCTTGAAAAAATAAAATATATAAATACAAAACAATATTAATAATGAAAATAACAGTCGACTTGAAAGCCTCCTGCTTTTTTTATGTTAGCTGAAAATAAATTAATTTCACAGCGCTTTGCCAACTCACAGTAAATTATATTAAAAACAACAAGAAAAAATATTTCAATCTTGAAACAAAATAATTACTTACGATTTTTTCTTCCGTTTTGTCAAAAGTCAAAGCTATGCTATTATTTCATAAAGAAATAAAAATAAAATAATAAAAGATTTTTCAGACTATATAGTCTGATACACATATGTGTATGTTATGAAAGAATATTATAAAATAACATTGATAATCTCGTGGCCCTGCCGGGCTACGAGATGCCTGACAGACTCGAGTTCTGTATAAATCAATTTTTTTTCCACTCAACGTAGTTTTGTACTCCTGAAACCGTACGATCGAATAGTGGTTCAAATTGGAATTATCAGAATGTCTTGAGCTGTCCGGCATAAGATAGGGCTCGTAATAAGAAAATATTTAAGAAGTGAATTTTTAATAAATTAAAAATTATTCTCAATACAAAAGTAACGTTTGATCGTAACTCGATGATATCTCTCAATTCGTATTGGTTTGGGAATAAACTTTTAAAATTACGTTCGCAATACGACAGTTTAAATCGAAAACCGAATCGAATTCTAGATCAATTTCCGGAGTAAGCCTCCTGGTCAGAGCAGCTATCTGCTACATAACACATCCTGGGCTCGAATAGAAGCCAACATTTATACAAAAACAGCTTCTTGACTATCTCCATGTATCTGATAATGCAATCTGATACCAGAGCGGGTATCGAATCCAGGGCCAGAGTCACTTTGGACCTTGTGCGGGAGTGGGGGCTAAGGAATCGACTGGAGTTTTCCTCATCAAAGTCGACCACCATGACTATTAGAGAGAAACTTCAGCGCCCCCCCATTATTAGACTTGGTGGACAATCTGTAAAGACTGTAACTAATGCTAAGGTACTAGGTGTGATATTGGACTCAGGACTATCGTTTGTGCAACATGCGTCCGATATTTCTGAAAGAGCGACTAAGGGATTCGGCAAGATGACCCGCGTATCGACGTCCCCATGGGGTGTCCGATATCCGAGTCTAAAAATAATATACAGAGGAGTGTTTGTATCCACGCTTACGTACGCGGCGGAGTGCTGGTACGAGCGTGCGAACATGTACACAGTTCGCAGCGTACTGCTGAGATCGCAGCGATCAGCCCTGATATTGCTGACTAAGGCGTATCGATCCACCAGTACGGCGGCCTTACCGGTACTGGCTGGCGTTCTCCCTTCTGACCTGGAGGTTATCCGTGCTGGTAGGATGGGTATAGCACGTTTGACCGTGCCCAAAGAGGAGTTGAGCAGACGGAAGCGCGAAATTTGGACTGACGTGATCGGTGTATGGCAGGATCGATGGACGAATGAGTCAAAAGGACGCGAGCTCTATAGATTCTTCCCGGAAGTGGCGTTGCGACTCAGGTACACCTGGGTCTCACCGGACTATCAAACTTCTCAGATTCTCACCGGACATGGATGCTTTCGGAAGAGACTGAGTGAAATGCGACTGTGTAAAACAAGTATGTGTGAGTGTGGTGCGATGGAGGAGGACGTTCACCATGTTCTATAGGAATGTCCTCTGTATGATGACCTAAGAGCGAAAATGATGGATGGATTAGTTCGTACGGTTCAAGGACCGATCTACTACTCGGATCTCGTTAGCGATGGGGTGAACTACGGGCTGTTGCGCCAGTTTGCGCACAGGTGGCATGTTCGAAGAATAATGCAAGACAGAATAATGGCAGAAAGGCCTGACGACGTAGGCGTATTAGTGCCGTCAGCCCCAGAAGGGGGAGAATGACAAACTGGGACAAGGAGTAGATTAAATAACTTGTAGAGAGTCAAGAAAGTGCACGCGGGAAAGAGCCCTGAGCAAGTACCGCGTGCATCTCTCGAGATTCGGCCCATATAACCGCAAGGTTGGTGGGGCCATGGGAGGTGGTGGGTATCTGATAATGCAATCTATGTCACTGTGCGAATGGGTCGACTCAATCGATGTAGGACCAGGATTTCACAGAATATCAGTGACAAATAGCACTAAAATGTAACTGTTTTGTGTGGTGAGCGTCGAGAACCGGGCACCCCTTTTATTGGTTACAAAGCAATACATCTAAGTTATCTAAATTTTAAATCTTAACAGTGGTTAAATGTTAGTTTCTGTTGACCACAGCATACTCCTAACATTAGAAGAATTGTGGGTCTGTACTCACAGCTATGCAGGTGAGTACAGACCGGAAAAATGCGTTTGTAATAAAACACCTCGGAGTCGACCACTAGTAAATACGCTAACGCTTCTCTTCAGTACTTTCATTGTACCGTAATTAAATTCTTAAATTTGTAACGTAATTAAAATCAAATTCTGAAATCAATAAAAATAATTATTTTTCGACGTTAGTAAAATTTTGTTTGTCAAACGTCAATTCGGTAGTATCTTAGGAAGTGTCTACGATATCGTACTTTTGATCTACGGAACAAGTATTTGTATGGCTTGCAAATAATTTTTCTGTATCTGAATGTTCGTGATGTGCAATTTCTGTACGTAAAACGCCCTTAAGCCATTGAAGAAAATCTTAGGTTAATTATTTTTTTAATTAAAAAAATATGTTCCAAACGCTCTGTCTCCCGGAGGGGCGAAAAGTGGATTGCGGAGGCCCGTCTGGCTACGCTGAATGTATGTGGAGCAATGAATGATAAGATGGATGAAATATGCGAAATGATGAATGATAGAGGAATAGATGTGTTATGTGTAAATGAGACGAAACGAAAGGGAAAGGATGCCACTGCACATGGCATGTATACCGCTTACTGGTCTGGTGTAGACGAGACCGAGCGGGCATGCCAGGGAGTCGGTGTCATCCTTTCAGAAAGAATGGATCAATGTGTGAAAGAGTATGAATGTGTAAGCCCATGGCTGCTATGGATACAAATGAAAGTGGGCTTAAAGAAGTTGTTTGTGCTAGGGGTGTACGCCCCAGACATGTCTAAGCCCACTTATATCCGAGAGCAGTTTTGGGACATGGTAAGGATGGTGTTGATGAAATGTAAGGGAAATGAAAATATCATTATGTTAGGAGATTTTAATGGAAGGGTTGGGGTGAAGAGGTCTGGTTATGAAAGGATATTAGGAATGTTTGGCGATGAAAGTGTAAATGAGAATGGTGAAGACCTCCTCGCCGTATGTGAGGAAAAGAATCTTTTTGTGACGAATACTTTCTTTCGCCATAAGAGGATTCATATGTATACATGGGAAAGAGGTGATGATAGAAGCATGATAGATTTCATTATTGTGGATGAAAGAATGCGGAGCGCAGTGGTAGATACAAGAGTTTACCGGGGGTCCAACGTAGGGACGGATCATTACTTGGTCTTATGCCGAATTAATGGTCTATTCAAGCGTTGGCGGCATCGGACATCTGTGTCTACCACTGCGTTACAGCGTATAAGAACAGAGAGGTTACAAGATGAAGGTGTGAAAGAGAAGTATAAACGTAGACTGAGGGAGAATATAAATGGTTTGAATGAAATATGTATGAATGATTTAGACCTGAAGACTGTATGGAATAATGTTAAGAAAGTTTTGGTGGATGCAGCCACCGAAGTATGTGGTGTAAGTAAGAGAACGAATGAAAGGAAAAATAATACGTTGTGGTGGGATGATGAGATTCGGATGGAAGTTGAAGCAAAGAAGAGAGCATGGCTAGATTTACTGGCAACCAAAGCTGGTAATTCTGGCGGTATGAATGATGAGATTGAAAGAAAAAAGGCAGACTTCAGACTTATAAATAAGAGAGTAAAAGAAGTTGTTGAAAGGAAAAAGCAAGAAAGAACGGATAAGAATGATAGAAGGATATCTGATAACTTCCAGGCAAATATTAAAATGTTCTGGAAACTCGTAAGAACTGCTAGGGGACATTCAAAACAGCCTAGAATTAATGCTATACGAGACGAGAATGGCTGTATGCTGAATGATGAAGTTTCGAATTTAAAGAGATGGAAGGAATACTTTGAAAGCGTGTTTATGAGTGAAGGATCGTCTGAATTAAGTGAAAAAGAAATTCCGAAAGAAGTGGAGAGAGGTAGGGAGATAAGTGTAGATGAAATAATGAAAGCAATGAAAAGCATGAAAGCAGGTAAGGCAGCCGGATATGATAGAGTATTACTCGAAATGCTAAGGGCTGGAGAGGGAGTGGTGGCAGGCCTGGTGCAAAGCCGTTATAGTCCCAATATATAAAGGAAAAGGGTCACAGCAGGACTGTAAAAACTACCGTGGTATCAGCTTGCTTAGCATTGTGGGTAAACTGTATGCTAAGGTGTTAATTGAAAGAGTTATGGAAGAAACTGATGGAAAAATTTGGGATGTGCAAGCTGGATTTAGAAAGGGAATGGGGTGTACGGATCAAGTATTTTCCATGCGCATGATTGCGAAGAAGTTTTTGGCCAAAAACCAGAGTTTTTTGTGCTTTCATGGACTTGGAAAAGGCTTATGACAGAGTGGACAGGAATGTGTTATGGCAAACACTTAACTCATTTGGTTTGAGCGCTGGTTTGATACAGGCATTGAAGTCTCTTTATAGGGACTCTAGTGCTTGTGTCAGGATCAACGGGGTCTACTCGGACTGGTTTGGCATCCAAAAAGGTGTCAGACAGGGCTGTGTAGCTTCCCCATGGCTGTTTAACCTATTTATGGACAGTTGTTTGCAAACTTTGAAAGTTGAAGAATGTGGGTTGAGAATGGGTGAGTTAACCGTCAAATGCCTTTTGAACGCCGATGATCAAGTCATATTTGCATCGTCGGCGGCCGAGTTACAAATGATGGTTACTTTAATGAACCGGTCATTAAAAGAAAGAGGTATGAAAGTGAACGTAAGTAAGACGAAAGTGATGGTTTTTGAAAGAGAAGAAAGTAAAACGTTATGTGAAATAAGAATAGAAGGGGAGTTGATTCAGTAAGTGGATGAGTTTGTATATTTGGGATGTTTATTTAGCAGGGATGGTAGATATGATAAGGATATAGAACGACGAGTGAATGCAGGAAATAGAGTGAATTGGGCTCTACACGCTATTGTGAAGAGTCAGAATGTGTCAAAAAAGGCACGTTTGGCAATTCACAATGCTGTGTTAGTCCCTACTTTAATGTATGGTAGTGAAAGTTGGGTCTGGCAGAAGAAGCATGAGAGTAGAATAAATGCTGTAGAAATGCGGTCATTAAGGAGTATGCTTGGACTGAATCTGAATGACAGGGTGAGAAATAGTGTGATAAGAGAAAAGTGTGGTTTGCAAGATGACGTGGTGACCAGGATTAAGAAAGGAATGCTTCGGTGGTTTGGTCATGTAGAAAGAATGAACGAAGAAAGAGTGACAAAGCAAAGGAGTCAATCGTTTTTGGGCCCACTAGAAATTTTCGCGACCCTTAATGGTATTATATACAAAAAAAAGATACCAATTTATTATTGTAAATAGCATAAAGATTTTATGAAAATCTAAACGGAATTAAGAAATCTGAAAAAAAGAGTTGTTTTGATATTTGTGTTCTTGTCATTGGTTCAGATAATGTAATATTAAAAAAAATTGTAGTAGAGATGTGCCAACTCGGAAGAAACTCGACTCGAGTTAACTTGAGTTGAAATTCACGTAACTCGAATAGTACTCGAGTTACGCAACTCGAATTGGCAGAACGGAGCTGTGTCAGTTTGTTACAAATTATTTTTACATTTGTTCCTCCATCCAAGATAATTATTATTACTTAACTTAATAGGTAGTTATATTTTATTGGTTTGCGTATAGACAATTTTCATAAAATAATATCACTCTAACTTTATGACGTAGCGTATAGTTAATGTTATTAATAATTTAACTATCACGTATTATACTTAATCAGCTTGTTGATATTACATAATATATCAATAAATTGTTCAAATTAGTAAGTCGAGTTCATCACTAAATTGTAGACAGACACTAAATTGACCGTAAGATAAAGATTCGACTCGAGTAGAATTTTGTGACTCGAGTCACTCGGGTTTTATCATGTCACTGTAGTTGTACTCGAGTTTTTGAGTTATGCAAATTAACTATTTACAGTCCCTGCATCGATTGAAGTTTATCACTCGAGTTGATAATAGCGATTACCTTAGTTAAAGCATTTTTAAATAATAATAATAATAATACTTAAATTACTAGTTTAAGTTATTTTTTGTTAGTTTTTAATACAATATAAAGTGGAATTTCTATATTAATATACTTTTTAAATAGGTACCTTTATTAAATAAGTAATATGTGACAATATGAAATAAAATAATAAATATTTATTATTTATTTATTTGTAGTATTTCCATGTTTTTTATTTACTACAGACATGTGTTGCATTTCAAAATCTATAAACTGCTTTTCGCATATCTTACAAATCGCTTCCATTTTTCAAAATAAGCCACACTGACGATTTTTGTTTTGTTGTTTCATTGTTATCATTCATACAAACAAGTATATTTAAATCACCTTTCATGTTATGCACTACATATACGAAGTAAAAAAAATAACAATGATAGCACAATCACGATATTATAAATCAAACTAAGTTCATATTTGACTACAACATGCCAGATGTAAGTTTCACGCCCGCGGCGCCTTATACTAATCCACACGGTGCGTCGAGTTGACTCGGTAACTCAAGTGCAAGCGGATTCGAGTAAAATTTATTTTCACTCGAGTACCGAGTTACACAGATTCACTCGATTGAATCGAGTGAAAACAGAGTTCGAGTTGCATCACTACTTTAAGAATAAAGTCTGTAGTTAATTGTTATATACTTTAAAATAATTTTTAGTAGCAAACTAGTAAAATTAACTAATAGCTAAAAAGTTTATACGTGTTTGTTAATAAAATAAATATCGTCTCATCGATGCACAAGTGTTTAAAATATAATGGATAATATCCATTTTTCCTTTTTATTTTTTTGTGGTCGCATGGTAAAATTGCCAATGACATTCGAAATTGAAAAATGAAAACTAATGAGTTTAGTTAATTAATATAAGAGTATGTATCACAGAACACAATTACTCTCTAAGGTATGTATGTAATACAAGAGTTTACTTTTACACCTAGAATTTTGGAAATTCTAAATAAGATCTATAATTTATGATGAATTACCTAAAAAAAATGACAAACACAGGTCTTAGAACCTTATTAGTATGTTAAAAGTGACAAAGTATTAAGGTTTTATGTTATTATTAAAATCTAAATTAAATATTAGATAGAATAAATACATAAATGAAGTTTTTCTGTATGTTATAAGAAAATTAGAATCTATGGGTCGAGGGATTTAAAGATTTCTCTATTTGATGTAGCTTCATCGGCTTTGAAGAGCGATTCATTTAACTGCATTTAGGTATAAATACCTTATGTATTCAGCAAGTTGCTCCATAAACTTGACAATACCAAATCGCATCAAACATGGATCCTGAATTTATGCCAGCCATAGTAGTTAGACAGTATAGATAGTACATATATTTACGTGTAAATAAGTACTTATTACTTGTACTAGAAGCAAATATACAGTTTGCATAAGTATTGTAACTTAGTTAAGCCATTTTACTTGTGTAATTGTTATATTCTTGTTGATTAGACGCTTCTATTATCCTTAGACTGATGTGTTGTTAACTCTGCAGAAAGGAATATTATTTTGTCATCTACTATCAGATAATTAATATAAAAATAATATCCTTTTCCCCTACATGAAACCAGTGAAAATAAGAAATCAGACAACTTTTACATAGTCAAATATTGTTGATGTAAATCCATAACTACCATTTGTGTATTTGATCATATGGAGCTGATTAATAGTGTATATTTTATAATAATTTCTTATTTATTTAACATACAGGCAGAGAAAACAAAATACTGACAGAAATATGGAAATGTAGTTTATTGACATTGAAGTATAGTATATATATAGTCTTATACAATATTCATTAACTTTTTTCAGGTGGATCGCTTAGAATAAATGTGTATGTCTTGTAGGCTGAAATCTTGCAGAGCTGCTCGTGGGCAGAGACAAAAGTATATGGATATTGAATACAACAGTCTTATATCATATCTCACAACATTGATAATATCCTTCATGTTATTATCAAGTTATTTTGAAAATATCTTTTGAAATGATAATGACTGACAAAAATAAATACAATTAAATTATACATGTGTTTTTGTTATCCTTGACACAACCAGTTTAAAAAATCTTACTTCATATTTATCTGTGTGTAATAACATAGATAAACATGATATTACCTAGTCATTTTGGCTTTAATGGTGTTTGGGGTATGACAACTAATCAGTTAATATATTTTAAAACAAAGTTTACACACTGCACCTTTACTAATCAACCAAAACATATTAAAACAAAGTACACCGCACCTGTCTGTCTGTTCCACTATTAGATTACACTATAGACTGCTTTGGAAATAATTACAACAAAATATGTAGTGGCATTTTACTTTGTGTTTTATCCTTATACAACCAGTTCAAAACAGCTTTCTTACTATATAGCATTTAAAGGTAATATTATAAATAGACATATTATCCATTATTCATCTTGGCTTTATCTCTATATCATATTTTTTTAATTACTGTAATGGTGTGTGATGTATATTCACTAATCAATTAATACCTGTAAAAAATAGTCTCCACATCACGTTTGTTTGTCTGTGCACTGTTTTGCCGGAACTGCTAAAAGGATTTTCCATCTATCTTAAAATATCTATAATTGCTGAATGTACCTACAACTTTGTTTAATACTATTAATTATTAAGCTATTCTATTCTATATACACTATTCTAACTCATAATATCGGTGAAAACTACTAGAAAATCGCTTTTAGTTTGTTTTAAGGTTATTGCGATATTCATATTTTAATTTTTTAATTTCTCAGAATTCCCCCTTAGATGAGATAAAACTAATATTAATTTTGTAATCTATAGATTATAAGGAATAAATCAACATACATTTCATTGAGGTTCACTAAAATTCGTGGTGGGCCCATTCTCCATACAAAAAGAAACTGTCTCCTTTATGCTGCAGAAGTGAACGGCAGAGTCGGAAAGGGACGCCCTAGACGAAGGTTTATCGACCAAATTGGCGATATATTGAAAATGGGCCAGATTAGGAGTACCCTTAACCGACGAGCGTGTATGCGTAGATATATGGATGTAAAGGAGGCGAGAGAGGTGTGCCAGGATCGTGCCAAATGGAAGTCCGTAGTCTCTGCCTACCCCTCTGGGTGACAGGCGTGAGTGTTTATGTATTATGTATATGTATTTATGTTCCAACTTTCAATCTTCTACGGTTTTAATACGAGGTTTCACTGCCCGAAGAAAACGGCAAATAATCTTCACAGGTATCCTCTTTTTGTCATTTTAATGATAAAATATTAGTAATCAAAATATATCAGCGAAGATACGCCATGATATTAAAGTGATTTTTTTTTTACTTAAACTGGAGTGATAAACGACAACAATCCAGACGGACTCGGAAAGGCGTTCTGCCACCTAGTGTATTCTTATTAATCAGTTGAGATTAAAATATCACACAAGTCTTTTATATATGTGGTGGTAGCATTATAGAAGCAATCCCGAGGGTATCGTAAAAAGCTCATTAGGTCAACTCGTACTTATAATACGGAAATTATGGAAAATCTTCTCACAATCCAGCTATAATTTGTTTACGGGCTGATGAGAATTAGGATTTTAATTTTAGATCGTTCATGAGGACAAATATTTTATTTTCCTCAAATATACAAAAGCCTAAAAGGCCACGATAAATAAGCAGGTCATATTAAATAAAAAATAAGAGCGAAATCGTTGAAGAAAATGAACGATCAATGAGATGAATGACGTCAGCGGTAATCAGAAGATGAAATTGCTTTGCCGCTATGTCGAGTATTTTTATAGTTTTTATGGACAAGATAAGTATCGGTGAAGCTTTAGAGCATGCGATTATGTACCTATTATTTTAAATTTAATATTTTTTATTAACTTCCCATTCATAAATTATTGTACAGTTCACCTGATGTTAAGTGGATGCTGAGGCTCATAAACATCTACATTTATCCTCAATTAAGAATCAAAATGCAGATGCGTTGTCAGCCCTGAGGACGAAGACGGGATGCCTCGTTTCCGGTAAAAAGGGTATCCGGTTCTTTACACTCACCAGACGGAACACAGCAGCATTAAGCTGCTATTTTACGCTGATATTCTGTCCTACCACGGTCGAGCCGACCCATTCGTGCGACAACCATAATACAGTTGCAGCGCAGCTTTTTTTTTTTTTTTTTGTAAGAAAACGTTACCCCCACACTAGGATTTTCTCCTGTATCGTGGAGGCAGTTTACAAACATAAATTGCACAAGGACAAACATCCAGACCCGGAACAATTATTTGCAGACCATATAAATACTTGTTCCGTGCGGGATTCGAACCCGCGGCCCCCAGCGCAGTAACTCATTGCTAAGCCACTGCGCCACGGAGCTTTACCACGTGAAACCTAAATGTAGTGAACTATTCGGTCGGCCCTGACGAAAGAGAATAAACTTATAGTTTTTGACCCTGATTATCAACTTCCCATTTGGTGACTAATTTTATTTCGATTTTGTTATTCAAAATCTACGAAATCGATTTTAATGATGACTTCATCATTCATTATATAATAAAGCATCGAATACAAATAGTTTAGAGACGATTATTATTTTTTTCAAGATAATATGCTAGACAAAAGATTTATTACATGCGAACATATAAACTCATAAACACACACATAAATTATTTTTGAAACCAAAAAAAATCAGGCTTCAAAACGTAGAAATATGTTGAAGTTTGGACTTTCATGTATCGAACCCATTACATTAAATTTCAAATGGAGTGCAATTTTGTTTAGCCT
Source organism: Parnassius orleans (assembly GCA_029286625.1). NCBI lineage: Eukaryota > Metazoa > Arthropoda > Insecta > Lepidoptera > Papilionidae > Parnassius > Parnassius orleans. The sequence goes on from JAGSMP010000092.1 coordinate 1,464,817, forward strand.
TAGACCCACGCTGGCATCAATAGAGAGAGCAACAAATCTATCAGATACAGCACACATCATTGGTATTTCATCATGATAACGCCAGACCACACACATCTTTAGCCACTCAGCCAACATTGAGAGAGCTTGGTTGGGAAGTGTTAATACATCCACCATATAGTCCTGACCTTGCGCCCTCAGATTTTCACCTGTTTCGGTCTCTTCAGAATTCTACAGCAACGGGATTATGTCACTACCTACAAGGTAGCAACAAGTTATCGAAAAAATGGTACATATATATTATAATAAAATATAATTAAACTTTGAAAAAAATATCTTGAATTTGTATGTAAAATATGAGGAAACTTTTTCCCCGACCTTTTATTTATGTGTGTATATTATGTATTAAGGATAATTGTTATATATGGATTATTATGTATTTGTTAGTTTTCAATTGCATATTAGTGTAATTTACAAACCTTATTTTAATATGTTCTCACCACGCCATGGGTTGGCTGGCAGAGAATGCTAACTGGCATTAAGTCCGCCCTTTGTAACCTTTATTGTTAATACAATAAAGATTTTAAATAAATAAATAAATATTGGATACATACTTAGAAAATCCTTTGAGGAGAAATTTGCTTACCTGAAAAAAAAAGATAATGTTATTAAAGATACATTTTGCTTGTGTAGAACAATAACGTCCTAAAGACCGAATTTCGGTCAGGGCAGCCAGTCTCCACGAATACTGGCCATCTGCGCAGGATAGGACCAGAGTGCGCGCAAACACAGTTCCACTGTCTATTCTGTCACTGTCATAGTTCAGTTACAGCCGTTACAGCCTATTAAAGTCCACTGATGGACATATTCCTCCCCTTTAGGGGTGGGGGGGATATTTGCCATAGTTGCCACGTCTGAGAAGCGGGTTGGCAACCGCAGTTTTATTTTTATTTTTAGTCGTTATTAGGAAGACCCTGCTACCCATCTCCTGATTTGTTTCCTTCTGTCGTCTCACGACACGCTCGGGATGATATGGGGTTGTGGATATATACACCGCCACTATTTACATGATATGATATAACGATTAAGTCTGATTTTATGTTTTGATGAGATATATGATGTGATGATCTACGTAAATTATAAAGTAATTAAATTAAATCCAACTATCCATGTTTCATTGGATCAAAAAGATAAACAATAATATTAGGACATCAGCAATATCATCGTGGCCATGGGTGGCATAGCATTAGGGAGATAAAAATAAGTTACAATTCAAGAAAGACGAAGAAGACAAAACGTGAATAAAAAAGTTTATTTTACGAACGAGGCGATATAGACGAACTAAAACTACAAGTAATGTGGTGTGTATCGAGCCAGTGAAAAGTTTATGACTCAGTGTAATGCTGCAGAAAAACACACAGAGCTAAAGTTCTGCCATAACCATAGATGCGTGCCGATCTGCATATTTTCAGGGTTTTAGTACTGAAATTGTATCTAGGTCAAAGTTTACAAGAGATGGAAAGTGTGAGAGTGATATTGAAAGAAGAGTGAATGCAGGAAACATGGTTAATGGAGCTTAGCATTCCTTTATGAGCAGTCGGAAGGTGTCTAACAAGGCTCGTTTGGCTGTGCATGAGGGGTGTTGGTTCCGACACTCATGTAAGGAAGTGAAAATTGGGTATGGCAGAAGAAACATGAAAGCAGAATAAATGCAGTTGAGATGAGAGCGTTAAGAAGTATGATAGGAGTTAAATTGAGTGACAGGATAAGAAGTAGTGAGATAAGGAAACGTTGTGGTCTGAAAGAAGATGTAGTGACAAAATTGAGAAAGGTATGCTGTGATGGTTTGGCCATGTCAGAGAATGAATGAAGAACGATTGACGAAAAAGTGTATAAAGCGAGTGTGAATGAAAGTGTTGGAAGGGTAGACCTAGGCGGACTTTTCTAGACCAAATCAGGATGTCTTGAAAAGGCCAGGTCAAGAGTACCTAAACCGAAGAGCACGTATGAAGGGAATAATGAAATTGGACAAAGCAAGTGGAAAGAAGTGGTCTCTGCCTACCCCTACGGGAAAGAGGCGTGATTATACGTATGTAATATAAATATAGATATATAACATTAAGTACACCGCTATTGAGTCAACCTTCTTTTTTTGTCACTTTTGTTTGTTTACGTTTAAGAAGTTTGAGTTACAGTTTTTGAAAGCCGATAAGATTGTAGATGAATAGAAACAATAATAATCACATTTAGATATTTATTTAGTTTTGTATAGCTCTTTGTTTCTAAGGGATCATGAAAAAGTGTATTTACTGCCAAGAAATTTGGTTTTATGAATGAAAAAAAGTAAGTTTTTATTTTATTTTTATGTTCTCATAATCTATATAACATGCTCTTCTTAAAATGAACCAAAATTATAAATATAATCATTATAATAATTCTACTTTTTCACTCGCAAACATTTGCTAAAAGTTCAACCATAAACAGTTTAGACGCGTGTTTTTTAACCTCATGTTCAAAATTTATTTGAAAAAATATTATAGCGTCTTCTTTAAAAAAAAATTATACAATCATATAGATATAACATTTAGAAATAATATTTTTTTATGAATATTCATACATTCAATAAACTATATATAAAAAGCTAAATATCTCAGAAGGTAGATCTTATTTGAAATCTTGACCGTTATAAATTGTTCGCGTAGGTGTTTTGATTTTCCTTTTTTATCAATTGAAACACAAAAATTTACTGTTGTTGTAACTTAAATCATTCAAAAACATCATCTAGTAAAGATCATTAACATTTCTTACCAGTTTTTGAGAGAAAATCCAACAAAAATCACAAACACAAAAATAAAACAATTACGCAACTAACAGCACCAACTACCCGAAAGTGACTGTCTATAATTTTTTAATTTGTCTATGTAACCGAGTGAGTATAATACGTGGGAATACTCTTTAGTTCGTTCACAATCGAATGAAATAGTTTTTAATTGAAAATATACTTTATTTTTATGTTAATTAAGACGAAAATAACAGCGCGGTGTAGCTGCGTGAATTAACGTCCATGGTACTCAACGGTTATTTAATAGGTACGTGAATTCTATAATAACATCTGGAACGGTAGGTGAACGTAAATGTAAATTGAAAGTTAAAATTAAAGTCCGTAAAATTAGTTTTATTCAATCATTTCCTTTCTTATGTTAGCCGTATGAGTCTTTGAATTACTTATAATTAAGAAAACGTAATGTTGTTAAAGGAGTGAAATTCCTAAAATCCTTCTTTCTCAGTTAATTAATCCTTGTTTTACAAACTTTGTTACATACCAGTCCCGAGTTTCCAACATTGTATCTAATGGATATTGTCTTAATTATTTTACTTCTTACAATAATGTTTTTTCTTTATTCCTTTGAATATATACTGGATGTTACAAAACTACCCGTAAACAGAAACAGAAACAGAAACAGAATTTTGTATATTTTGTATGTTTATTATCGTAAAGCCGAAAGGATACGGGTTCGCGAGCACGATTTAAATTGCTATCTGCAAGGCCTACGCATAACATCATATCGTAATATTGCGAGTTAGAAAAGCATCGTTATTTTGCAAAAAATGTTGGAAAATAAAACTCGAAACAGTTATAGGATATCGATTAGAAGATTTGAAATTGACAACATATTTTTTTTCCAACTTGACATTTTTTGAAGCCAGTACTTGAGTATAATGACATCCTTGTATTGAGGTAGCAAACATTTATGAATGAAAAATAGAAAAACTATTAAATTAGACAATTATTAAGTAAAATGATGACATGACTGAGCTTACTAGGGTTGACAAAATTTTTGGCTTTGATAATTAATTATATTTTTACGGAGTATTTTGTAACACGTTGTATAGCTTTCTAATTTCAGAAATAAAGGGACGTAGAAATAGTTATATTTCATTATTTACTTTTGCAAGGGTATCCTTTATATAACTGACTCGTCATATGTAAAAGCAGTAAAATTCTTGAAATCCTTCATTCTTAGTTAATTAATCCCTGTTCTACAAACTTCGTAAGGACTGGCAGTCCTAAGTTTCCAACATCGTATTTAATGGATATTGTCTTAATTATTTTACTTCTCACAATAATGTTTTTGCTTTATCCCTTTGAATAGCTTTTAAATCGCGGAAATAAAGTGACGAAGAAGTAATTATATTTCATTATTTACTTTTGCATTATATTCTAACTCGTCATTAGTAAATGCAAAATATTTAATTGTTCAGATAGCTTTCCGGGAACGACACGGCGCAACTTTTGATGATTTGTTAATTAGTTTTAATTTAAGGAGGCATCTGTGCAAGTGCAATGTACCCACGACCAACACGATACGAATTGCAGTCTTCAGGAGTCTCAAGACGCCGTTCCGAAATTATATTAAAAGTATTGATTGATAAGTATATCCACAATGTGCATCATTAGTAAATGCAAAATATTTAATTGTTCAGACAACCTTCCGGGAACGTCACGGCGCAACTTTTGGTGATTTATTGATGAGTTTTAATTTAAGAAGAGGCATCTGTGCAAGTGCAATGTACCCATAACCAACACGACACGACTTGCAGTCTTCAGTAGTCTCAAGACGCCGTTCCGAAATTATGTTAAAAGTATTGATTGGTAAGTATATCACAATGTGCATCAGTAGTAAATGCAAAATATATAATTGTTCAGACAACTTTCTGGAAACGTCACGGCGCAACTTTTGGTGATTTGTTGATTAGTTTTAATTTAAGAAGAGGCATCTGTGCAAGTGCAATGTACCCGTAACCAACACGACACGACTTGCAGTCTTCATTAGTCTCAAGACGCCGTTCCAAAATTATGTTAAAAGTATTGATTGATAAGTATATCACAAGCTAGAAAAAGATTTGAAAACAATTTTTGGTTCTGAAACCACCTTGTTGCTCGAGTGTGCTCGAGTGCATGACTTTATGGGACAAAATATATTCAGATTAGGATTTCTCGTCAGAGAAATTTCTGTGACTTACGTCAACAAGTGTTTGGTTTTTGATTTAAAACTAACAATTACAGCATGAAAATAATAGCAATATCTTTTAGCAGAACATGTAGGGGTGATATATAATATTTTAATAGCAATATATTTTAGCATATTATGTAGAGATAGATTAAAATTTCCCATAATTTACTGAATTTTAAATAAATTGCAAAGAAGCTTGGAATACTCAAATTATTTATATAATTTGTCACATTTCTGACACAAGGCTCTGAGTTTTGTGCTTTATAATTTAATTTTCATTTTAGTTATTTAATTTCACAGAATCAGATTAATCAACTAATTGTAATATATTGTAGCGGCGCCACCACATATTACAATAATTATCACCACCCCAATTCATCTCAATGTGGGATATGCCAAAAAGACCTTATGATATAACAACAATCTAGTTAACGCCATTACGTAAAATACCCAGATCAGCGACAAGAAACACCGTCAAAGGTGCAAAACATCTGTAATGAAATGAAATGAAATATGTCACTGGACTGTAAACTTTTATGCCTTACAAGCGTGACGATTCAGAGAATGCCTACGGTGGGTGAAGCCCATTTCCATCGGTGAACTTTAAGGAACTGATGATGATGAAGAAGAACAATCTTATTATAGTTTACAAGTTAATAGAATTTGTATTTTGAAATTCTGGCCCCAAAAATATCCCTTTCTTTTTTCCTTCTAGTCAAACACAATTTTATTTTTTCTATGCTAACTTTGATGACACCCATTTACATCGCTTTATAAGTACTTATGTGATAATTTCCTTCAAAAGATTTCATGTTTGCTCATTAATCTCATCGGCGATGTAAAACAAAATAATAAGTTAAGGAAATACCTACGTGTATCCGATTGGCGTAAAAAGTCACTAATACTAATGTTAACAAACCCTAATTTCAATAAATTAAACGTAACGTATATCCTCATTTCTGAGAGGGAATTTCAGCAGCTTCTACAGTCGCTATTCGCCAGTTACCTGCAACATTTTCCGTCGACAAAAATAGCTGCGAGTTGCTCCAACGAAAATAGCGCGACGACACGGGAAGTTATCGGTAGCAGTATTAAAATTTTTCAATTTTTATTACAAGTTATTTAAGCATTTTATAGATTTCAAATATGAATTTATATAAACTTATTGAAATTTGTTTCATAATACAAGCTATAGCACTAACTCTCAAAGTGGTGGAAAGATGAATTAATTACAAGAGCCATTATAGTAGCCACACTCTAATTAATCGATGACAAGATAGTTAAGTTTCGGGAGCGGTGCTGAAGCTTTTTAAAAAGAACTAAATATGTCTCAATAACATTTATTATTATTACATTACAATAATGTATTAAAACTAATTCAGTGCAATACTGACTTCCTTGACTAACTGATTACATGACTACGATGAGTTCTATAATGAATCTTATTCTAAATGCAAGGGCTTTTATAGGATGGTCAAAATAAGTATGTTGACCGAAAGTATGACGCCTTGGTTTGACCAGCTATAACAATTATACAATGGAGTCAGTGTCTTCTGTAACGTTACACTTCATAACATGTTTCAGTAATCCAATATCAAAAGCTTAATCGGCACAATTCGTGGTCAACATGTTATTGGAAAATTATGGCTACTTGCAATTATCATGTTTACGAGTAATCTAATATCAAAGCTTAATCAGGACAATTTGGGATCAACAGGTATTAAGGCTATTTCCAGACTGCATAACTAGATACACAAAACCACAACACCAATATGCGTCATTCATATTCCATAGGAAGATTCTAAAATGCTTCAATGAATCCTAAAAGAATTAAAACAATCAGGCCAAAGCCTCAAAATAAATTTTACCGACATATTCACACCTTATTACCTACACACAAGAACACACGACCTTTATAGAAATTAATGCTTAAATTTACAAAAAAAGTACCTATAACATAAAAAATGTCTACGATTGAAAGCAATAATGTAAAAACATTTAATCGTGCAATAAATTAATCGCGTCACAAATATCTCTTTCGCCTTTTATTTTAATTAAAACACTGAGCGAGTTAAAAAAACACATAATTTAGGCTTTATAGCCAGTAATAAAAGAAATGCAATTGTAATACCTTGCCGTAGTAAAACAAAAGTCTTGTTATAATTTATTAGGCAAGGAACTTCCTATATTTCAAGTGCTAAAATTATTTTATTGGCCAGGAGCTGAGCGCTTTATTATATTGAAGCAGCCTAAGTTCGATTCCAGTTTTGCCCTGAACTTGATTTCATTTGTTGATTTATCACGTGCTCTTCGGTAAAGGAAAACACCATGAAGATACCTACAGATCCGATAAATAAAAATATTTCTCAAATCGGAAATCTGCGGACTGCTAAGGTAGCATAGTAAGCTTTTGCCAACTTCAATTCACTCGCAGGAATGAAATCCTGCCTTAGGATACATTTAACGAATTGAGTTTGTTTTACAGAGCAATATAGAGAATTGCGTGTATATAGAGTTTCGATATTTTTAAATCTTACATGTAAATAGTTTTCACCACACAAGCAATGCAAAATACGTAAATTTACCGCTAGCATATTTTACAAACAAAATGGATTTTGAGAACAATTTTAGGTATTATATAAACACTTTATACAACACTATGCTTTTGTATTTCCATTAAAATATAGCGGCATTAAAATAGAGTAAGTAAATCAAGAAATACAAATATATATTATTATAATAATTAAAAATTAAAAACTTTGTACAACCGACTTCAATAAATATTATTAAGGATAACTCAAAAACTATTGGCCAGACCTTGATCAAATTTATATGGGACCATATGAGAAGCACCAGCTTTCAAATAAAAAATCATCGAAATCGGTTCACGTAGAACAAAGTTATGAGGTAACACACATAAAAAAAACATACAGTCAAATTGAGTACCTCCCCTCATCCTTTTGAAGTAGAGAAAGTCCGTTGCGTTGCTTAGTACATTTTTGCGGTTTTCGCATATCCTTTAAATGTCATTAAATTCTTATTTATGTTATTTACTCTTATATAATAACTGAACAATGAAATTCAACATTGGGATTTTCGGTCAAGAAATTCTCAGTAGTAGCCCGGAGTTAGAAATCTGCCTGTGTTTTATCCCGTACTTCAGAAAGCACGTAATTGGTCCTGTACTTGATCTTTCTCCGGTCGTGTTGGATTGCCGTTCCATCGGTTTATGAGAGTGAGGAAATAGAGAGTGCATCTGTGTTAGAGCACACACTCGTGCACAATAATCCTGTCTTGCGCAGATGGCTAGTCTCGGATGAGACTGTGACCGAAATAATTAAATTGAAATTAAAGTAAAATTTATTCATTTGTTACAGACTATCAAAAGGCCACTGCTGAACAAAGATCTGCCCCATGTAGTCATAGCAAAATTATAATTTCATCGAATTTCTTGCCATTTCTCTCTAAACCGATTTAAACCAGAAACAGAAACAGAAATTGAATATCGATATTCAGGAAAATGTGATGTAATATGAATAACCTCTTTCGTCTCGTGTCTTGTTGAAAGCGGACGTGTCGCGGTCTGTTAAAATTAAAAACTAAATTAGTGCACTCGAATATAAACTGTTACGTCCTGAATATTACGCTCAGTTTTGCTGCGTAATTTATTTGTGACGGCGCGTGCTGCCAGCGAGTCACTCCCCCCGCAGCCCTCACTTGCGAGGAAGACAATTGCAATTTTTTGACTCCCTCTGGCCGGCGCGCCTAAGCTAATTACTATGAGCTATGCTACGAGTTGAATTGCTACGATGCTACGAGTACTGCCGCTGTAGACAACGCGGCTACGAAGAACTGTGCAGTGCTTCTAAGGCGTTTAGTGATATCAGTACATACTAGTAAAAAGCAACTTTGTTAACATAGAAATATGGATTCTGCACTGAATAGGTATTTATCGGACTCTGATGTTCACTCAATCTCTCAGCAAGATTTTACTCCACCTAACTTCGTTTCCCAATGCGGGAAAAAGAAAAGAGAAGACGAATTTATTTCAGAATTTGCGGAAATGAAGGCATTGATTACGGGGCCTTACAAGAAGAACAATTTAAGAAAAATACAGCTATATCAAAGGAAGTTCAGCATACCAATCACAACATTGAAAATTCTGTAGCATTTTTAACGGCGCAAAATGAAGAGCTTAGAAATAAAATAGAGCATACATAACCATGTTGAAGAACAAAGTTGAAAATATGCAAAAAGATAGGAGGAATGCCAACTTTGTGATCAAAAATGCACCAAAGAAAGAAAAGGAAACAAAAGAGGATCTCATTGACATGGTTGTATGCCTCTCTAAAAATATCGGTTGCGAACTAAGTAAAAATAACATTACTGATATATACAGAATCCGGGGAAAAAAGCTCTGTTCAAAACACTCCGATAATTGTGGAGACATCATCTGCTTTACTTAAAAATGAGGTTATAAAGCTGAGTAAAGCATTTAACATAAAACATAAAACTAAACTATGTACCAAACATCTCGGACATCGGACATCTGAAGACACTCCAATCTTTATTTCCGAGCAGCTGACGGCGAAGGCTGCCCGCTTGCACTTCCTCGCCCGAAATGTTGTTAAGATGAAATCGTACAAATTCTGCTGGACATCTTACGGTAAGGTTTACTTAAGAAAAGATGAGACGTCTCCCATTCTGCTGGTTAGTAACGAATCGCAAATTCATCAACTTCTAAACGCCACCTGACTAGTTATTATGTGCCTGGCAACTTGGTTTAATTTTTTCTATATTACAATCTTTTCTCAGAAAATTTCTAATTTATTCATAAGTTTAATTGTGGTTTTGTGGCGGCGCTGTTGTCGCGCCACAAGCGAAATATATCGAAGCCTAAATTGCGCTATCAAAGTTCCGAATTAAAAACAGTATATATAGAATAGCTCCGAGTTACCACTTGGAGCGTTGGCCGCTCCCCGGGCCGATCACCTTACCCGGCGGGAGATCTCCTTTTCTTTCTACGGCCACAGTTTATAACAAATTTACACACACTACATATTATGTTATAGAGGAGCTTTTATACAAATAATGTGACAAACGAGCACACAGTCCACCTGATGGTAAGTGGTTGCTGTGGACTATAGACATCTACATCTATCCTCGTTTGCGAATCAAAATGCAGATGCGTTGTTAGCCTTGAGGACTAAGATGGAATGCCTCTTTTCCAGTACAAAGGGTCTCCGGTTCTCTACACTCACCATACGAAACACAGCAGTAATAAGCTGCTATTTTACGCTGGTATTCTGTGAGAGTGTGGTCCTTTCCCACCCATTCGTGCTACAACTATATTATAAATATAGCTGCAGCTTGACTCTACCACGTACCAAAATTTTATTCATATAACTAATAAATATGCAAAAATTGTAAGAGCTGATTTTCTGCAAATTACTATCATAACCTTCGTATTGGCTATCGTAAATATTGTGATTATTAAATGGTTCATCCCATTAAAATATATATCTACCGGCTTATGACCCACCTGTCAAACAAAATTACCACCTAATTAATATTGTACTGATTTGTGTTTTATATACCTTTGAACATGCCTTGCTCTCTTAACGCATTAAATGAAATAGACGATACTCAAATTGCTTATGCAACAGAGTGTGACATCCAAAACCTTAGTAAACATAAAGATAAAATAAGTGATTTAACATTAATAACGCAGAATATTACGAGTGTCTTTAAAAAATTGATGATTTTCAAGTAACATTATCGGGCTTAAATTTTGAAGTCGACATATTAATTCTAATAGAATTTCGACTAGATCCTAATAAACCTATACCTATTATTGCTAATTATAGTATTTCTGCAACGACTTATAATAATAATCAAAATGACGGGGTAGTGATTTATGTTAGGAAGAATCTTAAAGTAAATATAAAAAAAAATTAAACTCGAACATGCATCTTGTTTGCAAGTTGAAACCATCGATAATATCATTCTTGGCATTTATCGCTCGCCCTCAAATAAAAATGCAACAAAATTTGTTGATTTCCTTAATAATCACTTGGATATAGTAAGATCACAAAAAAAACATTGCTTTTATAACCATACTGAACACCATAGTTACAGGCCATAGTACTGTTTTTTTTTTCTATCTAACCTAAAACAAAATCAAAATCAGTGCAAAACAGTAATGTATAATCTGGATAAATCTGTTGAAAATGTATTAAATAAAAATCTAAATTATTTATTATACTGTGATGATCCTAAATTCGTTGCAAAACAATTGATAATGAAACTCAGTAAAGCTAGAGTAAAGCAGATCACTGGGTGGTCTGTCCAATAATCGTAAAAAAGCTATTAAGCCATGGATTATTTTCGGTTTATTACGCTGTATCAAAAATAGAAATAAAATACAATCAAATCTTCGGAAAGACCCCAGCAACTAAATTTTGAAAATAACTTTTAAAAGGTATCGTAACTATTGCAACAATTTACTAAAAAAAAACTAAAACATAAATATGAAAGAGAACAATTGGCTCAAAATACTAAAAACTCAAAATTGCTTTGAAATACTATAAAAAAATTAATCGTTTAAAATAAACTAAAAAAACCTAACACTGAATTACTCAAAGATACTCCTATAAATTCAGTTAATCACGTCAATGATTTCTTCGCTAGTGTGGGAAAAACCTGGCTAACTCTATTCTCTTTGACAGCCCACCTCCTAATGCTAACAGTAACCTAAATAATTGTCAAAGTTCGTCATTTGTCCTTCTAGAAACTGACCACCAAGAAGTTGCTAGTGTACTTATGGGTCTTAAATCGGAAAGTGCTCCCGGTTGGGACAACATCTCCACAAAATTCCTCAAGCTATCATTTATCACCTAACAAATCTCTGCTTCAGGGAGGGAGTTTTTCCGTCACCTCTTAAACAATCAATTCTAACGCCGGTGTTTAAGGGTGGCAAGAGAGACGATATAAATAACTATCGGCCAATTTCTGTTTTACCGTCTATATCTAAAATTATCGCAAAGTTAATTAACACTCGACTCTTAAGATTTCTTAACAAATTCAATATACTATCTGATTCACAATTTGGGTTTAGGCAAGGAAAGCCCACAGATGATGCTGTCATAGCACTAACAACTCGAATCTCGGACTGCCTTGATAGTGGAAAAAAATGTTTAACGGTCTTTCTCGATTTAAAAAAGGCTTTTGATACAGTCTCCTTGCCCATCCTTTTATAAAAACTGAGAGTTACACCAATTAATTTGTTAAGAGATTACCTGTTTGGTCGAACCCAAAGAGTTAAAATTGATGATTATATAAGTGAGGACTTACGGATCTCCTTTGACGTTCCACAAGGCAGCGTTTTAGGCCCGACTTTATTCATTATGTATATTAACGAGCTTTGTAATATGAATATTGATGATGGTGGTCTCGTGTTCTCATATGCTGATGATACTGCACTGCTTCTTATGGGGACTTCTTGGGATTCACTTTTTAAACTTGCACAATCCGGGTTATTGTAAGTGTTTAATTGGCTCCAATCAAACTTGCTTACATTAAATATTACCAAAACAAACTATATATGCTTCTCCAATAGTAAAAAAACTCATCCAAACCTAAATCTAAAACTGAAAATACATAAATGCAATAACCAAAACATACATAACTGCAATTATCCTGAAATAGAGAGAGTCAACACCACCAAGTACCTAGGAATAATACTTGACCAACGATTATCTTGGCATCCTCACATAGATTTCATTAATAACAAAATTAGAAAGTTTATATGGATTTTTAAATCTTTAAGATATATTACCACTAAAAAGCTTATCAATCAGATATATGTTGCATTGGTACAGTCAGTCCTGGGATATTGTATCCACATATGGGGTGGAGCTTCAAAAACAAAATTTCTTGAAGATGAGAGGGCGCAACCTTGCTATATATTCTAAGCCGTACAGATTTCCCACAGCTGAACTCTATCAATATAGTGAATTATTATCAGTGAGAAAGTTATATATATTACAAACTGTTCGAAAACTCCTCAGGTCTTTACCATTTAATTCTAATAAACTAAATAAAAAAAGAAACAGGTTTGTTGTAAAATTTCAAATAACTAAAACTATATCAGCCAAACGACACTACAAAATACAATCAGCTCACCTATACTGGGTGGCGCTTAGGTTATCACGTTAAATAGCACAGCAGTTAATACAAGTTGATATATGTCTGTTAAAATAATAAAATAAACAATAATGAAAGAAAATAAAAAATGCATTTTTCAAACAAAATAAATAGAGTAAAAAATTTACAAGAAATAAATCATCCTGGATAATATTAGTTTACTGACCTGAAGTGACCTGTAAAAGCGGCAACGCCGCACAGTGCTCACGCGACATTGACATAGGTAATTATAATACCTACACTTGCCCATGCGTAGGGCGATGCTAATCCGATGTTATCAACGAATCACAAATTTAATGGTATTGTTGGCATCCAAATAATCACTTTAATCTTGAAATCACTCAAGTTTAATAATCAAAACAAATCAAAATTTAAAAAAAAAATCATATCAATCTATTCCGATCACGTAAAATTGATACGAGGCATCTTAAATTTAAAAAAGTTAAGACGTTAAAAAAAAAGCGTGCAATTGCACGGGCTGTCACATCACTAAGTTATTAAATATGATTATCTAGCGTATTATTAACGTGTCCTGTCACAAATAATAAATACAATACAGTAAAAGAAAAAATCTTATCACAACTATTATTGCAATAACGTGTCTATCACAAACAAATTAAGAAACTTATTAAAATGTCCACAAAACAAAAAAAAAAAAACAACAATTAAAAATCAAAGGATGTGTACGCGAAAAACGAAAATTAGGTCAAGCGACTCATGAACTATCCCCAAGGACGCCGGCGTCGGACTAAGTGACTTACTTTCTTACTAATCGTCGCACGCGCCAGAGAAATATGAATTTCGACACCCCGTCCCATTTCTTGTCGCTTTGCGCATAGAGAATTATGCCTTAACTCCTTTATTTTAAGTAGATTTTTCGCTTGAACTTGTTTTCGCACACCCGCAGCGCGCGGTCCCTTTGTTTTTAATTTCGCGCATAAAATTATGCCTTAAACTGTTAGCCGTAAGAACATTTTTTGCTTGATTTTTTACTTTATTTGAGTAATTCGGATTGGCAACGTTTAAACTAGGTATCTTCGCCTTCAAAGACCATGGGTCTTTGACCTTCTACTATTTATCAGGTGATATCTGTATGCATTTACATGATGTTGTTTAATATTAAAACGAAAAAAATGCTACCACGACTAGAATGTTAATTATTATATTTTTTTTTAGTTGTGTATGTTTAAAGAACTTTATGTAGGATACGTCTTTTCATTTAATGTGATAACTTCATCGTCACTCGGTATAATAAAATTAATAAACGCATTGAAATATACCTTTTAAAATTAAGAGATTGTAAAAATAAATTAATTGATTGGTTGCAGCCACTAGTTATACTGACACAGAAGATCTTCTCTCAATGTGAATTGGTGGTTGTATGATTTATAATTTACAGCCACTGGTTTATGCGACAGTTGTAATTATATAAATTATAAATAAAATACAATCAAATCTTCGGAAAGACCCCAGCAACTAAATTTTGAAAATAACTTTTAAAAGGTATCGTAACTATTGCAACAATTTACTAAAAAACTAAAACATAAATATGAAAGAGAACAATTGGCTCAAAATACTAAAAACTCAAAATTGCTTTGAAATACTATAAAAAAATTAATCGTTTAAAATAAACTAAAAAAACCTAACACTGAATTACTCAAAGATACCCCTATAAATTCAGTTAATCATGTCAATGATTTCTTCGCTAGTGTGGGAAAAACCTGGCTAACTCTATTCTCTTTGACAGCCCACCTCCTAATGCTAACAGTAACCTAAATAATTGTCAAAGATTGTCATTTGTCCTTCTAGAAACTGACCACCAAGAAGTTGCTAGTGTACTTATGGGTCTTAAATCGGAAAGTGGTCCCGGTTGGGACAACATCTCCACAAAGTTCCTCAAGCTATCATTTATCACCTTACAAATCTCTGCTTCAGGGAGGGAGTTTTTCCGTCACCTCTTAAACAATCAATTGTGACGCCGGTGTTTAAGGGTGGCAAGAGAGACGATATAAATAACTATCGGCCAATTTCTGTTTTACCGTCTATATCTAAAATTATCGCAAAGTTAATTAACCCTCGACTCTTAAGATTTCTTAACAAATTCAATATACTATCTGATTCACAATTTGGGTTTAGGCAAGGAAAGCCCACAGATGATGCTGTCATAGCACTAACAACTCGAATCTCGGACTGCCTTGATAGTGGAAAAAAATGTTTAACGGTCTTTCTCGCTTTGAAAAAGGCTTTTGATACAGTCTCCTTGCCCATCCTTTTACAAAAACTGAGAGGTAGACCAATTAATTTGTTAAGAGATTACCTGTTTGGTCGAACCCAAAGAGTTAAAATTGATGATTATATAAGTGAGGACTTACGGATCTCCTTTGGCGTTCCACAAGGCAGCGTTTTAGGCCCGACTTTATTCCTTATATATATTAACGAGCTTTGTAATATGAATATTGACGGTGGTCTCGTGTTCTCATATGCTGATGATACTGCACTGCTTTTTATGGGGACTTCTTGGGATTCACTTTTAAACTTGCACAATCCGGGTTATTGTAAGTGTTTAATTGGCTCCAATCAAACTTCCTTACATTAAATATTACCAAAACAAACTATATATGCTTCTCCAATAGTAAAAAAAACTCATCCAAACCTAAATCTAAAACTGAAAATACATAAATGCAATAACCAAAACATACATAACTGCAATTATCCTGAAATAGAGAGAGTCAACACCATCAGGTACCTAGGAATAATAATTGACCAACGATTATCTTGGCATCCTCACATAGATTTCATTAATAACAAAATTAGAAAGTTTATATGGATTTTAAATCTTTAAGATATATTACCACTAAAAGCTTATCAATCAGATATATGTTGCATTGGTACAGTCAGTCCTGGGATATTGTATCCACATATGGGGTGGAGTCAAAACAAAATTTCTTGAAGATGAGAGGCGCAACCTTGCTATGTATTCTAAGCCGTACAGATTTCCCAAAGCTGAACTCTATCAATATAGTGAATTATTATCAGTGAGAAAGTTATATATATTACAAACTGTTCTAAAACTCCTCAGGTCTTTACCATTTAATTCTAATAAACTAAATAAAAAAAGAAACAGGTTTGTTGTAAAATTTCAAATAACTAAAACTATATCAGCCAAACGACACTACAAAATACAATCAGCTCACCTATATAATAAAATTAATAAACGCATTGAAATATACCCTTTAAAATTAAGAGATTGTAAAAATAAATTAATTGATTGGTTGCAGCCACTAGTTATACTGACACAGAAGATCTTCTCTCAATGTGAATTGGTGGTTGTATGATTTATAATTTACAGCCACTGGTCTATGCGACAGTTGTAATTATATAAATTATAAGCAAAAATTCAATGATGTTTATATTATCGAAGGTTAAAATATTTATATTTGTTTTAAACTACTGAATTGTTTTAGTGTGGAAGAAATCGGAGATTATATCCCTCCCAGATTACCTCTGTACTTAAATTTTATAAAAGTTATTTTAAAATATTGTCAGCTCGGGTTCCCTAATCCATGTAATACTATGATTTTTAACAACAGTTTTTCTTTTTATCTACTTGTTTTAAACTGCGATCTGGTAAAAATATGAATTCTAGATTTCAGGCTCGAAACATCCAATGTTTAGTATGTAAGCATCATGAAAGGGCGGAGCTGCATGCCACAAGGCCACAATAAAATATATATATATATATATATATATATATATATATATATATATATATATATATATATATATATATAGTTTCAATGAAATAAATATTTATTGATTTTTTTGAATGACTTGCAAGCACTTTTAATACATACTTGAAAGAAGTCAATAGCTTTTTGACGGGAGTAGACAATTACCCTCTATCGTTTATATTATGTGTATATTATTATTGGTATAATTTGTAATTATGGAGCCACACGCAAGTGTCAGTAACAATCCAAGAGCAAGTCTTATCTGACACTATTCCGATAATATCCCGGACGTCAGTCTGAGCGAGTTTAGAATGGCTCTCCAGCACCTAAAAAACGGTAAGTCCCCGGGCGAGGATGGAATTACAGCGGAGCTTCTGAAAGCGGATGGAAAACCGGTACTTGAAGTCCTTCAGAAGCTCTTTAATTCCGTCCTCCATGATGGCACTACTCTAGAGGCGTGGAGCAGAAGTGCGGTGGACTTGTTCTTCAAGAAAGGCGACAACGCTCGCTTGAAGAACTACAGACCGATTTCCTTCTGAGCCGCGTCTACGTGCTGTTTTCGAGAGTCATTACGAATCGTCTCGCACGCAGACTCGACGACTTCCAGCCTCCCGAACAAGCCGGTTTCCAAAAAGGCTATAGCACCATAGACCACATACATACCCTTCGTCAAATTGTACAGAAGACCGAAGAGTACAATCTGCCACTTTGTCTTGCGTATGTGGACTATGAGAAAGCCTTTGATTCCGTCGAAATTTGAGCGGTGCTGAAGTCCCTTCAGCGGTGCCAAGTGGACTGTCGGTATATCGAAGTGCTGAAGTGTTTGTACAGAAGGGCTACGATGGCTATCCGAGTACAGAAACAGAGTACGAAACCTATCCAACTGCAGAGAGGTGTAAGACAGGGTGACGTAATATCCCCGAAACTCTTCACCGCTGCGTTGGAAGACGTTTTCAAGCTACTCGACTGGAAAAAATACGGTATTAACGTTAATGGCGAGTACATCACTCACCTACGATTTGTCGACGATATAGTCCTTATGGCAGAATGGCTGGAGGACCTAAGCACTATGCTCAATGACCTCAATAGTGTCTCCCAACGCCTATCCGTCTTAAGATGAACATGGACAAAACAAAAATCATGTTTAACATCCATGTCACACCTATGCCGGTAGTTGTTGGGAGCACTAAGCTCGAAGTTGTTGACGAATATGTTTACCTGGGACAACTAATCCGACTAGGTAAGTCCAACTTTGATCGAGAGGTCAATCGACGGCTTCAACTCGGCTGGGCAGCGTTCGGGAGATTACGACGCATCTTCTCGTCAGACATACCTCAAAACCTAAAAAAATAAATATGTAGCAAGGTAGGTCATAGATAAATAAATATGTAGCAATTAGAAGTTAATCTGTCATTGTCATCATTCATCATTACTATTATTATATGCCATAGACATTATATCCCCTTATCCCCGTAGAGTTTAAAAACTCTTTGATTCCAAGCCACAAAAGGCACAGATGTCTAAAACATACTGCCTATTAATGTATAAGTTAAATATGAACAAATTGTATAAGTTGTTATCGCCGTGATTTGCATGCAACATTTTATGTTTTACTTATTTAGTGAATAGTTATTATTATTTCTTAGTTAACTTTTTATAATTTTCTTTTGTTTCCAATCAAAGTATTACCAGCGTGTTAATTTGGGCGGTTTTCAATTGTAGTGTTAATAATTATATAACATATTGGTGAAGCAGTGTAGCCCAGTATGAGTAATTAATCATTAAGTTATCATTAAGATGTCTAATTTTTCATGCTGTGTAAACAGTCAACTGGTGGGATGGTATTTTGTGAGATTCCTAAATAGTTTAAAATTTTTAGCTATTAGTATTATAGCAACTTTATTTTAAATTTTATGTATATATAAATATATATTTATGATATAAATTATTTATTAATCTATTGCATATAATAATGTCTGATACCGATTCATTTCATTCATTTAACAGTTCTGATTCGTCATTCTTATCGTGTAACGATTCTATAAACATTTCTAATACCTTATATACACAGTTAAAAGAAACTTTTCAATCTAACAATAAATCTTTTAATATCTGTCATATTAACGCTCAAAGTATTCCGAGTCACTTTTCTGAGCTTGAAGCATCTTTTAACAAAGTTCTTCTATCTATCTTCTATCTTTTAAAGAAAGTTGGCTGAAGTCAAGTCTTCACTCGGCTTTTTATCCACTTCCGGGTTTTGTACTAATTAGAAATGACCGTGTTCGTAAAAGGGGAGGCGGTGTTGCCATTTACCTACACTCGTCATTTTCACATGAAATTATTTTAGCTTCACCTTCCCTTTATTCAGATTCTCCGGAGTTCTTGTTCTTAAAAGTCAGTGTTAGAGGCGTAAGGGTGATTCTTGGAGTAGTGTATTGTCCTCCTTCCATTGACTACTTCGCCACTTTAGAAACGGCTCTCGAAAAATTGTCTCTGAATGTGCACACTGCATAATCATGGGTGATTTTGACACCGACCTCTTGATAAATTCTAACCGTTCCCAAAAACTTCGTACAATCATTGAGTCAGTCAATCTCCACATTCTTCCTTCAGGGGCAACACATCATAATTTCGATTCCAAGGACTCTTTGATTGACCTTATTATTACAGCTTCTGCTGATCATGTGATATCACATGGTAAGTGTTCCGCTCCAGGATTCTCGCGTCACGACCTCATTTATGTTGCATACAAGCTAAAATCTCCTAAATCGTTGCCTACATTTATACACTTGCGCAACTTTTCTAAAATAAATTTGGATCAACTAAAAAGTGATGCTTCTAATTTAAATTTTGATCAATTAAAATTATCAACGACTGTCGATGATATGTTATCCATATTTAATAATAAAATAATTAGTCTATATAACACCCATGCTCCTGTACGTAAAGTTAGACTTAAACATCAACCTTCTTCTTGGATGACTGAGGGAGTTCGGATGGCGATGACAAGGCAGAACAGGGCTTTTCAGCGTTTCAAAAGAGAGCGTACGGAAGATAATTGGATATGTTTTAAGAAAGCTAGGAACAGATGCAATCAGATGGTGCGTAACGCCAAACGCCGTTATATCCAAAATAATATAATTAATTCTTCGCCAGCTAATGTCTGGAAGTTTCTTAGGTCAATTGGCGTGGGTGAGGTGGAGCCTACTCTGGAGTGCGCCTCTTATTTGTCTTGTGATGACATTAATTTCCACTTTGCTTCTGCTCCTGTTATGGACACTACTGTACGAATAGATAGCCTATTTAGCTTCTATCCAATCTCCTCAAATTCCTTCTTTTCAATTTTCTCCAGTTCAACAGGATGATATTAAAAAAATTGTTATAGCCATTAAATCCAAGGCTGTGGGTTGTGATGAAATCAGTAGAACTATGATAGTCAATATACTGGAGTATGTACTACCTGCACTTACTCTCATTATTAACTTTTCGCTGGATTCAGGTCAGTACCCAAATGTCTGGAAAAAGGTTTTCATACGCCCTTTTCCCAAAATATCGAATCCCACATTACCTAATCACCTTCGTCCTGTATCTATATTGCCCTTTCTATTCAAAGTTCTGGAAGGCTGCGTACATAAGCAAGTCTCCAATTTTGTATTTAAAAATAATCTAACGATTATCAGTCTGGGTTTCGTCTTGGTCACAGCACCACTACAACATTACTCAAAGTTACGGAAGACATCAAACAAGTTATGGAAAAGAAGAAAGTTACTGTAATTGTGCTTGTTGACTTTTCTAATGCTTTTAACGCAGTGGATCATGATATCCTTTTATCTATCCTGTCCTATTTAACCCATTCAATGCCAAGTGAATTGTAAGATGCATCTCTGTAAGCAGTTTTTGGTAATGAATGTACTACAGTGGCCATAAATTTTAAGTGTTTTAATTATTTGTAATTAAGTATTATATGTAAGTTTTGATAATATTTTTAACAGAACTTTGTTTGTTTAAAAAAAAGCATTTTCACGGCGGCTTGTACTTGGCCTACGGAGCTATGAGCGGCCAAACACACGGCGCCGTGTATTTGTTTGTTTTTTTTACATTATGTGATGTTTTAATTGTGTTTTTTTGTATTAAATTATTTATATTAAAGGATATTACAAATTAAACAAATTAAATAGTCACCATAAGTTTAATTGCAGATATAAATACAAACTATTTTAAAAACAAGAATTATGAAATTATAAATGCAGTTCAAAGAAACATTCTATGCATAGGCCTGGCTTTCCAATGCAGCTCTTACATTCATACAAAGTGGCAACTCGGTTCTTCTTTTCTCTACACCCTTTACATTCTTTTCTTACAACTTCTGTGATAGTTCTTGTCTTGTTGTCCTCTTTTTTTTGACGCGTCTTAACGTTCTCAATTTTGGTTAAAATATGTTTAGTTGACATCTTTTCAACTATTTGTGGTGGTTTTGGTAATAATTTTTCCAAAATATATAAACGGAAATCATATAGATTCATTTTGCTATTCATACTAAATTTATTATATAAGTGGAACGCATTATTTAAACTCATCTGTAGTGTGTGGAAAAATATCTTCTTATACCATCGCATGGTTTTCCTTTCACAAGGGTAATATGAAAGCATTTGGTCCTGCAAATCCACACCAGACATAAAATTGTTGTAATGTATAATTGCTGATGGTTTTACGAGAACAGTGCCTCTTTTGTTGATGGTTTCCATCATTTCGTTATCGTGCTCTGTCGATATATAAAGCACGTATCGCTTGTCTTTCCATTTGCCTATATGTACACCATTTAAAAACAATGACTTATTTTCTCCTTTACGCAACGTGACAGTACCAAGTTCTATTGGATTACCTTTTCGATTCTTATTTAAAGTACCCGTACAGTATGTTTGGCGATTTAATAGTTTGACAGCTAAATCATACGAGTTATAGTAATTGTCCATATAGACACTGTGTCCTGAGTCCAATTTCTCTTCAAGTAGCTTCAAAACTATTTTTTGAGTGTGCCCTACTCCAGACGTATCATCACCTGCACCACCGTATATTTGAAATTTGAGTACTGTGCCATCTGGTTCTGCAAGTACGTATAACTTCACTCCATACTTATGGCGCTTAATTTTAATGTATTGCCTAAACTGGAGACGTCCACGCCATAACACCATCGCTTCATCCAGAGAAAGCTTTTTGCCTGAGTAATAGATATCATTCATTCGATTGTTAAAATGATCTACTATCGGACGAATTTTGGCCAGTGGATCTTCTTCATTTGTTTCAGATGAAAAATGGAGGCAACGCAATATTAACATAAAACGGTTACGAGACATATATTGTGTTACATATATTGTGCAAAACAAGGAATATTAAATAGTCAATGCTTTTTCCAGTAATCGCTGAGTCGATTTAGCCGGATTGTACCTGTGTGAAGAACTAACCCAAGAAATGTTGATAATTCAGCTCGTGTTATGTCTTTCCAGGATGTTATTCGCGAGTGTTCTTTAACACCAGGTGCATTCTGTACTCGAATGGCATTAGCATTAGTTTCATGCACTATTAAATCTAGAATATTTTCGTCTACTAGTAACTGGAATGCCTTAAATGGATCAGATGGAGCTGGAACTAACAATTCCTGGGTTTTGGTGAAATCTATAACTTTCATTGTCCCTTGTGTACTCCAAAAAGATGTAGCTCCTTCCTCAGATGGTTGGTTATCTAGCCTTTCAACTCTAGTTTGTGAAGTTTCGACTGAAGCTGGTGACCTTAGCGGCAAGTTTTCGATATCTTCACTGGGAATGTTGATCGATAAGGCATCGGACATTAGCATAGATACTGATGGTGTAATAGAATTATTTAATAAATTATTCGGTATATCAGATAGCTCACCAAAATCTTGAATGATAGATGGCGAGGTTGCCATGTGCCGATCTGGAGACATTGGACGGTTAAATGTCTCCTCGGGTTTTGAAATCTTCTGACGACTTGATGACTCAAATATGTCCAAACGTTTGTGTTTGATACGACGGCTAGAATCAAAAATACTATCGCAACTATCGTCGCTAACCTCCGCTTCATAGTCCTCTTCATCTTCATCACCACATTGAGAGAATTCAGCTTCCACACTTGAGCACTCAAAGTCATCCAGACTACTGTTGGCACTATAAATACGGCCTCGTTTAGCCCGAGAACCCGAAGTTAATACGCTACCAGAGCGTTTAGAAGGACCTGGCTTGTCAGTCATTTTACTATAAAAAAGTGTATTTTTCAAACGACTGTATTTTACAAAATAATTGCGCGAACCCTAATCCAACACTTGATTTTAAAAGATAGTTTCTTTACGCGTATGGCCACGAGCGTCATGTAAAGTTATCGCAACGGCCGGAGCGGTACTGATGCATAGAAAAAACACAGTCACAAACCACGGCGCCGTGTGTCTGGCTCCCCGCTCTTCCACGGCGCCGTGTACTCGGCTATATACATCTCCACGGCGCCGTGTAGTTGGCATTGAATGGGTTAAGATTTGCACCCTCAGTCTTGGATTGGTTCTCTTCATATCTTCGTGGGCGTCAGCAGTCTGTGCATTTGGGACAGAAGAGTTCCAAGTGGGCTAGTCTTGATGCTGGTGTACCGCAAGGCGGTATAATTTCTCCATTAATTTTCTCAGTTTTTATAAACTTGATCACATCTATTCTGAACTGTTCGTACCATCTGTATGCTGACGACCTCCAAATTTACTTGCAATCATCTATTGAAGAGCTCCATGACGCTATTAGAATGTTAAATCTGAACTTGGAAGCTGTAAAAGAATGGTCTAGGCGTTTTGGAATATCAGTTAATCCAACGAAGTGTCAAGCTATAATCGTAGGTAGCTCGAGAATGTTGTCCAAAATTGATGTGGCAAGCCTACCTGCTGTCTATTACAGTGATATACTGATATCGTTCTCTTCCTCTGTAAAAAATCTTGGCCTGTATATGGATAACACAATGAACTTGTGTACGCGTGTCACCGAAATCAGCCGCAAAGTCTTTGCCACCTTACGATCCCTCTATCGTTTGAAGAACTTTCTTCAGACGAATCCTCTATCGTCTGAAGAACTTTCTTCCAATCAAGACTAAGCTAACTCTTGCGCAAACACTTATAATGCCTATTATTGATTACGCAGATGTGTGCTACCCAGATTTGAACCAAAATCTTCTTAACAAGCTAGAGCCTCTTCTCAATAACTGTATTAGATATATATTTGGTCTCCGAAAATATGATCACATCTCTCATTATCGTGAACGCCTGAAATGGCTCACTATCCGACAAAAACTTATTCTTTTCTCAATTTTGAATAATCCAACTTCTCCAACATATCTCAAAGACAAATTCCAATATCTCTTTTCAACTCATGATAAGGTTCTTCGCTCCTCATCTAATCATGAGATCAGTATTCCATCTCATTTCACTGGATTCACCAACAATTCCTTTATTATTCAGGCAACACAACTCTGGAACTCCTTGTCCGAAAACATAAGAAGAGCGCCAAGTAAGGACTGTTTTAAAAAGTTGGTACATGGCTGTCTTTTGAAACGAAGCGATGTTGGATGTTAAGAATGATGATGATATATTTTGATACATTTAGATGTTATATGTATTTTATTATTATATGTAACGTATATATTATATCTATGTATGATACATATTTTGTTCATATATTTACATACATAGTGTATGTATGTAAAGTTTTAGTATGTATATATATTTGCACCTGCCACAAAATCTCATCACTCCACGGGTTGACTGGCAGAGATTGCCGTTAGGCATTAAGTCCGCCCTTTGTTACCCTTGTTATTAAGGTGTCAACAAACAAGATTAAATAAATAAATAAAACCTTAAAACTAGATTATACAACCAGTGCATGTTGCCAGTGATGACCTATGGATCTGAGACGTGGTCCTTCACTGCTGGCCGTATTAGGAAGCTCAAAGTCGCTCAGCGAGCTATGGAGAAGGCTATGCTCGGCATCTCTCTGGGTGATAGACTTAAAAACGAGGATATCCGCAGTAGAACCAGAGTAACCGACATAGCCCAAAGAATTAGTATGCTGAAGTGGCAATGGGCTGGCCATATAGCTCGAAGAACCGAAAACCGATGGGGAAGAAAGGTTCTTGAGTGGCAGCCTCGTACCGGCAAGCGAAGTGTAGGGTGTCCCCACTAGATGGAGTGACGACTTGGTAAGACATGCAGGAAGTCAATGGATGCAGGTGGCTCGGGACCGTGCTTTGTGGCATTCCTTGGGGGAGGCCTATGTTCAGCAAAGGACTTGTGAAGGGCTGTAATGATGATGATGATGATATGTGTGTGCGTTTGTGTGTTTGTGTGTGTGCGTGTGTGTCTGTGTTATCACTAAAAAAAAAAAAATTTCACGTTTGCTGAATTTGATGTCGGAGTCTGTGGACATTTTTAGCAATTTTATTTTATAATTATTTTATAATACAGTTACGCAATAAATCAAACGCAAAAACCCAAAAACTAATTTAAAAAGATTGCATAAAATCACGTATCACATCTATAGGTGGTAGAGCCATGCTGCACCTACATTAGTTGTAGCACAAATGAGTCAGCTCGACCGGGGTAGTATCACGCTCTCACAGAATACCAGCGTAAAGTATCAACTTAAGGCTTCTGTGTTTCGTATGGTGAGTGTAGAGAACCGGAGACCCTTTTTACTGGAAAAGAGGCATTCCACCTTAGTCCTCACGGGTGACAACGCATCTGCATTTTGATTCTTTATTGAGGATAGATGTAGATGTGTATAGGTCACAGCAACCTCTTACCATCAGGTGGACTGTGTGCTCGTTTGTCACATTATAATTTTTTTTATAGGAATACGCACAAAGAATTTCCGATCCGAAAATTCGAGAAATTTACCAAAAATTTAATTTAGATATTAAGTTAATGTCTTTTGTTTTATATAATAAATTTTCATTTTAAAAAATTTAAGTTTTTTATAAGTTTAACATAATTTTCAAACTTCAAGCATGACGTTTGCTACATTTTATTTTAATATTTACTATTGTGCACTGTGTTTAATGTGACAGAACCTGCTTTACTAAATGTAATCAAAGCTCAATGGAGGAGCCTGTCAATCAAGCCTTAAACAAAGAGAAACGAGCAGAATAATCATCCTGTTTCATTACGATCTGTACACTGAATTCAAATTGCCACTGATTAAAGTTTATTAATTGGAGGAATAATTATTTAAAGAATAAATTAGGTCAGAAAATATTTCGTTATAATACTATGAGAACTACGTTTAGGTACTGCTGCGAAATTCGCACAGTTTCATTCTTAGTTGACTTTAAAAAAGGAGCAGGAGATTCTTAATTTAACTGAATGTTTTTATTGTATGAATGTTAAGCGATATCTTGTTCAATTTTTATCCGATCTTGATGTTTCTTTTTTATTACTTATACTTCGAGAGTTTTAATATAACCTTAAAATTAGGGGAGAGAAATTCCACCATTCTAAAGGCGGTAAAATTTTTAGTTATAATAAAAAATTTATTCCCAATTTTATTCCCAATTTAGTCCGCTTAAAAGGGTGAAAAAATTACCTTTTAATAAAAAGTTAAAGCAGTTTTCATCAATCCATCCATCCATCCATCCATTACAGCCTATAAAAGTCCACTGCTGAAAATAGGCCTCCCTCATATATTGCCTTATGTGGGGGAATTTTCCATTAGTTACGTATATTCCATAGCACAGACTTAAAACAACTAAAAAGAATAAAATAATTTCACATTCTGAAGTCAGGCCTTTAATTCATCTATACAATATGTCTTAGAACCAACTTCAGAATGTGACATAATTTTTATTTTTTTGGTTGATTGGAGTCGGCTTTAACTTTTTATTAACAGTTATTTTTTGAGAAAATGAAGTCGAAAGATTAAAGGGGTTTTAAATATGCTTTCTTTTCCTTTGGTTGTCGGTTTTCCTAGCTATAAGACGTATTGCTAGTTCAGCTTACCGACCCATTGGGCTATCTCTGGTTCTGCAGCGGATATCTTCATTTAGAATTCTATCATAATGAGAAACTAAGAGCATTGCTCTCTCCATATCTATCTCGCATAACATTGAAGGAACACGTCTCAAATCCATGTCACTACTGGCAACTCACACTACAAACTCTTGTTTTTAAATTTTGACGAATACGTGACGAGAAGATTTTTAGTAATCTCCTTAACGCTTTTCAACCGAGTCGGATCCGTTTACTGACCTATGCCATGTATACTATAATAAAATGAAATGAGTTGTAACGTCAGAGAAACGTAGACAGAAAATCACAATTCATCCAGACCTAAAGCCTATAATTTGCATTGTTGCAAATTGCAATTTGGATTCCGACTGTCGTTAATAACAAAGTTTGTTAATATAATTATGAACTTGGAATGGCAGTAATTTCAAGAACATACCTTTTTTATGGTTAAGGTAGAGAAAAATTTAGTTTTTTCAATACAAATCAAGCAGAACATCAATCCTTTAAATCTTAAAAGCTATATTTGAGTCCTGAAAATGTCTGCTAGGAAATATATTTCTGAGAACAATTTACTGGAACGACTAACCATTCCCTCTTTCCACAAAAATCACCTCTAGTATAGGCGCGTTCCTCTTTATCAGTTTAAGGGTCAATGAAATGAAAATATATTACAGACATAAACTACATTTTTTCAGCCATTTTAGCATTGATCCGTACCTTATAAATGCAGTTTTGTAACGTAATGTTTTAAATTCTAGTAAAATAACAAATTCTAAGTATATGTGCCTATAATTTTCATCATCATCATTCATCACAACAGCCTAGGAAATCGAATACTGAGTATAGGCCTCCCACATTGGATGTCTCCTAGTTGAGATATTTGCCATAGATGTCACGCTTAATATTTATGTGGTGCCCAAAGACGCGTGAAGCTTCCTTTGAGAGTAATATAGGCTTAAGCCTTCATTGATTGAATTTCAGGTATATTGCTTTTGCGTACGTTGATTGAACTTCAGGTTTTACCTTGACGTTAATAGAACGACAGGCATCATCATAATTATCATTATCATCATCATCAGGATGATATCCTAGTCACCATCATCATCCTCTTTATTATTGTGGGGTATTAATATAGTTTTCTCATCTGGTTGGGATGTATAAATATATAAAATAAAATGATAAATGCACATTAAATATAGTAAATAAATAAATAAAAATACAAATTATTATTAATATTAATATAATGATTGTCATCAACATCAAACTTGCAGGTAGTCCATGCATGGGAGAGGACTATGTGTCCGTTTATTTACTCATGTTCCTATGTGCAGCAGTGGACTTATGATAGGCTGTAGTGATAGAGATAGTGAACATTTATTTTAAGTATGTATATTATCACATTATCTGCTGCTTACGCTGTACCACCGTAAAATAGCTGAATAATGCTGCTGAGTTTCGTATGGTACGTACATAACCGAACACCCTTTTTACTGGTAACGAAGCATTTCATTTTTACCGACTTCAACAGGAGGAGGTATTCAATTCGACTGTATGTTTTTTTTATGTGTGTTACCTCATAACTCTTTACTGGGTGAACCGATTTCGATAATTCTCTTTTTGTTTGAAAGCAGATGCTTCACATGTGGTCCCATATAAATTTGATTTAGGTCTGACCAATAGTTTTTGAGTTATTCTTAATAATTTACATTGAAGTCGGTTGTAATTTTAAATTATATTAACTTGTTTTCTTGTCTGTTCGGTACATATTTTGCATTTGATTTTAAGCTAACTTCTCGATGAGATAGAGACTTGAAACTTTAAACAGAGCTCAGAACTGGATACAACGCAATGTTAACTCACTGACTTCTGTCTGTTTATTTATTTGTCTGTTCAGTACAAATTCAGCAATCGATTTGAAATTAACTTTCCAATGAGTTAGACACTTGGAACTTTAAAGCTTAAGGCTAGAAACGTGGTAAAAATTTTGAATTATAATTCTTATATTTTGAATTATACTCTATATTTTGAATTATATTCTTAGGGGTGACACAATATCGACATTTTATTTCTTAATCGACAGTAGATGTAGATCTTTGGCATTAACGAATATGTATTTGTCACTCTAACTTCTATGATAAAAAATATCAATTATAAAAGTGCCAAACATTTTATCTTTAAATTTTTTGATATTTACTGTTATAAGTGTTTTGATAAGCAATGGTAAATCAATTTTAAATATTTAAAATTTTAATTATTACAGTTTAAATTTAGATATAACTGTACATAATTCCTAATTTGTTTTATATTTATATGTATTATCAGGCAGTAGTACTTGACCACACTTACGTAGAACATTATTTAATCTGTGACCACACATCTGCAACTCTATTACGTAAAATATTTCCACAGCTCGCATATTATAATATTATATACAAAAGTTGTATATAATATTATTATTTAGAGAGTATGTGACTGTCGATCGTCGCCCATGATCTAAAAACCAATAACTTAACTTTATATACCTCCTATGACTGTATTTACACATGTAAGATTGTTTGACCTTTTTTCCTTTATTGATGTGGAAGAGCTTATTAAGGCAACAAGTTTACAAAGGTTAAAGTAACATGTGAATTACTTAAGGATCGTTTACGATAATAAATAGATCCTCCATACGTAACGACCTCTTTCAAAGATATATTTAGACAACATGTATACATTAAACTCGTCTTCTATTGTTTTTTTTTGACATTATAGTTGACGTTGTTTTTATAACATTTTAAAATTCAAATTTTTTTAATAGGATAAGGGTGACAAACGAGCACACATTCCATCTGATAGTGACACCTGACAGTGGTTGCTGAGGTCCATAGCCATCTACATCTATCCTCGTTTGCGAATAAAATGCAGATGAGTTGTCGCCGTGAGGACTAAGATGGAATGCCTCTTTTCCAGTAAAAAGGGTCTCCGGTTTTGCACACTCACCAAACGAAACAAAGCAGCATTAAACTGCTATTTTACGCTGGTATTCAATTAAATTGAAATAAATTGTACTGTAGTGCGACGTAATAAAATACATTTCGTCTCGTGGGATATACGAAAAATTTCTTCGTCAGTTCTAAAATCATGCAACTTGGCGACTGGGAGTCTCGTAAATCAAGTACAAGTAATTATAATATTCGTATTTATATGTAGACGAATATATCATTGCCTTATTAGAATATTATTCAGGTTATTCAAACTTGGTTTCTATAGCATTTTATCAATGTAACAAAAATTAATTATTAAACGAAAACAAAGTGAGTAGTTTACTTTTAAAACTTGTGAACAATAAATTGATAAAACAAGTAAATTCTCTTGAACAAAGAACCTACTTGCGAAAATTTCGATTTAGAAATTTGTATTGACTTTTTTACCATAAAATAAAGCCCGTGTTTACTCCGGGGATATAGCCAAATCTTAAAACAACTCCCCTCCCCTTAAAAATTCGTCAAGCTGTTAGACTTAGGAGGTCTGAAGGATAAGAAAAACATGAATTAATAAATCTCCTCCAGACCGGATTTTGGTCACGACGACTACTGTCAACGGCTACTAGCCATCTGCGCAGTACAGGACTATATAGTTGACGGTGCAGTGGTTTAGCAATGAGTTGCAGTGCTAAGGCCACGGGTTCGAATCCCGCACGGAACAAGTATTTGTATGGCCTACAAATAATTTTTCTGGGTCTGGATGTTTGTCCTTGTGAAATTTATGTATAGATATAAACTGCCCCCACGATACAGAGGAAATTCTTGTGTGGAGGTAATTTTCTATAAATAACCGGCCAAGGACCATGGTAATGGCGGGGCAGGTGGTGCTAAGAATCTCCGGTGGAGGTTCGGTTGCTACCTAAGACGACTCGACCTGGCAACATACAATGCACGCACCCTGAGAACTGACGAGAAGATCCTGGAGCTGAAGAAGAGATAGACAAGTTGCGCTGGGATAATATAGGATTATCTGAGGTCCGAAGAGAGCTCAGAGCTCGAGTTACAAAACCGTTTTCAGTGCTTAGAAGATTGCAATGCAGTGGACGAGATAAATGACAAGCTCGTGGAAACTGCCCATGCGATCAGAGTTAAGTTTTGCAAGACCCGCCGCAGAAGAACACAAAAACTCTCCGATCACACTCTTAATCTCATGGCTGTTAGACGGGAAATGAAGCTACAGTCTTCAGCAGATTTGATAGCATACAGGCAACTGAACAGACAGATCTCCAAATGCATGCGGCGGGACTTACGCAACTTCAATACTGCTCGTATTGAAGAAGCGATCGAGCGGAACCAGGGCTCCAAAATCTTTACTAGAGATCTGTCTACCAGAAAAAGCCAACTGTCGAAGTTGAAGACCGAGTATGGCAGCGTCGTTTCCGGAATACCTGAGATTATGAGTGAGATTGAGAGGTTCTATGGGCAGCTGTACACGTCATCGTTGGAGCCACACGAAAGTGTGAGTAACAACCAAAAGCAAGTCTTATCCGACACTATTCCGATGATATCCGGACGTCAGTCTGAGCGAGAATAGAATAGCTCTCCAGCACCTTAAAACGGCAAGTCCCGGGCGAGGATAGAATTACAGCGGAGCTTGAAAGCGGGTGAAAAACCGGTACTTGAAGTCCTTCACAAGCTCTTTAATACTGTCCTCCATGGTGGCACTACTCCGGAGGCGTGGAGCAGAAGTGCGGTGGTCTTGTTCTTCATGAAAAGCGACAATGCTCTCTTGAAGAACTACAGACCGATTTCTTCTAAGTCGCATCTACGTGCTGTTTTCGAGAGTTATTACGAATCGTCTCGCACGCAGACTCGACGACTTCCAGCCTCCCAAACAAGCCGGTTTTGTGTTGCCAGTGATGACTTATGGAACTGAGACGTGGTCCTTCACTGCTGGCTGTATGAGGAAGCTCAAGGTCGCTCAGCGAGCTATGGAGACGGCTATGCTCGGGGTATCTCTGCATGATAAACTTAGAAATGAGGATATCCGCAGTAGAACCAGAGTGACTGACATAGCCCAATGGATTAGTAAGCTGAAGTGGCAATGGGCCGGCCATATAGCTCGAAGAACCGACAACCGATGGGGAAAAAAGGTTCTCAAGTGGCGGCCTCGTACCGGCGGGCGAAGTGTAGGGCGACCCCCTACTAGATGGAGTGACGACCTGGTAAGACATGCAGGAAGTCGATGGATGCAGGTGGCTCAGGACCGTGCTTTGTGGCATTCCTTGGGTGAGGCCTATATTCAGCAGTGGACTTGTGAAGGGCTGTATTGATGATGATGATGAACCGGCCAAGTGCGAGTCGGACTCGCGCATGAAGGGTTCCGTACTATCGTAAAACACGTTTCTAGTAGGGGAGCCCTAAAATAAAAATAAATTAAAAAGTTTTTAATTTATTTTTATTTTTATTATTTTGTTAATAAACCGGCAACAGAAATACACATTCTGTGAAAATTTCATGTCTACCTATTACGGATCATGAGATATAGCCCGCTAACAGACAGACAGACGGACAGCGGAGGCTTAGTAATAGGGTAGTA
Organism: Parnassius orleans; assembly: GCA_029286625.1. Lineage (NCBI taxonomy): Eukaryota > Metazoa > Arthropoda > Insecta > Lepidoptera > Papilionidae > Parnassius > Parnassius orleans. The sequence continues at coordinate 1,497,357 of JAGSMP010000092.1, forward strand.
CTTTCCGAGCCACAAAATGCCAACTTCCTGACTCCGAGCTACTGAGAATTTCTTGACATAAAAACCCAATAATTGATTCGACCTTGGATTCGTACTCGGAACCTCAAGATCAGCGGTCGCGCTTACGACCACTAGACCAACGAGGCAGATAACAGATAAACATACATACATAGTATATTCATACATAATTAATTAAGTTATAATCGCGTTTTTACTTTTGAGTCTAAAATAACGCGAAAATCAATTACTGAATTCCCTAACAAGAGACAAATTAATAACGGTAGGTACAATAAAGACAGTTTTGTGTGAAATGTTAATTGAACTATAAATTCTACCGTTAGAGCCATTGTTCTCTACTCTTAATTAAACCAAGATAATGTACGAATCAGTCTGAATTAAAACTGCTTCGTTAAATATGAATTTTTAGTGTGCAATTATAGAATCAAATAAGAGCATTCTTACTATTCAAAGATGATAATATGCTTGTTACTTACTCTATATTTTCTGAATATGTTGATCGTCGTCAAATAAGGTAAAGGTTAACGAACCATTTTTACGAATAATTATGCCATCAATTACACTAAAACTAACAATATACTAAACACTACTAATAAGAACAATATAATATTTGTTTAAAATTATATACTTTGTTATAGAAGAGGGGGCAAATGAGCATGTGGTTCACCTGATGGCACGAGTAAACATTTAAAGAAAAATACCATATAATTATTATATTTTAATCATAATTTATATTTCGATAGTAATTTATTTATAATTGACATTAGTATTTCCTGTAAATGATACTTACTGCTGATACCTCAACATCTGCCAGTAATAGTTTTCCCAACATGTAAAAGGCTTGTGGAGGGCTACAGGGTAGGTCTCTTCCATTTTGGAAGGATTTGACGCAATCATGACTCTTGGTTGACGAACTTTACGGTGGTAGAGCCACGCAGCAGCTTTGCTGTTGCACGTATGGGCCGGCTCGAGCCGGTTAGTACCACGACCTCACAGAATACCGGCGTGGTAGAAGCTCTGCTTTTGCGTTTCGTCTGGTGAGTGCAGGTGACCGGAGGCCCACCTCCCCCATCAACATGGTAGCGGAATTAAATTTTAGACTACCCCAGGAGGGTACCAGCACCCTGGAGAATCCTCGCTGAGCATCCACGACCATGCTACTCCACCCTGAGCGTGGTGCTCAGGCTGCCCCGCGTATTCTGGGGCAAAATTCGCTCAAAACAATAACTGCTCGGGGCAAACTGAGCAACAAGACCAAGGCGACCCTGCCACGCTATCCGTGGATTTCTGCAACATCAGGGACTTCACTCGAACCCAAACGCCGTCCACTAGCATCTCGAGACGGCGAAGCCGGCCTTGCTCTTTCTGACCGAGACGCAGGTGTCCTCTCCGGCTGATACTTCGTATCTCTCCTACCCGGGGTACAAATTGGAACACTTTGTGCCTCGGGCTATAGTTTGCGTATACGTCAGAGAGGACATCTATTCTCGACGCCTCGGCAGTCTTGAAGGTTCGGACCTGTCCATCCTTTGGCTACGCGTAGATAGCGACGACCATCCGCGCGTCTACGGGTGCCTCTATAGGTCCCATAGCGGTAATGCCGAAACAGACCGACTCATCGACCACGTCCAAATGGCTACAGATTCCTTGCTACAACAGGTCCCATCCGCAGAGATCGTGATCCTTGGCGATTTTAACGCCCACCACGCCGAATGGCTTGGTTCACGTTTAACCGATCATGCGGGAGATCTGTTTATGACTTTGCCTGGCATATGGTCTGACACAGCTGGTTACTTCGCCTACGCGGATTCCAGATGTGAAGGATCATACACCTTCCTGTTGGACCTTCTGCTGACCTCACATCCGGACGGATATCAGGTTTCCGTCGATGCCCTCTCGGCTCTTCGGACCATTGTCTGATCCGGAGGTGGTGCCACTCACGCCCCCTCGCGGTTGCGTTCTGCAGGTTGCCGCCGTGTTTGGCATTACAGGTCGGCGGATTGGGACGGAATGCGGTCTTTCTTTGCATCCTACCCATGGGGGCAGGTTTGCTTCTCGCCGGATGATCCCAGCGCTGTTGCTGACTCTGTCACTGATGTGGTGTTACAGGGAATGGAACTATTTATTCCATCATCTGTGGTACCCATCGGAGGCAGATCGCAGCCTTGGTTTGGTCGCTCCTGTAAGACTGCATTACGCAGTAAGCAGGAGTGCTATCAGGCCTGGGCTGAGGCTTCGGCGGCTCGGGATGTAAACACCAGCTTGCTTAAAAAGAAGTATAACTTCGCCTCCAGGTCCTTCAAAAGTGTTATTGTCAAGGCAAAGTCAGAGCACATAGGCAGAATTGGCGAGAAACTAGTTCGCCTTCCTTCGGGAACCCGTGCATTCTGGTCTCTCGCCAAGGCTGTCCAAAGGAATTTCTGTAAGCCATCACTACCATCTCTGCACAGGAGGACGACTCACTGGCCCACGCCGCAAAAGAGAAAGCCGACCTTTAGGCTCACTTTTTGCGTCCAACTCGACTCTTGATGACGGGGAGAACACACCGCCGGCCATCCCGCGGTGTGAGTGCTCCATGCCGGATGTTCGGTTCTCACAGCGCTCGGTTCGCAAATCACTCCTCTCCTGGACATCCACAAGTCGAGTGGGCCTGACGGAATCCTCCAATTGTGCTGAGGACGTGTGCTCCGGAGTTGGCACCGGTTCTAACGCGTCTTTTCCGGTACTCTACTCCCTAGGCGTAGTCCCGAAATCATGGAAGACAGCTTTGTCCACCCGATCCCTAAAAAAGGCGACCGCTCAGTCCCGTCCAACAACAGGCCTATCGCCATCACCTCCATGTTCTCCAAAATAATGGAATCCATTATAAACTGCCAGCTCATGCGGTACCTTGAGGATCACCAGCTGATTAGTGACCGCCAATACGGTTTTCGTCGGGGTCGATCAGCTGGTGATCTTCTGGTCTACCTGACTCATAGATGGGCGGAGGCAGTAGAGTCCAAGGGGGAGGCATTGGCCGTTAGTTTGGACATTGCGAAGGCTTTCGATCGGGTTTGGCACAAAGCGCTTCTTACGAAGCTCCCTTCCTATGGGCTTCCCGAGAAATTGTGCAATTGGATCACCAGCTTTCTTGCAGATCGGAGCATCAAGGTCGTTGTAGACGGTGCATGCTCCGACTACAAGCCTATTAACGCTGGTGTTCCACAAGGCTGCGTGCTATCACCAACGCTGTTTCTTCTGCATATCAATGATATGTTGCAAGTCGGTAGCATTCATTGCTATGCGGATGATAGCACTGGTGATGCTCTATACGCCGGCCGTGCGAATATTTCTCGGGAAAACGTCGCCGAGTACCGGAACAAACTTGTGTCTGAAGTCGAGTCTTTGCTGAACAAAGTCTCGGATTGGGGGCGACTAAATCTAGTCCAGTTTAATCCTCAGAAGACACAAGTTTGCGCGTTTACCGCTAAAAGAACCCTTTGTCGTATCTCCTCAGTTTCAAGGCACTCCCCTTGTTGCCTCAGCCAGTATCGGAATCCTCGGCGTCGACATATCGAGTGACGTGCAGTTTCGCGGTCACTTGGAAGAGAAGGCGAAATTGGCCTCTAAAAAGCTTGGCGTGCTCAGCAGAGCGGGACAGTATTTCATGCCGGCACAACGCCTGCAACTTTACAAGGCGCAGGTTCGGCCTCACATGGAATACTGTTCCCATCTCTGGGCTGGGGCTCCCCAGTGCCAGCTCCTTCCACTTGACCGCATCCAGCGCAGAGCGGCTCGAATCGTCGACGACCGAGTCCTTTCCGATCGGCTCGATTCATTGGCGCTGCGAAGAGATGTTGCATCTCTTTGCATTTTCTTTCGCATTTACCACGGGGTGCTCTGAGGAATTGTTCGGATTAATCCCAGCCGCCACATTTCACGAACGTACATCGCGGCAGAACTCCCGATACCATCCCTACCATCTGGATGATTGGCGGTCCACCACTGTGCGATTTAGAAGATGTTTTTCCTCGCACAACTTCCTTGTGGAATAGTTTACCACCAGCGATTTTTCCGGACCGATACGACTTAGGGACCTTCAAGAAAAGAGCCTACTTTTTAAAAGGCCGGCAACGCATCTGCAATTCCTCTGGTTCTCCTGGTGTTGCAGTTGTTCATGGCGGCGGTAGTCACTTACCATCAGGTGAGCCGCATGCTCGTTTGCCCCTCTCCTATAAAAAAAAAACTGCTTACTAAAGTACCAGAAACTGGCCTAGATTTGTATAGAGTAACAGTGACAAACGAGCACACAGATCACCTGGTTGTAACTGGATGCTGTGGCCCATAGACATATACACATATCCTCGATTTAGAATCTAAATAAAGATGCGTTGTCGACCCTGGGGGCTAAGACGGTATGCCTCCTTCCCAATAAAAAGGTCTGCGGTTCTCTACACTCACCATACGAAACACAACAGCTTTATACTGCTATTTCACGCTGGTATTCTGTGAGAGCGTGGTTCTTCCCCGGTCAAGCCAACCCATTCGTATAGCTATTTATGTAACTGCATCACGGTACCACTAGGTATAATATATTTTTATGTGTTTATATTATTTTCAAATGAAAAATGTTTCGCTATTTTGTCATTCGTTTCTAGCGAAAAACTTTGTTTTATTTTGTTCAATTTTACAACCAGGAACGAAACGAATTTATTGCTGTTTTTACGCCGATTCCACACTACAAATAAATTGCCTCATATTGTTCCATTTATTTAAAATTTTATAAGACAGCGTAGGTTATTGTCTATCGCTCCTCCTGCCATATGACTCGTAAACTTGTATTAAACAGCGACATAAACCCCAATTATGAGCTCTCAAAGCAAAGCTGTTCTAAGCTGTCGAGATTAATCGAGCTTATGACAGGGTAGTAAGAACCGCCAGGTAATAGAGAAGATCCCTTTTATATTAACTTTTACTTCAGGTTCTCGTAAATATTTTGAATTTGTTCGAAAACAGAGGAGGTTTACCACATGATAGGACTTATTTCCTGCCTAGGTGTCCGTCTGGGTGGGTACCACCTTCCAATTAATGTAATTACGTACCTGGAAAGTTATTAAGACATAGATATACGATATTGGCCGTATAGTGGCAGTCTAATGATATCCACTACCCTATATCTTCTCGTGGGGTGTCGTCAGAGGCAACAGAGGTAAACAAACCAAGAGATAGGCAGCAGCGTCTTTGAAATATCAAAAAAAATTGTAAAAAAAACATTTTTAAAAACGAGCTTTTATTTAAAATGCTCTAAAATGAAGAAAATAAACTTTAAACTAAATCAAAACCATCAATTTATTACATTACACAATTTATGTTACATAAAAGCTTGTCGCGAGATTTACGTATTTTATAAAAAAAACATGGGTTTTATTTAATTCAAAGTTTATTTTCTTCTTCTTTTTAGAGCATTTAAATAAATGCTTGTTTTTAAAAATGTTTTTTTCTATTTTTATTTTTATTTTTTAAATTATCGCTGGACATGTTTCTTAGTCTGTTCATTTCATTTAATGCGTCATTGTTGGTTTTTGTTCGCCATTTTAGATACGCCACCTTGTTTTTTTTTTTATCGCCAGCAGTTAACCCTTGCCGGTCCCTACAACATTTGTTCAAGCACCACCAAACTATACCTAACCTTTGCCAAGTTATAACTCCTTAAAATTGGTATGGTGGCCATTCTGTTTTCCACTATTTTAATTTTTTTTCACCACAGCCAGAATTTTCCCAGGGCCAGGTCGATATTAGTTAAGACACGACCTCGTAAATTCTTACCGTTTAGCCGGACAGTAGTAGGTACACCATCTCCTCGAAGAGCTAAACGCAGATATCACTTTATTTTCGTATTTTTCTCAGCAAACCGTTTCATTTAATACCCATATCATGGGGATGCATAAAAAAAACATAGTCCGCAATCTTTGGGTGTCACATTGGATTTAGAATGACTTCTCTTAGCTAACCATGTCATCCAAACTAAACTTGTATGCAAAATTTCAGCTCAATCTGTTGAGGATAACTGCTTTGAAATTCAATTGCAAGATTTGACCCTAACAAACATACAAACATTGCAAGTTAAATAAAAGCTTTTAAAAAATGCGGTTGCCAACCCGCATGTCAAGCATGGCAAGTATGGAAAAATTGCAATCTATACCGGAGGCCTATATTCAGCAGCCCCCCCCCCCAAACCGGGGGGTTTCCACCCCCGACAAGATGGGAACCCCCCTTGTCGTGTCGTGGGGCTTAGAATCTGTGGCTTGGTCGCCCATGGTGAACGAAGTGGAACCCACATAGCTGGCCCGAGGTGAAGTGCCAGGTCGAGGTGGCCACACAAGAAAAGAAATACTTGGTTGGCGGCGGAGCCACAGACCACATCCACGGCTGGGGTCAGGTATTTTGGTGGTTCCGAGTTCCGTTTCCGGGCTCGGGGTCCATTGCGCAGGCGGAGGTGAGGCCACGGATGAAGGCGCGCCTTGTGTTCCTGGTGCGCCTTACCTGAGAAGGAAAAGGAGGAGGAGAAGTCCTCTCCCGATGTGGGGCTGCCATAGGATGGCCATGTGTGCGAAAGCGTTCCTGAAAAAATAGTTCTATCACGGACCCATTTTCTCTTTCAAAGACCTTTCTTATTACCTGTTTAATTTTAATATATTACTGAACTCGCCTAAATATTCATCTTCCTTATTTTCATAATCAACATATAGGCCTGAGTATTATACGACAGGAGGAAACGAGGTGATTATGTCACTATCTATCTAAAGCCATTTCGTTTTTTTATCATATCCCATAGTCGCCCTCTTACGGCATCCACGGATGTATTTAAAACATTTCTTTAACTTTCGTTTTAAACATAACCGCTTTAATTCCGCTTTAAACATTTCTGAAGCATCCGTACCTTCCTGACGACTTTTTCGTTTTTGACCCAAAACCTGACACATGACGTGAATGTGAGCACAGCATACTAGAGACACGACTAATTGACAAGAATAGTAATGATTCTAACATTAGAAACTAATGTAAACTAGGCAAAACAAATGCACCAAACTCCAAAGATAGCATTGCCAAACAGACGACTATGACTAGCTAATGATTATGATAATGTTGATAATGTAAATGGCCAGGTTTATAATTAAATTTTACTATATTTGAGATACCTAATAAAATAATAACTTTTCGAGTTTTATCAATAAATACGCAGTCTAGGATATGAGGTAGAGTTACATCCGAAAGTTGTACCCGAGTAAATCAATTAAAATCCCCAACACTTTATCGGCAGCGACAAATTAGTCGCACAAATAATCCTTGCAAACTTGCCAGCGAACTAATTGATGTGAGCGGTGAATTGCCTTAAAATTGACTTAATTTTGCTCGCGTACCGAATTCACGAATGAAGTTATACGAGAACGAGCGTACTACGTGTGGCGGATAATTAACATTAGTCTTAATTGTTCTTTAATATTAAATTAACCTACCTTAGGAACTACACCTCAATAAAAAATTATTTGAAATATATTTTATACGTATGTTACCTAATACTAGGTGGTAGAATTCATTTTCAGACTAGACATTCTGGTGCCATTGCAGTGTAATTACAAGCATAATTGCATGGGTTTTACGTATCTGTAACCTTCATTGTTCCGAATGAGGGCTAATAATTTTCTGCTCACCAGATGTCACTAGTTAACACTGAGGTAAAGTTTTTTGTTACACAATATAATTAAATTGAGAAGTTGGTTTTTAATAAAAGTTTATCAGTTTCTAGAGTATTATATAAATATACAAAACAATGCATCAGTGGTTTGCTCTTTAATTTTTTGCACATTTTTAACTTTATTTTTTATTTTTCTAATTTTATGAATATCTGTGCTTTGGTTTATTTATTTTTAATCTTATTAATATAAAATATAGGTAAATAGTACAGAAAGAAACAATAACCTTTACATTTTCCGAAAAAACTTCCCCGCTATGAAATCTGTCAAATATTATACCTCACTTTCCAGTGGCGCCGTCCTGGTGGTAGAAAAAATCATGGATGCCCTCATTGGCCACAAATGTCCATGTGTCCATGGACTGCAGTAAATTTACCGCCATAGGGCCTACAAGCTTATTGCAGACTAGTGTTACATATAATCATTCACCGGTACAGCTTATTAAAAGTCCACTGCTGAACATAGGCCTTCCAAATAGATTGCCTCACAGGGTGGACATATTAGCCATAGCTACCACGCTTGGCAGTTTTGTGGGCAACCACAGTTTTTATTTTTATTTTTAGCTGTTTTTAGAAATACTCTACTGCCCATCTCCTAGATTGTTTGCCTCTGTCGCCTTTTACGACACCCACAGGATGACATGAGGTAGTGAATATTCTTACACTGCCACTACACGGTCGAATATTTACTTTTCACCCCTTAAATGTTTACTGCTAAACCTCTCTCGTTGTAGGGAGGATTTTCCATAATCGTCACGCTTCGCCGCACCTAAATCTGCATTACTCATACAAAAACAAGAAATTGAAGAGATGAAAAAAGAAGTACATAGTTGCTTTTTATATTTATTTCATACTCTATATTATATATGTAAATATAAAATAAAAAAGAAAATGCTTTAAAGAAAAGTACGAGAGAACAGAGGTATAATTTTGAAAGGCGTTTAGTGTTTTTTAATGAAAATAATTCAAGCTTCCTAGTCAATGTAATCAAAAGATACGACGATGTAAGTCACTTTCTTTGTTATCTATTTATTTTATTCTTTATTGCACCAAATATTTGTTCAAAAGGCGAACTTAATGCTATATGGCATTCTCTACCAGCTAACCTTTGGTAAAACAGAGAGTGAGTTAGGGGCAGTTAAGTAATTATGATCAAATTCAGTTCAAATATATACATGCAACACATACATAAAATATGGACATATATAAAATATATATAATTGATACACATATATAAATAAATACACACATTTATACATATATATCTCAATAAATGTATATATAAATAACTATAAACATATAAAGTAAGTTGACTCAACTTTGTAGGCTACGGATATGCTCGTATAGTTTTCTTTTAAAAACATTTTTGGCAGACAAACATCGGCATAGTCAAATAATGGAAGAATTAGAGATTGGACGAGAAGAAATTTAGTTGAAGGAGGCAGAAAGGACTTAAGGCGATAGATGGAACGAAGTATGCCTGTGACTTTACGAAAAATCTCTGACACCTGTAATATCCAACTAAGAGACGGGTCGATAATTAAACCCAGATCCTTGACACTAGTGCTGAAGGGAATTACGCAGTTTTCGTAGTGAATGGATCAGATATGTTAAGTTGTTTGTTTGTTTGTTACTCGCGAAGTGCCTCATCAAAGCCTATAGAGGTGTTTTCGTTGACCTAGAAACATAAAATATGGCAAGAAGCAAGGTATCACAGCATAAGTATAAGCGAAAATCCGATATAATTTGTAGTTATATCAAATTTAAAAAAATCTACAACATAATAACATAACATAATAACATTTGTAGCATCGATACATGTCTGATGTGTGTGAGAACATTTCTTTTCCATTTCAAAGTTAAGTGTGGCCTTCAATCCAATTTACCTTCTCGTAAGAGCAATTTTCGGTGCTTACCTTACCTATAATCTACATACATAACTTAGTTTTTTTACGGAACCCTCAGGGTGCGAATTCTACGCGCAATACTCCGGTTTTATTTTAATGTGCTACCCAACGGTTTTAATAATAAAAACAAAATCAATTATTTACCTTCATAAAAGACGAATTTTGGTACAAAATTACATTCATTTTTGCAATCTCCGAGAATGACTTTCGAAAAACGCTGCAACACGACATTATTAATTTTTAATGAAAAGGTTAAATATCTTCATGGTTTGACTACAAAATAAGTTAATTCCTATACAAATTTTTAGCCCTTATTCCCATTAATCCAGAAATAATCCCATTTAAGGGGTAACCCTTAAATGGGATTATTTCTAACAACTTTTGTAACAATTTTTTTCTTATTTTCTCAACTTAAGACCAAACATTTTTTCATAGATTTACCTACAAATATTTTCATACAAACTTACATACCAAAATCCTAATATCGCGAAATCGTTTCTTAATAGGTGCTTACACTATAAAGGGAAGTTACAGTTCATATTTCAGATAGTTTATCTTCATCAGTTTTGGCTCGGCGGTTATTCATTAAATTAGGACATTTTCTATTATACGAGTATAATACATTGATAATAATAATTGTTTAAAACCCTTGTAGCTATAACATCATATTTTATTTATATCGATTGATTTGAATAAATCAATACTTAAACAATATTTCTGAAGAAACTTAATTACAATGTAGTGATATATCAATTTTTATTTCTATTTCATAAACATTTACACCGTAAATTATCACACAAATGGTAGGACTTAGTGACGATATTTAGATATTATAACAGGGATCACAGAAACTAAATTAGGCATATCATTATTCATTATTACAGCCCTTCACAAGCCCACTGCTGAACATAAACCTCCCCAAAGAATGCCACAAATGCCAAAAAATAGGCTCAGTCAATGAAAATTAAATTGAAATAAAACGTAGTAGTAACTTGTTGCAAAGTGACGATGGAGTACAAATTTATATAGCATCATTTAAATTTCTCAATAAAGTCACAATTAAATAATAAATAAAAATAACAGGGTTACTTTTACTTACGATTCATTCCATTTTAGAATCTGCAATTTGATTCTTAATCGAGAATAGATGTGTTTCTATTAGCCACAGTGGTTGGTGGACAGCTTGTTCGTTTGGTAACCGTACTTCTGTTAAGAAAATAACGTTAAAGGATTTTCCTTAAGCCTCTGGTAGTTTATAATATAAATATAAATAAAGCCAGTGTAATATTATAATATGTGAGATATTTAAATTATTTTATTTTATTTAAGTCACATTTGAAGACATCGACGTAAAACACTTAATTAAAATTAAGTTATTGGCCTTTAACCGTTAACTAGAAAATCTGCTAGCTTTACTATATAATTAAATATTTTAGAAGTACTTGAGTAATAATTTGTGCGAAAAGCAACAAAATGACTCTGAAACTTGCGTACTTAATTTAACTTTCGGAGTGATTGCGCTTAATAATTAATTTTATTCTCTACGAGCTTACCCGCGACTTCGTCCGCGTGGATTTTATTACGATTGGATTTCACGGGGTTTTTTTTTTCGTGGAACCCTAATTCTCTTTCTAAATTAAAAGTAACCTGAGTTACTCTTTATAATATCAGCTATCTGCGAGTGAAAGTCGCGTCAAAATCGGTCCAGCCATTTCGGAGAATAGCCGGAACAAACAGACAGACAGAGAGACAAAAAGTTTAAAAATTGTTTTTTCGTTATAAGTACCGTATATACATTCATATGCATTTAGTAAAAAGCTGTTATTTTGACATTACAAACAGATACTTTAATTTTATTTACTTGTATAGATTAGTATTACGTGATAGAGCCATGCTGCAGCTATATTACTGGTATAGTTGTAGCACGAATGGGTCGGCTCGACCGGGGAAGGACCACGCTCTCACAGAATACCAGCATAAAATAGCATCTTAATGCTGCTGTGTTTCGTATGGTGAGTGTAGAGAACCGGAGACCCGTCTTACTGGTAACGAGGCATTCCATCTTAGTCCTCACGGGTGGCAACGCATCTGCATTTTAATTCCTCATCGAGGATAGATGTAGATGTCTATGGGCCATAGCAACCACTTACCATCAGGTGGACTTTGTGCTCGTTTGTCACCCTTATCCTATATAAAAAAGATTGCTTAACTTTCAGACATTTAATATTTTAGTGCCATACTTTAACTACTAAAACGAAATACTTGTGAAATCACCTATCTAGCTATATCTACCTGCATATCGTCTGACACTATGACAGTCACAGACAAACTAATTTAAAAAAAAACCGTTGGTGATAGTAAATTCACACTAAGGTCGTGAGGTTAGGTTTGCTTGTCAAGCGTGAGAATTCAGGTTAATCCTCTTTACAATGTGAGAGTCCCATGTCAAGTAGAACTTTTAAGGCCTGGTGAAAATGAAGAACTTTATATCCTTATGCATAGATTCGAATACATTTTTTCTGTATAAATTTAGAGACATTGATACAAAAAAGTAAATGGTCAGTCTTGTATTTCAAATATGTTAAAAATGCGATTTAAATCCAAAATAGGTAGTTTTATTCACATGTATACGTTTTTATGCCAATATTAAAAATAAATCCTTGTCATAATCATGTTTAATTAGTTGTTAAATATCTAATAGCTGAAAGAGATTTTCAGAAATAATGCCGTGAAACCATTAATATAGATCGGGGCTAAAGCTCGAGCGCTGTAATTAGACAGACGTCATTAGATCGCTTAGAATTTAACGAGCGCCCATCAGAAACAGAATGTAAATTGTAATCTACGTTTTGTAAGACGTGCAGGTTAATTTATTAAAAATGTTTACTTACAAATTTATTATACATTGTGTAACCAGTTGAGATGTTAGATTTCCATCGGATTTATTATTTAATAAAAACATGAAAATGCATAAAAATACTGGAACAAAATTTATAATATTGTCCTCCAGGCCGCATTTTGGTCACGGCGGCCAGTCTCAACAGATACTAGCTTTCTAAGCAGGACAGGATTTTAGTGCCCAAGCGTATGCACAAGCACAAATGTACTCTCTATCTCTCTCTTATAATCCGCTGGGACGGTGATCCGACACGAAAGGAGAAATATCAGCTAATTTATATCATATTAGATTTACAATAAGATAATAGGAAATCATAGTCCGTTTTCGACTGACATATTATCATAAACGGCCTATGAATTTTTGATAGGTATATGAAGTTAAATCCTTCACTACAAATAGAAGCCGATAGCAGAACAGAACACCTTTATCACTTCTATGTAGACTTCTACCGCTTGAAATGAACTTAGAATATAATTACAATTATTTCTTAATGAAGAAACCAATATTTCTATAAACAATAGTTATTATACGTTTTAACTTTTTCTTTACTCTTGAAAAAACTTTCAACTTTTATTCATAAAATGCCTGCACAAGGGCTCGCTCCACCACGTTTAAAAATATCATAAGGGCAATTAATTCCTAGATGAAATTTTTATATAATAGGGGTGACAAAGAGGCACACAGTTCACCTGATGGTGAGTGGATGCTGTGGTCCACAAGCATCTACATCTATCCTCGGTTAAGAATAAAAATCCAGATGCCTTGTCACCCCTGAGGACTAAGCTAGCATAATAATAAATAAATAAATAAATAAATAGCACATTAATAAATAAATAAAGTTTATTATTTCCTCTCACAAATTAAGAAATTAACATAAACATACAATTTAATATTAATAATATACTACAATCAATTTGTGAGAGACTGATGTCTATACTAACTCCCTGTATGACAGATCATCAGCCCCCACCTACAGACCAGTCTATAATCTAGGTAATATTAGGTGTACGATAAGCTAGGTAAAAGCAAATGTGTGTGTGTGTGTGTGTGTGTGTGTGTTTAGCCATTAGAATGAATTAGAAACCATGCGAAACGCAGCAGCATTAAGCACCTATTTTACGCTAGCACTTTGTGGGTTTAGTCATTCCCCGGCCGAGCCAAGCCATTCGTGTTACAACCATAATAAAGAAGCAGCATGAATCTATCACGTAGAGCGTGGTACGTGACGAAAACAAGCTAGTTATTTCTTCAAACTTCACTTGCTTCGTGCTGAAGTAACGATCTCGTTAAAACATTCTGCGCGATTGTTTCTCAATACACGTTTTTATCATCGGCATTGCCTATAAAAAGTATAATTGCCAAAGTCATAGTCAAAATATTCTATAAAAGCACTTTTTGAAAGTCCAAAAAAACTACTCAATCGCTTCAACAAGTCCCTACTGCGGGAGACCTTGTGAGAAGAAGCGTCAAGAGACTCACAAGACAAGATGATATATTCACTACGTTAGAGTTCAGTGTAACATTTGTTTCAAGGGTTAGTTGAATCGGGTCATTTGAGCAACTAACTTGAATTTTTAAACTTAGGATTGTGAAAAGTATACCGTTCCCTTACTGAACTTTTGTGATTTTTTGCGTTTAATCCAATATTTAAAGGTGCAATAAAACTAAATAAAATGCCCTTAACGCCCGCTGAGGTTGCACAAGCCTTAGCATTTTTCAATGTCCACGTTCTTTAATGCTTTTAGACGATACCAGTAGACTGGCAGCTATACCCGCAGGCCAGGTAGCGGAGGTGCGAGATGCACATCAGTCCAGGACGACCGCTTTATTGTCCTAAAAATTTTGCAAAAGCGCTACCTTACCGCAGTTGAATTTCGCCAGCGGCTCCAAACCACGAGGGGTGTTAATCTTAGCGAGCGTACGGTTAGAAGACGCATGGAGGAAGTGGATTTCAAAATCTCGTAGACCAGCACGCACCCCAGAGTTTCTCAGACAGCATCGAGTAGTTTTGCCCGAGAACACGCCAACTGGACTCACGAGCAGTTGGCTAAAGTTTTGTTTACAGACAAGTGTAGTATTGCATTACATGCACCAGGCAAGAGGTCGGATTTAAATATTGGAGTGGTCAGCTCGTAGTCCAGACTTAAATCCAATCGAGCATATCTGGAACATGATTAAAAGAAAAATTAAATCCTCTCCTAGCTCACTACAATCAGCTCCGAAATTAGTAGCATTGGCCGCTTAACAACCATACCGCAAGTCGATGTAAAAACATCATCCAGAGCATGCCAGACCGAATACAGGCAGTTATCAGAGCTAGAGAAGGAAATACGCGGTAATAACGTGTATAGACAATTATAAAATTGCTTTTCTTTATTTTCTAGTGTTTTAAAGTTGAGCGTTGAAAATCCTAGTTTTCCTTAAGAGTGCGTAGCTTTAATTAAAATTTAATAACTGTAGTTATCTTTTAATAATCATGAAAAAGTACTGAAAACTTAAGAAAAACATTTATTGTGCCCACTTACGCAGTATTAATTGAAGAAAAAGTATTTAAAAGCTATTATTATTTATATATATAAAAATCATGAAAAACTAAAAAAGCTCACATTTTCAAGAAAGTTTTCCATTTTTTTTAATTTAATTTATATTGTTTTAAATATACAGGACTCAATATTATATTTTAGGTTTAGTATCAATTAAATAATAATCTTATTTATAATAATTATTTTTCTATTAGAAAGCTTTTAAGTGTGTCTTGAATATTCCTTTATGTAAAAGCAACTCACACACTGTAACAGTTATGGACATCACTCATTTAATGAAAGATGTTAATTTAGTTTTAGCTTTAGTCGGCGTTAAAAAAGGAAAATTAGTTTCTCAGGGATGACACCTATATAGGTCAACTTGGAAGGTAAAATATTATCTTTATACAAAATTTCATCCAAATCGTTAGAGCCGTTTTATATAAATATATATCAATTCTTATTTTAGAAAAATTAGTAATTTTAGAAGATTCCTAGTTTTTAAAATGATACATAGAATCATGGCAGTGGTAAATATAGATTTCACTGTACAAAATGAGTGCTCTAGTGTAATAATTTATACGTGGTAGAGCCACGCTGCAGCTAGACCCTTTTTACTGGCAACGAGGCATTCCATTTTAGACCTTAGTGGTGACAACGCATCTGCATTTTGATTCTTATGAGGATAAATGTAGAGGTATATAGATCAAAGCATCCACTTACCATCGGTTGGACTGTGTTCTCGTTTGTCACTATTATTCTATAAAAAAATCCATTGAGAAAACAAGAGGAAAACATTTGTATGAACCGAACGCCGCCAGGATATCTCCTAATTTTTTAATAAATTATTCAATTATTCATTACTGTCTGTCAAAATTCCACTGCTGAATATAGATCTTATAAATTGCCTCATATATTTGCCATAGTTGCCACGCTTGGTAGGCGGTTTGGCAACTACAGTCATTTTTGCGCTGTTATCAGGATGATATTGCTGCCCATTTACTGGGTCATTTCCATCTGTCTGTCCTCTAGATTCCTTATATGGCGATTTTGCCATAGTTGCCACGCTTTGGAAGCAAGTTAGCAACCGCAGTTTTTCATTATTTTTGGTTGTTACAAAGATACTGCTGCCCATCTTGAACTTCAGTTTCCCTTATCGCCTCTTACGACACCCACGTAAGTGGATATGCTTACGCCGCCACTACAGTTAACAACAAAGTAAGCTGCTATAAGCAATTGCATGTTAGTCTTGTTAAACAGCTAATGATTCACTCCGACCTACGTCTTTAATTATAACAGCCTTAATGTTATCTTATCATGTTTTAATTGGTAGTTAAAGTGAACGTGTAAGAAGTCAACTTGAATTTTTATTGCTAGAATTTACTTTAAAGAGAAGCTTCATTGTCAGCCTTTATTAGTCTTCTGCTGAATATGAGTCTCTTCAAGAATGTATCATTATCATCTAAAGAAATAGCATTTCTTGAAAAGAGATGAAGCCTAATGACATTTTTAAGCACTTACATTGTTCATCCACATCAGCCCAAAAACAGTCAATGAGGAGATCGTTTCTTGTCGTAATTACTACATTATGCAGCCGGATTGGCCATCGTAATACGTAATACATTTTTGAAGCTTTCCTGTTGCCGGTCTGGAAGTTTCATATTTAGTATAAAACAAAAATGAGTTTCAAAGACCAAAGAGTAATTTAAACTTATATTTCCAAAAGTTTTAATGTTTAATATATTCCAAATACAACATGACCGTGTAGTTGCGATGTAAGAATATCCACAACCCCATATCATTCCATGAGTGTGGTAAGTGACGACAGTGGGAAACAAACTAGGAGCTGGGCAGCAGCGTCTTCCTTATAATAGCTAAACTTAAAAAAACGCGGTTGCCACCCCTTGGCATCATTGGCAGATATATCCCATAGAAGATAATCTATAAAGAGCACTATGTTTAGCAGTGGGCTTTTGATAGGCCGTAGCGGTAACTACGAAGGCAAGGATGACGAGAAACATTTATCTAGGAAGGAGATGTGCAAGTCGAAAAAATAGAACTAGAATTAATATAGTGCGGAGGTAACAACAAAAAAAAGTAGCGAAATAAAATTAAACGTGCTGAGGTCTAAACAAAAATCATTGATTTTCATTGCTGTTTAAATCATTCCCCACTTACAAAAATAGGAGTTGTTTACAACCTGTCTATGTTGTGTGTTAGAACCGATACTTTTACGCAACTTCAAAAAAAGAGTTACATAATTCGACCGTTTTTTTTAAATATTTTTTTGATTAAAAAGGCTGATCCCATTTATATTTGAAGAAAATGTTTCACACATAAGGGTGGGAAAATAGGCGTAAAGTTATTAATGTTACCTTGAGCATGTGATATTGCTTAGTCCACTCAAAAGGGTCGATGCTAAGACATAGTGTATCGCTGAATTAAAAGCCCGACTTCGGAAGCTGTTAAATAAAGTGAAAAGTACTTATTTATTTTTAGATTTTTGAATTTGGTTTTAACTTTTTTATTTTTTATTATATACAAGTTTTTCTTGTACAGATGAGTTATCTAACCGCTGTCCAAACAAAGGTTACGTCATAGGTCACCATAAGTTCTTCTAGGCTTTTATGAAACTTATGAAATAACATGTGCACTTATTTCTTGAATGCTGCAAACCACTTTATTTTAGCGTACTACACGTGTTAGAGCCACGCTGAAGCTATAATATGGTTGGCTCGACCGGGGTAAGTCCACGCTCTCACAGAATACCAGCGTAAAATAGCAGCTTAATGCTGCTGTGTTTCGTATGGTGGAGTTTAGAGAACCGGAGACCCTTTTTACTGAAAACGAGGCATTCTATTCCATTAATCCTCAGGGGTGACAACTCATCTGCAGTTTGATTCTTAATCGAGGATAATTGTAAATATCTATTGGTCACAGCATCCAATTTTAATCAGGTGGACTGTGTGCTTGTTTGTCACCCTTATTCTATAAAAAAGACTTTTAAAAAAATGGAATGATTTTTAGTACGTATGTTACGCGATATCTTCGTCAATTGTGTACTAATCTTTATTTATTCTTTTTTTATTAAATAGGCTAAACTTCAATGGTGGTCCCATAAATCTAGAGAAAAAGTTCCACCCTTAAATGTGGCAAAATAATAACGGCCATAAAGTTTTAATGTATTCCACTCAAATGGATATAAAAGATTATCTTTTAATAAAAAGTAAAAGCCGACTTCAAAGTACTAAAAAGAATTTCATATTTTGAAGTAATTTTTTATAATAATACACTATGTCTTAGCACCGACTTTAATTATTTTTGAATAAAAAAAATGTTTAATTCATTTTAGTCCTTTAAAGTAGATTTTGACTTTTTATTAAAAGTTAATTTTTTTATTTGTTTTTATCAGCCCGTGACAGGCTACTGCAATGTGGGCGGGATTTGACATAATTAATTTTGCAAGCAGATTGGTGATCTAGTAGCAGATGACTGTGTATGCAGACGGATTGGCAACCTTTTGATGACCTTTTATGCTGCTCTTTGTTAGCGGTCTGTGGATTTTATATCTATACAAATAAATAAAATTGAAGTGTCTGTTTGTAATGTCAAAATAACAGCTTTTTATTAAATGTATATGAAAGTATATACGGCACTTATAACAAAAGCACAATTTTAAAATTGTGTTTTTGTTCCAAATGTTCATCGAACCAAATATTATTAGACACGTATGTAGGTAAGTAAACCCCTAAATATTTTTTTTTTAACTTGTTGACTTATCTAATTTACAACTATTATCATTTAGCAACATTTTACCATTTTATAATATACTGCATCGTTTGTAAATAAACAAATATAATTAGCAAAAAAATCATCTTTATAAATCAGGAGTAATAAATAAATAACACGGTATAAATATTTAATGCATGCTGGTCCCAATCTGGTCCCTTAGCCCCTGAGTGACCATTGAAATTTCAAAAATTATCTCGTAACCTCCGAAACTGTCCTAATTAACATTTAAACTGTGTCATAAAAATTTAATTTGATTTGCATTTTATCCTTTCATCTACTTTAAAACAAAACGCTAATATTTATAAAAAAAAGGAGTAAAAAAGGCAACGAAGCTTTTCGGTTGTCAGTCTTATACTGGCAAGCACAGTGTTAGGCTACCCCTCAATAGATCGAGAATGCAGGTGGCTCAGTAACATGCTACGTGACAATCTGTGGGGGAAGCTTGGTTCTTTAATAGAATAAGGGTGACAATCGAGCACATAGTCCACCTGATGGTAAGTGGATGATGTGGCCCATAGACACCTACACTTCGACTAAGAATCAAATGTAGATGCATCATCATCCCTGAGAACCAAGATAGAAAGTTTCGTTACCAGTAAAAAGGGTATTCGGTTCTCTACACTCGCCATACAAAACAACGCAACATTAAGCTGATATTTTACGCTGGTATTATATGAAAGTGGTCTTTCCCCGGTCGTGCAAACCTATTCGTGCTGCAGCCATAATATAGCTGCAGAGTGGTTCTTCCAAGCTTGGTTCATCAGTGGAATAATTATGGGCTGTAATGATGATAATTTTTCTAGTTTGAAATGTTAAGAAATGTATGTACTAAAAATAATACGGAGCTAACATTTTTAAGGCACTCCCTAACTTACGTAATAGCGGTAAGCACTTTACGCATCAATTTTTTTTGTCATACTGATATTTAAAATGAGATAACATACAAATCCAAATGGGCTCTCTTGCAGAAATAGGAGTCCTACCAGCCAAGTATGGACGCATCACAATAAAACTACAGCCTTTTTAATTACAGCATTTTTTATGTAACTCAACCATTCGTACACGGTAAAGCAATGCTGCAACGAATTATAGCTGCAGCACCAATTGTTTGGTACAGCTAGAGAAAGGCCACGCCAAAACATTACTAGCGTAAAATAGCAGCACTTTATTACTTCATTCTTACTTCATAAATAAAAGCTATGTATATATTTTGCGGGTTTCAAATATTTCATGCACGTTAGCTAGCTATATCGCGTTGTAATAGATTCATCAGTTTGTGAAATTAGGATTCAGTGTTTTTGGATGGATTTTCTGCAATCAAACATTCGACAGGTCTTTGCCCGAGAATTAGCTGGGTGCGAGATATGGAAGTAAGGTTATTATTTAGGGAGAAAAATTGAATTGTGATAAATTGAAACAAAAATATCTTATAATGTATAAAATGTTCCAAAAACACGTCGGCAAAAGAAAATCCATTGGCCCATTTCGTCCCGTGGGTATCGTAAGAGGCGCAAATATATAGAATTTGATATAAAGACCATTGAATTCTTAATCGAGGATAGATGTAGGGGCCTATTTGCCACAGCATCCACTTATCATCAGGTGGACGGTGTGCTCATTTCCATCCTTATTCCATAAAAAAAGTAATTGATTAGGTAGGTAGCGGTATACCCGAAGCCCATACCCAGACCGAAGATATGCAGCAGCGGTAAAGGTACAAGAGGTCTGGTACTGCAATTGCCAATCCAACTGCCAAGTGTGGCGTTGAAGACAAATACTTTCTACAATAGGATAGGTCCATTATCAGCAGTAGTGGCGGTGTAAGAACAGACACTACTCCATATCGTCGTGTGAGAAACGACAGTTGGAAACAAACCACGGGATGGGCGGCAGCGTCTTCCATAAAATAAATAAAAAACTGCGGTTGCCAATCCACCTGCCAATCGTAGCAACTATGCCAAATAGCTCCTCTATGAATCAATCTATGGATGAGGCCTATGTTCAGCAGTGAAGTTTTGATTTGAAGAAAATATCAGTCAACCCATGGAGCGGTGAGAATAAGACGAAGGTATAGCAAAAAAAGAATAGAATGTAAAATAAATAGACTATAATATATTATATCATAATATATTTTATTGTATATATATATACACACACACACATATATATATGTCTGTGTGTGTGTATGTGTGTATACAATAATTTAGTATATATATATACATATATTAATTTGATATAAATATATATTATATATATAATACAATAAAATATATTATGATATAATATTGTAAGTAAATACTTATATTATATTCGTATATCTACTTACATATTCATAATATATATATATATATATATATATATATATATATATATATATATATATATATATATATATATATATATATATATATATATATATATATATATATATATATATATATATATATATATATATATATATATATATGCATATATAGATGTATATATGAACCGACATATGCAAAATTAATATCTACATAAAGAGTTTGACTTAATGGAACGCAGTTTCTATAGGTTTTATAGTTTTCATTTAAGAATTGACGTATCTGTAACTTTCAATTTATTTGTTGTAATATTTTATAGTAACCTATATTTCTGCTGCATGCATTGTAATTCAATAACCACACATTGGTGAACTTCGTACGATAATCCGAGCCATTCAAACTATGCTATCAATTTAAGTTGACCTCATTCCTCTCCTTGAGGTCAGGACCTATAAACTAAATTAAATGCTCAAACAGTTTTAAGCAAAAGACGAATTATCGCTAACTTAGTTAATTAAATAGTTACACTTCACAGATTTATGTACAAGTTTACTTTAATTGGCACGGTATTTCTCTTATAAAACTGAGACATGCTACTTCCAATTACGGCGACATCTTACAAATGTTTGAGGTAGCTTTTTCACAGGTATGCGCGCAAATACAGACACACTGAACCATATATAGTGTATACATAGTGTCAGAGATATATTAAGAATATCATACGAGGATTATAGAAGAGAAGAGACTTTATAATATATAAAGGTATAATAATAAATATATAATTTGGAAACGGCTATGCTTGAATATCTATTCAGAATAAAATACTGTAACGAGAGGATGTCCGCAGAAGAACAAGAGTAACTGACATTGCCCAGCGGATCAGTAAGCTGAAGTAGCCCATTGGTGGTATAGGTCGAAGAACCGACGGCCGATGGGGAAGAAAATATCTTGAGTGGCAGCCTCATACAGGCAAGAGTGATAGGTGACACTACCATTAGATGGAGTGACGACTTGATTAAACTACCATGTAGTCGATGGATGCAGGTGAAACAAGACCGTACTTTGTGCCGATATATGGGGAGGATTATGTTCAGCAGTAGACTTGTGATGGGCTGTAGTGGTATTGATAGTGAATGTTATGATAATTACTAATTTAATGTGACTTATTATTAAGTTTATGCTGATTCAAAAGAATAGAAAATAGGAATAGAATAGAATCTAAGAGAAGAATAGAAAATAGGTTGATAAACCCGCATGCCGTAAGCGCTAAGCGCTCATGTATGTTCTACTAGGGCCTAAAATTAAGATTCCAACGTTTTGTCGCATGAAATCGTATCTAGCAATCATATTGTACATATAAGTGATATAAAAGCACATTGTTAGAAAGGTAAATGATTGTTGAACTTATTAATATTTTTTAAATCGATTAATTGCTATTTTACATAAAAAGAGGATTTTAGTGGCTTATGGTGTGAATTCATCAAGTCCGCATGGCTTTGTAAATACGATAACTTTTGAAAATATCAATTGTTCAACTCAATCCATTTTTAAAACTCTTCATCTATCATGTGGGAAGCCATTGAATGTAAATGGCAGTTTAATTTTGTTTTGTTTAGTTATAATTTTTTTTTAAATGTGGAAATATTCAGTGTTTAGCAGCCTTGTATGAATTTATTTTTTACTAAATAGAGAGTGCCTCACTCACTCGGTTAGTTCGGCGTCAATTGCCGTCGTGAGTGGACATTGTATCGGTTGTTTGCAGCGGCTCAAAAAGATCGCTGTACAAATACACAATATTCGAAAAACCAAATTTCTTACATACTTGATTATAATAATAATCAGAGATTTTATTACAATATTTTAAAAGCACAAAATAAATAATAGTAGTACGTACTAAAAGTAAGTAGGATGTAATATTTATACTTAAATACGTCTTGGACTTTATGGAGTGACCTGAATGATGATATGATGATCATAAATGAGCATTATGAGTCGTGCACTTTGGATTTTCCAAACTTACATACCATACATACCATAAAGTATATAGTAATACAATTACAATTACAAGATTACAACGGTCTTTCGTTCAAATACTAATCTTATATTAATTTTATTTATGACAGTTACCAAGGTACACGTATTTATTTTAGAAAGAGTGATCGCATTTGAGTAATAGCGCCATCTACTACATTCTATAGGTAAAGTCATTTTATCGAACAAAAAATTGATTGACTCTCAAGGTGGTACGTAGAGTAAATACTAGATGACATAAACCCAAAAAAATAATATTAACTAACTAATTAAGAAATCATGGATTGTTATGAATGGATTGGACAAACATGATATTTTTTTGTGTTTAAGCCATCTAGCGTCTTTTTTACGTACCACCATGAGAGTTAATCAGTTTTGGTTCGATAAAATGACTTTACTTATAGAATGAAGTAGATGGCGCTATTAAAAAATGAACAAGGGAAGTAATTTGAAGCCCGACAAGGCAGATCAGCGTTTTTTAAACAACAATTTGTAAATTTTTGTTAACATAATATAAAACTTTGGTTTATTTAAAATAAAATTACATAAATAATAGATAATTACCTAATTAACAAACTAAACCGATAATTTCTCTTCTTAAGATCGAAGAAGATGGTGCACTCTGACACATATGTATATAATTTTATGTAAATAAATGAATTATATACACAATCTATGCTATTCAAAAGTCATTGATGAATAATTGAAATATTTCCCTGTAATACAAAAGTTTCACTTCTACCGTGTGTCTTCACGACACACACTGTTTTTTTTTTCATTCTTTACAGCTCATCAAAGTCCACTGTACTCTAACGATTACGAGTACGAGTAACGAGTAGTTGCCACGCTTGGCAGCCGGGTTAGTATCATTATTTACAATAATTACAAAAGCAAAACTATGAATAACTACTCGTAACATACAAAAACATTATGTGAATTGCAAAAGGTTATTGTGCAATAGAAATAATAAAAGCTTTTAAAGGAATTAGAAGTTATCGTCTGATCTCAATATATTTTTGATGTGAAACATCTATTGGCGTGCCTTGGTAGTAAAACCGACTCGTATGCCGTGACGGTAAACGACGTGACGTTCTCTTATGTCGTCATGCCCTTCTACGCCGACGTATACTTTATACACTTCGTTGCTTCTCTGTGTGAGTTGTGTACTGAGTGTGCTCTATTTTTTTTTACTCTATATTTCTTATTGGATTTTTAATATTTATAAATTTTACCATCAACTATGATGTTTCACATTTGCCGGGAGTACCGTGACGGCAAACGTTTTTAAAAATTTTTTTAAATATTAATTAGTTCCTTTGTAAAAAGTTAAAAATTAAGTTACAGCCTTTATACGTCCAACTAATGGGCTCAGGCCTCCTTTAATTTCTAAGAGGGTTTTATTATAAAAAAGTGTCCACTGCGCTGCTCCAATACGTATCAGCGGACTTCACATTTCTTCGAAATATATTTTTTGTTTCTTACACATGCAAGTTTCCTCACGATGTTTAACTTCACCGACACGTGGTAAATCAGCACTTAAAATTGCTATAACAATTTCATTTCGGGGATCGAACCCAGGTTGCTCGCGTAATGTGATGTTTTACAACGAGCGCTTAGCCCTGAGCTCCACGGCCGTTACTTGCATTTTACTAAAATAAAGGCGAGAAAATTAGTTCTCTAAAATGCGCGTGCTGAAATAGTTAAAATCTTATTATTTAGTATTTCAGGTAAGAGTGGTGTTGGTTAGGCTAAGTTATGGCGGTGACAGTGCACGCGATTGTGAAAGGGAGGTGTTATTAAACACATTTTTCAGTTTTAATAATATATTTTTTAAATATTCATAAAGCAATATTAATCCTTAGCCGTATATTAATGTTTTATAACACTCGATAATTTATGGTTGAAAAGAATTTAAGCGCAAAGAATATCGGAAAAAGGTTGACCTTCAACGTTCTATCGTTGTAAGAAAGTTACGAGTTCCGTTATATAAAAGTCTTCAGTTGTTGTCCTCATTACTGTAGGATTACACATATAAGAAATATTTTTTTCTTTTATTTGTGGTTTTCTTACTCGTGATGATATATTGCTTCTTATGTTTTAAAACACATTACGCATTACGTATGTGTATTATTCGATATATTGTCCACTAATACATGTATGTCCTATGTCTTACAAACTATTATCTCGATATGGTTGTTTATGGCATGATTAATTTATGCATTGGGTTGCTGTGTAATGGTTGCGTAAGAGAATCCACTACTCCATATCATCTGAAAGAGGTGGAGAAATCTGGAGAGTTGAAAACTGATACAGATCATCATCAGCATCTTCCTGATAACGGATCAAAATTATAAAAACCTACGGTAGCGTGGCAATTTTTTTTGTTAAATAAGGATGAAAAACGAGCATAGAGTCCACCTGATAGTAAGCGAACACTGAGGCCCATAGACATCTACATCTATCCTTGATTAAGTGTCAAGATGCTGGTACTTTGTCACCCATGAGGACTAAGCTGGAATGTCTCACTTCCAGTAAAAAGGTCTCCCCGCTCTCTGCACTCACCATAATATACTATACAAATACAGCAGAAACTAAGCTGCTATTTTACGCTGCTTTTCTGTAAAAGCGAGGCCTTTTACAAAAAAGCATTTAAAATCCTTTAAGGACGCGTTTGCAAAATTGATAGGTATAGAATCGAACTATTACATTGACACGGGTCACACACACAAGTGTACGCACGGTTAGCTGCGGGTGTGGGAATCGTAATCAAGTAAAAACATTTTGATAATTTGAAAGAT
This sequence comes from Parnassius orleans, assembly GCA_029286625.1. Classification (NCBI taxonomy): domain Eukaryota; kingdom Metazoa; phylum Arthropoda; class Insecta; order Lepidoptera; family Papilionidae; genus Parnassius; species Parnassius orleans. The sequence goes on from JAGSMP010000092.1 coordinate 1,523,359, forward strand.
TGATTTTTTTTCTCATTTCTTATACCTACAAAAATATATTACATACGAAATACGAATAGCTGCTCCAGAGACTGCTAGGCACTAGAAGCCCACTACTAGCAGTGAGATGGTGGCTGTGGACTTTGGGCTGGTTTTGTTAGTTATGATAAGACTTTAGCTTCGGACTTGGTGAAGTGACTTGAAGGTATACTTCGGTGACAGCTACTGAAACTCCTCGACGAGTAGTACTAGGTGTACGACTGCTAATCGTGGGGTCCCAGGCTCGAATCGAGGGTCGAGCCACAAAAAAAATTAAAAAGGTGGCGGCTTCTCACTCACGTGCCTTGAAAAGCATGTAAATCCGTTAGTCCTGCTCCTGATCTCTCTGCGGTCGTGTCGGTTTACAGTCCCATCGGCCTATGAGAGTGAGGGAATAGTGAATGCACATATGCTTGCACATACACTCGGGCACTTTAATCTAATCCTGCGCAGATGGCTAGCCTCCGTTGAGACTGGCCGCCGTGACCGACATTAGATCTTGAGGACATTATTAAGAAAGACGAAGCAAACCGCTTGGTTCGAATGCATTTTTGCATTTAAATAATATTAAATTGTGTATAGAGTACCATGTGTCATAACTGCAACACCTGGAAAGCCTTAAACAAATATTAAGCAAAAATGGCTACCAGTGCATTGTCACCCATGGGGATTAGGATGGAATGCCTAGTCACATGTTATTATGCCTACTTTCTTTCAACCCGAAACGCACCCATATTTTTTTGTAAAGATTTTTGAGTATATTTTTGAGTATAAAGTCTATGTTGATAAAAACCTAGCCAGAAATTAATAATTTTATGCGTAAGCTTACTAAATTAAGTTTATGTATGAAAGATTTATATTCGTAAGATGCCTCCACGATATAGGAGAAATTACTATTAAGGGTGGATAGGGTTAATGTATTTCAAAGAACCATCACAGCCTATTAAAGTCCACTGCTGAAAAATGTTCTCCTCCATAAATTGCTTCATAGAGGGGATATTTGCCATTGTTGCCACGCTAGGCAAGCGGGTTGGCAACCACAGCTTTTAATTTTAGTCGTTATTAGGAGGACGTTGCTGCCCATCTCCTGATTTGTTTCCCTCTGTCGCCTCTTACGACACCCACGGGATGATAAGCGCAGTGGATAATCTTACACCACTACACGATTATTAAAAAGAAGAAAAATTTTAAAAGAAAAAATAATTAAAAATCAAATTATGGATGGGATTTCACCAAAACTAAAAAACTGCAGTAGACAGCGTTTCTATAAAAAAACATAATACTGGTAAAGCCCGCTTCGGTCTAACACGTCTGTCAGTTGTATCATGTACACATCTCCTCTCTTCTCTACACTTTGATGGAAACCCGCCCTCGCACATAAATTCCCTTAAGAAATTGTGATTTAAAAATATAGAAAAGTGCAAAAACAAAATAATATGCTCTTAAGCAACGTGCCCTTATTTTCCATAAAATCAATTATCGAGTTTACACAGCGGGTGACTAAAAGCAATATTGCACGTCGCAGAAGTCGATTATGAAACACGTTTTTAAATAATGCTATGAGGCGATTATTGAAAATATAATTTAATTTATTTAATGTGTAATAATAAATAGCTAATTGTTTTTTTTTTTTGTGAAATTTAACTAAAAATTAAACCTTTACTTTACTATAAATATATAAAGTAAATTTGTAATGAATGTACATATTTTAACTTTATGCTTATTAAAGTTAAAAAGTTATAGCCTATATACGTCTCACTGCTGGGCACTGGCCTCCTCTCATTTCTGAGAGGGTTTTAGGGCAAGGAAATGTCCGCCGCGCTGCCCCAATGCGTGTTGGCGAACTTCACATGTCGTCGAAATATTATTTTTTCTTATTTCTCAGACATGCAGATTTCATCACGATGTTTTCCTTCACCGCCGAGCACGTGGTAATTCAACACTTAAAATTGCAATTAAAATTTCATTAGTGCCGGTGGGATCGAAAACGGGTTGCTCGCGTACTGTGAAATTTACAGCGAACTCTAACCATCTGAACTACCACGGCTCTTTAATTGGTATTTTTGTTGTTGGTATGGTTGCTATTTTACGCTGGTATTCTGTGAGAGCGTGGTCCTACCCCGGTCAAGCCGACCTAGATGTGCTACAATCATAATATAACTGCAGCATGGCTCTACCACGTATATAGAGGTGACAATGCATCTTAAATTTGATTCAATGCATGGCATGGCTCTGCACCAATGTAGCATTAAATCTCGTTCTCTGAAATTTGAGAAAGTTTTTGATGACGTTTTTATATAATTCCCTTTTCTATAGCTGGTGGCAACTGTTACCAGCACCACTACTTTTTTTTTTAAGTTAAAGAGTGCATGCACGCTATAACGACGAATAATTTTAATATATATATTTCGACGAAAGGCTAAAATACTTTGCATTATACAGTTATTAAGCAAACTTATAGTGTGACAGGTTAAATTAAAAATAGTTTTATATTCCCATATAAATTATAAGTATCCCAAAAATATGTATTAACTCTAATGATAAAAGATAACTTAGAAACTATATTTGCAAAAATTATTCAATCGATTTGCGACGCCGATATCTACGTCATTAATTTGCGACACCATCTTACTATCTCAATCAATCTTCTTATAGACATTTCTAATGAATTTTGTGTTGTCACTCTCAATTTCACACTCGAATACTTTGGTTGGGGGAATTTATTTGCAAAACTATCTCTTATTATCGCCCCATTTTGTCCCGTGGGTGGAATAAATGGCAACTTGACTATGTGAATGCCAAAAGACCTCATGGCTTCCGATAGTTTGCGATATAACCATCTCACTAACGGCAAACCTAAAATACTCAGACCGGCGATGGAGAGCAGCGTCGAAGATGCGAGACTTCAACTACTACAACAAGTATTAGCAAAGTCGAGAAAGAATCTCATGGGTTCCCCTGTTTTCCTTTGAACTACTCTTCTAGATTGGTTTATTTTAGTTCCCGTGAATTTCGAGAGGCGATGAAGGAAAATGAAACAAGGATGGCCAGCGAAACTTTCCTACCAAATTAAAATAATAAAAAACTGCGATTGCCAACCCGCCTGTCAAGCATGGCAACAATGGCAATCTATGATGGAGGCCTATGTTCTGCAGTGGACTTTAATGGGCTATATTAATGATGTTATTGCATTTCGCAGTTAGGATAATTTTTACAAATTTAGTCGTAATCTTTCTGAGAAAAGTGTATTGAATATAATATATAAATTTTAGCCCCAAGGTATGTTTTCAAAAATCATCATCATCATTACAGCCCTTCACAAGAGTCCACTGCTGAACATAAGCCTCTCCCAAGAAATGCCACAAAGCACGGTCCTGAGCCTCCTGCTTCCATCGACTTCACGTATATCTAACCAGGTCATCACTCCATCTAGTGGGGGACTACAATTCGCTTACCGGTACGAGGCTGCCACTCGAGAACTTTTCTTCCCCATAGATTGTCAGTTCTTCGAGCTATATAACTTGTAAAGCGAAACATAGCAGAATAGTTCAGTTACTTATTTTAGTATTGTGTGCGGGCGGGGTCATTCCCCGATCGCGTCGACCAATTCGTGCTGCAGTCATATTGCTCTGCAGCGTGGATCCATATAAATTTAGATCCCATGATATCAGTAGTTATATAATCGGTTTATATTTGTACAAAATAACATAAACAATACAAAAAGCAATTTCTATATGAAACTAGCGATCTGCACCTCGGTGGTGTTAATTAATGTGCCGTTATTTATATTTAAGATAATCATCAAATACTTCCCAAAAAACATTACAAGTTTTTTGGATAAAATGTAGCTTAGATCACTCCTGGCATTGCTCTCTATCTGTACTAAAAGTTTCACCACAATCAATTCAGCTATTCCAAAAATTTAAAAAAACTATTTTTACGGATTTTATCGCGTTATCGGATTTTATCCGTAAAAATAGTTTTATTCAATGTGTAGTGTTCGCGTAAATATAAGAAATCATTATATTCCAAAGATTATCCCGGATGGACGAACAGGCAAACGGACAAAAAATTTAAAAATGGTTATTCATGCCTTAAGAGCATAAAAATAACTAGGGGGTATAGATAGCTCAATAAAATGCAGTCATTTTGATATTACAGACAGACATGAATGAATGGATTACTTGCTGCTTATAATACCTACACTTTTTATGAGTGGGTTAGTGATATGACGGAAATAGAGAATTTATTACCATACTTTAATATCGTATGGGGACATCATTCAAAGCATAAAATATAAAAATCACTTCATAATCTAGGCTCTAGTTCTTTGTACCACAGTGGATAATATTGCGAAGGGGTGATTTAAGATTACGTACCAACGTACTATACATCAATGCAACGTACTAAATCCCTCGGTAAAGAGTAATAGTCAAAGAGAATATTATAATCACTATTATTAGTTTTTAGTTTATATAGTGTTGTGTGTAATAATGCAGTTATATTGTTTCCTTTTGTTTTTAATAAAATAACACTTCATTAAAGTGACAAAAATGGCGTTTTAATGTTAATTTTAAGTGACTACAAAAATTCAAATATTTTTTATGTATGTTCAGCAAATGTTCGGGTGTAACTTCTTTGCTTATGAAACGATTTAAATGATTTTTTATTAATTAAGTTATAGCGGTGGTCCCATAAATAAAAAAAATTCCATCCCATATGGTGGAAAAGTAGGGGATGAAGGTTTTAATGTAACTATTTAGACAATACACATACTAGTTAGTGCCTTGAACTTGTGATGTTGTGTGTGAGTTCCTTAGGCTACTAACAGAGGTGGGTTGTCATACGCCACCACCACACATTACCATTTTCAAGACATTAAGTTTACAACATAAATATTGAAATGGGTTTGGTTATTTATTTGACGCCAGGTAATAGACATAAATCACCGCAGCATCTTTGAGAAGGTATATAAATATCCTAGATTCACATCCACCATTTATCTATTTTATTAGGAAATACTTGTCTAATCACCATACTTACGACCACAGACTACGACGCAGTTTTTGGGTAGGTTTACCACCATCAGTCGTTCGCCAGCGTTTACTCCAATCAGTAGGGTACACTGCGAGCAGGTAGGGTTGACATTAAGAGAAAAAGTTGATATATTCGCCCTTACAACACTAGACACTAGTAAAATATAAATTATAAAACATAAGACATAGTAATTCGGAGCGCTCGGTTAAGTTTCATGGTACAGGAGCAACCTTGCAAGCCTCTTCCGTCACCGGTAACAACAACACTAGGTAATTACAGTGATAGTACTGATTCCCTAATCATCTGAAAATTATGTGACTGAGCCTGTATTAAAATGTATATAGAAAGACAAGGTCTGACCTATAGGCCTGCAAGCCCGCCGAGCTAGAAGGCACATCTGGAAAGGTTAGGCAAATGAGCGTTTAAAAATATTTTCTAAATTATTATACTGCGGCAAGTCGAGAAAGATGAAGACAGAGGGGCTTTTCGATCTTGATTACTCGGAATTGTTTATTTAAATTTTCATTAATAAACAACTTTTATCTAATTTTAGACGCCATTAATAGTATACAGGCGACTACAATCCTTAAGAGGAGTATTACAAAAAAACGCGAAATTACAAGGTTTCCTCGTTGAAATTGTATGTTTTTCGTTCGTTGCTTGAAATAACAATTAATTGGTAAAAATAGTTCGTTTTCTCTACTACAATAAACTTAAAGCAAATTTTAGATAACTTATTCATTTATTTAGTAATAATCATTCTCCCGATGCATGTTTAGGCAAAAACTCTCGGAGACATGATTTGAAAGCTCTAATTTGAAGATTCTATTGAATATCGACCATCAAAATAAATATTTTTATCTCCCAAATATCCTATACTTTAATAATCATATAATATATTTTCGTTACATGTCCTTCACATAAGGAAAAAACGACATTATTCAATTAACGACCGAAAAAGCTTCGATACAAGCCCCAATATCTCCGAAGTTCTACATCATTTTGACGTAAAATTTATACCAAAATAATCAACAACATTTGCTTAAACTCTGCTATTATTTTTACTTTTTAATTCGTTACTATTATTTTTTAATTAATTAAATAATAGTACCATATATTTCACTGCGCCGGCCATCTGCGATCACTATCGCGAGAGCGCTTGTCGAGGTTGGACCTGCGTCAGTTGATTTCGCGCGCTCCGTCGTATCGATACTATCGTAGTTTGCGTCTATTGCCGTATAGGCGCTGCTATTGTGTGCGTGCTAGAGCATCGTCAACTACGACCGCAGTTTTTGATCCTTGAACGTATTTACTTTCGTACAGTATATTTCCATTAGTATAAAGTATTTTGATGGTAGCTGAGCTTCCTTACCAGTCGGATTGGGGAAAAATAAATACAAGTATCAATGCGTCACTAAGCGTAAAAAAGAAATATCCTATTTCTGGAGAAGGCAGTACTAAAAATCTACAAAGACGACCAATTTCGGATTTTGAATATGTTACCCAAGTTACAAGCTTTTTATGAAAAGTTTAAGATGTTTACGTTTTTAAGTTTACGACAGACGTATTCAGACTACCGAGGGATTTTAAAAACATTGGCAACAGTAAATATTTTCGAAAAAGTATCTTATTTCTATAGTTATAATATTGAGAATCGTAGTCAACTTCGGTGATTAACGGGTGCAGTTAAACGTCAGTCTACGTGTGACTGCGATCCCCACCTCTGCGCCACAAATATCGGTATATATTTCAAGCTATTCGCACATACATAGATTAATAAACGTAAAGAAGTGATATTTTTTTAATAATGCAGCGCTCTCCAACAAATAAACGTTTTGATTCCGATCCGGATCTATCCAATATTGCCGCTCGAAAACGCAAGTATGATCTCGATATTTCAGATTCATTCAAATTATTCACTGATAATATATTGAAAAAGATGGATGATTGGAAGACAGACTTTAATAATAATTTACTTCAAATTAATGACACTTTAAATAATTTGATTAAGAACGACTTTGCAAAACTGAACGAGAGTGTAGTTGAGATGAAGGCAGAGACCAATAGTATGCGTAAGGAATACACAGATATTAAGACTGACATAGTAAGATTAAAAGCTCAGCAAGTGGCAACACAAAAAGAAATTAATAGTCTCCTGCAGTCAGTACAATTCAATGCTGATCAACAAGACGAGCAAGCAAAAAAAATTGAAACTTTAACTGTCGATATTAAGAAAACACATGAGATAGAGACGGAAATTGTTAAAATAAAACTGCAAAATATCCATTTACAATCACAACTGAACTCAAATGAACAGAGAGAGAGATTGTTAAATATTTAAATTGTCGGTGTGCCGGAAAGCAAAAGCGAAAATTTTCAAGACCTTATTTTGAACATTGGAAAACATATTGGTGTCGATATTCCACCAAATGATATTTTACAAGCGAACAGAGTTTCTCCAAAAATAAAATTACAAGGTCGTCCCAGAGTCATAATAGCTAAAATGCGAACAAGGCTCTTGAAGGACAACATAATTTCACGTGGCCGCAAAGCCAGAATTACCACAAGGGATATCGATGTAACAGGAGAAAGCAGACCCATATACATTAACGAACATTTAACCCCCTTTAATAAACAACTTTTGAAAAAATGTAAGGAATTGGCCAAAACAAAACAGCATAAGTTCGTCTGGGTAAAAAATGTGTTAATATTCGTGCGAAAAAACGACAACTCTCCCGCTTTACAGATCATAAGCGAAGAGGACCTCAAGAAATTAAGTGTTTCCAAATAAGTATTCTCTTTAATAATCTTTTCTCGTTGTTGAACTTATATATTTCCCTACCATATAATGTGTACTGTATTTATAACTTTAATTGTCTAAAACGTGTCTCAATAGCTATATTTAGTTTAAATTTTCAATATTTAATGTTTATAAAAAAACCTTTATCTGCCAGTTCTGTTCGGAATAGGTACTCTATACTAGAAAACACGTTACTTACTATGTTATTTGTACGCTTAATTAATGTGCATAGAATTGTGCATGGCATTTTAACTTCATTGTAGTCATATTTATCTCTGCTAAAAGAACATTAGTGCCGGAGCGTAGAAATAAATTCTTACAATACCTTCAAATAGTTAATAAACATGCATTCCTTAAACTTTCAATATGGACCTATTTACACATTTTATTCATTCTATTAACATTAGTAGGAAACTTTAACATTAACACATATTTATATATATGGTTTACAAAAGATGAACACATAATGCGTTATACTTGTTCGATACTTATATCAAATGCACCAAACACGAAAACCATGCATCGCTTTTTTCTGTCAACCTATAATCAACATCACTCTTGTACACAATATTGTAATTTATGTTTTTGTATTTCAGCCCCTTCATTTTACAAAACAATTATATTTACTAGTAATATTTTTCAGTTATATAATAACTTTTATACTATAAGTTGTAAACAATTGGTAGCATTCTATCTTCGTTTCGTTAAATAAAAGTAAATATATAAAAATATATTATCAAAATACACGGGGGCTGAGAACTAAATGTTTGCAATTAAGACAACAGATTTTAAGAAATGATTATGATATTATTGCAATAACTGAAACATGGTTGCATAACGGGATTTTCGACAGAGAATTATGTGACGATCGGTATGAAGTCTTTCGGTGTGACCGAGACTTATTATCATACGATAAAAAGACGGGAGGCGGGGTCATGATCTTAGTGCGTAGTGAGTTATGTGCGACTCCCGTAGTCACTGAATGTCTGAATAACTGCTCACCGCCTGATATGTTAATGCTATTAGTCCCGGCACATGCAATTTCTGCTACTGCGGATTTGTACATTATTGCGATTTATATCCCTCCTAATGCATCACATATCCCAGTTGAAATAGATTACTTACTGCAAAAACTAAAATCTGTCGTAATCTCAAATAGTACTGGAAAAAATATTTTAGTTATCGGTGATTTTAATCTTCCATGCATCTCATGGAGTACTCAGGGCCCAACACATTTAAATAAAGGCAATGCTGAAATTAAAAGCGCTGGTGTAAGGTTAATAGATGAACTGAGCTTTCTCGGTCTCAAGCAATATAATAGTTTTAAAAATATAAAGGTTGACCGCGCCCATCCTCCGCTAGTACTGGAAATTTTGGACGTCTCAATCACACCGTTTACTGAAACATCTAAACCTAAATATGATTTTAATAAAGCCAATTACGAGAAACTAAATGAAACTCTAAATAGCATCGATTGGCGAACACAATTACGATCTCGCACGGTCCAAGAGGCTTGTGATAGCTTTTATAATGTAATAAATGATGCTATATGCCAACACGTACCACTTAAGTCATATCATAATAAATATAAATACCCTATCTGGTACAGTCCCGCTTTAATAAAAATAATTAAAGAAAAATCAAAAGCACACAAAAAATGGAAACGGTTTGGCAATTTGTTAGATTACGACGAGTTTTCATTATTACGTAATCGACAAAATCGGGTTCAGGATGCTTGCTTTGCTATCTATACTCAACCTACCGAGGAAGCCATTAAATACAAACTGAGGATATTCTGGTCATACGTTAAGTCTTTGCGTGGTGGATCGAATCATCCAAATCAATTAAGATATCTCGGCAATAAAGTAACGGGTGGTAAAAATATATGTGATACTTTTAATACTTTTTTCAAAAACGTTTTCGGTGACCCTTCTGATAAAATATTAGGGGAAGGCAATGCCACTTCTACATGCGATAATATATCTAAACTGTTTATCCCTACATCCACTATTGAGAAAAGGCTTAGACTCCTTGATATTTCTAAAGTAGCAGGATGCAACGGCATTCCCCCTTTATTTTGCCGTAACTGTGCTAAAACTTTGTGTGTTACTATCGCCATCATTTTTAATATGTCTCTTAGCGAAGGTGTATTTCCGGATATCTGGAAAAGAGCACACATTGTTCCTGTACATAAAAAAGGAACCAAAACTAAAATTGAAAATTATAGGGGCATTTCAATTTTAAATATTATTAGCAAAGTTTTTGAGAAAACCGTTTATGATGTTATATATCCCGTAATATGCAAGGGACTGCCAACCACTCAACATGGATTTCTAAGGTGTCGTTCTACTATCACTAATTTGGCGTACTTTTCTAACTATGTTTTATCTAATATGGATCGAGGCGGTCTAGTAGACGTGGTCTACACAGACTTCGAAAAAGCTTTCGACCGCGTGGACCACGTCATCTTATTGAATAAACTACAACTGTTAGGTATACATGGGGATTTACTCAGGTGGATTAAACCCTATTTGAGTAACAGGTCTCAGGCTGTTGTAATAGGTGGCTATAGATCGGACTTTTTCGAAATACCAACAGGCATTCCTCAAGGATCACATCTAGGACCTTTACTGTATAACGCCTATATCCATGATATTACCACTTATTTTAAGTTTTCACAACATTTAATGTACGCCGATGACAAAAAATTTTTTACAACATCCGTACTGCAATGCAAACTGATTTAAACGCTTTGTTAGCTTATTATTCTGCTAACAAAATAACAATTAATATTGATAAATGCGAATGTATTAGCTTTACACGTAAAAAGAACCCTATTTAATTCTCCTACAATTTTAACCGTATTCCAATACAAAGAACATCCACTGTTAGAGATTTAGGAGTTCACTTAGATAGTAAAATGCTTTTATCATAGCATGTTGACAAAATTGTTAACAAGGCTTTTAAAAATCTTGGATTTGTAATGAGAACTTGCAAACCTTTTAAAGATATTAATACCCTTAAAATTATGTATAATGCTTATGTTCGTAGTATATTACAATATGCCAGTCCAATTTGGTCACCTCAATACGCTACCTATAAAGATCGTATAGAACGCATACAAGAAAAATTCATCAATCATCTAAATTATCGTTTTCTCAAATCATCATTGGTAACCTATGAAAATACTTGTCAATCTTATAATTTATTAACACTCCAAAACAGGCGTAAATTAATGGACGTATGTTTTTTGTATGATATTGTCCATGGACACGTAGACTGCCCTGAGTTGGTGGCGAGCATAACATACAACGTACCGTCGCGTCGTGTCAGCCGTCGGCCGCCCCCTTTATTGCATGTGCCGTTTGCTGTCACCAATTATGCACGTAATGCGCCCATAAACCGATTGCTCAGGACGTACAATGAGATCTTTAGTGATATATACGTCTTTGTTTTTAGTAAACCAGCCTTTAAAGCTAAAGCTATTAAGATTCTAAATGAGGTGCAAAATGAGTAAATCATTTTGATTTACAAAATCATGATGATCATCATCACAAGTCCATTGCTGAACATGGACCTCCCCCAGGGAATGCCACGGGGCATGGTTCTGAGCCGCATGCGTCCATCGACTTCCTACATGTCTTATCAGGTCGTCACTCCATCTAGTGGGACTCCCTACACAAAAATAAATAAATAGTAAATCGACATAAATCAACTCAATTATAATATGAAAATGAATTTATACTTTGAATCATTTAGTATAATCATTTCTTAATTTGATTGTTTATCGTTTATGGCATTAGTGGTGAAAATTTGACAAAGTGTAACAGTATAGAAAAATAAATAAATAAACAGGTGTGATATTTCATTAAATTAAATTACATAAAAGAATGTTGATATTTAGCTAAATTTAAACATTTTGTAGAGAAATAAATAATACAAATATTACTTCTATATACACATATACAAAAGTGTAATTAATATAAATATTTAGTGACATATCTGTGAACATATATATAATTAGATTAGTACATACATTTTATAATAAATCCAAAGAACAGTTAAATTGTATCGTCCATAATATATTTTGTTTATATACCTGAAAAAAACCTTTAATAGGCCTTACATTTAAGCTGTATACTTTAAGTCCTTAAAATTGTTAAATCGCTGTTGGTTTTTTAAATAAATAAATAAAAAGTGAGTGCTGCCTGAAATTATCGACTCGAGAAAAGCTCGGTCAGTGCCGTTTCGTCAAAAAAATTTCTAATAAAAAAATCTGGTAATTGACTGTAAGTACCGATTAAAAAAATATTAGTTATATTTGGTTGTTTTATTTATTAAAACAGGTTGCAACCGTACTATTTATTTATTTATACCACTATGCTACCGGTAGTAATCTATTATTAACCGACATCGGTTAAAAATCTATTACTGCGTAACAATTAAAATATTTATGTGTACTTATTTCAACACTAAGGTTCATAAATAAAGAAAACTATATCAAAATAGATTATAATAAATTAATTAGATAACATTAAAATGACACACCAAAAAATTTTCCATCCACTGAACTCCATTTTAAGAAAACTTGTATTACGGAACATTAAGATCGTTTAGTCACCACACTCACAGTGTCATAGTGCGAGCGAGTGAATAGATATGAAAGAAAGTATCGCTCGCGTAGCTCGCCGCCCGCTCGGTGCGTAAAATACCTAAACTGGCGTAAAGCCGAAACGTAAGAGGGCTCTTAATCAGGCCGTGCTTATAGGCTTATATATTCTAGCATAAAAGTACGTAAATTAAATTTAAAGAAACAAAGTAAAAGTCAAACAAACACAACATACATTAAAAATCATTAAAAAAAAATATTGATGTTTATTTTTTCTTCTGTCTGACAGAACAAAAACGGTACAGACAGAAGAAAAAATAAATCCTAAATCCTAAATACCATCCTTCGCATGGTAAGCGAATAAAGTAATTCGTATAATATAAAAACATATTATACATTAGGGTGACAAATGAGTTCACAGTCCACCTCAAGGTAAGTGGCTACTGTGGTTCATAGACACCACATGTCACCCCTGTAAGTTATTTTACATTGGTATTCTGTATGAGCGTAGTTATTCCCCTGTAAAGTCGATCCATAAGTGCTACAATCATAAAAAGCTGCAGTGAGGCTCCATTATGTTGAGTCTCTTACTTCCACGTTAATGGACAGTAATTACATGGAGTTATAAACTTACGTTTTGGGTATAATTTTATTGACTATAGAGCTCCAAGCAGAACGTAGCACCTTCGCTAGTGAAATTAGTTGTTCTTTTTATTTTTATTTCTAAAAGAATAACCGTTGGATTGGAGTCGGTGTTTTTTGCCAGAATTTATGTCCCGTCAAGTCTGATTTAATATTGGGCGTGAATCTGAATTCTGGTATTTATTAACCCAAGCATTGTTATGCTTATAATACCACTACATCACTTCAAGGTCATTTTGCGTAGTATGGTTCAAAAATTTTGTCATTAAACTAATATATCTCCATGACTGATCCATGATTTTTTACGTGGTAGAGCCATGCTGCAGCTATATTAATAGTATAGTTGTAGCACGAATGGGTCGGCTCGACCGGGGAAGGACCACACTCTCACAGAATACCAGCGTAAAATAGCAGCTTAATGCTGCTGTGATTCGTATGGTGAGTGTAGAGAACCGGAGACCCTTTTTACTGGAAAAGAGGCATTCTATCTTAGTCTTCACGGCTGACAACGCATCTGCATTTAAATTCGCAAACGAAGATAGATGTAGATGTCTATGGGCCACAGCAACCACTTACCATCAGGTGGACTGTGTGCTCGTTTGTCACCCTTATTCTATAAAAAAATGACCACATATGCTGCAAAACGTTTAAAAAGTAGTTGAAAGTAGTTGAAAATTTTGGTATTTTATATGGAAATATGAAACTCCGCTTTCTATTACGGTTATTGTAAACGTCACCATAAAAACTTTTTGCAAACGAAAATATCCCAACTTATTCAACCTTTCAAGATAATTGTGCAGTGACGCGTGAGATTGCGTAAAAATGTTTGCAATAATGGAAATAGGTCACGTGCTGATGACGAGCGCCGATCGCTACTAAATGAATATTTTAAAACTGAAAAAATGAAGATTAAATGAAAATATTATCGTATTAAATATCGTAGTCAGGAAGTCGATGTATGAAGGTGGCTCGGGACCGTGCTTTGTGTCATTCCTTGGGGGAAGCCTATGTTCAGCAATGGACTTGTGAAGGGCTGTAATGATGATGATGATGAAATATCGTAGAGTAAACCACAGTGATATGATTAAGGAAAATATGTAATTTTCGCATACTTTGCCATTGTTATTTATCTTACCCGTAAATAAATCAAACCTTATTTTTATGTGCCATTTTATGACACTCACTTTCTAAATTACGTTACGAATGCGCAATTCATTTTTATTTTTACTATCACTTTTATGTGTACCAGTGTAGTGTTAACCATTGAGCGTTGTTAGAATCCACTACTCCATATCGTTTCGTGGATGTCGTAAAAGACGACGCTGGGAAACAATCCAGGAGATGGGCAGCAGCATCTTGGTAACAACTAAAATAATAAAAAACTGCGGTTGTCAATCAACAACAAAAAAATTTACTTGCAATATCTACTCTGTGCGGCTATTTGACCACAGACTTTTATGTGTTTGACATTAACAGTGTGAACGGAAACAATGTATATTTTATTTTATATATTGTATTTTTAACACTTAATATATATAAATTTTAGTTTTCTGCACTCCTTCTGCCAAATGCCAAATCTTCTTTCCTCCGTGCTTGCAATATGCTTGAAAAGATGTACAAAGTTTTTGCTTTATGTATTAATACATAATTTATTGTTAATATATATTACGTATCAACATATCATTAATGTTTATACAAAATAACTACGACATTTTTCGTTATTTTTCAAACACACTGATAAATATTAAATTTAATAATAGTTACTATTTAAGGAGAAAAATCTTCAGATCCAACTCCAATCTAATTTCAAAATTTAGTTCAAACTAAATCTAACCTAGAAGTCTGTCTGGGTAGCTACTACCCTCTTCCTATTTCTGCCGCCAAATAGCAGTGCTGGCATTGCTGTCCCGATCTGAAGGGTAGAAAGACAGTATAATTACAGGCGTTTCATCTTAGTCCTCAGAGGTAACAGCAGCAAGTGGACTGTTAGTTTGTTTGTCACTTCAGTGTTATATAAAAAATGTTTTCTTAATTTTTAACATCATTATTTACAGCCTACCGTGTGATACTGTATAACCATGTAGTGGTGGTGTATGAATATCCACTACCTCACATCATCCCATGGGTATCGTAAGAAGAGGCAGAGGGCAACTAATGTGGGCGTCAGCATTTTCCTGGTAACAACTCAAAATCAACTATGGCAAAATCCTTCCTATGAAACAGTCTACTGGGGAGATCTATTTTCAGCAGTGGACTTTTATAGGTTGTAATGAATGGATGGATGGATGTTTAAAAGTTCACTGCTGAGCATAGGCTTCTACTATAGATTGCCTCATATTTTCCATATTTGCTTTACTTGGTATGTGTTTTATTATTTTGGAGATATTGCTACTCATCAACAAGAATTCCAAATAAAACTTATTAAAAGAAATCATTACCTTTATCACTGGTTCGGAAAACCCTGGTAAGGTCCAGCAAGAAACCGACGACGAACGACAGACGTAACGTTATTTTTTTACTACCTACGAGCACGACACTGAAAGTTTTTAGAACTGGCCACTTGTAAACTATATAATAAAAAAAATAAGTTCAAATTTTGAAAATGGAATTCTTTGCCAATATTATTGTGTATGTATTTTATTAATTTGTCGTTTGTTTACGATTTGGCGGCAAATTGAAAATTGTCTGTGTCACGTCAGCATGAATTTAACGCGAAAAAATTTACGTACAATGATTTTTTATGACTTTCAATGTCATTTAAGTCAACAAGAAAGTTATGATAGACTTCGATTGGCCTTTCACGACGAAGCCCCATCTTGTGCCACTGTTTACAACTGGTTTAATGAGTTTAAACGTGGTCGCACTAATCTCACCGATGATCTGCGTGAGGGACGGCCTTCTATGGCGACGACTGAAGATAACATCAGTGTTGTGTGGCGTATGATAGAGACTGACAAAAGAGTGACTTATCAGCAGATTTGGACAAGCTTAGGCATCGGTATGAGTCAAATGCACAAAATACTCCATGAACATTTAACGGTCAGGAAGCTTTGTGCCCGGTGGATACCTCATAATTTGACAGAGGCCCTAAAACTCCGTCGTGTTGATTGGTGTCATGAAATGGTTCAAAGATTTAACGGAGGTGACTCAAATGCTGTGTTCCACATACTAACGGGTGACAAAAGCTGGATTTATTGTTATGATCCTGAAACTAAGAGACACTCTGCTGTCTGGGTGTTTCCTTCCGAGAAGTTGCCAACTAAAGTGAAGAGAGGTCGAAACGTGGGAAAAAAGATGGTGGCCTCGTTCTTCGGAAGAACAGTTCATTACGCAACAATTGTCTTAGAGGATCGAAAAACAGTTACTGCAGAGTGGTACACTAACAATTGTTTGCCACTTGTCTCGGAAAAAGTTTGGGAGAAACGACCTCGCAGTAGGATCCTCCTTCACCACGACAACGCCTCGTCGCACACCGCCAAGCAAACAATTGACTACTTGGCGACGTCAGACATGGAATTACTGGGTCACCCGCCCTACAGCCCCGACCTCGCACCTTGCGATTTTTATTTATTTCCGAAAATAAAAGAAAAACTCCGAGGAAAACGTTTTATGGACGCCAAGGAAGCAGTGGCTGCGTTACAAAATGCCGTCGAAGAGACCCCTTAAGTACGAGTGGGCAAAGTACTTTTCTCACTGGTCCCATCGGATCCAGCGATGTATTGATGTAAATGGACACTATTTTGAAAAGATATAATAAAACTAATAACTTGCAAGTTTGTTCAGTTTTTGATTTTCTAAGAACTTTCAGTGTCACCCTCGTAACATTTTAGAAACAGCTTGGCAGCAAACACGTCATTCTCAGGGGTTTGGGTTATTGTCAACCATGTATTCATTAATTTAAATAACAACTGCCTCGTTAGTATAGTGGTCGTAAGCGTGACTGCTGATCATGTGGTCTCTGGTTCAAGTCCTGGTCCAGGTCAAAATAAGTTATTGGGTTTTTCTGTCAAGAAATTCTCACTAGGAGCCCGGAGTCAGACATTTGGCGATATTTAAACTCTTGTTAGAGCCATGGTAGTTCAGGGACTAAGCGCTTGCTGTAAATTTAACAGTACGCGAGCAACCCGGGTGCGATCCCCGCCAGCACCAATGAAATTGTTAATTGCAATTTTATGTGATGATTTACCACGTGCTCGGATGTGAAGGAAAACATCGTGAGGAAACCTGCATGTCTGAGAAATGAGAAAAAAATATTTCGAAGACATGTGATGTTCGCCAACACGCATTGGGGCAGCGGGGCGGACATTTTCATGCCCCAAAACACTCTCAGAAATGAGAGGAGGCCTGTGCCTAGCAGTGGGACGTATATGAGCTGTAATTTAACTTTAACTAACTTAAACCTTTGTTTTGAAAAGCACCTAAAGCCGTTGATCTCTCTCCGGTCGTGTCGAATTATTGTCCCATTGGACTATGAGAGTGAGGGAATAGAGATTGTGTGAGTGTGAGTGAGTGTGCTTGCGCACACAGTTGTGCGCACCAACCCATCCTGTACAGATCCTGTACGATCCTTTTAAACTGGCCACCGTGACCGGAAATTCGGTCCAGTGGACATTGTTATTGATTTATTATTTATCTAACAGCCACATTCAGAGATGTTTAACGCTTATTTAAGTCGCTCTTTAGTATAAATTTTAAAAATAAATCACTCTCAGATGCAGTTAACGGTTCATTAGCATCCCTTAATGCTAATAAAAGTTAAGATCGACGTTACATTTGAGGTGACATTTCTATGTCTTTCTAAAACTAGCGCCTCAGTTTTGGGTATATATTCATTTATAACAAGACTCCTATTATAAATTAGATGACTATTTGAACGATAAGAATGTGTAGACATAATGTGCTTCCTTAAATAGAGCAAGATTCCAAGGCCACCAGACGTCACATATTTTCTGAGGAACGAAATGTGTAAGATTGAGTAGTGTTAGTATGTACTATGATCGCATGCTTACCTGCTAGTTTGGCCAGTGGGCCATTTTCCAGGTATCAGGTAATCAAGGTACGTAAAAATATAGCTCACCTCACGTTTCTTCCCCCAGCTAATTTTTACGTATATTTTAGATAATATCGTTAAAAATCAGTCATCAATTACTCCCAGACACTTTCCGTCGGCAGTATCTCTTTGCAGGCGCTACATGCGATCATAGTACATACTAACACTACTCAATTTTACACATTTCGTTCGTCAGAAATAAGTGACGTCTGTTGGCCCTGGGATCTTGGATTAAAACTTCTTTTTACTTATTTATATAATATGTTATAAAGCGGTGAATTTCTTGCCGCTTCTTCTCACAAGGTCCCCCTGCAGTAGGAAATTGTTGAAGCTTTCAATAAATACTTTGTAAAAGCCAATTTGAATAAAAATATTTGACTTTGACTTTATTTTATTATCAATAAATTTGCGTAAGTTATATATTATTGCACAAAGCAAAAATGTTTGATATGGGAGACTTTATTGACTTTGTGGACTATACCAGAAGGTATGGAAAAATTGGACCGAGGTGATATTTACGAGATTATTCTGATCCCTTAACAAAATTCTTCAAAAATTCCATGCCATTCCATGCATTATACGATAATAGAAAATTGAAGGTTTTTTCTATACCAGTAAGTGTTGCCATAGAAGAAAGGGCGCAATTGCTTTCGTTTATTTATATTAAAATATCTGTTTTGCTTTGCCTTTTATTAAAAACTAACAATACTGATTGCACTAAAACTGATTGTACTTTACGTTTAAACTTATAATAGTTTTCGATGTGGTTATTCAAAAAAAAATTGATAACATACATTTCAAGTGTGGCTACACCAACGCTTTATCGATGTGCAATCGATAGAGTGATTTGATTATGCTCCGCCATATTATCATTAACTTAAAACCACTTAAAATTGTCATTAACTAACAAGCCCTTAAATTATGTCTCTTGGATGTAACACTAATTAACAGAATTAAAGCAAATTAGCTAAATATTCATTAGGGCTAATTTAATGAACCTTTCTGAATGCGGCTGAAATCCTTATTATACAGTCTTTATTTAATATTTATTTTTTTATAGGAGAGGGGGCAAACGAGCATACGGCTCACCTGATGGTAAGTGACTACCGTCGCCCATAAACAACTGCAACACCATGGGAATTGCAGGTGCGTTGCCGGCCTTTTAAAAAGGAGTAAGCTCTTTTCTTGAAGGTCCCTAAGTCGTATCGGTCCAGAAAAATCGCCGGTGGTAAACTATTCCACAGAGAGGTCGTACGCGGCAGAAAACACCTAGTGAAACGTACATTGGTGGACTGCCAAGCATCCAGATGGTGTGGATGGTTTTGGGAGTTGAATAAATTTTAGCTTTCGCTATTTTTAAGACTTTTTACCTAGGTGGCTAAAGATGATTGAAAGTGATTTCACCTGAAGTGGTTTAATTGCTCCACATATTATAATATAAAAATGAGAGGAGACCTATGTCCAGCAGTGGGTCGTTATATCGTTACATATGGTCGTAACTTTGCTTTACTTTTACAGAGTTTAATAGGCTGGGGTAAAAAATATAGATATATCGAAATATCGATATTTTCACAAATCACAATTAAGCAACAAAAGCAACTACAAAATCATTTATGTGCTGTTGTTTTTTTTGGCCCTCATCCTACTACATAATGCAAAACATACATAATGACGATATATCGATGTCTCGATATTTATCACGCGATATTTATCGATACTGTTTAAAAATATCGATACTATAAATATCGATATTTTTTTACTTGCCCATCCCTTGATTTTAAATCATTAATTTGGACACAATGATAACAAATCTTATGAACTTACCAGCAAAGTTGTGGCTCCTCGTTCTGGTAAATTTATGTTGTCACTTAGTTTTATCGCTGGCTTGTTTATTTCACTAAAGCAAAACCCTCCTTTAGGGTTATATTTCAGATTTTTTTGCAACAACTTTTTGTATGTATCTTATGTTTAATAAAATATAACCCCTCCATAAATAGATTACGCTAAAACATAGTACAAATTTTTTAACAGAAAATCCTTTGATAAATGTTTTATTATATTACGCTCAGCATACGTTTCATATAATATTCATAGATTGGTGATAATTGTGCAAAATAAAATCCTAACTACACACTTTTTTATTATTTTTCAATATAACATTTTGATAAAAGCCATTTAGGAAAAAAAAATTTTATACGCCTCGTGCTCCTCAAGGAGCGTATTATTTATTATAAATATTTAAATACTAGCTTTTTATATGCGGCTTCGCTCGCATATGCTTCAATTTACGAACATCATTAAATGCTGTTCCGTGCCAAATTTAGCAAAATTCGATCACTTTTAGAGTCACCTCGGTGTCTGGTTCTCTATGTCTGTTTGTCAAAGATTTTTTTTGAATTCTCAAAGTCTATTGGACGTCGATGATTGATATTTGGCATAGATATAATATGCTACAGGAACACGTGAATAAATAAGTATTTCAGAATTGCATTAATATCATGTGTATCACACATAAAAAAGGTAAATTGTCTTGGAAAAAAAATTATTATTATTTACATTTTACATTCATTCATAATTAAAGTTAATTTAGTTTTAACAAAATAATGAAGATTTCATGGTCTTCTATCAATTTACTATATAATGTTTATTTGCGATATTTGATTCATATCATTGGTCCCATTTAATATTGACTGGCACCATAATATAGATGCTGATATTTTTTTACGTTCGAGTAGACTTCAAAATTTCATAAATGCAGTTCTGGAGTAATGATGAATACATGGAATACAACTAATTTTACGGATTATATAAAGTTTCATTTTAACTCTTTTACGCAAGTTTTTTACACAACTTTGGATGAAATCTTGGCCTGTATATGGATAACACAATGAACTGGTGTACGCATGTCACCGAAATTAGCCGCAAAGTCTTTGCCACCTTACGATCCCTCTATCGCCTGAAGAACTTTCTTCCAATTAAGACTAAGCTAACACTTGCGCAAACACTTATAATGCCCTTAATTGATTACGCAGATGTGTGCTACCCAGATTTGAACCAAAATCTTCTTAACAAGCTAGAGCGTCTTCTCAATAACTGTATTAGATATATATTTAGTCTCCGAAAATATGATCACATCTCTCATTATCGTGAACGCCTGAAATGGCTTACTATCCGACAAAGACGATACTCTAGAATTCTGCTTGTTCTTTTCTCAATTTTGAATAATCCAACTTCTCCAACATATCTCAAGGACAAATTCCAATATCTCTTTTCAACTCATGATAAGGTTCTTCGCTCCTCATCTAATCATAAGATCAGTATTCCATCTCATTTCACTGGATTCACCAACAATTCCTTTACTATTCAGGCAACACTACTCTGGAACTCCTTGCCCGAAAACATAAGAAGAGCGCCAAGTAAGGACTGTTTTAAAAAGTTGGTACATGGCTTTCTTTTGAAACGAAGATGTTATATGTTAAGAATGATGATGATATATTGTGATACATTTAGATGTTTTATTATTTGCTATTTCAATATATGTATTTTATTATTATATGTAACGTATATATTATATCTATGTATGATACATCTTTTGTTCATATATTTACATACACTATATGTAAAGTTTTTGTATATTATATGTATATCTTAGTATGTATGTATATATATATGTATTTGCACCTGCCACAAAATCTCATCACTCCACGGGTTGACTGGCAGAGAATGCCGTTAGGCATTAAGTTCGCCCTTTGTTACCCTTGTTGTTAAGGTGTCAACAAACAAGATTAAATAAATAAATAAAAAAAAGTTTCATAAAAACCCGCGTAAAAGATTATATCGCTGATGTGAAGCACCGACGCTCCGGGAAGTTTGAAGAATGTCAAGTCCCAACCATAATATCAGATCTGATAGACAACAAATTATCAAAATTGAACACCGATTCCTACCAAGAATGATTCGCGAGGCTATTGTAATTAAAAACATCCTTATTTCAATAGAGAAGATGGCTGGGTGCTACCATCTGCTTGGGATCTCATAATTAATAAAATTAAATCCAAACCCAAGCATACTACTGCAAGACTTCAAGTACTGTAAGCTTGTTCTGAGTAGGTCGGACCAAACATTATTAATTAAAAGTTGATGATGGACTTCGTTAATTCAGGACGTCAAACACCTCATTTTCGCGTACTTTATAGAACCCATGGCTACAGGGGGGGGAGTGACCATAGGTTCTATAAAGTGCCCGAAACGTCAAGAATTAAAAAAGTTAAAATTAAACGCGATAAAATCCTTAAAAGATTAGCTTTATTGCAACTTAAGTTCCATTCACAGTAAACGTGGGAAGAACTACACTCATAAACGGGAGTAGAAAAATGTTCGCCTTGTTGTGGCGGCGAAAGAGAATCCGCCATCTTATATAGTGCCGTGTGTGTCGTAAGAGGCGACAGAGAAAAACAAACAGGAAATGGGCAGCATCATCTTCCTGACAACAATAATAAAAGCTACGGTTGCCAACTCGCCTGCCAAGCGTGGCAACTATAGCAAATATCCAGCCTATTTGACAATTTATGGGGGAGGCCTGTGTTCAGTTCAGTACACTTTTGATAAGCTGTCATGATGACGATGATGAGTTCTACTCTTTCGAATCTTTGCTACCCTTAATATTTACGGTAGAGTGAAAACAAAAAGTAACATCTCCGAAAATATGAATGAAATAAAAACTGCATAATTGCCCCATCAAAACTAAAAAAGTAGCAGCCTACATAAATGTTACTACTGGGCACAGGCCGCAGAGTTTTTGGCCAAAAAAGTGTTCGCTGCGCTAATCCCAACGTGGGATCACCTCAACTGGGGAACTTCTCAGATATGCAGGTTTTCCTTCACCGCCGAGAACGTGGTAAATTTACACTTCAAATTGCAATTAAAATATATTCTAAAATACATAATAACGCTTATGTTCTATGAAATTTACGTTTGGATCAATTTGATTACCGCCTTTGACAAGTAAAACAAAATAAATCTTTTTTTTATGTAAAATCTGCTATCTTTCATAATTAAAGTATTTTTCCTCAAGAGCCTGTTCATTTACATATACTCTACTATGAAACCAGGACTGTCACAAAAATCTTAATTTGTCTGAAAATATGAAAGCTATCTTAAATGATAAACATATTCTATACATAGTTCATTTATAATGAGCTTATAAACTATTTTACAAAAAATAAAGTATAATATTTAAACATGTCTAGCACATCGCACTTTTTCAGTAGTAAACGCGTTAAAAAATGTTGTCGTAAATGTACTGCTTCAATTTTGATTTAAAAAGGCCAAATGAGTCGCACTCTTTTATATCTTTAGGTAATTTGTTGTATATTTGTGCTCCCTCAAACATTATGTTCATTTTACCGTGGCTAATTCTTGGTGTCGGCAAACAAATCTTATTTGTGTTTCTTAAATGATGCTTGTAAGTACGTTTTGTGAAAGATATTTCGGAGTGAATCTTGTTTGTTAAATTTTTTTGTATTAGACTGCAAGTTGTGTATGTGTAAATATGCTTTAAGTTAAATAATCGTGTTTTTTCATGTAGTTGTTTCGTATTCGTTAGGCGATCGTATTTAAAAAGGGTTTTAATAATTTTATTTTGTGATATTTGTAAGCTTTTAAGGTTTGTTTGTGCAGCACATCCCCACACCTCAATAACATACTCTAAATATGATTTCACGAGCGAGTTATACAAGGTCATTCGAACCCTGCGCGGTATGCAATCAACTATTCTACGTAACGCACCATTCAAAGCAATTAGTTTTGATCTAACTTTTTCGATGTGACATCTCCAAGTGAGCTTATCATCCAAATGCAGTCCTAGGTATTGCTCTTGGTGCGAGCGGTGGATCATTTCATTATTAATAATAAGCGGTGCGTGCTGAGGGATTGTTTTGTTTTTAGCCGCAAATATCATATAAGAGTTCTTTTCTGCATTAATAGTTAGAAGATTACTATGACACCAGTTATTATAGATATTCAAATCGTTTTGTGCTTCCTTAATAATTTCATTAATGTCTTTACCAAAATAAAAGAGACAGGTATCGTCCGCATATAAAGTTATATTTCCTGTTAACCCTATCTTAGTCACATTATTAACATATATTAAAAATAGCAGAGGCCCTAATATTGATCCTTGCGGTATGCCACATTTTATAAGTCGAGGGCTACTGAAATAATCACCTGTTTTCACATATTGAAATCTATTATTTAAGTATGATTCAAGAATTTTAAGTGCATTTCTCGTAATACCCAAGTTCTCAAGTTTACGAATGAGGATAGTGTGGCTGATTGTGTCGAATGCCTTTTTATTTATAAGTCTCATAAAGGTAAAAAAGTAAGGTAGCAGCTTACATACGTGTCACTACTGTGCACAGGGCTTTCCATTGTCTATAGTATTTTTGGGCAGAAAAGAGTAGGTATGCTGCAATGTTTCAATGCGTTTTAAGGGTTTTTACATTTCCACGAATTTTTTAACTACTCAGACATCTAGGTTTCCCCACGAAGTTATTCTTCACCACTTTACCGGGCATGTGGTAAGTCAGCACGTAAAACTTCCCATTACAGATTTATTTTTCCTCAATGGAACCGTACACTTTTTGCCCCCGTGCCACGATGAAATCTCACGGCAAGCTACGCAGCTCTCGTATTTGTTTAAATAAAATTCATAAAAACTGAAACAAAGCTTTAGCACGAATTTTAACCACATCTACCTAGTAATTAGTTATTCAACGATGCTACGAACTGTTCCATCAAATAGAGTTAAAAATCTCATAGTGCACTTAATTTTCAATTATTTACATTAGATGACTTGATAACAAATTGAAGTTGGTTAAATAAAACTATGCCGATATACACCCAATATATTCAACTAAAGAGTTTTGTTCCACAGTACTGGATACTGTGCACACAAAACACATGTATTGTGTACAGAATCCAGTGTAACAGTGTCGTTTCATTTTGCCAAACGTGGTAGTTGCGGTAAATCATCCCGATAATGGCCACCAGTCTGGATATTTTAAGTTTGACAATTTTTAATGCTGCGCGAATAAATATTTAGTAGCATTCGAAAATTTTACTTTATCAGTTACTTATCATTAGTTTATTTAGCAGAAAGTAGATGGCGCTAATATAACATTAAAACTATGAAAGCTAAAACTATACGATCCAGTAATATCAGCGATAGAAGGTTGGAGTGCGACTGGCTCAAGAGCCACCCCAAAGCCGCGAATGGCTGGGTTCGTACGATTCGTACGGTATGAGAAGCTTAACTTTTATAGCGACTGCAAAACTATAGCAACACTGTAGTGGAGAAATAAGGTGGAGCAATAGGGAGTGGTGTGATTCACTCTCTGCACATGCTGTCTACAACAAGTTGTTGTCTAAAATAAATTAATTTTATCCGTATCCGCATGTTTGTCAAAACCGTAACAAAATTATAAAAAGAAAGTAATAACAGACGTGTTACGCCTTTGTTATTTATCTTTAAATGAAAAGAAATATTAAATTATAAATTTATGATTGAGTCTAACGAGTAACACATATTCCTAGAGAAAATAATAGTACCAAGATAGTCTTAACAGGCCGTAAAAGAAAGTTTTTAAAGTACCAGAGACGGGCGATGAATAATAAAGTGAAGAACGTAAAGAAATCAGCGTAAGAACTAACAAGGGTTGACCCTTCAAGTTTTGAAGAATTGAGTCATAAATTAAGTTATCTATTATACAATCTTATATGAGTTACTACGTTTTCATCTATTTTAGATAAATGTATGGGTGACAAATGAGCACAAACTCCTGAATGAGATCATCTTAACAGGTGATAAAAGGATGCTTTAGCTTTTGGCTAAAAACCTACATCTATCCCCGATTAAAAATCAGATAGTTGTTACTCTTGACGATGAAGGTCAATGCTTCATTAACAATAAAAAGGCCGGTTTTGATCACAGATTATACAAATCAAAGCAACACTACGAATTTTCTTCTATTTCACGCTGGTATTCTGTGCACGCGTAGTTTTTTACCGGTAGAATGGACTCATTCATACTGCAACTATAATACGCTTCGTGACTTTACCACGCAAATCAACAGGAAAAAGTAGTAAGGCTAATCTATAAAATATTATTTCAGAAAGGAATACAGTGCAGCGGAACTGCATGTTTATGTCACTTATGTAGGATTCAATGTTATCTCTTTCATATCCTTATCTTTTTTTATAAAACGAAAGTGACAAACGTACTTACAGTTCACCTGGCGGTAAGTGGCTTCGGCTTTCCGTGGCAACTATAAACAAAAATGACTATAGATACGTTGTCATCTCTGAGAATTAAGATGGAATGACTCACAGCCGGTAAATATACTGGCTTCCTATACCCTTCAGATCGGAACATACTAGTGCAAGCACTGCTATTTGTTGGCGAAGTGGGTAAGAGTGTTTTTTTTTTATAGAATAAGGATGACAAACGAGCACACAGTCCATCTGATGGTAAGTGGATACTCAATTAAGAATCAAAATGCAGATGCGTTGTCACCCCTGAGGACTAAAATGGAATGTCTCGTTGCCAGTAAAACTGGTCTCCGGTTCCCGTCACTCACCTTACAAAGCGCAGTAACATTGAGATGCTATGTTCGCTGGTGTTCTGTAAAAGTGTAGTCCTACCCCGGTGGAGCCGACCCATTCGTGCTTCAATCATAATAAAGCTGCAGCGTGGCTCTACCATGTATGTGGTGCATACCCAGACGCACTCCTAGGCAATCAATGATGATAGTTTAAAATTCTTCTTCTTTCTATTTTTCGTTTGGATTCAACAATTGTGTTAAAATAGTTGCATTTTTTAATATTTCAAGCTGCTTTATGTTAATATAAAGCTTACATTGGGGAAGTATTTGCATCAGAACAATGATTGTAACCTTTTAGCTTACGTAAGTAGGGCCTCGCTAGGGTAACCTCGGTAGGGTTTTGCTGCAAAAGATTTAGTGCGAGTAATTGACTGTCGATTTTTATCTAGTACGCGAAAATTTGACTTATTGATAGATTAGCGGCAAAGATCATTAATAGTCAATAGTTTTTTTTTTATTTAGATATTGTTTCGTTAGGGAAAGCGAAGTCTTCTGATCCCGACATAAGTATAACATTCTACTCAATGTGTTTTCGCATGTCTCTGTGTACGGTGTGTGTTTCGAAAGTTAAATCTTTTTGAAATAAACCATTTTTGATATTCATCCCTCCACAAAAAAAAACGAATAGAAAGAAAGGTAAATTATGGCAAGAAGTGGCACTACTAACGCATCATTTCATACTAAATTGGGGACGGGTCGAAAGAAATCATCCATATGACATTATATACCTTGCCCTCAATTGCTCACATGGAAAATGAGATACAATTTATTTCAACAGCGTAATAGATAGAAAGAATTTTTATTCCAAATAAATTGTTTTATTTTTTCCTTAATATTTTATGAATTTAAAGCCAAGCCGACATTTTTTTAAATTTGCCGTGTCCATTTCAAGGAAAAGAATAAATTTTTCGGTCATTTTAACCAAAGCAGATATAAAAGACTCCTTGCATGGTTCATCAAAATTGGGCGCATTGGAGCAACGCGGCGGATATTTCCTTGTTCTAAAACCCTCTCAGAAATGAGAGGAGGCCTGTGCCAAGCAGTAGGACGTACATATAGAGCCTGTAACTTTAACTGCCACGCTTGTAACACAAAGTTGTTTATTATTTTGAATTGTTATCAGGAAAATCATCTCTTGCTTCAGTTTTCCTCTGTCGCCTCTCGCAACACCCACAGGCTGGTATGGGGTGTCGGATTCTCTTACTCCACCACTACACGGCATTAATGAAGCATATGCGGTTAGAAATCCAGGCTAGAGGTACCTTGGTTACAATTAGCACTTTTATTCAGGATTAAATCTTGTGATAAAGGTAACTTTACCGACAGTCGCATGATTTAGAAAATCATCATCATTACAGCCCGTCACAAGTCCACTGCTAATCATAGGCCTCCCCCACGAAATGCCACAAAGAATGCCACAAAGCACGGTCTTGAGCCACCTGCATCTATTGACTTCCTGCATGTCTTACCAGGTCGTCACTCCATCTAGTGGGGGGTTGCCCTACACTTCGCCTACAGATACGAGGCTGTCACTCGAGAACCTTTTTCCCCCATCGGTTGTCGGTTCTTCGAGCTATATGACCGGCCCATTGCCACTTCAGCTTACTAATCCGTTGGGCTATGTCGGCTACTCTAGTTCTACTGCGAATATCCTCATTTCTAAGTTTATCGCGCAGAGAAACCCCGAGCATAGCTCTTTCCATAGCTCGCTGAGCGACGGCCTACGCATACGGCCAGCAGTGAAGGACCACGTCTCAGTTCCATAAGTCATCACTGGCAACACACACTGGTAGTAGTCTCGTTTTTAAGTTTTGACATATACCTGACGAGAAGATGTGTCGTAATTTCCCGAACGCTGCTCAGCCGAGTTGAATCCGTCGATTGACCTCTCGCTCGAAGTTGGACTAACCTAGTCGGACTATTTGTCCCAGGTAAACATACTACTCAACAACTTTGATGTTAGTGCTCCCAAAACCTACCGGCATAGGTGTGACATGGACGTTATACATGATCTTTGTTTTGTCCATGTTCACCTTAAGACCTATTCGTTGGGAGGCACTATTGAGGTCATTGAGTATAGTGCTTAGGTCCTCCAGCGATTCTGCCATAAGGACTATATCGTAGGCAAATTGAAGGTGAGTGATGTACTCGCCATTGATGTTAATACCGTATCCTTTCCAGTCCAATAGCTTGAAAACGTCTTCCAATGCAGCGGTGCAGAGTTTCGGGGATATAACATCACACTGTCTTACACCTCTATGCAGTTGGATAGGTTTCGTACTCTGGTTCAGTACTCGAATAGCCATTGTAGCCCTATTGTACAAACACTTCAGCACTTCGATATACCGACAGTCAATTTGGCACCGCTGAAGGGACTGCAACACCGCCCAAATTTCGACGGAATCAAAGGCTTTCTCCATAGTCCACATACGCAAGACGTAGTGGCAAATTGTACTCCTCGGTCTTCTGTACAATTTGCCGAAGGGTATGTATGTGGTCTATGATACTAAAGCCTTTACGGAAACCAGCTTGTTCGGGAAGCTGGAACTGGGAAGCTGTGAAAGCGTACGAGACGATTCGTAATGATTCTCGAAAACAGTACGTAGACGCGGCTCAGAAGAAAAATTAGTAGCTGTAGTTCTTCAAGAGAGCATTGTCACCTTTCTTGAAGAACAAGGCCACCGCAACTCTGCTCCATGCCTCCGGAGTAGTTACATTACTCAGGACGGAATTAAAGAGTTTCTGAAGGACTTCAATTACTGGATTTCCACCTGCTTTCAGAAACTCCGCTGTAATTCCATCCTCGTCCGGGGACTTTCTGTTTTTAAGGTGCTGGAGAGCCATTCTAATCTCGCTCAGACTGACGTCGGGGATATCACCGGAATAGTGTCGGATAAGACTTGCTCTTAGATTGTTACTCAAACTTGCGTGTGGCTCCAACGATGATGTGTAAATCTCAGGTGTACCGGAAACGATGCTGCCACATTCGGTCTTCAGCTTCGACAGTTGGCTCTTTCTGGCAGACATTTCTCTGGCAAAGACTTTGGAGCCCTGGTTCCACTCGGTCGCTTCTTCAATACGAGCAGTATTAAAGTTGCGTAAGTCCCGCCGCATGTATTTGGAGATCTATCTGTTCAGTTGCCTGTATGCTGTCAAATCTACTGAAGACTGTAGCTTCATTTTCCGTCTAATAGCCATGAGATAAAGAGTGTTATCGGAGAGTTTGTGTGTTCTTCTGCGGCGGGTCTTGCAAAACTTAGCTCCGACCGCATGGATAGTTTCCACGAGCTTGTCATTCATATCGTCCACTACATTGCAATCTTCTAGGCACTGAAAACGGTTTTGTAACTCGAGCTGAAAGGTTTCGGGACTCTGGATTAGAGCACGAGGGGGACGGAGCGTTAACTTCATTAGAAGACACCCCTCCAACTTAAAGTTTAGATTCAGTGTGCCTCTAACCATTCGGTGATCGCAACCAGTTTTCACCCTCGCGATCACAGAGACATCACAGAACAGTTGCCGTTTAGTCGTCATAATGAAGTCAATCTAATTTTTTATCGAACCGTCGGGGCTCGACCAGGTCCACTTCCTGTGGGGCCGCTTCTGGATGAAAGAGTTCATCATTGTGCCTAGTTTTGCGTTGAAGTCTCCCATTAACACCGTATAGTGGGCTTTAGAGATATACTCATCCATTTCCACAACCTCCTCATCGGTATGTTCAGAGGTTGGTGCGTAAACCTGTATGACCTTCAGCGAACACCGTTTGGTGATTCTGAGTATAAGGTCTCACAATCTTTACTACGCTGTTAACGAGAGACTTGTGGACGATATTTTTTTTATAGGATGATGGGTGACAAACGAGCACACAGTCCACCTGATGGTAAGTGGTTGCTGTGACCCATAGACATCTTCATCTATCCTCAATAAAGAATCAAAGCGTTGTCACGCGTGAGGACTAAGATGGAATGCCTCTTTTCCAGTAAAAAGGGTCTCCGGTTCTCTACACTCACCATACGAAACACAGCAGTGTTAAGCTGCCATTTTACGCTGGTATTCTGTGAGAGCGTGGTCCTTCCCTGGTCGAGCCGACCCATTCGTGCTACAACTATACTACTAATATAGCTGCAGCATGGCTCTACCATGTAAAAAATCCGACACCTCCTTGGGACAGATGGTCACCCTCCCGTTGATAGAACAAGTTGCTGGATTCGAGGATTACCGTGTCCTCCCCCTCTCTTCGTACCTCAGATAATCCTATAATATCCCAGCGCAACTTATCTATCTCTTCTTCCAGCTCCAGGATCTTCTCGTCAGTCCTCAGGGTGCGTAGCCACCGTAGCCAGGAATAGCAGGGCCGCCGGGGACTGGAGGCCATCTTTTTGTAACTCTCGTCATGGGGGGTATATTTCTATAGTTGCCACGCCTGGCGAGCGGGTTGGCAACCACAGTTTTTTATTGTAATTTGCTGTTATCAGAAAGATGCTGCTGCTCATCCTCTGTCTTAGTTTCCCTCTGTCGCCTCTTACGACACTCACGAGAAGATATGGGGTAGTGGGTATTCTTACCCGACACTACACGGAGATTTAGAGAATGTCATTAATCTTTTCAATGATTTGACATTTTTTCTCTTATATTTCTGAATCATCAACTCAAATTACTTTAACGCTTCTAGTTTAAAAGAGCTTTTATTAAGAGACGAAGGTCTCTTAATAAAAGCTCTTCTGACCTTTGTTCGCTTTATGGCTAGAACGTTTCTTTTGTCTTTTTTGCATTTCAAAGAACATAACTTATCACTTTTCTATCACCTACATTTCATTATAATTTTTATACTTTTTATAGTAATCTGAATTTTTTTTTTGAAAAATAGGGGAATGTAAAGAAATTGAGATTTTTCAAAATATCTTATCCTGTTATCCTATATTATTAACAAGGAAAACATTTTTTTAAGAAAGGTTTTTCACAGACAAACAGTCCACCAGACGATAAGTGGATTCTACAGCCAATAGACACCTCACGTTGGATTAGAATCCAATTACAGTTGCGTAGTCAGCCCTGGGTACTTACATGGAATGTTTCATTCCCCTAAAAAATTACACCAGTCCCCTACACTCACCATAAGAAATACGACCTCATTTTAAGCTGCTATTTGACGCTGGTATTCGGCATTGGAGCATAGGTCTTCCCGGTGCTATAATCATATAATAACTGCAACGTGGCTCTATCACGTAGCACACACTAAAATTTTTATTTAAAAAAGAAAACTAAAATCGGTTTATTATGTACCAATGATTAATGCTTTTTACATTACGAATGTTAATTACATTTTAAAAATTGAGATTAAAATAAGCGTAATGAACAACATTAATTAAAAAGGAACTTCTCTGCATCATCAATATTACAGATGTGACAATTGAAAAACTGATAGTGACATTCAAGTGCATTGAATGGAATTTAATCACAAATGAATTTCAGTTTTAAGAATGGAAAAGCTTTTTAGCATTAAAATATTTTTACAGAAAGGAGAATAAAAATTCATACAATTTTCGTGCCTTTTGTCTATAATTATCATTTTTATCAAAGTTCCGGCAAGTTTGATGTTATTATGTAGTAAAAAGATCTTAACCGTTAGATAATTCTACAATTTGAGGATATTTTTAACTCCTTAGCTGTATTAGTGCTTTGTGGCGTAACTTAGCGGGTGGGGGCGACCTATATACAGCAATGGATTTTTGAATTTTTGAATGATGATGATGATGATGATGATGAAGCTGTATTTACGTGGTGAAGCCATGCTGCAGCTATATTATAGTTATAGCACAAATGGGTCTGCGCGACTGGAGAGGGACCATGCTCTCGCAGAATACCAGTTTAAAATAGCAGTTTAATCCTGGTGTTTTTTGCCAAACAAAACTGTAGGAAACCAGACACCCTTTTTACTGGAACAAGCATTCCATCTTAGACAACAGGGGTGACAACGCATCGGCATTAGATATAAATATAGATAAGATATATATGAGCTGTGTCCTCATTCCTCAACTTATTCTATAAAAAAGTATAATTTTACAATTTGATGAGATTTTTTTGGAATTTCAATATTTTCAAAACTCTTTAAGCTGTATTTTACTACAAAGATCTTAAAACATTTACATACTTGAAATTAATAGATATATAACAGATTTATTAGGTCCTTACATATGATATTGGTGTTTTACAAAGAGATTTAATTGGTGTTTTATATGGAAAAAGCAAATCAAAAAAATTTTATGACGTTATATATTTAATCAATCATAGTATATACTATTGTTACCAATGCTTTCGCAATTTTATAGGTAGTTCATTGATTCCGTTTCTGAAAAAATTGTAGGAGCGAGAAGCAATAAAATATTTAAAGGCAGCTTTGGCTGCCTCATCGGAATTGAATTTATATCTTTGCAAGAAATTGTCCAAATTCCGGAAAAAGTGGTAATCTATTGGAATGTCTCCGACACCCTTCATACTCTCCGGATGCAGGGTATCGGAGACATTCTAATAGCGACCGTCTGTTGTGCAGTGTGTGGTCTAGCGTTATCCTGAATCAGCAGTGGGCTATAACAATTGACCAGTCTCGGTTATTTAAAGGCTAGCTTGTCCTTTATAGTTTGCAATTGTTGACAATACAGATCTGTCGTAATCGTCTGGCTAGATCATAGGAAGCTGTAGTGGATGACACTAGGCCTGGTTCACCAGACATTTACCAGTACCTTTTTCTGAGTCAACTTTCGCTTGGGGCAGGATTTGGCCAGTTCTCCTGGGTTCAACTATTGTGATGAGCGTTTCCGATTATCGTACAGGATCTATTTTTTATTTCAAGTAACGATACTATTCAAAATTCCCCCGTTATTGTGACACTCGAGTAATGTAACGCTGCACTCAACGCGTGTTTGTTGGTTTGCTTCACTCAATTCATGCAGTACCCATTTTTCGAGTTTTTCCACTCTATTTTACTTCTATTTTACAAATTTGTTCCAAGTGAAAAAATTGTTTTATCACTTACTCCAAAGGCTGCCGATGATGGATCCACTTCCATGATCACTTTTTAATTCTTCATTGTCAACTAGGGTTTCCGGCCGTCCACGGGGTTTGTTCTGAACAACGGCGCGAAAACAAATGAATTACTAAATTCGAAACACAAATACACAAGCCTAAATTTGAAGTAAATTTGAATTTGGAATTCCCAATCAAACGCCTAATAGTTGAGATCAAAGTGGATAGTTCGACAAAACGCCAATTTCATTTGTAAGGACCTTATATTAGAAATCGATGAACTAACTGGATAATACAAAGTACAAAGCTGTGGCACTAAGAATCTAATTGAACTTAGCCGAAACATGCACAGTGAGTGCATGTTTCGGCTAAGTTTAATTAGATTCGATTAATATATTAGGTCCATAGCCTTAATTAAACTATAATACATTATTTAATGTCAATATGTCTTTCCAAGTTTGTTGTATTTTATCCAGATTAAAACAATATCACACTATTCCAGAGAAGTATTTTAACAATTTATTTACAAATACAATATGTATAGATACATTGTTTTTTATGAAATTACTCCTTCTGAACGACTTGACCGATTAAAGTCATATGCACACACAATATAATATGTGTTCTATCGAAACGATGGTTCAAAGATATAGGTTGGTGTTGCTGTAGTCAAGATATAATGGTGAATTAGTGCTAAAATAACGAAATCAAGACCTGAAAGGTTGAGTTATTAACAAATTTTATATTTACGTACACTTTTAAAATTCGTAATGAATTCAGGTAGAAACTCATCGCACCACGTAACGGAAATGGCAAAACAACGTAGTTCAATGACAAATTTTAACCTCCCCAAGTCGGTGGACGAAGTTGGCTCAGAATGGTACTTTGTAAGAGGTATGTTTATAATGTATACATTGAAATTGATTTAATTTTTTTACAAACAAAATCCTTCAAACATACATTATTGTTTGTTCCTTTTCTATAACATCATTATTATTCAGACACAAGTCCGGTGGTTGTCGTAAGCGACGACAGAGGAAAATGAAACAGGAGATTCTAGGTGGTAGGACAACTTTTCTGCCTAGGAGTTCGCCTGGATAGGTACCTCTATTCTGTCGCTAAATAGCTGTGCTTATACCGCTGTGTTCCCGTCTGTATGGTAAAGCCCTATCTTCAATTTTCGTACTACGCGAGCAACTCGAGTTCAACCCCCGCCGGCACTGCTAATTGCAATTTTAAGAAATTATTTACGATGTCAAGGAAAACACTTTAGCGCCGAGAAGGTCGTGAATCATTTCTTTCGTGAGAAAAAATATGTTTAGTCCGCTAAAATGCGCTAAATAAGGCAATCTAAACTACCAAAACATATCCATTATTCTTCATCATAATGAGAGGAGGCATGAGTCTAGCAGTACGTCGTATAGATTAAGCTGTAAATTATATAAACAAGAACATAAAAAACAAAAAAAAACAAACAATAAAAATATAGTATTTGTATTTTACTTCTGATTGCCTCATTGGTTTAGTAGTCGTAAGCGCGACTAATGATCATGTGGTCCCAGGTTCGGGCCAAAATCAGTAATTGGGTTTTTCCATCAAGAACTTTCATTCCTGTGACTCGGCAATCACGTAAAGCCGATGATCCTGCGCCCGATCTCTCTTCGGTCGTGTCGGATTGCCATCCTATCGGAGTAGAGAGTAAAGAGTGCACCTTTACACTTGTGCACTACAATCCTCGTCTTAGTTTTGTCTAGCCGACGTGACCTAAATTTGGTCTGGAGGACGTTATCATAATTAACACTTCAAATTAATTTTATTTAATCTATTAAGAAATTATTTATTTATCCAAAATAATTACTTTGCGATTAAAAAGCAACAAAGTACCATTAGTTTAATATATATTAGTTAATTTACTTACCACGATCCATTAATATCTTTTTTCTGAAATCTTATGCAACGAAATAAAGCAAAGCAAGTCGGCGAAAACTTTATTATTACGGAGTCTTGAGATTTTCCCATTTTTCTTAAAGTCGTTACTCATAATTAGTTTATGCAAGTTAAAGGAAAATTGTTTCTGCAGCAATCAAGAAAAAGTTTAACATATTTTTCCAAGTTCTTTCCTTAAATAAATAAATAGTATTTTTTATTACAACATGCTGAAAATAAATTAAAAGAAAATATTGTAGAGAATCTACAGATTTTGTTTTTATTTTTGTCGATCGTTTAACGCCGTAGAGCCACGCTGCAGTTATGGTTGAAGTACGGAAGGTTCAGATTGAACGGAGAAGGGCCACTCTCTTACAGAATACACAAATGCGTCAAATAGCAGCTTAATGCTGCTGTGTTTCGTATAGTGAGCTTAGACAATCGGAGACCCTTTTTAGTAGTAACGAGGCATTCTATCTTAGTTCTCAGAGAAGACAATGAATCTACATTTTGATTCTTAATCGAGAATAGATGTAGGGGTCTATGGGCCACAGCATCTACTAACTATCAGGCGGACTGGATGCTCGTTGTCACTCAATAAAAATAGATTTTGTGTTTTGTGTCCAAGTGCTACTTAGAGACCTTATGAAATAAAATAGCTTTTTTCTTTTGTGTTTATTTTGTACATCAAAATAGACAAAGTATTTGTATGACACTAATTTAACAACAAAATTGGCACTCAGACATTATGTAGGTACTTTACATTAGTATTTCGGCCAACGGCGTACACTGTCACAGTAAATTGAAGCATTTTGCTTAAGTTATTATTAGGTAAAAATATAGGTATAAAAATGCGATTTATGAATGGGTACAATCTTATGAGATTGCGTCACCGGTGTATCTACAAGTGTGACATTTTGGGCGTATGTTGAGCGCGTTTGACGCCTTTATTTTGGATGGGTAAAATCCCATGAATTGCGTCACCAACGTACTGTAACAGCAGTATTTATTTTTCGACTATCTTCAATATAATTTTTATAATTGTTAGATTGTAGCATCAGTTCTATATATGAGTATATAAGTAATGAGGATATGTATATATAAGTAGTTCCTTGGGGGAGGCCTATTTTCAGCAGTAGACATGTGAAGGGCTGTAAAGATGATGATGATGATATATATAATATAATTGTTGCTCGGGGTGCCGATAGATGTGAAAACCAGAATAATTTTAATGATTTTATTTTAAATATAAATTACGAAATTTTATTTTATGGCACTACATAGGGCATACTGAAAGCTCTGCGCTCCTGGCCGCTCATAAATGTTTAAATTTCAAATGTTATATGTTTTTATTAAAACATAAGAAACTCATAATATCTTTATAATTTACAATATTTTTGGCGGGAAGTTGAGTTTTTAGCAATAATGGAATTAACGCGAAAACTACACCACCATTAATTTGTTTAGTGTCTATAAAAAAGTGAGAAAAACACAACCACAGAGTCGAATCATATCGCACACCGCGAACAAGACAAAGTCATTTTTGGCTTCTGAAAAAGTGGAGCTCTTAACCCAACCCCACACAGTCCCGACCACTCACCATGCGATTTCTTTGTTTTCCCAAAATCAGAGATTTGATGAGAGATTTGACATTTACGGAGTCAGAAAAAGCTGTGATAGCTTCCAACCAGCACGTGAAAATCCCTCAGACCAGTGGTCCTTATTATGTTTTCAAAAATGGTTTCAACGAATGAAAAAGTATGTCAAATGTGATGGAGAATACAGAAAAGCAGTAAAAATATTAGTTTACATAGAAATTATTTTATATAAGAGGTATGCAAAACTTTCAACGTACAATTAATTCGAAAATCCAAAAAAAAAACACTGATATTTCATATTTTTGAGTTTTCTCTTCTGTCGGCAGTCCCCATTGACTGTCATTTTTTTTAATTTCTCATATATTGAGATTTCTTCACAAAGTTTTCCTTCATCACTGATGGTTGGTATGGTTATGGTATACCAACAAATAAAGTATGTATTAACAATACAGTACAGTACAGTACTAATAATATTATTGGTGCCGTCGGTCAAGTAAACTCGAATCTCACATGCTACGAGTAAATATGAAATTTTTAGGCGAATTCTTTTAACTTAAACTAGTACGGCTCTTATTCAATGAGGTGACACAGCTCTTGTGTATGAGTTTATTAATTTTCCGTCATCTGTGCGACAGGATCGAAGAAAGAAAAACATTAAAACGAAATTCAAGATGCGATGTCAAAATGAAAACCGATTATGACCAATTTGTATTTTTACCATATCAAGTCACTATGTGGTAAGTATCAAGGGTCGTCTAGTAGAGTGATCGTAAATCCGCCTGCCAACGAAGAAGAAGAAGAAAGAAGAAGATTATTCGTGAATACGAAATCTATACGAGCTAGAAGCTTTTGATAGCAATCTTCAAAAAAGATAGGGCTAACAATTTGATTGATTACTTTTAGAATGTAACTAATGATAATTAATAAATACAACAAATAAAATTCTGTTAAATAAAAATTTCATAACATAACCACTCACGCCTGTCACCCAGAGGGGTAGGCAGAGACTACGGACTTCCATTTGGCACGATCCTGGCACACCTCTCTCGCCTCCTTTACATCCATATATCTACGCATACACGCTCGTCGGTTAAGGGTACTCCTAATCTGGCCCATTTTCAATATATCGCCAATTTGGTCGATAAACCTTTATCTAGGGCGTCCCTTTCCGACTCTGCCGTTCACTTCTGCAGCATAAATTTGCTTTGTCACTCTTTCTTCGTTCATTCTTTCTACATGACCAAACCACCGAAGCATTCCTTTCTTAATCCTGGTCACAACGTCATCTTGCAAACCACACTTTACTCTTATCATACTATTTCTCACCCTGTCATTCAGATTTAACCCTAGCATTCTCCTTAATGACCGCATTTCTACAGCATTTATTCTACTCTCGTGCTTCTTCTGTTACACCCAACTTTCACTACCATACATTAAAGTAGGGACTAACACAGCATTGTGAATTACCATACGTGCCTTTTTGGACACATTGTGACTTTCCACAACAGAGTGTAGAGCCCCATTTACTCTATTTCCTGCGTTCACTCGTCGTTCTATATCCTTATCATATCTACCATCCCCGCTAAATAAACATCCCAAATATACAAACTCATCCACTTGCTCGATCAACTCCCCTTCTATTCTCATTTCACATAACGTTTTACTTTCTTCTCTTTCAAAAACCATCACTTTCGTCTTACATGCGTTCACTTTCATACCCCTTTCTTTTAATGACCAGTTCATTAAAGTAACCATCATTTGCAACTCGGCCGCCGATGATGCAAATATGACTTGGTCATCGGCGCACAAAAGGCATTTGACGTTTAACTCACCCATTCTCAACCCACATTCTTCAACTTTCAAAGTTTGCAAACAACTGTCCATAAATAGGTTAAGCAGCCACGGGGAAGCTACACAGCACTGTCTGACACCTTTTTGGATGCCAAACCAGTCCGAGTAGACCCCGTTGATCCTGACACAAGCACTAGAGTCCCTATAAAGAGACCTTAATGCCTGTATCAAACCAGCGCTCAAACCAAATGAGTTCAGTGTTTGCCATAACACATTCCTGTCCACTCTGTCATAAGCCTTTTCCAAGTCCATGAACGCACTAAAAACTTTCTGGTTTTTGGCCAAAAACCTCTCCGCAATCATGCGCATGGAAAAGACTTGATCCGTACACCCCATTCCCTTTCTAAATTCAGCTTGCACATCCCAAATTTTTCCATCAGTTTCTTCCATAACTCTTCCAATTAACACTTTAGCATACAGTTTACCCACAATGCTAAGCAAGCTGATACCACGGTAGTTCTTACAGTCCTGCTGTGACCCTTTTTCTTTATATATTGGGACTATAACGGCTTTGCATCGGTCTTCCAGTACCCGCTTCAGTTCCCAACATAAATTAAACAAGGTGTACAGCAGGCCTGCCACCACTCCCTCTCCAGACCTTAGCATTTCGAGTGATACTCTGTCATATCCGGCTGCCTTACCTGCTTTCATGCTTTTCATTGCTTTCATTATTTCATCTACACTTATCTCCCTACCTTTCTCCACTTCTTTCGGAATTTCTATTTCACTTAATTCAGACGACTCTTCACTCATAAACACGCTTTCAAAGTATTCCTTCCATCTCTTTAAATTCGAAACCTCATCATTCAGCATACAGCCATTCTAGTCTCGTATAGCATTCATTCTAGGCTCTTTTGAATTTCCCCTAGCAGTTCTTACGAGTTTCCAGAACATTTTAATATTTGCCTGGATATTACACATTGAATAAAACTACTTTTACGGATTATATCGCGTTTATTTAACTTATTTTTATTAATTCCCGACGTTTCGGGTGCTTTACAGCACCCATGGTCATGGGGGACTGAGGTGATTGACGTCCCGATGTCAGAGTTAATCCGGAGTTAAGACCTTCAGCTTTTTTAATTATTAATTTTGGTCCGATCTACGCAGAATGAACTAACTGTGTCTGTGGATGGCGAACCTCGTCGCGTCGTAAATAAAAATTTATCCATTTATTTCAACCAAATCAGATTAGAATCGATTTATATCTTTTAAAATGTTCTTTTTTCTTTTTTCGTCACTTATTATTTATGGAATGTTAATGTAATAATGAAATATGATTTGAAAATCAGACTGAATTCATGTTTTATAGAATTAACAAAGATACTAATCAATAATCAGAAACAAAATCCTTATTAATGGAAACGTCTCGACTATCTGAATTGGACATCAGCTACTAAGTTAGATGTAATTAATGAATATGAATTAAACAAGTAAATGATCTTGAGCAACAGTACACCCTGCGTTATACTTCAAACGTGCTTGGAGAGTTAAATTGCAATTCTCAATATAAGATGCAAAAACATCGTCATTTTTAAAGGTTTTTTACTGAATTCAACCAAATGCAACACTACGGAATTAATTATTTTAAAAAATCGTTTATTTCGCAAAAAAAACTTACTTCTGCAAAAGCAAATAAAATAGTTTTCATCTTGGATATCTCGAGAATACTTAATGATATTGACTCAAAATCATATTTTATTCATACACATACCCATTTTCATTCAAACAATTTGTTCTCAAAGATATTCTTTATCTCTTTAAAATATCTAAAAGAATTCTAGCAACAAAATTGCTGTCTAACAAAAACTGAACGTCTGATCTTTATGTTTCTCAATTTGAAGAACATTCCCTTTTCTTGCTCCGTTCAAAATATAATTCTATTTGATTTTATATCCTACGTGTACAACACGCGTTATCATATCTAGTGATAAATTAAAGAAACATTTTTGTACATAACAGGAGAATTTCGAAACATAACATTCACGTACATAATGTTACGTCGACTAGGTAGTGGTGGGACTGCAGGCAGAGAAGAGTTTCGGTATTACAATACGCTGCTGCCCCTATCTTCAACGGTCGTATTTGGGTGGATATTTGGTTGGAGACATGGACCAGATCCGCCACTGGGGCGGGGAAGGTTGATGCCACCGGATGCACGTTTTTCTTTGTTCCATGATCCAGTGTACGCAAGTTGCAGATCGGTGCGCATGTGTAGATCGGGCCAGCCTAAGCCGAGGAAAAGAATAGCGGGAGGAGTTGTCCTCCACCGAGGTGAGGTTGCTGGATGTGTACGAAATCATTCCCGTGGCCCTAACTACATAGATGATGAACACCTTGGAGTAGTAGTTGGTGCGAGTCCCTTTGAAAAAAATATTGCTCATACAGTTACAGTTTTCAACTCCACTTAAAACGAATACCATACTACGAGATCAAATCATAGTATGGAAAAGAATTATTCATAAGTTATGTTTAATTAAATTTTCTAGCTACAGCTTTAGAATACTATTATTGATTCTTTAGTTTACAAAACAAAGTAAAAACGAACTAACTAAACTTTACTGTACCTTCGTCTAGTTAATGAGTCCCATTTATTTATCCATTCATTCATTACAGCCTGTGAAAAGTCCCCTGCCAAACATAGGTATTTCCGTAGATTACTTCATAGGGAGGACATTTGCCACAGTTGCCACATGGGGCAGGCGGGTTGGTAACCGCAGTTTTTTATGACCCTGAGTTGTAAGTAGAAAGATGAGCGACAGCTCATCTCCTGTTTCATTTCCCTCCGTTAACTCTTACAAAATGCACAGGATAATATCATGAGGTTGTGGATTCTTTTACACCGCACTACACGGCATGGCAGTCATACCCACTTTCTGGGAAAACTATTAATACGTGAATTATATCTCTATTTAAAAAATTTAATATCGTAGACATTTTATTACTTCTGTAATGTTTGGCGACGAGCTTCACACTCAGCTATAATAATATCTTCATAATTTCGCTGGCCTCCAGACTGATGTAAACAATTGCAAAATTCCAGTAAATTTAAGCGAGGGTAACCTAGGGCTTTAAGCGAGTCTCTGGTATCATATAAACAATTACTGGAATCTTCCATTATCGTCTGGCTAATTTGCATCTAATTTGTTTTGATGAAGTTCTTGAGAGACAAATTCGTATTTTGTGTTACATCTAAAGTAAAAAAATCAACTGAGATCGAATTACAAATACCTATGATATTTTGCTTATTTAAATCACTAATATCCTCGAAATAATTTTCAAAATAACATCAATCAGAAATTTCATTATAATTCACAGACTAAATATACCCAAGTACGTAATTTAAAGCGCAACCCGTGTATTCTCATATGCAATATTCAGTTTACGACCCTTAGTAGGTAAAAGTTTTCACGCTATTATTTTGCAGTATATTCCAAATGTACACTTAAATGAGAATACTGACTGTACTTAATTCGAATACATGGGCGAATATTAACTATTAAAGTGAGCCTGCAGATATAAAATGCAATACTATCACGATCAAATCTTTACCATACATTTTCTATATCAATGAAATTAGATCTTATAACTAAATCCCGTTTTCTGGC
The DNA here is from genome assembly GCA_029286625.1 of Parnassius orleans. NCBI lineage: Eukaryota > Metazoa > Arthropoda > Insecta > Lepidoptera > Papilionidae > Parnassius > Parnassius orleans. Next base: position 1,566,181 of record JAGSMP010000092.1, read on the forward strand.
GAATTTCCAGTTAAAATTGTATTCAATACTGAAAATTGGTTTGGTAGCACCCAGCCATCTTCTCTATTGAAATTAGGATGTTTTTTGATTTCAATAGCCTCGCAAATCATCACCCTTGGAAGGAATCGGTGTTCTTTAGCGAGGATTTGTGGTCTATCAAATCTAATGTAGTGACGGGGGCGATCCTGTACGTGTTCACAGACTGCAGACTTCCCGGAGCGTCGATTCTTCACATCAGCTATGTTCTTTAAAAAAAAGATAGTTAATAAAATGAAATATATTGATATATATATATATATATATATATATATATATATATATATATAATAAAGTGCTCGAAACTTCGAAATAATATACGAGACAAAACCCGTAAAACTAGTTTTATTTAAATAAGTTTTGAGCACTTGTTTAAAATATAAAAGTGTGAAATTGGCAAACCAAGTTCGTCATTTATAATTTTATACTAGTGTAAACAAGCCTAATAGTTAAATACTATTTAAAAAAACCCCACTCCGTAAGAATTTTACTGATTGCTAATATAAATATTACTAACTTAGTATATGTTTATATGAGAACTTTATCACAGCTTTATTATAAGTTTTGAAAATTTAAGTGAGAATGGTTGCTAACCAACTCTAAATCGTCAATCGTAGAATCTAAATTGTCATTCAAAATTAAAATGATTAGAAACCTAAAGATACCCCACAAGACATAGAACATCAACATTCTTTTTTACTTTCTAATATGGCGTCTGGTGTCGCCATATTGAACTTTGATTACTGTCATATCTTTAAAGACACTCAAAAGATTAAAACAAATCGATTGATGTAAGAATCATCAAAATCGGCCCACGCGTTTGGTCTCTAGAGCGCCACAAAGGAACAAACATACAAACATTTATAGGCTGATAAACAAATTACCCTCCTTTGCGTCATGCAGTCGGGTAAAAAAAGGTTACTTGTGACAAAACTCACCACCGCTAGATTGAGCTAGAACATGTTTTAAAACGGTGTTCACGATTATGCAACGATTTCTGGTATGTAATATATAATGTAAAAAAAGGATAATATCATATATCTTACTTTCATCCAACTCTGTTATGCTTTATATGCAAATTTGAGTAACAATCATTAAACGTTTAACAAAATATCACTTAATATAATATATTTGCATAGTAATAACCGTTGTAATATCTACCCATAATCAATTTTGTTTACCGTCTTGCTGCTATTCTAATTTCTGAGTCCTATAAATGTTTTTCTGTTAATATATTATTCCGCTATCGAGAGATATTTCTAGCTGTTATAGTGATAATATATTAGTTTGACCTAGATAAAATTCTTATAGATCATTCCCACAGATAAAACTACGAATAAAAGTTTGCATCTGGAAAATGATAAAGAACGTTATTCTAAATATACATTTATAACAAGAGATAACAGTGTCAAAATTATACTTTAACCTTATGTACATCACTATAAGCTTTATAAGTCCCCCGCTGGGAAAGAGGCCTTTTGAAGGATTCGCCAGTTGATAAGAATGACATAAAAGAGTAAGACTACCAATACTGGTGAGTGCAGCAACCATCGCACTGATAAGAAATCATCATCACAGTCTATCAAAATTCCACGATTATTCGATTTCGAAGTTTTGCCAGAATTGACCCTGTTGATTTAGAAAACGTTTACTTGACTATTCGATTCCTCGCCGGTGGATTATGTGTTTTTAGGTAAGTGAACGACAAAGTTCTCTATTTACTTTTTTAACTCTGAATCTCCTTTACAAGCTATCGAACACCCTTACAAGCTATCGAAGTAAAGCGATCTTCAGCCCCTTGGATCACAAACAGAGTTGCATGGTAATGAACTGACGTAACAAGGCTTTTGAGAAATTTAAATGTCATAGTTGCGACGACAACTGAGGCTGTAAGTAGCTCATAAACGATGTAACCACATGTTAAGGGACAGTGAAACATTGCTACTTCTATGATAATATCTACTATCATTCTATAATAATATATACGTTCTTCCTATTTCCACCAAAACTGTGCTTGCCAAGTCCCCATTTTCCCCATTTTTGACTATGCGGACGTCAGCTATCTAGATCTCACCGAAGCTCAGCTTAATAAACTTGCGCGAATTCAGAATCTTTGTATAAGGTTTATATTTGGATTACGTAAATATGACCATGTCTCTCTTTTTCGTACTAAGCTCAAGTGGTTGCCAATACGACTTCATCGGAATGCTCACATACTTCATCTTCTCTATAGTGCCCTCTTTAATCCTTCTTACCTCAGAAATTAAAACCTTACGCCTCTTACCTCAGAAGTCGCTTTGAGTTTCATCGTGATTCCCATTCACGTAACCTGAGATCAGCAGAGAGCTTGAAGTTGAATATGCCACTACACACTTGTAAATTTATGAACGTGTCTTTTACTGTTCAGGCCGTTCGTTTATGGAATGAACTCCCATAGTCGGTAAAACGCGCACCATCCCTTCAAGTATTTAAAAAACTTGTCAACAATCATTACCTCACTCTTTAAATTTCGTTTAACCTCGTGTCCACACTAGCATTGATTATATAATTCAATATATATATATTCGTTTTATTATTCGCTTGTATATATGTTTGTAATATACATATATTATATATGTATGTGTATGTATATTGTGTTTTACCTTTTTTTCTCACACCGACTTGCCCTACCCCTGTCATTCTTCCTGCAAACATGTCCATTTATTGGTTGTCTGCAAGAAATTGCTGTCAGCAGTAAGACCGCCCATTGTATACTTCTTTTGTTTAAATGATTTTTGTATGTTTCATATTGTGCACAATAAAGAATATTACATAAATAAAAATATCTCTAACTTTTACTGTTTAAATCGGGTGCAATAGAGCATAAATAAACAAATATCAGTGACAGTGAGCAACGATAAAGTTACGAGACGTTTGATAAAGTGAACGCCAATCCACGTGCCAATCATGAGATCAGCCAATTTGTACCCATCGTTGCGTAAACCTAACATTTCAAGTTAAATTATTAAAATAACAAAATAAATTTATAAAATCACCCATAAAGTGAAGATGAAGTTCTGTTATATTCTATATACAAATATGATAAACACAAAAATCTACCAAAAGTAAAAAACTATATGAGATGTCGGCAATGTATAAGCGCCGCAATATATATATGTGTTAAAATGTCAAGTGGGTCTTCATGCTGATTCTTTTAAAATGATTCGTTCACGCTTAAATTTTGCGTGCCTGCCTATACTGATTCGTGAGTAACTTTGAAGTTTCGTTATCCCAGCGTGTCGTAAACGCAACATTTTACGTAATCTAAACGTAATAGTGAATTTTCCCTTATTGAATATGTAAACCATAATAAACTATAAAATTAATTAAAGCTTGTTTTTGGACCCTTGGAAATTTTGGTTTGGTTTTGGACCCTTGGAAATTGGTTAAGGCAAATATAGGTAAACTATAAGAGAAGAGACAGTAAAATATAAAATTATGTTTATTAGCAGTAGGCTGTTATTGGGCGATGATGATTCAACAACATATAAGACGTAAGAAATAGTTTTACAATATGGAAGATAAAGACCATAATATCTCTTTTTGAACATCACGTAAATCTCCCGGTAAAATGGGAATTTCCGCTCATTTCAACGAAAAGAATGTGGATGATATTTTATCGAGAATTATTTAGGGTATATTGAGTTATAACTTATTGAGAACCATTGAAGAAAACCGTAATTTACATAATATGAGCGAAACAGTGAATCTTTCCGTGGGCAAAAACAATCAATAACTAACAAATGTCATCATATCAGATTTCAGGAAAGCAAGAAAAAGTGATAAATAATTTAATATTTAAGCAGTCTTTTATATGGATTCAGGCTCATTATTACAACTTTTTACCTGTTTTCAAAAAATGAGGATTCCAAATTCATCCAAATATTTTTTATGTATGTTCAGCGATAATTCTTTACTTTTTAAAGCTTAATTATATTCAATTTAATTCGAAAAAAAGTTTCTCTAAAGTGTATTCCGAGTGCTGCAAACTGCAACTTTTTGAAAGTTCCTGATTCAATTGCATCGGATGAGTGCAGTCTAGTTACTTAACTATGTCTGTGACAGAAAGTGACTGACCATTATAGTTTGCAAAATTTATTACGATTAGCTAACCTTTTATTTAGTTAACAGCTTATTTAGTTCACATTGAATAAAAATTACACTTTTAGTAAACTAAAAACAATGAAATAATTTCCGCTTAATAGCTTCAAATGTCGTTGCTAAGTCATAGTGTGTACATAGAAGTAATAACGCTCCGACTTCTGAAGCTATTATTCGGAAATAATTTTATTGTTTTTAGTCCTTTGTAGTCGGTTTTTACTTTTTTATTGAAAGTCAAATTTTTTACTCTTTATAGTGGACTAAGAAATGTAAAAAGCATTTCCCTATTTTCCCTATTTTACCTTTAGCTGTGGAATGTTTTCTTCCAAATGTTTACGGGACCAACACTGAATTGATTCTCAGACAACAAACCTATTTACTAACAGAATAATCATTAAAATCGATAGACAATTGATGAAGATATTGAGTAACATATTTACAAAAAACGTACACGAGATCCTCCTTTTTTTTGAAGTTGGTTTAAATAACAAATCTTTACAAGCAAACAAAATAACAGAATATAAGTGGTCTGTATATCACCAAGATTACTTTTTTACTAAACTAAGACTGTACTTAAAGAGGGTAAGATAAAATATTAATGAATATTGTGATTGTTGCCGCTGTCAAGTCGTTTCTAAAATGTATTTTTATAAATAATTATACTTCAATTTAATAATTATAATTCATAAAATTTTACATTGAAAAGAGTCCCTATGGAATTTCTTGCTGCTTCATCCCAAGATGGAGATTTTTTCCAAGCCTGTGTTTCCAAGGCATAAAATTACTTTTAACAGTAGTATTACTTTTGATGTTGAATAAAATTTACGTTAAAGTTAAAGTTACAACCTATATACGTCCCACAAGTGGGCACGGAGGCCTATGCCCAGCTGTGGGAGCCTCATTTCTCAGAGGGTGTTTAGGGCAAGGAAATATCCGCCGCGCTACTTGAATGCGTGTTGGCGAACTTCACATGTAACTTCACATATTTTTTTTATTTCTGAGATATGCAGAGGTTTCCTCACGATGTTTTCCTTCACCTTCGAGCACTTTGTAAATTAGCACTTAAAATTGCAATTAAAAATTTCATTGGTGCCGGCGGGGATCGAGCTCGGGTTGCTCGCGTACTGTGAAATTTACAGCGAGCGCTTAGCCCCTGAACTACCACGGCTTTATGTTGAATAGGAAAATATTGTTGTATCTATTCTATTCTATTTCATTCCATCTCATTCCATTCCGTTTTATTCTATTCTATAGTACATACATTTGTCCCTCACGTGTAAAACTATTTGAAGTATTCTTCATTATCATAAGCCCATAAACAGTCCATTGCTATGCATAAGATCCTACCCTAGTTGCTTATTAAAACTCGAGCTCAGCTTTCTATTTATTTTAAATAAAAGATTTTCACACCCGCAAACAAATAGTTTTACTACTTTAGCGAGTAAGTGATAGTGCCTTCACCTTTATACGTACTTTTTTTTTATAGGAGAGGGGGCAAACGAGCATGCGGCTCACCTGATGGTAAGTGACTACCGCCGCCCATGAACAACCGCAACACCAAGGGAATTGCAGATGCTATGCCGGCGTTTTAGAAAAGAGTAGACTCTTTTCTTGAAGGTCCCTAAGACGTATCGGTCCGGAAAAATCGCTGGTGGTAATCGATTCCACAAGGAAGTTGTGCGAGGAAAAAAACTTCTTCTAAATCGCACAGTGGTGGACCGCCAATCATCCAGGTGGTATGGATGGTATCGCGAGTTTTGTCGCAATGTGCGATGGTGAAATTGAGCGGCTGGAATTAGTCCGAACAATTCCTCAGACCACTCCCCGTGGTACATGCGATAAAATACGCAAAGAGATGCAACATCTCTACGCAGTGGCAGTGAGTCAAGCCGATCGGAAAGAACTCGGTCGTCGACGATTCGAACCGCTCTGCGCTGGATGCGGTCAAGTGGAAGGAGCTGGCACTGGGGAGTCCCTGCCCAGAGATGGGAACAGTATTCCATGTGGGGCCGAACCTGCGCCTTGTAAAGTTGCAGGCGGTCTACCGGCATGAAATACCGTCCCGCTCTGCTGAGCACGCCAAGCTTCTTAGAGGCCAATTTGGCCTTCTTTTCCAAATGACCACGAAACTGCACATCACTCGATATGTCGATACCGAGGATTCCAATACTGGCTGAAGCAACAAGGGGAGTGCCTTGAAACTGAGGAGATACGACAAAGGGGTTCTTTTTAGCGGTAAACGCGCAAACTTGTGTCTTCTGGGGATTGAACTGGACTAGATTTAGTCGCCCCCAATCCGAGACTTTGTTCAGCAAAGACTCGACTTCAGACACAAGTTTGTCCCGGTACTCGGCAACGTTTTCCCGTGAAATATTTGCACGGCCGGTATATAAGGCATCACCAGTGCTGTCGTCTGCATAGCACGCAGCCTTGTGGAACACCAGCGTTTACAGACTTGTAGTCGGAACATGCACAGTCTACAACGACCTTGATGCTCCGATCTGCAAGAAAGCTGGTGATCCAATTGCACAATTTCTCGGGAAGCCCATAGGAAGGGAGCTTCGAAAGAAGCGCTTTGTGCCAGACCCGATCGAAGGCCTTCGCTATGTCCAAACTAACGGCCAATTCCTCCCCCTTGGACTCTACTGCCTCCGTCCATCTATGAGTCAGGTAGACCAGAAGATCACCAGCTGATCGCCCACGACGAAAACCGTATTGGCGGTCACTAATCAGCTGGTGATCTTCAAGGTACCTCATGAGCTGGCAGTTTATAATAGACTCCACTAGTTTGGAGAACAAGGAGGTGATGGCGATAGGCCTGTAGTTGGACGGGTCTGAGCGGTCGCCTTTTTTAGGGATCGGGTGGACCAAAGCTGTCTTCCATGAATTCGGGACTATGCCTTGGGAGTAGGAGTACCGGAAAAGACGCGTTAAAACCGGGGCCAACTCCGGAGCACACGTCTTCAGCACAATGGGAGGGACTCCATCAGGCCCACTCGACTTGCTGACGTCCAGGGAGAGGAGTGCTTTGCGAACCGACCGCTGTGTAAACCGTACGTCCGGCATGGATGCATGGATGCATGGATGCACTCACACCGCAGGATAGTCGGCGGTGTGTTCCCCCCGTCATTCAGAGTCGAGTTGGACGCAAAGAGAGAGCCTAACAGATCGGCTTTCTCCTTTGCGGCATGGGCCAGTGAGTCGTCCTCTCTGTGCAGAGATGGTAGAGATGGCTGACAGAAGTTCCCTTGGACAGCCTTGGCGAGAGACCAGAATGCACGTGTTCCCGAAGGGAGGCGAACTAGTTTCTCGCCAATTCTGCCGATGTGCTCAGACCTTGCCACGGCAATGACTCTTTTGAAGGACCTGGAGGCGGAATTATACTTCTTTTTAAGAGCGCTGGTGTTTACATCCCGAGACGTTGATGCGTCAGCCCAGGCCCGGTAGCACTCCTGCTTATAGCGTGATGCTATTTTACAGGAGCGACCAAACCATGGCTGGGATCTGCCTCCGATGGGCACCACAGAGGATGGAATAAAAAGTTCCATACCCTGAAGTACCACATCAGCAACAAATTAACAGTGGTAGAGCCACGCGGCAGCTTTTGCTGTCGCATGGATGGGCCGGCTCAAACCGGGGTGGTACCACGACCTCACAGAATACCAGCGTGAAGTAGAGGTTTACTTCTGCATTTCGCCTGGTGAGTGCAGGTGGCGGAGGCTAATCCCAATCAACATGGTAGTGGAATTAAACAGAAGACTACCCCAGGAGGGTACCAGCATCCCTGGAGAATCCCTCACTGAGCATCCACGCCCATGCTACCCTACTTTTTTTGAGCGTGGGTGCTCAGGCTGCCCCGCGTATTCTGGGGGGGGCGAAATTCCGCTCAAGACGAAACCTGCTCGGGGCAAGCGGAGCAAAAGACAAAGGCAACCCCTGCCACGCTTTCCGTGGATTTCTGCAATATCAGGCGACTTCATTCAAACCTTAACGCCGTCCACTACCACCTGGAGACGGCAAAGCCGGCCTTGCTCTTTCTAACCGAGACACAGGTGTCCTCTCCGGTTGATACTTCGTATCTCTTCTGCCGGGGTACAAATTGGAACACTCCTTTGTGCCCCGGGCTGGAGTTTGTACGTCAGAGGACATCTGTTATCGACGCCTCGGCAGTCTTGAAGGTACGGACCTGTCCATCCTATGGCTGCGCGTAGACAGCGACGACCATCCTCGCGTCTACGGGTGCCTCTATAGGTCCCATAGCGGTAATGCCGACACAGAACGACTCATCGACCACGTCCAAATGGCTGCAGACTCCGTGCTACAACAGGTCCCTTCCGCAGAGATCGTGATGCTCGGTGATTTTAACGCCCACCACGCTGAATGGCTTGGTTCCCGTTTAACCGATCATGCGGGTAGATCTGTTTATGACTTTGCCTTGGCATATGGTCTGACACAACTGGTTACTTTGCCTACGCGGATCCCAGATGGAAGACCGACCCTCTTCCCTGTTGGACCTTCTGCTGACCTCTCATCCGGACGGATATCAGGTCTCCGTCGATGCCCCTCTTGGCTCTTCGGACCATTGTCTGATCCGGGCACGGTGCCACTCACGCTTCCATCGCAGTTGCGATCTGCAGCTCGCCGCCGTGTTTAGCACTATAGGTCAGCCGATTGGGATGGGATGCGGTCTTTTTTTGCATCCTATCCTTGGGGGCGGGTTTGCTTCTCGCCGGATGATCCCAACGTTGTTGCTGATTCTGTCACTGATGTGGTACTTCAGGGAATGGAATTATTTATTCCATCATCTGTGGTGCCTATCGGAGGCAGAACTCAGCCATGGTTTGGTCGCTCCTGTAAAGTTGCATCACGCTATAAGCAGGAGTGTTACCGGGCCTGGGCTGACGCATCAACGTCCCGGGATGTAAACACTAGCGCTCTTGAAAAGAAGTATAATTCCGCCTCCAGGTCCTTCAAAAGTGTCATTGCCAAGGCAAAGTCAGAGCACATCGGCAGAATTGGCGAGAAACTAGTTCGCTTCCCTACGGGAACACGTGCATTCTGGTCTCTCGCCAAGGCTGTCCAAGGGAACTTCTGTCAGCCATCTCTGCCATCTCTGCACAGGGTGGATGACTCACTGGCCCATGACGCAAAGGAGAAAGCCGATCTGCTAGGCTCTCTTTTTGCTTCCAACTCGACTCTTGATGACGGGGGGAACATACCGCCTACCATCCCGCGGTGTGAGTGCTCCATGCGGGAAGTGCTGTTTACACAGCGCTCGGTGCGTAAAGCACTTCTCTCCCTGGACGTCAACAAGTCGAGTGGGCCTGATGGAGTCCCACATATTGTGCTGAAGACGTGTGCTCCGGAGTTGGCACCGGTTTTAACGCGTCTTTTCCGGTACTCCTACTCCTAGGCGTAGTCCCGAACTCATGGAAGGCAGCTTTGGTGCACGATCCCTAAAAGGCGACCGCTCAGATCCGTCCAACTACAGGCCTATCGCTATAACCTCCTTATTCTCCAAAATAAAGGAAACGATTATTAACTGCCAGCTCATGCGGTACCTTGAGGATCACCAGCTGATTAGTGACTTACCTAACTCATAGATGGGCGGACGCAGGGGAGTCCAACGGGGAGGCGTTGGCCGTTAGTTTGGACATAGCGAAGGCCTTCGATCGGGTTTGGCACAAAGCGCTTCTTTCGAAGCTCCCTTCCTATGGGCTTCCCGAGAAATTGTGCAATTGGATCACTAGTTTTCTTGCAGATCGGAGCATCAAGGTCGTAGTAGACGGTGCATGCTCCGATTACAAGCCCATTAACGCTGGTGTTCCACAAGGCTGCGTGCTATCACCAACGCTGTTTCTTCTGCATATCAATGATATGTTGCAAACTGGTAACATTCATTGCTATGCGGACGACAGCACTGGTGATGCTTTATACACCGGACGTGCCAATATTTCTCGGGAAAACGTCACTGAGTACCGGAACAAACTTGTGTCTGAAGTCGAGACTTTGTTGAACAAAGTCTCAGACTGGGGGCGACTAAATCTAGTCCAGTTCAATCCCCAGAAGACACAAGTTTGCGCGTTTACCGCTAAAAAGAACCCCTTTGTCGTATCTCCTCAGTTTCAAGGCACTCCCCTTGTTGCCTCAGCCAGTATCGGAATCCTCGGTGTCGACATATCGAGTGATGTGCAGTTTCGTGGTCACTTGAAGAGAAGGCCAAATTGGCCTCTAAAAGCTTAGCGTACTCAGCAGAGTGGGACAGTATTTCATGCCGGCACCGCTTGCAACTTTACAAGGCGCAAATTCGGCCCCACATGGAATACTGTTCCCATCTCTGGGCAGGGCCCCAGTGCCAGCTCCTTCCACTTGACCGCATCCAGCGCAGAGCAGCTCGAATCGTCGACGACCGAGTTCTGTCCGATCGGCGACTCACTGGCACTGCGTAGAGATGTTGCATCTCTTTGCGTATTTTATCGCATGTACCACGGGGAGTGCTCTGAGGATTTGTTCGGACTAATTTCAGCCGCTCAATTTCACCATCGCACATCGCGACAGAACTCGAGATACCATCCATACCATCTGGATGATTGGCGGTCCACCACTGTGCGATTTAGAAGAAGTTTTCTTCCTCGCACAACTTCCTTGTGGAATCGATTACCACCAGCGATTTTTCCGGACCGATACGAATTAGGGACCTTCAAGAAAAGAGCCTACTCCTTCTTAAAAGGCCGGCAACGCATCTGCAATTCCCCTGGTGTTGCAGTTGTTCATGGGCGGCGGTAATCACTTACCATCAGGTGAGCCGCATGCTCGTTTGCCCCCTCTCCTATAAAAAAAAAAACAGAATCTGCAACAACGCTGGGATCTTCCGGCGAGAAGCAAACTCGCCCCCAAGGGTAGGATGCAAAAAAAGACCGCATCCTATCCCAATCGGCCGACCTATAGTACCAAACACGGCGGTAGCCTGCAGAATGCAACCGCGACGTTAGTGTGAGTGGCACCACACTCCGGACAAGACAATGGTCCGACGAGCCTAAAGGAGCGTCGACGGAAATCTGATATCCGTCCGGATGAGAGGTCAGCAGAAGGTCCAACAGGGAAGGTTCATGATCTTCCACATCTGGAATCCGCGTAGGCGAAGTAACCAGCTGTGTAAGACCATATGCCAAAGCAAAGTCATAAACAGATCTCTCCGCATGATCGGTTGAACGTGAACCGAGCCATTCGGCGTGGTGGGCGTTAAAATCGCCAAGGATCACGATTTCTGCGGATGGGATCTGTAGCCATTTAGACGTGTTCGATGAGTCGGTCTGTTTCGGCATTACCGCTATGGGACCTATAGAGGCACCCGTAGACGCGGGGATGGTCGTCGCTGTCTACGCGCAGCCATAGGATGGACAGGTCCGTACCTTCAAGACTGCCGAGGTGTCGAAAACAGATGTCCTCTCTGACGTATACGCAAACTCCAGCCCGGGGCACAAAGGAGTGTTCTAATTTGTACCCCGGGTAGGATAGGTAAGTAAGTATAGTATATAGATAGTAAGTAGGGTAGGTACTTTAGTTTAGACGAAAGGAAACATAAAATTTTAATTTATTTGTGTGCCATCATCATAATTACAGTCCTTTACAAGTCCACTACTAAACATAAGCCTTCCCCAAGGAATGCCACAAAGCACGATCCTAAGCTACCTGTGTCAATCGCATTCCTAATTCTCTTACCGGGTCGTCGTAGATGGCTAGTTAGGGGCCGCCCTACACTTCGCATACCATTACGAGGCTGTCACTAGAGAACCTTTTTTCCCCGTTGGTTGTCGGTTTTTTTGAGATATGTGGCTAACCAATTGCAACCCCAGCTCACTGATCAATTGGGCTATATCAGTTACTCTGGTTGTACTGCGAATGAGGATATCATTTCAAAATCTATCACGCTGAGAAACCCCAAGCATAGCCCTCTCCATGGCTTGCTGAGCGACCTTATAGTTATTAATACACTTATAGTGTTATTAATTCCTATGTGTAACTATCTGATTCCTACTGCAGCCATAACATAATATATACAGCGTGGTTCTACAACTTATTAAATCTAGTATAGAAAATACGACACTAATATGGGTAACAATAACAAGTGCTGCACAATGACTCTCGTTTTGTACCCAAATCTACATTTTTTCACATTTCGTGCGAACATAAGAACAAAGAGAGTAATGAATAGTCAAAATGCTCATGTATATGTATAAAGTAATCCATTATTTAGCATTCTCAGTAGGGTTACCAACTTTTCTTTGGGCCTCACGGGAAAAAGTATGAGGAAGTTTAAAAAAAAAGGGATTTCACTTTAGGATTTCTCTTTTTTACACGGATAAATAAAATTTCTTACATCTCAGACATCGGTCCATTTAGGATACATTTGTGAAAATTCTCTTCCCACGAAACAATTTGAGCTAGAAATAAAAGATTTTTTCAGAAAAAGTTGCTTTTATCTGCCTTCGAAAATAGTTTTATTATTTTCTTCCAATTCTCGTACGCTGTAGATTTTTGTTAATGCGTTACATACGCAGATTACATACGCTAGAGGCAATCAATAAACAGTGAGGATAAGCATGTTACAGGTAGCTTATATTAAATGTTACTTTATTTTTCAACATTGTCATATATTAGTGAACATAGAATTTTTTTCTTTATCCTTAAAATTGCCCTGCTTAATAAACTCTTGATCCTGACACCTAAAAATCCATTAGTGCGGCGATTACTGCTTGATATCATACTGTTTCAATCTCGGAAATAGACAGCAATCATTAGGTGTGTCTAGTGAATAAAGAGGATGCTCAAGTAGTTAAAAGCCGGCATCTCTAATTACAGTCATCGCCATTCTCGCTATACATAGGTATCACATAATTATACATTTCTTGAGGATTTTGATGCGTAATTTTTTTATTTGTTTTGCATACAAAGTGCCTGTAGCTGTAGCTCCATAATCGATATGTTCAATTGTTACTAACCCTTGACTATCTAGATAAAAGAGCCCGTGATCTCACCGGCGGAAGGACTCGCCATGAATTTTTTAAGAGTTGGAGATAATGGTCGTTTTCAAGTCATGTGCTGTAATTTTGGGATCATAATGGTGAAGCCACGGTTTTTTCAGTTCTATAAATAGAGCCAAAAAACGATCAGGATGTTGTTGCAAAAGTTCCAAAAAGCTTCGGGAAATATTTACTCTGGCGCATCGGTAAGCATTCTAGGCACCCAACGCGCGATAATTTTTTCATTCCCAAACGTTCATGTAAAATGTTATACATACTCCTTGTTAAAATCTTTGTTTCTTTAGCAATAAAACATAACACGACGACGAACAAGTTTCACGACTTTTTTATCATTTCTTCAGTCATTATCATTCTTCATGGATGTTCTTCTAAGTTTAAATTTATTCCTAACGTCCTGTACATTTTGATTAACTTGTACGTAGTGATATTGTTCAACCACATAATATATTAAACAACAGGACGTAGTTATTTTTTTCTATTATCGACAAAGTACTATAACAAACAACAAACACATAATCTCTATTTAAAAAAAACTTTTACTTTTACTTTTTAAATTCTGAAAAGTTTGTACTGCATTTTCACTTTTTTACACACCCCAACGCTCATCGTATTTATCAAAATACGGGACATGGCCTATACCGGCAGGGCATTGAATATACGTGACAGTTGACGACATTAATTCTGAGTCAACGTTAAAGCCCACCTTTCAAGAGAAGCCATAATTTAAAAGAAGAAGAAGAAGAAAGCCCACCTTTATTTTTATAGAAATAAGGGCGAAAAACAAGCACACATCCCACCTGTGAGTGAATGCTGTGACCCATAGCCACCTACATTTATCCCCGATTGTGTATCAAATTGCAGATGAGTTGCCACCCTAGAGGACTAAGATGGAATACCTCTTAAAAAGGGACTTCAGCTGTTGCTACTAACGATATTATGAAACAAAGCAGCATTATGCTGCTGTTTCACGCTGGTATCCTGTGCAAGTGTGATCTTTCCCTGTGCAGCCGAACCATTCAGTCAATTACATAACCATGTGGTTGTGGCTTAAGAGAATCTACTCCTCCATCTCATGCCGTGGGTGTCGAACTGGCATCAAAGGGAAATTAAACAAAAATTAGCAGGAGCAGGAGCAACAAGCAAAATAATAAAAACTACGGTTGCCAACCCATCTTGCGAGGCGTGACAACTATGGCAAATATATGCCCTCTGAGGCAGTGGACTTTTGATAGGCTGTAATGATGATAATGAATGATAATGATAAAATGAATAGCATCTAAGAGAATTGTATTGATTTTGACTGGAAGAATTCGCCTTCCAAGTGTAGTTTATTAGTTATTGAATATTACTTACGCATCAATGAGTTATCCGTTGAAATATTTTATTGTAGCTAATATATTTTTATTATTTCCAATGCTCACCAAGTTGGCTGTTGTTCAACTCATACCCATATAACTAACCCCTCATAAAATCAACGGCTAAAATAAAAATGTTATCAACCAAATAATATAAAAAACGTATTTTTGCTATTTTCTAATTGTAGTGTACTTTATATTCAGAAAAAACAAATGTTAAATTTTAGTGTATAGTAAAGTTACAGGTATTACTTCCACTGCTGAGCACAGGTCTCTCATTTCAAAGAGGGTTTTAGAGCAGTGAAGAGTATCCAACGAGCTGATATGCGTTTTGGCGGACTTCAAATGCTTTCGTTTTTTTTTTAATTTCTAAGACATGTAGATTCCCTCACGATGCTTTCCTACACCGCCAAGCACGTGATAAATCAGCACTTAAAATTGTATTTAAATAAAACTAGTTTTTACGGATTTTATTGCGAATACTAACTTATCTTATATTCCCGACGTTTCGAGCACTTTAGAGCACCGCGAAATGTCAGGAATATAAAATAAGTTAATATACGTGATAAAATCCGTATAAATTAGTTTTATTTAAATGTATAGTATTCGCGTAAACATAAAAATCATTAATTAAAATTGGAATTAACAAATGGTTTGGTGTTGGCGGGGATAGAACCAGGGTAGCTCGTGTAGGTACTGCGAATTTAATGAACCCTGAGCTACCACGACTCTTCTCGATTCTAAACTACCAAAAAACCTAAAAACAAAAAAAACCCTAGACCAATAAATCAGAATCAGTAATGCCTAATACACCACTGAGGTAAAGAAATATTCTAACCCGTATCATCACGTGGATGAGGCACATCATAACAGGCACAAAGGGAAAATGAATCAGGAGATAGGCATCTAACATCTTTTCGTAGTAACATCTGAACTTAATAAAAACCTGTGGTTTCCAATGCACCTACCGAGCGTGGCAACTATGTGGCCAATATCTATGAGGCAATCTATGGGGATGAGCTATGCCCAGCAGTGAACTTTGATAGGTTGCAATGATGATGATGATCATGAATATACCACTGGAGTTTAAAGAATTGAAATAAAAAATCATCCTTTATCCTTTAATTCAATTAGATTCTTAAATGATTACTAAAAGATGTACATAATAATTTTCCCTCTCGATATTAACCAACCGGTTTTATACAAAGCCTTCCTAAAACAAACTTAATATTCAATTATGTTAAACCATTCTTTGGCAAAATTTAATTGAATCCTTACGAAGCTCAATAATATTTACCTCATAGATTTACAAAAATCCTAAATTAAACGTGTCATATATTATTTTGGGGTAACCAAACCAAAAATACTAATTTATTTAAGATTGTTAGCACATTTATGTTATTTTTACCTAAATTATCTATGGAAGACTTTTACTGTTTACCCCTTTCACGTGGTAGAGCCACGCTGTAGCTATATTATGGTTGTAGGACGAATGGGTCGGCTCGACCGGGATAGGACGACGCTCTCACAGAATACCAGAGTAAAATAGCAACTTAATTTTGTATGGTGAGTGTAGAGAACCGGAGACCCTTTTCACTGGAAGCAAGGCATTCCATCTCAATCCTCAAGGATGACAACGCATCTGCATTTTAATTCTTAATGAATGATAAATGTAGATGTCTATGGGCCGCAGCATCCGCTTATCATTAGGTGGATTGCGTGCTCGTTTATTACCCTTATCCTATTTTTAAAAAAACTCGTTCTCTGTCGGCCAACTTTTAACGTAGTAAAGTATTGTTGCTGTAATAATTGCTAAGTTATAATACAAATGAAGTAAAATAAGTAAATGCAGATATATTTGTCACTAGATGAAGTCCGGCCCGGAGTGAAGTGAGGCAATCGATGCAGGTGTTTCAGGACCGTGTTTTATGACGTTCACTGCTGACACTGCTTAATAGGCCTCCTCTAGCCTATTAAGCAGTGCACTTTTTAACAGATGTAATTATACTACGTTACTAAATTAGATACACACGATGAAGATGATGTGATATATTAAACTAGATTGTGATGCCGTCTATGGTCTGTATATTATATTTTACTGCTTTTCCCCTTACGAGTCCCCTGTTACGACACCCGCAGGACGTAATGGAGTAGTGGATTCTCTTATGCCACCATCACACAGTAAGACTATTAGTCTATTAACGCTTTATTCTATACAACTATAGATATAATAAAGCTGTAGAAAAGACGTGTGTGTAATTCTAATATTTCCTGGAAAAAACAAGTCCAAGGGATTTAGGGATAACTTAATAAGGATGCTGAATCCAAATTAGTACTTTTTAGAATTTTTGTTGTCTGTCTAGTCGAATTTGGAAGGATTTTCGTGAATCTTTGTATGTAGGTAATTAGTGACCAGGGGCAACTTATAGGCTACTTTTTATCCGATTACGGAACTTCAAAAAAGAAAGGGTTATATTTTTTCCTCCCTTTAGAAGTTAATTTACAAAATGGTTATTCAATTAAATGTATAACATATTTATAAATAAATTTTAAATGAGTTTTTGTTTTAGTTACGTTCGACGATCTACGTTCTATCCTTTTAAAAGAGTGACCTACCTATCATAAAATGCAATAAGTAATATATTTTTCCTTTGGTTACTAATAAATTAAATAACTAAACTGTTATACTAAATGCTTTGTATACAAAAGTGTGATTAATAGATTTTAGTTATTACTTTATTTGATATATTCGGTGTCCATCGGCATAGTAATAACTTCACCAACTTCTTATGGTACGTGTATTAAGGTATATGATGTAGGTAATTAAAAAAATTGTAAGTGACCTGTGAGATTTTTACCCTTATTTGTTGGAATAGTTCGTGGCATCGTTTGATAAATAGGTACCGTATAATGCGGTCCGCAATCATGCAAAAGCTTGTTTTCAGTCTTATGAATTTTATTTTAACAAATACGAGAGCTGTGTTGCTCGCCGTAAGATTTTATGACACGGGAGCAAAACGTGTATGATTCCCGCGAGGATTAATAAAACTAGTAATTTTATGTGCTGATATACCAGGTGTTCGGCGGTGCTGTGACAAAGTATAACCTAGTGTTCGAGAGGTTAAAAAAGATCCAAAAGTAAATTAATAGTACGTAAACAACCCAAATTCGATCATTGCCATTTGCAATTGCAATTACAATTTGAAGTGTCGATTTTATATATTTACATATGAAAAATCAAAAAACATGTATATAATAAAAAGATAAACTGCATGAAATGAGTTAAAACATATTATAGATGTTTTTAGATTCAAAACAAAAGTAAAAAATAATTAAACAAAAATAAAAAGTTCTAAACTATGAATGTTGAGAACAATTCGTCCTCAATGTTAATCTTTAAAGAAAATATATACATGTATGTATGAGAACCTTCCAACATATTTCGGGATCCTTCAAACTGTGAATATATTTTAGAATAATCGGAGCATGTATTGAATTCATGGACAGAATGCGGAATTTTTGTGTAGAATACAATTTTGTTCACCTTCTTTGTTTGAAGTTTATTACAGGTATCTATTTTTCATCCGTATTATTAAAAAAATACATGATTTTGCCTTTTGAGCGGCAGACGTTAATAAAATGATATAAACAGATTATCTAGTTGAAATTGACATGCGACCATTGTGAAAGTATACTTTAACAAAAAATAGTAATTATCGAAAGTAACCTCTAAGATATTATTCTATTATTAAAAATATTTAGTACAATTCATTACCTTAAAGCCAGTTAAAATGTTGTTTACTCATTATGCTTAGATATGAAGTTATTAAATTAATTCTTGAGTTACGAGGCAATAAAATAAATGTATATAAATGAACATAGCACAAGACGAAATAGGGGGAGAAAGATTTTCTCTTATTGTAGAATTATCAACGAATATTTAGATACCATTATAATTATAATTCTACAATAAGGGATCGCTGTACCCTATTAACTTTCTAATATTTATTTTAAACAAAACTAGGGTACAAATGTATTTAATACCTTTTTAAAATAAACAGATTTAACCTTTGCGTGAATTATACAGATTAAATATTATCGTCACGTTCCTTTGCTATTCAGGTTACACACGGTTATTTTTTTTATAAAATATACGTACGTATTCTGTGAAAGTGTGGTCCTTCCTCGTTCGAGCCGAACCATTCGTGTTGCAGTCATAACATAGTTAGAGCGTGACTCTACCACGTATAAAACGTCAACAATTTACTTTTTGATGATGAAATGATGGCCGGCGAACCAGAGAAATGCTTTATAGATTTAAAAATATTAGGTCCTTACATATGAAATTGGCTGAAATCTGGATTAGGAACTCCAAATTCAAATTTATTTCAATTTTAGGCCAGACGATTATGGCAGATCTGTGTCCTCAACAATTGCAAACCATGATGGAAAAGCTAGCCTTTAAAAACCGAGACTGGTCAATTTATCTAGCCCGTTGCTCTTTCAGAACAACGCTAGACCACACACTGCACCACAGACGGTGGCTAAATTAGAGGAGCTGTGATTGGAATGTCTCCGACACCCCCCATACTCACAGATTACCACTTTTTCCAGAGTTCGGACAGTATCAATTCCGATGAGGCAGTCAAAACCGCCATAATATATGTTTAAATTTAATTAGGAATAATAAAGTGACTTAAAAAGTTTTTGACAGCGTAAAAATGGGCCATGTTTATTGTGGACCTCGTGCTATCATATGAAACTTAGTTTATAAGAGTGTGTCGGGACACTTAAAAGTCGAAAATAAAATAAATAATACAAAAAGCAAAACCCGACTGCAAAAAAAGACAATTTAAAAGTAATGCACTAAAGAGACCGAAACTAGATTGAGATAAACTAACTAAAATAAATAAACGAATTAAAATAAACTATAAACTAAGTAAATTCTACTTCGGTTTAACAGACTATATTATGAGCTGAAAGCTTAAGTTAAATACGCGCATTAAGTTTAGTAGCAGGTGGGACCCAATTGCAAATTATAAACCAAAATAAAATTAATGGGTTCCGCTTGCTACTAAACTTCTCTGAAATTGTCTTTTTTGTAGTCGGGTTTTTGATTTTTGTAATTATTAATTTTATTTATTTTCGTCTTTAGCACTTAAAGCACTTAAAGGCTTTTTTGTAGGTAGGATATGCCTTCATCGTCACGCTTGGCAGGCGAATTGACAATCGCAGAACAAGAGGCCTTGCACCTTTGAGGCTCCCCGCCGCCGGTCTAGTTATTTTACGCCAGACGAAGACAAATTGGTTACACTGCCATCTATCGAAATCCATAAGATCTTTCTGACATTTCTATAGTTCATATAAGACAAAATGGGGTGATGGATACTTTTAAGCAGCTACCACACGGCATTGTAGTCGATGTAAATAGTCCCACAGATATACAAACTTTCGGTAGCTAGGATAAAGTAATGAATGTGTATGACTGTGAATATAGAGTATGCTTTGGAAAATTATGAACAGGTTGTATTTTATGATTCACTTAGATACCTTCAGACAGGTCGATAGAGTAATTGTTTAACGTTAGTGGTAATCATATGACGATGTGTCTAACGTGATCATATACCGTTACAATATAAAAAAAAAGATAATAACAAAAGTCCATTGAAAAACATAGATTACCTCATAGGAGGAATATTTGCCATAGTTGCCACGTTTGGCAGGCAAGTTGGCAACGACAGTGTATTATATTTAATTGTTATTAGGAAGATGCTGCTGCCTATCCCCTTGTTTGTTTCCTCTGTCACCTCTTACAATACCCACGGGACGATATGAAGTAGTGGATGTTCTTAAACCGCCAACCAACAACCAACCAACTTTAATCTGATTATATCATAATACGGCTAAAATTGAATAGCCAAAACATAAAAATGCCACCACATTATGGCTTGCCAATTTACATAATCTGCTGACGATTTAATTATATATTATTTTAAATTTAATGCGTAGAAACTTTGGTGACCTCTCAACTCAAGGGTACCTCGTTTAGAGCCGGAGCGTCATCAGAGACAGCTGAACTGAGTAAGTGGCGCAAATATGAGTCTCTGAGAGATGACTACATATTTGTGCCATTTGCTATAGAGACTATCGGTCCGTGGGGTCCACGTGCGGTGAAGTTCCTAAAGGAACTCTACTCGCGACTGGTCGTCGCTGCTGGTGATAAGAGGGCTGGTTCTTTTCTCGCTCAAAGGCTAAGTATAGCCATTCAGCGGGGAAACGCAGCCAGCGTTCTTGGCACGATACACTTACGATACTTACTTACAGATACGATATAATTAAGTTATTAGTTGTAGTTCCTTTTTTATTATAGTTTTTTAATATTGTATATATAAATTTTAAATCGAGAGTAGAATGTGACCATCAAAAGGATAAACAGCACTATCCATGTCCATTTAATATTCCGCTTTCCTGGATCAGCTTACATTTATCTGCCTTTACTAGATTACAAGTTGGTGTAATAAATGAGAGTATAAAGGTGTCCTCTCTAAGGGAAGTAAATGACGTAAATAAACAACAAGGTAAACTGAGCACCAACCATTTCAAGAAATTGTTTCGCAACATTGATGGAATTTTATATTTAAATAGAATAAAACTGTGATCAAACAAAAGTTAGGCGACAGAATAATTGTATTTGATTGTGATTGAAAGGGCATGCTTGTTATGAACTTTTAATAACTACAATCAATCTATGTTATTTCTTCAAAATAAAATCTATTTCTATAAACAAAATTAAAAAGTTCTTTAGTTGAAAATTAAAAATGTTCTGTGACATCACTATATTTTATGTAGTTTCCAAAGAAAGTTACTCTCATCTCTTCTACTTATTATCCTTTGAGAAACTATGTACATATTTCGTGATAATATTAACTAATTAAAACTAAGTTCTTAAAGATGCATGGAAGCAAGGAACTCCATTAAGTTCCTCGCTATCATACATCTTTAAGAACTTCATACTAAAATAACTACATAACTACCTTAACATTTTATGTGTATATTAATGTTGAACATTCAATGAGTATCATGATGAATATTTAAATTATTCACCATTATTTTTATTACCAGAATTTTTTTGTAACTGAAATAGAACATATTTTAATAACGAAATTTTTTAAATTGGGTACCTTGTAGTATTAAGTATTTTGTGGTAATAGTAAGCTCAGGTGGATAAAATTCACTTACGGCATTACGTGGAATGTCCTACTCTAGTGAAATGAAAATTGGTACTAAAAATATCACAGTTGTTTTGTACTATGTCCATTTTAGGCGAATTTTTCAAATAAAACAAAAGCGAATTACCTAATATGGCAAATTAAATTAACTTAATTTTTTTTCACATAAGTGTTAGGTAAATAGTACTGTAATTAAAATGTAGGGTTAACTTGTTTTAATTATTGTAACATTTCTACTTTATATGTTTTGATATAATGCAATCCTAGAAAAAAACATAGATTTGTATTTATATCTTAAGTGTAGAAAATTTCACATGTCTTCCAGTCGGAATTTCGGTTACGGCACGGGATGGGTCAATCCCAACGGAGGCCAACCATCTGCGTATGACAGGATTTTGGTCGCCAAGTGTATGCGCAAACACAGGTGCACTCTTCATTGCCTCACTCTCATAGTCCGATGGGCAGTAATCCGTCACGACCGGAGAGAGATCAGAAGCAGGACTTACGGCTTTACGTGCTTACTGAAGCACGGGGGTGAAAACACCGCCAACTTCCTGACTCCAGGCTGTTACTGAGAATTTCTCGACAGGAAAACCAAAAACCGATTTTGGCCTGACCCGAAGTTCGAACCCAGGACCTCATGATCAGCAACCGTGTTTACGACCATTATACGAATGAGACTAAAAATTTTTATAAATTATTATACTAATTAGATTCTACAAATCTATAAATATTTTTGACTAGGAGTACCACTCTTTTACCTATTTCTGCCGCAAAATAGCACTGCTGTGTAGCGGTCTGAAGGGTATTTTTTTATAGAATCAGGGTGACAAACGAACACACAGTCCACCTAATGGTAAGTGGATTCTGTGGATTGTGTGTGTTCCATAGATATCTTCATTTATCCTCAATAAAGGATCAAAATGCAGATTCGTTGTCAACTCTGAGGACTAAGAGGGAATGCCTCATTTCTAGTATAATGGGTCTCCGGTTCTCTATAGTCACCATACGAAACGCAACATGCAGTATGGCTCTACCACCTTAAAAGTGTATAGAGAGCCAGAATAACTACAGACCGTGCGGCATTCCTTTTTAGTCTTCAGATAACAACGCATCAGTAGCTTTCTTTGTTCGAAGTGCCGCAGGTCCCAATGAACTCTAGTAGCCACTTAACATCAGATGTCTGATTATGTTGTTAATTTACGTTCATACTGCCAATGTCTCAGAGTAAGTGCTAGGCATGCTATTTCGCTATTATAAATATAAGTAAATAAATGTTTATTTTATTTATATTTTATTGTACACCTTAACAAAAGGGTTACAAAGGGGGGTATTTTTATACTATCCAACATTAGTTTAATTGCCTTATTATAATTCTGTGACCAGTTTTCGTCAAATATATAAATATACTATGTATTATTTACAAATGATGAACAGGAAAAAATCAAGTTAGTAGGAACATTTCTTTTTTCATTTTACCATAATAGACTACATTTTAAAGGTTTTCTCAAAAGTATTCTATAACGTAATCATAAATATTACACAAAAGTGATATTTTTTGTTTGTAATTTTTTATACCTTTTTATCAATAAATATTTGTGGCTATTTTTAACAGGCATGTTTTTTTGTATTTTATTTATAATATATGTATTTATATATATATATATATATATATATATATATATATATATATATATATATATATATATATATATATATATATATATAAAGTTACAGCCTATATACGTCCCACTGCTGGGCACAGACCTCATCTCATTTCTGAGAGGGTTATATATTATATATATTGGTATATATATATATATATATATATATATATTGCCTTGTATCTGTAACTTTATTTCTTTACACCTTTGGTTGCCTGAAAGAGATCACTATATGGCGATAAGGCCGCCAAATTGTACACTTTACTTGCTTTTAAAGGTTTTCCGTATCTTTTTATTTTGTGGTGTGCAATAAAAGTATATTCTTCTATTCATACTTTTAGAGGAAACGGTGCATGTAGCAATTCAAGCAACAAATTAACATAAAATAATAAATTATGGATTGTTGTAATTAAGTTCTATAAAAGTAAATTCCTGGTGTAACTTAAAACCCAACACGACGAACTTAAAACCCAATACGACGAAATAAAAACAATTCACTTATCATTTACCGCCAAAGTAACCCCGTAGGTGATGTACATATGTATGATGTAATGTTCTCTTCATTCGATACCTGGTGTATGTTTTTGCAACTGCCCATTATAACAATGCCAAATTTAAATGATGTACGCGAAGCAATCGCAGTGAAGAGATTAAAATATAAAATGATGTAAACAATTGAGTAACAGGCCTAAAAGGAATCAAACGTAGAAGTCTAAAATTTAAGTGAAATACATATTCATAGACAACTCGAAAGACTCTGATGGAATTTTAAACTGAATTAGTAATACAATTATATTTAAATTAGAATGTACAAGAGTCCTTAGAGTTTACTTTCAAAAAAGATTTACGTATATATATATATATATATATATATATATATATATATATATATATAAACAAAAACGATTTACTATAATTACTGTTTTTATTGAAGTAACAAGTGTATTTGCAAGTCTGATAATACATTTCATAAACAGAAATTAAACAAACTTGCCTTTTATACCGAGTATATTAACAAAACATATCATGATGGACGCTAAGCGACATGATAATTTAGGAGGTTCTTCCGACATTCATTGCTAGGAAAATAAACGAACAATATCCCATTTTATGTTATAGTTTGATCTCATATTATCAGCGTCATAACTGATACTCATAAGTACATTGTATAAAATAGACCTGCCCCAGAGAAAGCCACAAAGAACGGTGTTGAGCGACCTGCATCCATCGAATTCCTGCATGACTGATAGGTCGTTGTTATGTCATAGATACTATTTACTTTATATTATAAGTCCTATATACTTTATATTGTTTATTTAT
This sequence comes from Parnassius orleans, assembly GCA_029286625.1. Classification (NCBI taxonomy): domain Eukaryota; kingdom Metazoa; phylum Arthropoda; class Insecta; order Lepidoptera; family Papilionidae; genus Parnassius; species Parnassius orleans. The sequence goes on from JAGSMP010000092.1 coordinate 1,590,969, forward strand.
TTAAAAGCTAAATTACTTTCTTAGAAGATAAACTAATTTTATGTCATAGGATACTATTTACATTATGTTATAAGACCTGTATACTTTATAAATCATATATATATATATTGTTTACTTCCTTAGAAGCCACACTAATTCGATTGTAATATTATATGCCAATGTTTATAGTTTACCATAAGTTAACCATAACACCAAGAACAATGTTGTTCCCTTATGTTTACCCCCACCTCCTAGCTTCCTACACTATTTAAACCAAATCTTTCGATCCCTGAACATAATTCCATTCCCAAGTTCTCTGTATCAACTATTATGTTTTAAGTTAGTTTAAAAGTATTAAATAAATTTATTTTTAAAGAGTTTTTGTCTCTACCACATAACAAATTTGGCGCAGTCGGTAGGATCTTGCGTGATTCATTCGCTTAAATCGCGTAAAGACGAAGTAAAAACGTACCAAATTCGACGGGACAGCATCGCCCAACAAGAAGACAACGTACGGTAGCTGAAGGCTTTTGAAAAACTTCGCCGAACTATGCAGCTCCACGTTTTATTGTTACTGTGGTAAGTGGCTAAACTTGTTTGTTCGAATTACTATTTTTCCATTTTGCCAAAATATTTTCCTACATCTACCACCTCATTCACATTCATTTTTTTTAATATAAGTAATCTATTATACTATTCTATTATATACTACTATATTATACTATTCTATTATATCAATTATTCATTGCCTGTGTAAAACAATCCAAAAATGGCCTTAGACATCACCATATTACTTAAATTAATTCCCTCATTCGAAACAGATAATAACGACCAAGTGTACAGATTGGTTAGGTCATGCAATTCAGCTTTCGACTTAAGTTCAGCGGACCAGAAGTCAGTACTTTTAGTATACGCGTTAACCAAAATCACTGGTTCGGGTGCGGCAGACGTTCACAGTAAAGAACATGCCTCATGGACCGGTTTAAGAACATTCCTTATTGAAAAATTATCTAACGTTAAAACCATAGCACACCTTAACCTTGAACTGCAATCCATGTTCCAAAAACCTACAGAAACGTTAGCCGAATATTTTCACAGAGTCGACCTTTGCCGCTCTAAAATAATTGAAAAGTTAAACGCTGAAATATGCGATAAGACGTTATTAGGTCGCTTAGCGACAACGGAGGAAACGGCTCTTAACGTTTTTAATAATGGCATTAGCTCCGACATCGGAGCAATGTTAAGAATAAAAGAATTTCCTAGTCTTTGCGAAGCAGGCCGATTCGCACTTCAAGAAGATAAAATTCGTGCAATGAACAAAGCTAGGCAATCTTTATTTAAACTGAACACAACGCGTCCACCAACTTTTACAAGACCACCATACCATAACCATAATAATAATAATCATCTGAGGCGACTGGGACTCCGTGACGGACCGCTCCAAGCTCAAATGCAGAAGGCGGTGCTCCTCGATACCGCCCGCATCGTCCGCCGGTTTCTCTCCCTTTCCCCCTAACCCTCGGCCGTTTGGTCTCCCCTGCCGAGGGTTTCCATCTGGTTGGGTTTTTATTTATTTATGTATTATTTATTTATTTATGTATTATTTATTTATTTATATTATTTATTTATTTATATTATTTATTTATTTATTTATGTATTATTTATTTATTTATGTATTATTTATTTATTTATGTTAGTATATTGAATATATATTTATGTTTATTTATTATTTTCTTTAAAATATTTATTCAGCCCAACCAGATGAGAATACTATATAAAAACCCCATAATAATAATAATCTATCTAATAATAATAATAATAATATACCATAACCATAATAATAACGATTGTTTGAGTCCAATCTGGTTTTGCCTCTCCCTGAACCCTCTCAGTACCTTACTGGAGGACTCCGGGAGGGGATTTCAGCTTCGGAAAGGAGGTACAAAAGTGACCCACCTTTTCTATATGGATGATCTCAAATTATTCGCCTCCAGTCGCTCCCATCTTATGGAAATGCTAAACATCACTTGTGATTTTAGTAATTCTATTAGAATGGAGCTGGGGACGGATAAATGTGCGGTCCTCCATGTTGAAAGGAAGGGTTGCTAACTCTGAGGGCATAGATTTATCTGCCCATCAACATAAGGACCCTTTCTGAGGCTGAAACATACCGATACCTGGTGTAGTGGTATGTGGCTTCCTCCTCCCAGTATAGTGTAATAAATACATCTACACCTAGGTTAAGGAAGGAGTAATAAAGAGATATTGTAACGAGACAGTTGTTTCTATTGGTCCGATCTACATGGCGACCCTGCTAGGCGGTGCGCTGCGACAATGCAAGCGCACCGCCGGGCTATTAAAATTAAAAGGTGGGAATAAATATTGCTAAATTAAATAATGAAAACATGAGTAAAATGATTGACAATAAAGTAATATTATAACGGAATCGACGTAATACCGGACGTGACGGAAAATAAATAAATATGAATTCAAGAAGAGGCCACAATAACACAATAAGAATTTTATAGAAGCTGACTGAAAATTTAAAATATATCTATGAAGACAACTAACGAAGAATGAGGAAAATAAAATGTGGTTTTTTTTTAATATAATGACCGAAGAACAAAATTCAAGAAACAACAGATTAATTTTTAAAAAAAAACGGTTGTATTTCAGCGAGCTTTGTCCAGTAAAATATGAAAAGTGAACCGAAAAGAAAAAAGAAGATATATTAGAGGTAACATTGCATCAGCGTTATTTTTATACATTATATTTAATTATTTTATTATGTTTTAGACTATATTAAATAAAAAAGTAACGCATTAAATATTAAATGTACGGTATTTACAAGTAACTAGAAAATATTTGTCAGATTTTAACAATTTATAATATTTTTAGTAGATATTGTTTTCTAAAAAACATACATTTTACGATGAACAGGTTCGTGTTAAAGCAAATATATTTTTAAATTTAACCCAATTTTTTTATAGTAGTTTTTATTTAAATGTATTCAATTTTGAAAAGGGTTTTATAAAAAAAATCGCAATTATTATAAGTTATACATCATTTTTCTTCTTTTCTAAATGCATGGAAACCTTAAAGTAACTTTATTATTATATATAAATGTATGTTATATAACCTTCAATAAATAATCTTAAAGTTAATTTTACCTACTTAAAAATCTAAATTGTTTCAATATTTAAATAAATTAATGTTTTGTTTATACAAACATGTTAGCTGTAATAGTGATAACCGATTTTTTTTTTAAGTATACGATTTCTTAAATATCATAATTATAGCAATCCTACATTTTTATATGTAAATTAAATGTATTATTAAAGCTAATACATTTTTCGATATAAGTAAAAGTAATATAACTATAAGCGATGTAACTTCTGTGTCAGTTAGAAAATACTTAAAACTATCATTTTTATGTAATAAGGAATATAATAATTAAAATAGGTCTTAATAATAATGTTTCTTAACAAAGTTAAACAAGGACATAAAAAAATTGACTGGCAAATATATTACCTTATATTTGTACAATATTAAAAGTATATATTTAAAAGGTGTGAGGAGTGAGAGAAGGATGTTCAAAAGTGTGAATACGAATGATTGAATTGCTAAGTTTCGTCAATATTGGACTGATCACCCAAATATTTGATGATGCTTAAACTACTGGTATTGAATCCATTATGAGCGAGATTATGCAAGTTATTATATGGAAGTGGAGCATGAAAGTATATAAAAGTTACCGATACAGTCAAGTAGATAACAACATGTACTAAAAAGATAAAGAAGGAAATAAAGATTTAAGAGAATAAAAGATAAAGAAAGATGACTTTGATAAACAAATAATTGAGAGATACGGGAACAACGTCCATCACTGGTATAGCATATAGTCCTCGAGTAGGGTATGTTTCCATGATTGGATGATAAAATCGGAGATAACGGGTACTAGGGAACAATACCTTCAGTACAAGTGATGTGAAAGAGTTTACTCATATTAGTACTGTTGGGGACCAGAAGTCTTAAATTTGTTACCCTTGATAATGGTACATAGAGGTCACATCCTTCATTGGATCATAGTGTGAACTTAGTTTTCCTCAGTGACAATTGTTGGAGTCCTTTTAAAATGACTTAAACGTAGACCTCAAGGTTGTGCGCACAACCCAAGGCACACTATTACCTTGATATAGTATAAAAAAAAGTTTATGTACCAATAAAATGAAAGGAATGTAATGAAAATGTAATATAATACCCAAGTAAATGGGGGGCCCATATGTATAAAGTACCCGCGTGATATATATCATGAAGTTAAATATAAATAAAGTGAATTAAAACTCCGATTCCCGATATCTAATTAATAAAGCTAGCTAAGGTCATAAATAATTTTTAAAAAAAGTACGTACAACAATTATGAAAAAAAAGGCCTGACAATCGAAATCAAAGGAAATGAGAGTAGTATTAGTATGAAAATAATTAACGTGCAGGGGCATGTCAACAATTAAAATGAGGTAATAAGGGGATCCCCGCCCAAATCTAAAAACAACCACACGTAAAAAAAAAAATCTAATAAATATACATTTTCGCTAAGATATATTTTATATCAATTTACATAATTGTTTCATAATTTCAATAACTCTACCCTAAATTTCTTTATTAGTAAACAAAGAAAACATAAAATTATTTGTTTATGTAAAATTTGTAAAATTTTGAACTAAATTTGGTTTATATATTGCTTATTAAAATCACGTCGAAACAGTATCGGATCGCTATTATTATAAGTTTCATAGTGTAATAGTTTTTTTTTCTTTTATTCCAAAAATTATGTTATTATATATACTTAAAATACTTATAACAACAAATACAACATATATTTTGCTATACAAACTTATATTTGTGTAATAGCCTATTTTTTTTATTTATGTTTCAAATAAGATAAACATACTACACTTAGAAGACATGAAATCTTAAAAAAGGTAATAATGCGTTTCGACTATTAATGACAAATAGCATATACCTATTATAAATACTTGATAATGTATGTAATAGTATTATAACAATGCAATGTAATAATCTTAACTACATTAATAAAAAAGTGTTTAATACTATAATTTTCAGATACATGTTAAGTATATTCATAATAAAATAATTTGTAAGTTTTGTTGAAATTAGGTGCCTATGTCATACGATGAAATCGCAAACGTTCCCATAAACGTACTTTGGAATTTAAAACAATAGTGTCACAAATCGCTTACGCGGCTGGGATTTGCAACTTGTATTTTGATCTGGCTGTTGCAATATTAATGATAATGATAACAATGCTTCTTCTCTTCTTTGTTCAGTTAGTCTTAATATGAAATGTAATTTTTTTTTCGCTTTTATATTGATTGTACTTTAAAATCATAAGCTTTTAATTTTATAATCCATTATTTTCCAGGAAAATAGTTTTAATATTTAACTTATTTATGTAGTACATGAAAATAATTTCTTTATAACGATTTTGAAACTCCTAAGTTTACAATTAATTAATTCATTGTGAGCCTCATTCTCTGACAGCAAATGATGTACCCAAATGATATAAGAGACTACTTATATACTTATATGATATAAATTTGTAAAAGACGTGAAAAAAAAAATATATAGCTAAGTTACAGAATACGTAATTATAAATGAAACTATTGAAAGAAATAATACGTGGGTAAAAGTTGTGATATAGGTAAGGAAAATTATCGGAGATTAGCATATCCACATAAAAGAAGCCTAATCAGCTGAGAATTTGGAAAACCTAATAACCGATTAATTTTTTAAGGTTATTCGGATGCGATTAAATGCGGATTGAGTTTATGTATCGTTAATCACCAACTTAACATATTCATTAGTGGAAAACTTCAAATAAAATAAAGTTTTAAGCAAACATTTCACTTATAAATAAAATATCATATTATATTATACTCAAATAAAGTATATCGGTACATTAAGTAGACGTTTACACAGTTATTTATAAAATAATACAAAGTGTAAAAAAAAAAAATAGTATCTTGAATCATTGTATTAAAAATATTTTCAAATAGTTTTTAATAACAGATTGTTTTGTTAAACTTAATACTGAATCTCATACAGCAAAAGATTCCAGAAGCGTATATGGAAACGGCATTCATAATAAACATGAATCGCTCGCGCTGTAAGAACACAAGCGATCTAATTGAGCACAAGTTTTATATTTTTAATTCGTTACCAATTATGGCGAATGGTATCATCGGTCGAGATCTTTAAGAAAATGTAGATCAGTTTTGCATTTTGATTCGAATATTTTAATATTATCATGATCATGAGGTTATAATATTTTTTTATATAAAATCAATTTTATATTTTAACTATTTTATCTTACCACTTATCCATGTCTAACATTGTATTTTATTTTAAACTTAAATATTAAATGTATAATTATGTTATAAGATTCAGGGTTCATTTAATATTATAATATTTAAATATTTCATTTATGTTCATATTCTTGATAACAGCATTAGATGACAAGTATTTAGTACAATGTAATGTAAATGTAATCAGAAATCATTTTGGTTATAAGAATCAACAACATAAAAAAAAAAAAAAAAGTAAATACAAGACATTTCTTTTTTTAAGTATCGGGGAGGTGTAGTGGTATGTGGCTTCCTCCTCCCAGTATAGTGTAATAAATACATCTACACCTAGGTTAAGGAAGGAGTAATAAAGAGATATTGTAACGAGACAGTTGTTTCTATTGGTCCGATCCCTACACTGGGTATGTCACAGAACATCGGTATCGATGAGGCGGGTATGAAGCAGTCAGTTTGCGATATGTTTTATGCACGCTTGACCAAAGTGCTTAAGAGCCTTTTGTCCGGTGTGAATAAGACACACGCATATAACGGTTGGGTCATGCCTGTTCTCATATATACCTTTGGCATACTTAGGTGGACTCAAACTGAACTTAACGCCCTGGATAGAAAAGTCCGCACTACTATGACGTCCCATAGGATGCATCACCGAGATCGTCGATTATGAGGCTGTACTTGCCGCGGAAACATGGTGGGCGTGGCTTTTAAGCGCGCTTACCATGCATAATCGCGAAGTGTGCAGCCTGTAATTACTTTCTGACGAGATCGGATGATCCATTTTATAGGGACGTCACTTTTTGTGATGAAGGGCTTACCCCTCTATTCTTGGCCAACTAACAATGGCAAGACCCGGCAGTACAGAGCATTTCCGACCGGGAGACCGTATGGAAGGAGAAGGAGCTCCACGGGAGGTTCTACAAGGCTCTACATGTGCCTTTCGTAGACACAGTTGCCTCCTCCACTGGCTACGTTTTGGTGACCCTTTGGGAAACCGAGGGTTTTGTCTGTGCGATACAGGATCAGGTTATTAAGACCAACAACTATCGGAGATACATCCTAAGGGATGGCACCGTCGACATCTGTCGAGCTTGTCGCCTTCCCGGCGAGTCACTTAGGCATGTCATCTCCGGTTGTTCGGCCCTTTCTAACACCGAGTATTTGCACAGACACAACCTAGTATATAGCCAGGATCCTACACCAGGAGCTCGCTCTGAAATACGCTCTCGTAGATAGGAAAATGCCATATTATAAGTACTTGCCGGAAGCCGTGCTCGAAAATGACCACGCCAGGTTTCATTGACCGGGCCATCATCACAGACAGGACTATTCTTGCGAATAAGCCTGATATTGTGCTGATGGACCGGGCACAGTCAAGGATATTTTTGGTCGATATTACCATTCCTTATGACGAGAACCTCGTGAAAGCCGAAACAGATAAGCTGACAAAATATCTAGAACTGGCTCACGAGGTGACCGACATGTGGGGTGGTCTGCCGACCGAAATTATTCCTGTGGTCGTTTCTGTGAACGGGCTAATCCCGGTCAGCCTCTCGGGTCATCTGAGGCGACTGGGACTCCGTGAAGGACCGCTCCGTGCTCAAATGCAGAAGGCGGTGCTCCTCGACACCGCCCGCATCGTCCGCCGGTTTCTATCCCTTTCCCCCTAACCCTCGGCCGTTTGGTCTCCCCTGTCGAGGGCTTCCATTTGGTTGGGTTTTTATTTATTTATGTACTATTTGTGTTAGTATATTTAATATATATACATTTATATTTGTGTATATTTATTTACTATATTTCTTTTATATATTTATTCAGCCCAACCAAATGAGAATACTTCATAAATATCCCATAATAATAAGCCTCTCGGGTCATCTGAGGCGACTGGGACTCCCCCTAACCCTCGGCCATTTGGTCTCCCCTGCCGAGGGCTTTTTATTTATTTTTTATGTATTTATTTTATTTTATTGATATTTATGTATTTTTATCATTTTCATTTACAATTATATATTTATACAGCCCAACCAGATGAGAAATCTATATAGATACCCCATATAATAATAATAATAATACAAATATGTCGAACTCATCTACCGTTTACACACACCATGTACAATAACGCAAACACACCACAACAAATTACGAAACTATGTAGCTATTGTAAAATATTAGGCATAATATTACAGAATGCCGTAAAAGAGCTAACAATAACAATTTAAGAAATAATCAAGCCCAACGTGCACTTCCTGCGCCTCCTATCCCAGTTAACCATTTAAACTACTAAGCGACCAACGAGACGAGCAACTCGTTGGAAATCGCTTCAGAATCCTGCTCACCGACTCAGGATATGGAGAAACTACAAATATAAATTCTAGCAAGACGAATCCTATTTCTCGAAAGCGTCCTCCACCGCCAAACCATCGAGATCACACTACACAAACAAACAATGTACCTTCCAAATCACCGCTTAAGTGTCGGACACAATTGAAAAATGCGTCTACACAAACTAGCGACTTAGTTACTACACATCACTCAGTACTCACAAATTCTAGTTCTGAAACGGAAACCTACGAACAGGGTAGCCAGCCACACATCACTCAGTACTCACAAATTCTAGTTCTCAAACGGAAAGCTACTAACAGGGTAACCAGCCCCAAACCCTTGGTTTTCCAAAGCTTATTATTCCTTCTACATCCACTGACTCTATTATTACTATTTCTACTACATCCACTGACTCTTTCAAGACCACTGGACCCACTATATCCACTGATTCTTTCAAAACCACTGCACCTACTATACTCACCCTTATTAGACGCGAACATTTAAACAAAGAAGAGTCGAACTCATTAGATAAAATTGTTTCCAAATATCCCGACATATTTTTCATCGAAGGCGTCTCACTTACATTTAGCAATCATACAAAACATCAAATACCTACCACTACTGACATTCCAATTCACACAAAAACCTATCGCTTTCCTCAAGTACACGAACAAGAAGTAAAATCACAAGTCCAAAAAATGTTAGACCAAGACATTATCAGACCTAGCTCATCTCCTTGGAGTAGCCCCATCTAGGTTGTTCCTAAAAAACTAGACGCATCTGGGAAACAGAAATGGTGATTAGTTATTGATTACCGCAAGTTAAATGAAGTCGCAGTAGGAGACAATTATCCTCTTCCCAACATCACAGACATTCTAGACAAATTAGGTCATTCTCAATATTTTACCACATTGGATCTCGCCTCAGGTTTTCATCAGTTAGAAGTAGATCAAAAATATATTCCTAAAACAACTTTTAGCACGGCATACGGTCATTATGAATATAAAAGAATGCCATTTGGCCTGAAAAACGCACCAGCGACGTTTTAGCGTGTAATGGACTCCGTTTTGTATGGCTTACAAGGTGAAAGATGTTTCGTTTACCTCGACTACATAGTAGTATTTGCTTCTATCCTTCAATAACATGAACAAAAACTTGAAGAAGTTTTCTCTAGACTTAGAAAATATGAACTAAAAATCCAACCAGACAAATGTGAATTTCTTAGACGCGAAGTTGCTTATCTTGGCCATATCATTTCCAAGGAAGGCGTTAAGCCAAACCCCGATAAAATACGGGCAGTTCAAGAATTCCCTATTCCTAAATCGTGTAAAGATATAAAAGCATTTCTAGATCTTACAGGATACTACCGTCGGTTTATTCCTAACTTCAGTAAACTCACTAAACTTTTAACTAGCCTTCTTAAAAAGAACACTGATTTCATATGGGGCGAAACCCAACAACAATCCTTCAATGAATGTAAACATCTTCTTCCTAACCCTCCAATCTTACAATATCCTACCTTTACAAAGGAATTCATACTAACCACAGACGCTTCGATAAACGCCTTAGGTGCTGTGCTATCGCAAGGCGAAATAAGCAAGGACTTGCCTATAGCATATGCATCTCGAACACTCAATAAAGCTGAAGCCAACTATTCCACTATCGAAAGAGAGTTATTAGCTATCGTTTGGGCCGTCAAACATTTTAGACCCTATTTGTTTGAACTATTTGTTTGTGGAAATTTAAAATTGTAACTGACCACAAACCGCTCACATGGCTTTTCTCGATAAAAGACCCTGTAGTCGATTAGTTCGTTGGCGACTTAAACTCGAAGAGTGCGAATACGAAACAGTATATAAGGCAGGTAAAAACAATACTAATGCAGACGCTCTCTTACGCCCACCAATTCTCCACACGAACATGTATAGCCCAACAAATAGCGACAAAAACATACATCTTGACTCAAACACTTCAGAAGACTATTTACAACTAAACTTTCAACACTACTTAAAATCGACCCTCACACATTTAATACTCCATATCTCCACATTTCACCTGACTGCCTCTTAAACGAACGTCACAAAAACATTCTTATCCCAATCTCTTGTCAACTTTCCGATAAAAATACCCTTTTCAACCAAGCAATTTCCACTTGCTCTCAAGTAGACCCATATTTAAATAAACCAAAACCACTTTACGAAACCGATTTATTAGTTTCGGATAAGAAACGAAATATTATATTTGGCTGTTCGAGACCCACTCACTTCGATCCTTGGGATTCTGAAAGCTATTTTAAAATATTATTCGCTTGCCTACACAAGCATAAATTAAAATCACTTTACATTCCAAATCTAAAAAAACGACCACACTTGTAAACTTAAAGGAAACGAACAGTTACACATCACAGCTTATTTAGCAGACATTTATGAATGCAAAATCACCACTATAACTGTATACAAATTTTTAATAATAGCTTTGACCGTTTTCGTCGTAGACAACATGTCGAGATTCCCATATCATCACTAAACACTACTGCTACAACATCCTGTATATCAGAAGACGAAGACGAAGCTGCTGACTACACTCAAAAATCGAGCAAAACCGCTCAATTTTTGTTCTAAGGGGGGAGGTGTTATGTCATAGATACTATATATTTTAGATTATAGGTCCTGTATACTTTATATTATTTATTTACTAAATTACTTTCTTAGAAGCCAAACTAACGTTATGTCATAGGATACTATTTACTTTATGTTATAAGACCTGTATACTTTATATTGTTTATTTACTTAAAAGCTAAATTACATTCTTAGAAGCCAAACTAATGTTATGTCATAGGATACTATTTACGTTATGTTATAAGACCTGTATACTTTATAAATCATATTGTTTACTTCCTTAGAAGCCACACTAATTCGATTGTAATATTATATGCTAATGTTTATAGTTTACCATAAGTTAACCATAACACCAAGAACAATGTTGTTCCCTTATGTTTACCCCCACCTCCTAGCTTCCTACACTATTTAAACCAAATCTTTCGATCCTCAACATAATTCCATTCCCAAGTTCTCTGTATCAACTACTATATTTTAAATTAGTTTAAAAGTATTAAATAAATTTATTTTTAAAGTGTTTTTGTCTCTGCCACATAACATCGTCTATGTATGTAGTGAGGGTGCGTAAACTAGCTAGAATAAAGGTGACAAACGATAATTTTCCACCTGACGGTAAGTGGATGCTGTAGCTCATAGACGTCTACATCTTTCTTCGATTAAGAATCAAAATTTACTAATATGGAATACTCAGTTCCAGTAACAAGGTTCTCCGATACTCCACATTCACCATACAAAACACATTCGCAAGCAATTTTAAGCTAGTGTTCTGTCAGAGCGTAGTCTTTCCTCGGTCGGGCCGTTCATTCAAGCTACAACCATAATATAGCCGCAGTGTGTCTCTACCACGTAAACTTATCGGTACCCCGCTGCTATTCAAGAACCTTTTTTTCTCATCGGTTCTCAGTTCTGCGAGCTACGTGGCTGGCCTTCTTGCCAATTAAGCTTCTACATAAATTACTTTGGTTCTACTGCGAATTTTCTTCATTACGGATTCTATCATGCAGAAAAGTTCCCAGCATATCCTACTCTTACAACTTTTATAGCTTACTAAACTACCTAATTTAGATAATATGATTTTTTATAAGACCAGCAGTTAGGGATCACGTCTCAGTATCATACTCCACTCCACTCATGTCCACTGTGGACAATTGGTCTCATTGCTTCACATACACAAAAAACAGAAAAATGAGAAAGTTGTGTTTGTTCCAAGAAATAAACATCGCTTGGAGAGGTTTAGAAGTATTATAGTAAAAAGACTTAATCACTTTCACATAAAAATAGTGAATATTTTAAGATTATTTCTATCGTGAAATATTTAAAATTATAAGTTGTGAATTTAATAGAATATTTACTTCTGAAACTTTCTCCTTAAACAATCGCAAATTATTTAATGAATCGGCGACAGTAGGAATTAATAAAAGTAGGCGAAGGTTATACGAACTTTATAATGAAGATCGTATAATCAGTGTTATATTTAGAGAGTATGTATAAAATATTCTAAAATATTTTTAAAATGTGCTCCACAGCTAAAGCTTTACGGATTTTCAATTGAATATTAACAATAAATTAATTCAATCTGATCAAGAATTTGCTACGGCTTTTGAGAAACATTTTAATGATGTTCCTTTTTTGACAACAAAATCTTTAAATTCTTCTCCTACTGTCGCCGAATCATTGCTTAGACAAAATATAAAGCCTTATTCAAAAAAAAATTAAATTCCATAGAGTATAGCGAGAGGATATCGTTAAATATTTTAAAACTAATGATGTTCAGAAAACGGCAGATTTATGGCTGATTTCCGTTAAAAATCTCTATATTTATAATAGATACAATAGAACCTTATCTAACCACTATTTTTAATACAAGCGTCGAATCTAATGTGTGTGTTAATGAAACATAGTAGTCATACCTTTATGTAAATCTGGTAGGACATTTTACGCCGCAAATTTTAGACCAAATTCTGTACTACCAACATTTAGTAAAGTTTTAGAAAAAATAATTTTTCTAAAACTTTACTAAATGTTTTAGATCAGATGTTGGGTAAGTTTTTTTTAATATAAATAAATTCATAAAAATCTATTTGGTTTTACAAGGGGTCACTCGACAACCGACGCTGAGCTTATTAAACATATTTTTTGTGAGTTGAGTATATTTAGGTATATATAGGTTTATGCTTTGGGTATATTTTGTGACATTTCCAAGGCCTTGGCCCGTGCTGGTTCACTATGAGACATTAATCAGGAAGCTACAGTACTATGGTGTAAAGAATACACACACACAGAATGCTTATTATTTCATATTTAAGTATTAGAACGCAGAAAGTCATCGTCAATGGTAAAAGTTCTTTCGGGTCCCCTCTAATGGGTATACCTCAAGGCTCAATTCTCGACCCATTCTTATTTCAGTCTACATTAATGCCTTACCTTCCCTTGAAGGGGATAATCATGAAATAGTATTGTTTTCTGATGATATTTCCTTGATCTTTAAACTTAAACATTTAAATGTGACGAAGTGAATAGTGCTATATCAAAATTAGTGAATTGGTTTAACGTTAATAATCTTCATTTTAACTGCAATAAAACTAAATGTATAAAATTTACAACACCGAATGTTAAAAACTTAATACCAATGTATTTTTAAATGGGGAAGAACTGAGCCCTGTTGAATCCACGGTTTTCCTTGGCCGACTCGCGACGCAATGTATCGGTGGGGCATCTAAACTAGCAAGCACACTAAGCTCAGTCATTGCAGCTTATACTCTAAAAGAGTTTGGAGGTCTCACTAGTATCGAGACAGCAAGATTAGTTTATTTCAGTTATTTCCATAGTGTAGTCTTATGGGATTTTGCTATGTAAAAATGCGGCTGATTTAGAAACTATTTTTGTTTTGCAGAAGAGTGCCATAAGAGATATTTACAACCCAAAAATGAGAGAGTCTATCATAGAAAAAATTAAAGTAATAAAGATACTCACCTTGGCCTATCAGTATATTTATGAAAATTTTATGTATGTTTACAAAAACAAAAATAGTTTTAGTAAAAAATGTGATATACACTCTGTAAGCACTAGGAACAAACACGAGCTAGTGATACCAGTTTCTCGACAACACATAGTCAGTAATTCATTCTTGAGGCAATTTATACAACAATAAAATCCCAGAAAATACACAAAGCCTCCCTATTACCAAGTTTAAATATTTTTTTTAAACAAAAACTGTATAAAAAGGGCTATTATAATATAAATGAATACATGGTTGATAATAACCCCTGAGAATGAGATAGTCGCTTCCAAGCTGTTTCTAAAATAAATTTTATAAATTGTACATATTGTATAATGTATTTTTTTTAAAGTCCCGCTGGTTTTCTTGCTGGTTCTTCCCAGGACAAAGGTTTTTTTTCCATACCAGTGGTAAAAGCAAAAAATGACTTTTAATAAGAATTACATGTAATCCATATTGAATGAAAATTGTTCTATTCTATCCTATATTTCATTGCCAGCACTTTTATTTTAATATTTTAAGAAACACGTGACGAGAAGATGTGTGATAATTTCCGGAAGGCTGCCCAGCCAAGCTGGTTCCGTCGAATGACAACATGGTCGACGTTACCTTGTGTGACAATTTGTCCTAAGTAAACATACTCTAACTTCGAGCGTAGTATTCCAACAACTAACGGCATAAGTATTACATAGATGTTATACATAATATTTTTCTTCTTCAATTTCATTTTTTACCCTATCTTTTGGAAGACACTATTTCCAATATCCTCCAAACATTCTGCAAAAGGTGAATATGTATTCGTCATTGATTATGAACGGTATCCTTTCCAGTCCAGTAGCTTAAAAGTGAGTTTATTTACAAATTTTTTTTCTTAAAAGCTTATCAAATGGCTATTGCTTAATATAGGCCTGTCTCAATAAGTACCTATATTTAAATAAAATTGAAGTGTCTGATTTTAATATTGAAGTAATGGCATGTAAATAAGCTTATTGGCTTATTTACATACCATTAAGATATGAATAACCATTTTTAAAAATTTTGGCTGTGTGTTTGTCTGTCTGTCCTGACATATCTTCGGAATGGCTAAACCGAATATTAGGAAACTTCACGAACAGATAGAGAGCAATGCCAGTGATCTAGGCTATATTTTTTCCAGATGTTTTTTTGTAAAATCGAAAAAATTATAAAATAAATGGTGTTTGATGATTATCTAAAACATAAATGACGATACATTAGTAGATTCAAATAGGGTGGTTTGCTAGTAATAAATATGTTTATTGTACCATATTTATACATTACTTAGCTGGTACCCGGCGCATTGTTGCCGCAGAAGATATAATAGTGGAAATTTCGTTTTAAATTTGAAAGAGTTATATTATTTAATTAGGAATAATAAAACATTCATTCAAGTTGAATAATACATAACTTTGAAATAAATTTGTCAGTACGATACGCACGCCACCTACTGTAAGTTAATTGTACTATACCTATAATCTTCGCCCAAATGCAAGCAATAAGTTGACAAAGTCTTACCGCAATCTGATGAACGGTATGGCAGCGCATAAAATACGAACAAACAAACATAAATTTTTATATATTAGAAGAAGATTTAGCCGTTAGAGTTAGCCGTAAATGAAGAGGCACTCTGCAGTGTACTATAACTGCCGCAAGAATGTGTCGACTCGACCTAGGATGTATCACGCCCGGACAGAATACCAGCGTGAAATAGAAGTATAGTGCTGCTGTTTCGCATGGTGAATGACGAGAACTAGTGCATGTATGTGTAAACCCAATGCATGTGAAAACTCAATAACATGTACAAATATGATGTAACACTTATGCCATGAGTTGTATGAGTGCATTTACGTGGAAAAGACATTGCGACGTATTATAGCCGCAGCACGAATGTTTCTCGCACAAAATACCATCGAGATATAACAGCTTTATACCGCTTTGTTTTGAATGGCGAATGACGAAAACTGTCGCTTTTATTGGTAACGAGACATTAGCCGCCTTTACGCATACGCTCTTTAACGCGTGAATCGGCTTTCTCGCGGGGAAGAGCGCGCATGTAAAGATAGAAAAGGAGAACGAGAATGCTCGAACGCGTCGCCCGTTCGTGCATCCCTTCATACCGATTGCGCATGCAAGCTTTCCCGCGTTCAATCGCGTGGCTATTCAGGCGGCTATTCATCGCTTAGTCAATAGTGAGTGATTGTTTTTATACATTTTTATGTGCGTTGAATCTTTCGCGCGTTATTACTTCTGTAATTTTATTCAGAGAGGAAAGAGCGTCGTGTAAAGGCTAATCGCGCGTGATTCAGTACGGGAAACTACCGCGACCTGGAGTGTATGAAAATCACGCATTTGTGTTGAACGCGCGTTCTTAAGACTAGTGTTCTAAAGAAATGGACAAAAGGGTTAGAAGGGATATTATACAAGCAGTTATGTTTGCTTGTCTAAGCGTATAACAGATTATATATTTATTAATTTATTTTTATATATTATTTTTAATATATTATTAAATAAAATAATACATAATATGTAATGCATGAGACTTGTATATTGCCAAGACTTCTGTAATAAGATCCTTGCTCCATAATCTAATGGCCGTCATTTTACGACGACAATCGTTTTCACAAAACCGTGCGTGTAAATGAAGTACAGACTTGAACGCATGACTGAGGTATGAGCGGATGCCCGAGCGGGCGGCGCGCGCGAGCATTCTCGTTCTCCTTTTCTATCGTTACATGCGCGTTCTTTCCCGCGCGAAAGCCGATTCACGCGTTAAAGACTTTATGTGTGAAGGCGTCTAATGTAAGGATGGATGGATGGTGTGCTTGTTTGTCATACTTAGTTCTATAAAAAAATATTATTCCGTAAACATGAAGCTAAATCAAGTGTAAATAATATTCTTGTCGTCATATAAGGCTCCTCCATATACAACGCATAACTTCAAATAATTATATGATACTGTGATACATCAATAAGGTAAATATAACAATTATCTCTTTAAATTAATTCAGATGAAAATTCCATAGGTAGATAAAAATCAAACACTCTCTTGAACACACTCGTGAATCCATATATTATGAAAATTTGTTTATGTATAAAGCTTAACTCCAGCCAGAACTTAAACTCAAGATTTACATCTCAGTGGATGCTCAGGCCACGAAGCCACAATCGTCAAAGAATCAATTACTATTTAAAAAAAAGTAAGGATGACATGAGCACACAATGTTCCTTATGTTAAACGGATGCTGTGATAGACGTCAACAATATAACCGATTAATAATAAAAATTCAGATGCATTGCGACCCCAGAAAACTGAAATAAACGACGATTCGAATAGAGAGAGGGTTATTACGTTTGTGGAACGATTTACGCTGCAGTACTATTATAGTTGAAATGTGATCGTTTGTTTTTAAGTAAGTGTTAGAGATAAATGCAATGCTCATGACATATCGTGGCATAGACAAAATTTAATATTTTCGTTGTACTCTTAAGTATTAAAAATAAATAAAATAGTAATGTAATGTTCAAATTTTTGTTTTTTGATTTAAAATTTATAATAGAATAAGATTACGTAATTTAATTTAATTGTTTATTTCTGAATAACAAGCTTAATGGTTAAAACTGTAATTTAAAAAACCCGATTGCGTTAAAAATTTTACTGAAAAATAAACCTTCACCTCCCTTTTTGTATTTGCTGATGCAAATATGAAATACTCTCGAAAAACATTACCCTTTTCTGAGGTAGTCTGGTAAAAAGTAATAGTCCACTATAATAATTTATAGCAGTAAGAATGACAAACACGATAAAATTAAAAAATAATAACACATCATGTGTTATTATGTTTCATTTTCACACTCAGAATCTGCCTATCAGTTAAAATATTCATTAAATCCATCTACACTCGCGCTTACCTTTCAGAGGATAACGAGCTGGTGTGACACAGAAGTTTTACCCCTCGGGAAGGCAAATGGTGTTTGAATAAATAACGAGATAAACTGAGCACATAACATTTCAAGAGACAATATTACGGCAAAAAAAGAATTGTTCGATATTATGCTGTAAAATTTGACTCAAATTAGAACATCAGATAAAATTTTCCTAAATCCCTGAAAATGTGATTTGTAATAAATGACAATACAAAATACTAAAAGATTTATGATATGTAAAATTACTTAATAAACGCAGTTTCGTATAATGATTTCTTTGTAAAAGCTATTTTTATAAATAACGATTTAACATTCTGATACTAACGTTACTTCAGTATGTAACAATTTTCTATAATTTCTCATCAATTGCAAAACTTACCCTAAGTTAATCAATGTGTATATACTGTAAATCAATTTAAAATATGAGAGATATCTAAAGTCATGTCTATTGAATGCCCTATTTCAAAAGATACAATTATACGCACATATATAACTTTAACTTTGAGGTTGAAGCATTCAATAGCCAGAATTTATATAGATATTTCATTGAAATGTCTTCGCATTGAATTGGTAGTCTCCTTATGAACCTAACCAATATACGCATCAAAATACCTAAAGCTTTACAAAAAATAAATGTCTCCATAGGACTATAATTGAATATGGGATTGAATTTTCTATACTAAAACATATTTTAAATGATATTCGTGGTCATCATCATCATTAAAGCCCTTCACAAGTCACACAACTTAAACTACAGTCAACAGTCAGTCAACACGGCCCTAAGCCACCTGCATCCATCGACTTTCTTCGTGTCTTACAGCAGGTTCGATTGTGTACCATGTTCTTCAGCGATACTGCCATAATGTCTATGTCGTCATCGAATCGAAGGTGATCGAGTGATTTATTCGGCATCAATGTTGATGGCGTATCCTTACTAGCTTCAAACCGTCTTTTTCGTCTGTTTCGAGGATATATCGTCACCCTATCTTACACCTCTCTGCAGTTAAACAGGTTTCGTACTCTGGTACTGTATTCGGATAACTATCGTAGCTCTGCTATTCTAACTTCTGCTTCTCACACCTCAGCACTTCGACAACTTGACAGTCATTCTGAAACCTTCCAAGGAACTGTAGCACCGCCAAAATTTTGACGTTATAAAAGGCTTACTCATAATTCACATACGCAAAGCAAATTGTACTCTGTGGTCTTTGGCACAATTTGCCGAAGGGTATGTATGTGGTCTTCGGTACAAAAACCTTTTCGGATGCTGGTGATATTTATTTAAAAATAAAATGTGAAGAAAATTTTATTAATTTTAGTTTAGTTTATTGAGAAAAATTAAGATGAAATACAAATAACGATCGCTTTTGTTCTTCTCATTCACACACGGACCTAGCTAGCAATACGCCCACTCCGATCAGTAAATAGTGGTCCATACTAAATTTTACAACTACAAATGAATCAAACTTGTTAGACGAAAACCTTTGAGTGTCCCGTGAGTCCTCTACAAAACATTTGAGCATACTCAAGGGTAAACAAGGGGTGACTTGCGAATTACGTAAGAAAATTTCTTATGTAGCTAAAACACTATGCAAAATTCATTATCCAAAAATATATATCTGTTGATTTTATATTTAAGTACGTAATTCAACGAAAAACTTTTATTGAAGTCATAAAGACTTAAACGAGGTTTTACGAGCACTGAGCAGAGGATCTTAATTTTATTTTACACCGTGATATTCCGTCTTTCAGTTTTAGTATCGTCCTAAAGACTTTAATTATGGTTTAAAAAGAACACAGACCGAGTAATAGCTATGTTTTTTCAAGTAATGTTCACTTTGCCCGAAGCGATGTCATTCCAAGCTGAAAAGCTTACCTGATCTCAATTCGAAAGGCATGATATCAAGCGTGTAAAGCGCCCCTCCTCTGCAGTGTGTCCCGGTCACAGTTTACCCCCTCCCTGCAACATTGCACGTTTGATACACTTACACTCACCACACACACACTTTCGCTATAAACATTTAGTGCGATGGAAATTTCAAATGTTACATATTGACATGCTTGAGCACGAGGTTATCGCGTTACGTCAAAATCTGGTAAGGGTGATGTACGCGACGCAGCGTCCTCAGCCGAGTCGGGGTCACTTCTGCCGTTCGGTTTGCGGCGCGCGCCGCTAGCGCCCCCCGTCGTCATGACAACGCTCCCGGGCGATATCTGCCCTGTCCTCTCTCGTGAACAAAAACAAAAATAGCAAATTAATTTCGTAATCTTGTCCCGTGAAATTTTGCTAACTTAATTAGTACGTCAAAAGGTAGGACCCTAGTGCGGAGGCTGTGGATTAAAATGCGACATAGTAAATATTTCAACAATATTAACCCGATACGGTTTATTGTTTTATTGTTGCATACGTTTAAATTCGAAAAGCACGTGGTGGCACACTTTATTGTTTTACTTACTGAAATAGCACAATATTAAAATTGTTAAAAATGTTTATTAGAGTCAGACCATTAAATCCATTTATATTACTTTTGATTTCTATAGCCAAAACAGCGCCCTGCTCTCAGATAACTGCTATGTAGAACGCTATGCTGCTGCTATATTATGGTTGTAGCTCGAATGAATGAAAAATTATGAAAAATTTAAAAAAAACGGATTACCAGCGTAAATAGTAGTTTAATGCTACTGCATTTCGTACGCTGAGTGTAGAAAACCGGAGACTCATTTTATTGGAAATGAGGCATTCCATCTTAGTCCTCATGGGTGACAACAAATTCTGCATTTTTATTTTTAATCGAGGATAGATAGATGTCTACGAGCCAATGCTGTGGCTACTAATAATCTTTAGGTAGATGTTGTACTCGTTTGTCACTTATAAAAAAATTGTTTAAACAGAAAATGTAATTGAGAGGTGCATTGTTTTTCAAAAAATAAAGTAACAGCCAAGATATTTTCCAGTTTTTATCACAACTCATTTCTGTGAGGGTTTTGATACAGGGAGTACAACACAGAACTACTCTTGTGTAGAGCCACGCTGCAGCTATATTAGTTGTAGCACGAATGGTTCGGCTCGATCGGGGTAGGAATACCAGCGTAAATAATAGCTTAAGATTGCTGTGTTTCGTATGGTGAGTGTAGACAACCGGACACCTTTTTACTAAAAACGAGGTATTCCATCTTACTACTCAGGAGTGACAACGCATCTGCATTTTGATTCTTAATCGAGGATAAATGTAGATGTCTATTACCCACAGCATCTATTTACCATCAAATTGATTGTGTACTCGTATGTCATCCTTATTCTATAAAAATAAAGTGTACAAATTGTGTAACAAGTTTAGTATCATTTACGCATGGATTAAACTAAAAAAGCAAAGAATTGTGAGTAAATTTTTTAGATATGAACTTTGTTTTCAATAAAAACCGTGAATAACAACCAACAATATCAGCACAAAGAGTATATTTTGTAAAATTATACAATTCCATTATCCTGGAATTATCCTCATCAAATTAAATTCCATCATAAGGCTTTCGGTTTTAATAATAAGTAATAAGTGATTTCATTTAGTAATTAGTTCAGTTTTCCTTGAGTAAACTACGTACTAAATTAATAGTAAAAAAAATTAAAAGCAAGCTTTTATTTAAATGCTCTAAAAAGAAGAAAATAAACTTTAAATTAAATCAAACCTATGAAACATTACACAATTTATATGATATAAAAGCTTGTCGCGAGATTTACCTATTATATAAAATATTTATTTTCTTAGAATTACTTATGTCAAGATCAAGTTAGTTATTGTATTATATAATTGTTTATGTACACAGGTAAAACACGCGAAAAGCTTTTATATCGTATAAATTGTGTAATTTTATAAATTGATGGATTTGATTTAATTTAAAGTTCTTTTTTTTGGGCATTTAAATTATTTTAAATTTTTTAGTTATCGCAGGACATGTTTCTAAGTATGTTCATTTCATTTAATGCGTCATTGTTGTATGGTCGTTTGCCTGTTAATTTAGTACAATCTAGTACTTCACTAAGGAGACCTTCTAGTGATATGACTCTACTTATGCCACGTACGTTTGACCAGCAGCGAACAGCTTTGAGCCTAAATAGACAACGGCGTGATCGACAATACTACCCTCCATTTTGAGTACTGTGCAAGCCCAACAAAATACAGGATTATTTTCAAGGGGTATCTAATTTTTATATATTTAAGTTCAAATATATAAATAATGATTTACCTTTATTGCACTTTTTGAAAATACGAGTAAATAAGGCTTCTAATTTTATTTGAAATTATCCCAAATTGAATGTGATTTATGGGCAACAACTACGCGTACGCGCACTACCGTCACAAAGATTTTGCCTACCGTTTACTTTTTTAGCTCGTGTAGTGGCGGGTAAAGTATATCCACTACCTCATATCTTCCCGTGGGTGTCGTGAGATGTGACAGAGCGAAAATGAGGCAGAAGATGGGCAGCAACATCTTTCTGATAACAGCAAAATAACAATTAAAAACTGCGGTTGCCATCCCACTTGCCTAGCGTAGCAACTATGGCAATATACCCCCATGGCGAGAGTTACAAAAAGACGGCCCCCAGTCACCGGCGGCTCCGCTATTCCTGGCTACGGTGGCGATCATGGTAACGGCGGGGCAGGGGCGCTAAGAAGCGCCAGTGGAGGTTCGGTTGCCACCTAAGACGACTCGACCTGGCATCATATAACGCACGCACCCTGAGGACGGACGAGAAGATACCGGAGCTGGAAGAAGAGTTAGACAAATTGCGCTGTAATATCAAAGGATTATTTGAGGTCCGAAGAGAGGGGGAGGACACGATAATCCTAGAATCCGGCAACTTGTTCTATCACCGGGACGACCATTTGTAAAAAATATCTAATCCGCCATCTTTGACGGTCCGCCATATTGGATTTAGAATGACGTTACTTAGCTAACCATGCATTATCATCTAAAATAAACACGTATGCAAAATTTCAGCTCAATCGGTGAGGATAACTGCTTTAAAATTCAGTTGCAAGATTTGACACTAACAAACATACAAATATTGCAAATTAAATAAAAGCTTTTGAAAAGGCCTGTACTGCATCATATATAGTATTACCGTTTTAAGTTATGTTTTCGTGCCTCCCCAAGCATTTTTCTGGAGATTATCTTTAAATTTAAATTTAATTGAGTTCTGTGTCGGTGTCCTATGCTAATATTTTTGGCTGAATATGTATAAACCAGATATTCAAATTTAAATTAACTGAGAGCTTAAACGATTTAAAAGCGCTTAAAACTGGCTTCATGAATGTTTCGATAATTGGTAATACTGTCATATTATGTGCATAGCAAGTTTTCAAAAGAAGGAAGTTATAGATTTCGGTCCGGTTTTGAGAATGCGAGTTTTCATCAGATTTCCACGTGTTGAGGTCCTAGGTTGCCGTTCCGACTATTCCCGGCTATAAAATAAAATTTTAGCGTACGATATCATTAGAACGAATCAACCGATCGAGATGGGCGACACGGCGTTCAAAAGTGTTTCAAGTCAATCGGTCGAGCCGTTTCAAAGATTTTCAAAAATAAAAACCAAAAAAACAAAAATTAAATAGATTTTCGAGCGTTGCGCTCGAAAATAGGCGGGAAGTTCCAGGTTTGTGCTGCAGGGTCAACCGTTTTTCAGATTTTGTAACTATTCTAAACCAGTGCTTCACTATTATCCCACCTGATAGTAAGTAGTAATGCAGCCGATGGCGGTAAAGCGCTGTAATATTGCTTTGGGCAATGTATTACTTAAAACAATGAAGTATACATATACATACATACATAAACACTCACGCCTGTCACCCAGAGGGGTAGGCAGAGACTACGGACTTCCACTTGGCACGATCCTGGCACACCTCTCTCGCCTCCTTTACATCCATATATCTACGCATACACGCTCGTCGGTTAAGGGTACTCCTAATCTGGCCCATTTCCAATATATCGCCAATTTGGTCGATAAACCTTCGTCTAGGGCGTCCCTTTCCGACTCTGCCGTTCACTAATAAACTTCTTTTTTTTTTTTTTTTATAAAAAATGAAGTATAACCTAATATTATAAGCTTATATATGCAAATCTATAAAAATATCGAAAAATCGTGCTTTGTGGCATTACTTGGGGGAGGCCTATGTTCAGCAGTGGACTTGTGAAGGGCTGTAATGATGATGATGATGATGCAATCTATTCGTAGTTTAATCACGTGATATATGTATCGTTTATGGACCACGACTTCTTTCCAAAACTCGCGCCTAATATAACGAATAGAAAATGTATGCTATTGTTACTGTTTCGATTCTGCGAAGTCCTTTTTGTATTAGATTATTAGAAACTTACAATGAACTTTCTCCTAAGATTATAATATGTTATTTCTTTATATAAGAACTAGCTGTTCCCCGCAACTTCGCCCGCGTGGAATTTTTTCGCACGGAACCCTAAAATAAAAGTAGCCTAAGTTACTCCTTATAACACCAGCTGTCTGCCAGGAAAGTCCAATCCAAATCGGTTCACAGATTTTTGCGTGATGCGTGTTCAAACAGACATCGTGTTAGAGCTTTATTATAGTATATAGATACTTGTTCATTTCTGTATTATTATAAGCACGAAACTATGGCATTTACGAGTAGCTTTCCAACATAAAACTACGAAGTGTTAGAATTCCTCCACAACTTAGACAATCTAATTTTATTTATAGTATAAAGAAAACAAATAAAAATATATTCTTCCCGTGGTTAATGGAGTGCGTTAAGCACAAAGTAAAACGTAAACCTATGTACGCCAAGTAGATTTATTTATTTATTTATTTTGCATGTGTGTGTTTTACAGTTGTTATAAAAAATATAGTACAACACATTAACCACTTCTGGTGTACAATATTATTGAATTTTAAAAATATTAGGTATTATTAAGTACATTATAAATTAAAATTACAAAAAAATACAGACATTGTGCATAATAATTAACCAAAAAAAACCTAGAAAGTGAAACCTAAGAAACAAAAATATTTACTACTATTTACACTATCACATCATTAATATTTATAGTTTTATGTCACATTATAATATATAATTGTCAAAATATTTTTTTTTTAAATCGTCATAAATTTTAAGATATTATTTTTCCAACAACTCGCTAACCGAATAAAGATATTTATTAACTAGCCACTTTTTCACCTCGTTCCAGAAACGCTTCCTTGGTTGTAGTTTTATCTTACTGGGCATTGCGTTAAATATTTTTATGCACATTGCATACCAATTCTTATGATAATTAACTGTTTTCGGTATTTTATCAATGACTTATTTATCTGGATTCCTAAAAGGTTTAGATTTGATAATATCTCCAGCAGTTTAAACAGTTCAGGGTTATTTTTCACAAATGCTGTTTCAAGGATATATATGCAAGGAAGTGTTAGCACTATTAAATTTCTAAATATTGGTTTGCACGGTTCATGAGGGGCCATATTACATTTTTTTTAGCACAATGAAAGCTTTATTGATGTCTACAGAATTTCCCCATATTATTATACCGTGAATTCTACTATCGTAATACAAGTTCAAAACTGAAAAAAAAAGATATCTGAGGTCAATTCGTTATTATTCTAAGTATGTACTTTAATTTTTCAAATACATAAAAGGATAATATTTCTCGATGGAAAAACATGACAAGGCTACTTTTGCTTTTTGGCTGGCTATTTTAGTTCTGTTCTTAATAGGGTGCGGATTTTAAAGACAAAATGAAATATGTACAATCACTAAAACTGCTTGTGTATTGTCATTTTAACCATCGTCATCATCATTGCAGCCTACCACTAGTCCACTGCTGAACATAGGTCTCCTCCAACCAATGCCACAAAGCACGGTTCTGAGCCACCTGCATCCATCGACTTCCCGTATTTCTTACATGGATGTCACTCGATCTAGTGGGAAACCTTTCTTCCTCGTCAGTGTATACTGTCAAATAAAATAATGATACCATATTCAAATAAATCAATTTTGTCACATACATCTTTTTTTTCCGCGAAAGACACGGTCGTTCATTTCAATCAGACTAGAACTATATGAATGTATTAGTTTCGCATAATATAAATTTAATGAGTATCGCTTTTACTAAATACATATTATAAATTTAATTTTTCGCCTTTTAATTATTCTAATTGCTTAGATATTATCACTTAGAAACAACGCAACCGTAATTAGGGTGGCAGCTGAAAATCAGTGCTTTGCTTCCTTATGGGCAATTACACGCACTGAGCTACGGCCATTTGTACCATTGCAGTACACACACAATCCGTGCATTAATTGAGCCCCGCAAATGTTCGTTTTATTAATTTAAGTTTCTGATTATGCAGTATATTTGAATAATTATTTTGTTCAGTATCTATGTATCAAGCTATACAAGTATATAACACAATCACTAATAACATCAAGTTAAGTTTGGTAAATATTGAGAAACTAATTCCTTGTAAAGTACTGACACTGTATATACATACATCGAAGAAAAGAACAGTACTTTACATCGAAGAAAACTCTGTTTTACAAGTAAAAGAAAAAAGTTTAGTAAGTCGCGGTTAAATACCAAAAAAAAAATATGCGATTTTTTTATAGACAGACTGTTAAATAAGCACGTTATAAATACCAGACTTAAACTTACAACATAATAATATCATCATCATCATCATCATCATTATAGCCCTTCACAAGTCCACTGCTGAACATAGGCCTCCCCCAAGGAATGCCACAAAGCACGGTCCTGAGCCACCTGCATCCATCTACTTCCTGCATGTCTTACCAGGTCGTCATTCCATCTAGTGGGAGGTCTACACTTCGCCTACCGTAACGAGGCTGCCACTCGAGAACCTTTTTTCCCCATCGGTTGTCGGTTCTACGAGCTATATGGCCGGCCTATTGCCACTTCAGCTTACTAATCCGTTGGGCTATGTCGGTCACTCTGGTTCTACTGCGGATATCCTCATTTCTAAGTTTATCACGCAGAGAAACTCCAAGCATAGCCCTCTCCATAGCTCGCTGAGCGACCTTGAGCTGCCTCATCCGGCCAGCAGTGAAGGACCACGTCTCAGTTCCATAGGTCATCACTGGCAACACGCACTGGTTGTGCAGTCTCGTTTTCAAGTTTTGAGGTATACCTGACGAGAAGATGTGCCGTAATTTCACGAACGCTGCCCAACCGAGTTGAATCCGTCGATTAACCTCTCGGTCGAAGTTGGACTTACCTAGTCGGACTATTTGTCCCAGGTAAACATATCGTCAACAACTTCGAGCTTAGTGCTCCCAACAACTACCGGTATAGGTGTGACATGGACATTAAACATAATCTCTGTTTTGTCCATGTTCATCTTAAGACCTATCCGTTGGGAGACACTATTGAGGACATTGAGCATAGTGCTTAGGTCCTCCAGCGATTCTGCCATAAGGACTATATCGTCGGCAAATCGAAGGTGAGTGATGTACTCGCCATTGATGTTAATACCGTATCCTTTCCAGTTCAGTAGCTTGAAAACGTCTTCCAATGCAGCGGTGAAGAGTTTCGGGGATATACGTCACCCTGTCTTACAACTCCCTGCATTTGGATAGGTTTCGTACTCTGATTCTGTACTCGGATAGCCATCGCAGCCCTACTGTACAAACACTTCAGCACTTCGATATACAGACAGTCAACATGGCACCGCTGAAGGGACTGTAGCACTGCCCAAATTTCGACGGACTCAAAGGCTTTCTCATAGTCCAAATACTCAAGGCAAAGTGGCAGATTGTACTCTTCGGTCTTCTGCACAATTTACCGAAGGGTGTGTATGTGGTCTATGGTACTAAAGCCTTTTCGGAAACCAGCTTGTTCGGGAGGCTGGAAGTCGTCGAATCTGCGTGCGAGACGATTCGTAATGACTCTCGAAAACAGCACGTAGACGTGGCTCAGAAGGGAAATCGGTCTGTAGTTCTTCAAGAGAGCGTTATCGCCTTTCTTGAAGAACAAGACCACCGCACTTCTGCTCCACGCCTCCGGAGTAGTGCCACCATGAAGTACGGAATTAAAGAGCTTCTGAAGGACTTCAAGTACCGGTTTTCCACCCGCTTTCAGAAGCTCCGCTGTAATTCTATCCGCACCTGGGGTCTTGCCGTTTTTAAGGTGCTGGAGAGCCATTCTAATCTCGCTCAGACTAACGTCCGGGATATCTTCGGAATAGTGTCGGATAAGACTTGCTCTTGACATTACTCACACTTGCGCGTGGCTCCAACGATGATGTGTACCCATCGAACCTCTCAATCTCACTCAAAATCTCAGGTGTCCCGGAAACGACGCTGCCACACTCGGTCATCAGCTTCGACAGTTGGCTCTTTCTGGCAGACAGATCTCTAGCAAAGACTTTGGAGACTTGGTTCCGCTCGATCGCTTCTTCAATACAAGCTGTATTGAAGTTGCGTAAGTCCCGCCGCATGCATTTGGAGATCTGTCTGTTCAGTTGCCTGTCTGCTGTCAAATCAGTTGAAGACTGCAGCTTCATTTCGCGTCTAACAGCCATGAGATTAAGAGTGTGATCAGAGAGTTTTTGTGTTCTTCTGCGGCGGATCTTGCAGAACTTAGCTCCGACCGCATGGACAGTTTCCACGAGCTTATCATTTATATCGTCCACTTCATTGCAGTCTTCTAGGCACTGAAAACGGTTTTTTAACTTGAGCTGAAAGGTCTCAGGACTTTGGAATAGAGCACGAGGGGGACGGAGCGTTGACTTCATTAGACGAGACGTCTCCAACTTAACGTTTAGGTTCAGTGTGCCTGTAACTATTCGGTGATCGCTGCCGGTTTTCACCCTCGCGATCACTGAGACATCACTGAACAGTTGTCATTTGCTCGTCATAATGAAGTCAATCTAATTTTTGTCGAACCGTCGGGGTTCGACCAGGTTCACTTCCTGTGGGGCCGCTTCTGGAAGAAAGAGTTCATCATAAAGAGTCCCTCTTTCTCCATGAAGTCAGCCAGCTGCTGGCCCCTTGGGTTCCGTTGCCCTATTCTGAATTTCCCTACTTTCAGCTCACCGTTCTCTCTTGTGCCTAGTTTTGCGTTGAAGTCTCCCATTAACACCGTATAGTGGGTTTTGGAGGGATGCATGGCTCTAGAGATATCCTCATACATTTCCTCCACCTCCTCATCGGGGTGTGCCGAGGTTGGTGCGTAAACCTGTATGACCTTCAGCGAATGCCGTTTGGTGATTCTGAGTATAAGGTACGCAACCCTCGTCGACATACTCCCAATCTTTACAACGTTGTTAACGAGAGACTTGTGGACGATAAATCCGACACCTCCTTGGGACAGATGGTCGCCGTCCCGGTGATGGAACAAGTTGCCGGATTCGAGGATTATCGTGTCGTCCCCCTCTCTTTGGACCTCGGATAATCCTATAATATTCCAGCACAACTTGTCTATCTCTTCTTCCGGCTCCAGGATCTTCTCGTCAGTCCTCAGGGTGCGTGCGTTATAAGGTGCCAGGTCGCCACCGTAGCCAGGAATAGCGGGGCCGCCGGTGACTGGGAGCCGTCTCTTCGTAACTTTATTCTTTGGGGGGGGGGGGGTATATTGCCATAGTTGCCACGCTTGGCGAGCGGGTTGGCAACCGCAGTTTTTTATTGTGATACATACATACATATACATAAACACTCACGCCTGTCACCCAGAGGGGTAGGCAGAGACTACGGACTTCCACTTGGCACGATCCTGGCACACCTCTCTCGCCTCCTTTACATCCATATATCTACGCATACACGCTCGTTGGTTAAGGGTACTCCTAATCTGGCCCATTTCCAATATATCGCCAATTTGGTCGATAAACCTTCGTCTAGGGCGTCCCTTTCCGACTCTGCCGTTCACTTCTGCAGCATAAATTTGCTTTGTCACTCTTTCTTCGTTCATCCTTTCTACATGACCAAACCACCGAAGCATTCCTTTCTTAATCCTGGTCACAACGTCATCTTGCAAACCACACTTTCTCTTATCACACTATTTCTCACCCTGTCATTCAGATTCAGCCCTAGCATACTCCTTAATGACCGCATTTCTACAGCATTTATTCTACTCTCATGCTTCTTCTGCCAGACCCAACTTTCACTACCATACATTAAAGTAGGGACTAACACAGCATTGTGAATTGCCAAACGTGCCTTTTGACACATTCTGACTCTTCACAATAGCGTGTAGAGCCCCATTCACTCTATTTCCTGCGTTCACTGTCGTTCTATATCCTTATCATATCTACCATCCCTACTAAATAAACATCCCAAATATACAAACTCATCCACTTGCTCAATCAACTCCTTCTATTCTTATTTCACATAACGTTTTACTTTCTTCTCTTTCAAAACCATCACTTTCGTCTTACTTGCGTTCACTTTCATACCTCTTTCTTTAATGATCGGTTCATTAAAGTAACCATCATTTGCAACTCGGCCGCCGACGATGCAAATATGACTTGATCATCGGCGTACAAAAGGCATTTGACGGTTAACTCACCCATTCTCAACCCACATTCTTCAACTTTCAAAGTTTGCAAACAACTGTCCATAAATAAGTTAAACAGCCAGGGGGAAGCTACACAGCCCTGTCTGACACCTTTTTGGATGCCAAACCAGTCCGAGTAGACCCCGTTGATCCTGACACAAGCACTAGAGTCCCTATAAAGAGACTCATTTTATTGTGATATTGCTGTTATCAGGAAGATGCCGTTGCCCATCTCCTACCTGTTTCCCACTGTCGCCTCTTACGACACCCACGGGAAGATATGGGGTAGTGGCTATTCTTAACGGCCACTACACGGCATAATAATATGGACGTACATATTTAATGTGCGACAGGGTAGCAACAGTGGTAGTGCCCATTGCTAGTTGTGAATTCTTTAATATCTAAAAATAACAAAAGCAAATGTAATTTTGGTACATAATATACTAATCAACTTCACAAACTTTGCAAACAATGGTTTGTTTTATTACATTTCCTTAATTCACGAAGGAAACTTTGGAGTGAAATTCTTTAAATCTAATTTGAATACAAAATTAAGTTGACAAACAAGCTAATAGTCTACTAATAGTACCCATTGCTTAATGCAGCCCATGATCTCCTGTAGCCAACTTCAAATTAAGGAAGCTACCTACCTAAATGTCTTTTTTTATAATGGTGTGCCGTGCTGGGTTTTCATCAGACCGGTTGTTTACATCACTACCATTGCGCCACTAAAGCTTACCGATAATATCAAACTAGAAAAGGATAATAGGAAAGTTAGATAGAATAGAATAGAATAGAATAGAATCATTTTTATTCAATATAGATTATACTACATAATACTTATTGAAAGTAATTTTTTACTTTTACCATTGGTTCATAAAAAAAACCTCTGTCCTGGGAAGAACCAGCAAGAAACCCAGCGGGACTTTTTTTAAAAAGGCACAATTTACAATATAATATTTTATACAATTGTTATGAAAACATTTAGAAACAGCATGGTAGTGATCACCTCATTCCCAGGGGTTATTATCAGTCATGTACTCTTTAGTAGTAATCACCCCTTTTGATAGAAAAGGTCTGCATATTTTCTGGGACTTTATTGTAAAAGCGTAAGCATTACCCCATGAAGGAGTTACTGACTCTTTGGAGTCGAGTAACTGGTATAACTAACTTGTGCTTCTTCCTAGTATTCACAGAATGTACATTACTATTTTTAATAAAACTATATCTGTTTTTGTGAACATACAATAAGTTCTCGTAAATAAATTATCAAAATTAGTGCATTGGTGCAAAGTTAATAATCTACATTTAAACGGAAATAAAACTAAATGTATTAAATTTACAACATCGAATGTTAAAAATCTGAATACCAATGTGTTTTTAAATGGGGAAGAACTGAGCCCTGTTGAATCCACTGTTTTTCTTGGCATCACTCTCGACGCAAAGCTTCAGTGGGGCCCCCATATATCCAAACTAGCAAGCAGACTAAGTACTGCAGCCTATGCTGTAAAAGAGATTAGAGGTCTCACTAGTGTCGAGACAGCTAGAGTTTATTTCAGTCATTTCCATAGCATAATGTCTTATAGGATTTTGCTATGAGGAAATGCGGCTGATTCAAGCTATTTTTGTTTTACAGAAGAAGGCCATTAGAGCTATTTACAACCTAAAACCGAGAGTCTCTTAGAGATAAATTTAAAGAAATGAATATATTAACTTTGGCATCTCAATATATATTGCGTCAACGTCTTCAACGGCTTCGCGTCAACTGTAATACCGAGAAAAACAGTGGATTCAACAAGACCCAGCTCCTCCCTACTTAAAAGCTCACTGGTATTCACCTTTTTAACATTAAGTGTAGTGAATTTAATACATTTCGTTTTATTACCGTTCAAAAGCAAATTATTGACGTTAAACCAGTGTACTACTTTTGATATAGCATTATTCACTTCGTCATATTTCAATAATTGCCTTTTTAGTCGGAAAATCAACGAAGTATCATCAGCAAATAATACTATACCATAGTTATTCCCTATCAAGTAAGGTAAGTCATTAATATAAACTAAGAACAGAAAGGGACCAAGAACTGAGCCCTAAGGAACACCCATAGATACTACCGATTCGGAAGGACTGCATCCATTAATACTGTTTCAACTGTTTGCGTTCTATTATTTAAATATGACATAATAAGTTGAAGCGCTATGTTTTTTATACCATAATGATGTAGCTTCCTGATTAATGTCTCATGGTGAACACAGTCGAAAGCCTTGGAAAGACCACAAAATATACCATCTTCTTATAATATTAATATACCATATGCATCTTCAGAATTTTCCCATGCACAGAAAATATGTTTGATTAACTCAACATATTTTCGAGGATATGGATTTACAATTGTCGAGCGACCCCTTGTAAATCCATACTGATTGTTATGTAGTAATTTATTTACATTAAAAAAACTCAACATTTAATCTAGAATAATTTTTTCAAAAATTTTACTGAGCGTTGACAGTACAGATACTAGTGCTTTTCTTTCAAAAGCTTATAACAGAATAAACCATGACATATCTTATGCGTTCTTACCTAGCTTAAATTTGCTGCAGAAAAAGAGGATTGGTTATTTCTTACCTTCTCGATCGCCAGCAGTCAACCCATGTGAATTGTCGGCTCCGTGGCAAAGTGATTTAGAAATGAGCTGCGGTGCTGAGGGCCGCGGGTTCTAATCCAGCACGGGTCAAGTATTTGTATGGCCTACAACTAATTGTTCCAGGTCTGGATGTTTGTCCTTGTGAAATTTATGTACGTAAACTACCTCCACGATACCGAAGAAAATGCTAGTGTAGAAGTAACATTTATAAAAGTAAAAAAAACATATCAAATGTGACTTGTCATTAATGTTAAAATATTGATGCTGGCGTACCGCAAGGCGGTATTATTTCTCCCATAATTTTTGTCAAGCATTTTGGAGTCAAACACACTAAATTAACAATTGTTGTTACAAAAACACTAAATCAATAGTTGCTACTCTTATTTTAATAAACCCCGACGAAAACGGAAAGGTGTTATAAGGTAGTGTGTATATGTGTGTCTGTCTGTGACGTCATAACTCGTGAACGGGTGAATCGATTTTGATTAAGTTTCTTTCAAGTAAGTTTCTTAAAAGGTCAAAACAGACCCTACAACCAATGTGCTTAAAACAACAAGCGATCTGTTAAAGAATTACTCCGAAAAATTAGATCTCGACGTAAATTCGATAATACCACCATGTACCAAACCACCGAGGTTGTATGGGTTACCAAAAATACACAAACCAAACGCTCCACTACGTCCTATAGTGAGCCAGATCGATCACCAACTTATAAATTGGCTCAACACTTGGCAAAAGTTCTGTCACCGCTGAGAGGACAAACCAGAGCACACACGAAGGATTCGTACCATTTTGTTAGTGAGATAAAAGACCTACATCTCGCTGACAATGAAACTATGGTCAGTTTTGATGTTCAGTCACTATTTACATGCTTACCTATTGAAGACTGCATCTCAATTGTAACCAGGAAGCTAGAAGAATACAACATGCCTACAGAATATGCAGTAGTACTGAAACACTGCCTTACATCTGGCTATCTATTGTGGAAGGAGGAGTTCTACAAGCAAGTAGATGGCATAGCAATGGGCTCACCCGTATCTCCCATAGTCACCGACATATTCATGGAGGACTTTGAGGAGAAAGCCCTTCTTACTGCTCCTGTATATCCAAGATTCTACAAGCGGTACGTAGACGACACTTTCACAATTTTACCATCTGACAAAGTAACTGCATTTTTAAAACCACATTAATTCCATAAATTCTAAAATACAATTCACAATGGAGTTAGAGGCAAACAATTCTTTAGCTTTCCTAGATGTTTTAGTCATCCGAAATCCTGATAACACTATTGGTCACACTGTGTATAGGAAAAAGACCCATAGCAACCGATATTTAAATGGTGAATCGCACCATCATCCATCACAGTTAGCTACCGTGGGAAAATCTTTGTTTCAGAGAGCACGAGAGATCTGTGACAGAAAGCATCTGGCCGCCGAGCTTCAGCAGGTCGAGCAAGTATTGCAAGACAACAAGCTTCGGGTCCCGCGCCTACGTCACAGTGAACGAGTGAAGCCGGCCACAGTCGAGCGTGTGCCTGCTGTACTACCCTATGTCAGAGGAGTCACAGACAAGGTTGGCTACATTTTGAAGCGAGCTTCTATTAAAACACACTTCAAGCCGCCGAAGAAGATTAGTCAATTTTTACCATCCGTCAAGTGTAATATCCCTCTACAAGATGCAGGAGTGTACAAGCTTGATTGTGAATGTGGTCTCTCTTACATAGGACAAACAAAACGATCCATTAAAACCCGCGTGAAAGAACATATAGCTGACGTGAGGCACCGACGCTCTGGGAAGTCTGCAGTCTGTGAACATGTTCAAGATCGTCCCCCGCCATTACATCAGATTGATAGACCACAAATCCTCGCAAAAGAACACCGATTCCTACCAAGGATGATACGCGAGGCTATTGAAATTAAAAAACATCCTAATTTCAATAGAGAAGATGGATGGGTGCTGCCATCTGCTTGGGATCCTATAATTAACAAAATTAAATCCAAACCCAAGCATACCACTGCAAGACTTCAAGATACTGTAAGCTCATTCTGCGTAGATCGGAACAAAAATTAATAATTTTTAATCTGGAGGTAACCGTGGTTAACTATGACATTGGGACGTCAAATACCTCAGTCCCCCCATGACCATGGGTGCTGCAAAGTACCCGAAACGTCGGGAATCAAAATTAGTAAAATTAAACGCGATAAAATCCGTAAAAATGGTTTTATTCAATGTGTAGTGTTCGCGTAAATATAAGAAATCATTAAGTTTCTTTCGTTTGAAAGGTCTCTTAATCTAGAATGTTCTTAGCTATATTTCAAGAAAATCTATTCAGCCGTTTGCTCTTTTTATTTCAGAGGTTCTTCAATAAATAATAATAATATGCATAAACACTCACGCCTGTCACCCAGAGGGGTAGACAGAGACCATGGACTTCCGTTTGGCACGATTCTGACATACCTCTCTCGCTTCCTCCACATCCATATACCTACGCATACACGCTCGTCGGTTAAGGGTACTCCTAATCTGGCCCATTTTCAGTATATCGCCAATTTGGTCGATAAGTTTTCGTCTAGGGCGTCCCTTTCCGACTCTGCCGTTCACCTCTGCCACATAAATTTGCTTTGTCACTTTTTCCTCATTCATTCTTTCTACATGACCAAACCACCGAAGTATTCCTTTCTTAATCCTGGTCACAACATCATCTTGCAAACCACACTCTTCTCTTATCACACAATTTCTCACTCTGTCATTCAGATTCAGCCCTAACATACTCCTTAATGACCGCATTTCTACAGCATTTATTCTACTCTCATGCTTCTTCTGCCACACCCAACTTTCACTACCATACATTAAAATAGGGACTAACACAGCATTGTGAATTGCCTTTTTGGAGACATTCTGACTTTCCACAGCAGAGTGTAGAGCCCCATTTACTTTATTTCCTGCGTTCACTCGTCGTTCTATACCCTTATCATATCTACCATCCCTGCTAAATACACATCCCAAATACACAAACTCATCTACTTGCTCGACCAATTCCCCTTCTGTTCTTATTTCACATATCGTTTTACTTTCTTCTCTTTCAAAAACCATAAATTTCGTCTTACTTGCGTTCACTTTTATTCCCCTTTATTTTAATGAACTGTTCATTAATGTAACCATCATTTGCAACTCGGCCGCCGACGACGCGAGTATGACTTGATCATCGGCGTACAAAAGGCATTTGACGGTTAACTCACCCATTCTTAACCCGCATTCTTCAACTTTCAAATTTCCAAACAACTGTCCATAAATAGGTTGAACAGCCACGGGGAAGCCACACAGCCCTGTCTGACCCCTTTATGGATGCCAAACCAGT
This sequence comes from Parnassius orleans, assembly GCA_029286625.1. Lineage (NCBI taxonomy): Eukaryota > Metazoa > Arthropoda > Insecta > Lepidoptera > Papilionidae > Parnassius > Parnassius orleans. The sequence goes on from JAGSMP010000092.1 coordinate 1,627,753, forward strand.
CCGAGTAGGCCCCGTTGATCCTGACACAAGCACTGGAGTCCCTATACAGAGACTTCAATGCCTGTATCAACCCAGCGCTCAACCCAAATGAGTTCAGTGTTTGCCATAACACATCCCTGTCCACTCTGTCATAAGCCTTTTCCAAGTCCACGAACGCACAAAAAACCTTTTGGTTTTTGGCCAAGAACTTCTCCGCGATCATGCGCATGGAAAACACCTGATCCATACATACCATTCCTTTTCTGAATCCCGCTTGCACATCCCAATTTTTTCCATCAGTATCTTTCATAACTCTTTCAATTAGTACCTTAGCATACAGTTTTCCCACAATGCTAAGAAGACTGATACCACGGTAGTTTTACAGTCCTGCTGCGATCCTTTTCCTTTATATAGTGGGACTATCACGGCTTTGCACCAGTCTCCCGGTACCCGCTTAAGTTCCCAACACAAATTAAACAAGATGTACAGCAGGTCTGCCACCACTCCCTCTCCAGCCCTTAGCATTTCGAGTGATACTCTATCATATCCTGCTGCCTTACCTGCTTTCATACTTTTCATTGCTTTCATTATTTCATCTATACTTATCTCTCTATCTCTTTCCTCTTCTTTCGGAATTTCTATTTCATTTAATTCAAACGTCTCATCACTCATAAACACGCTTTCAAAGTATTCCTTCCATCTCCTTAAACTCGACACTTCGTCATTCAGAATTCAGCCATTCTGGTCTCGTATAGCATTCATTCTAGGCTGTTTTGAATGTCCCCTGGCAGTTCTTACGAGTTTCCAGAACATTTTAATATTTGCCTGGAAGTTATCCGATATTCTTCTATCATTCTTATCCGTTCTTTCTTGCTTTTTCCTTTCAACTACTTCTTTTACTCTCTTATTTAGATGTCTAAAGACTGCCATTTTTCTTTCAATATCATCATTCATACCGCTAGAATAACTAGCCTTGGTTGCTAGTAAATCTAGACATGCTCTCTTCTTTGCTTCTACTTCCATCCGTACCTCATCATCCCTCCATAAAGTGTTATTTTTCCTTTCATTCGTTCTCTTACTTACACCACATACTTCGGTAGCTGCATCCACTAAACCTTTCTTGACATTACACCACACAGTCTCCAAGTCTAAATCATTCATATACAATTCATCCATACCCCTTATATTTTCTCTCAGTCTACATTTGAACTTCTCTTTCGCACCTTCATCTTGTAACCTCTCTGTTCTTATACGCTGTAACGCAGTGGTAGACACAGATGTCCGATGCCGCCAACGTCTGAATAGACCATTAATTCGGCATAAGACCAAGTAATGATCCGTCCCTACATTGGACCCCCGGTAAATCCTTGTATCTACCACTGCGCTCCTCATTCTTTCATCCACAATTATGAAATCTATCATGCTTCTATCACCACCTCTTTTCCATGTATACATGTGAATCTTCTTATGACGAAAGAAAGTGTTCGTCACAAAAAGATTGTTTTCCACACATACGGTGAGGAGGCTTTCACCATTCTCATTTAAATTTCATCACCAAACGTTCCCAATATCCTTTCATAATCAAGCCTCTTCACGCCAACCCTTCCATTAAAATCTCTTAATATAACAATATTTTCATTACCCTTGCATTTCATTAGCACCATCCTTACCATCTCCCAAAACTGCTCTTGGATATAAGTGGGCTTAGACATATCTGGGGCGTAGACCCCTCGAACAAACAACTTCTTTAAGCCCACTTTTTCTTTCTGAAAGGATGATACCGACTCCCTGGCATGCCCGCTCTGTCTCGTCTACACCAGACCAGTACGCGGTATACATGCCATGTGTAGTGGCATCCTTTCCCTTCCGTTTCGTCTCTTTTGCACATAACACATCTATTCCTCTATCATACATCATATCGCATACTTCATCCATCTTATCATTCATTGCTCCACATACATTCAGCGTAGCCAGACGGGCTTCGGCAATCCACTTTTCGCCCCTCCCGGAGATTCTTCGCACCCCTGCCCCATTAAAGGGGCGCCGGGAACTCGGGGCCACTTCTTTTAGGTTCTTCAAATTTTTTATTTAATTTATTTGGATATCATAATTATGTTGTAAAAGCTTCATAATATTACTTTATTTAAATATAATCACTATTTAGAGCACTTACCACCACCTTAGATTACGCCATGAGATGATAAGACAGGGAATCAGAAAATAAAATATCTTGGAACTAGGACTTGGAAGTCTGTCACTGCGCTGAAGCAGCGTGGCGGACTAATTACTCCATAACACCCCAATTTTGGGACGTATGTAGGCAGTAACTGTTTTTATATTTTACAGCTTGACTGGGCTAAATTCGAAAAATTTGGTGATGTCTTAAAAGGAAAAATTAGAAGAGACCTGAAGAAAAGGATATTAAAGCAATTCAACCTCCCGGTGACGACTTGCGAACAATTCCACCTTATAACTTAAAGTAGTTCAGCAAGCTGTAAAGACAGCAATATTCAGAATCTCCATAAAGGGCAAAGTCCGAAATCTATACTAATATTATGAAGAGAAAAGATTTTTTTTGGTTTGTAATGGATAAACTCTAAAACAACTAAACCGATTTTCAAAATTCATTCTTTTATAGAAAGCATTATAAGTAATTAACATAGGCTATATTTTATTTAAAAAAAAATAGTGACTTTTATAGGCAATTTTTTGATACCTAAGGTATGAAAAATTTCCTATAAAAGTTATTATTTGGCGTGCGCTGCGAAAACTATTGGTGGTAGAATAAAATAATGTACTTTTATTGAACTTATAAATATCTACGACAAAGTCCACGAGACAATATGTCCAAATGTTATAGTTACCTGATAATAACAGCTTTTGTGTTCTAAAATAAATTAAAACACTGGACGTTCACTGGTTGAAAGATTACAATTGCATCATTGTATTAACCCTTATCCAGATAAATAATTTCATAATCAAGGCTGTTTGTGTATATGTATATTCCTCTTTAAATTATTTGAATCGCATTTTTCGTTTAAAAGCTAATAAGCTATTAATAACGTCAAGTAAACTATCTATTATATAATACTAACGTCAAAATAACCGCAGTCTTTTATGTTCTATTTATATACCTTTATATTGCTTTATATTCCTAGTTATTTCCTTCTGTCGCCTCTTACAAAACCCACGGGACGATATGCGATAGTGGATATTCTCACACCGCAACTACACGGTACGCTTCAAATCAACGATATATATGTAAAAAATATGACTATGATGACAGTAACGACTAATGTTCTGTATTTTCATATTGAGTTAGCTCGATTAAGTAGCATTGAGTAACATCAGCGTGGAAAGTGAACGAAGAAACATGTTGAGCAGTGAGGTAAGCAAAGTTAATGAATAATGTAATATGTGGTTTTAATTATGAATTATTTATACGTGGTAGAGCCATGCTGAAGCCATATTATGAAGCACGATTAGGTCGGCTCAATCGGGGTAGGACCACACTCTCACAGAATACCAATTTAAAATAGCAGCATATTGCTGCTGTGTTTCGTATGGTGAGTGTAGAGAACCGGAGACCCATTTTTTTATTTCTCCCTCAAAATAGTATACTGGAAACGAGGCTGTATATTTTGATCAAGTAAAAACTTGCGTTGCGGTAAACCTATGGACTTCCATATTAGGTAGGGAATTTAAAGGTCTTAAAATTAAAAAAATGCGAAGGGGTTAAAGCGGTAGGTTCAGATGGTTCGGAGTTTAAAACTGTTAAAGGACGTGAATTCATTAACATTTTAGTCCTCAGGGGCGACAACGCATCTACATTTTGATTCTTAACCGCGGATAAATGTAGATGTCTATGGGCCGCAGCATCCCCTTACTGTGTGTGGACTGTGTTTGTCATCCTTATTCTAAAAAAAATTGTTTATTTTAGGTGCTGTCAAATGATTGTATGTGTGTATCATTCTCTTAATACAGAATATGATTTACATTAAGTCAATCTCCAAACCGCATTACAGACGCTATTTTAGATTTACCAATACCCAATATATTTTATATTTGTAATTTATATATTTTAGCGTTTCCCTTCATAAAATTTAAACGATACCCGAGGAAAGAATATAATTTATTGAATTTATTATAAATAAGATTGTCACGACAACACCGGAACAAAAGCTTGTTAAGCTAATAGAAGTACTTTAAGTACATAAAAGAAAAGCTGAACTCGTTGCCTTTATTTTATTTTCTTCTTCAGTGCAAAATAAATTGCATCTGCTGCAATCCAATCGTATTAAACTAAGAAAAAAGCTATTATTAGGCCCCCGTTGCTAAGAGAATGCAGTTTTTTTTTTATTAATCCACTGTAACCGTGTAAAAAGTGCCGTATAGTGGCGGTTAAGAATATCAACTAACCCATATCTTCCCGTGGGTGTCGTAAGAGGCGACAGTGGGAAACAGGCAGGAGATGGGCAGCAGCATCTTCCTGATAACAGCAATATTACAATAAAAAAAACTGCGGTTGCCAACCCGCTCGCCAAGCGTGGCAACTATGGTAAATATCCCCCCATGATGAAAGTTACGAAAAGACGGCCCCCAGTCCCCGGCAGCCCCGCTATTCCTGGCTACCGTGGCGACCATAGTAACGGCGGGGCAGGGGTACTAAGAATCTCCGGTGGAGGTTCGCTTGCCAGCTAAGACGACCCGACCTGGCAACATACAACGCACGCACCCTGAGGACTGACGAGAAGATCCTGGAGCTGGAAAAAGAGATAGACAAGTTACGCTGACATATTAAAGGATTTTCCGAGGTTCGAAGAGAGGGGGAGGACACGGTAATCCTCGAATCCGGCAGCTTGTTCTATCACCGGTAGGGCGACCATCTGTCCCAAGGAGGTGTCGAGTTTATCGTCCACAAGTCTCTCGTTAGCAACGTAGTAAAGATTGGGAGTGTGTCGACGAAGGTTGCGTACCTTATACTCAAAATCACCAAACGGTATTCGTTGAACCTGTTCGGGAAATTACGACACATCTTCTCGTCAGGTATACCTCAAAACCTGAAAACGAGATTGTACAACCAGTGCATGTTGCCAGTGATGACTTAAGGATCTGAGACGTGGTCCTTCACTGCTGGCCGTATGAGGAAGCTCAAGGTCGCTCAGCGAGCTATGGAGATGGCTATGCTCGGGGTTTCTCTGCGTGATAAACTTATAAATGAGGATATCCGCAGTAGAACCAGAGTGACTGACATAGCCCAACGAATTAGTAAGCTGAAGTGGCAATGAGCCGGCCATATAGCTCGAAGAACCGACAACCGATGGGGATAAAAAGTTCTCGAGTGGCAGCCTCGTAACGGTAGGCGAAGTGTAGGGTCCCACTAGATGGAACGACATGCTGGTCGATGGATGCAGGTGGCCCAGGACCGTGCTTTGTGGAATTCCATGGGGAAGGCCTATGTTCAGCAGTGGACTTGTTAAGGGCTGTAATGATGATGATGATGAATCCACTGTAATACAAGAAACCCTTATAATTTTGTACTGTCTGTCTTTTTAAATGAGACACAGCATCATTACTTCTGGAGTTTATAATAAATTATTGAAATTAAATTTTATTAGTAGATATGTTGTTCCCTCATAAAAGGCGTCAATTACAAAATTTATAAATATAATGATTGATATAATATGTACATTGAATAAACTTAAATTTTCAATCAGTCTAAAAGTACCTATAAATGTTAAATGTACCTGCAACTTTGTTTTATGCTATTAATTATTTAGCTGTCCTATTCTATTCTATATACACTATTCTAACTCACAATACTAATAGAAAACAACTTTTAGTTTAGGCTCAGAAGGGCTAGAACCCAGAGCCGTAAAGTCAGATTAAAAAAAATTGCGTTTAGTTTCTTTTTAGGTTATTGTGATATTCATATTTTAATTTCTCTGAATTCCCTTTAGATGCGATAAAACTAATATTAATTTTGCAATCTATAGATTATAAGGAATAAATCGACATACATTTCATTAAGTATCCCTAAAATTTGTAGTGGGCCCATTCTCCATACAAAAAGAAATTGTCTCCTTTATCGAAATTTATCGTGTCGCATACAACTGCAAAACTTTTTTCTATTTTAATAATCCCGAAGATTCAAGTTCCTTGTAGGATTCACGGCTAACAAATTAATTCAAATGAACTTAGTTTCACAACAAACATTTAATACAGTGCTTCTTACATTCATCTTTACGGTGAGCTACCTTGAGAAAATCTTTGTTTCATACATCGTTAGGGATCCGTGATTTTTCTAGCTTTTCCTTAATTCGCCTCTTACGACACTCAAGAGGACGAAATGAGGTGATAGCTTCTCTTACGTGGCCACCACACGGCACACTCTTTATTAAATTCAAGCGATCCGCCACGGCTTCACCTGGGTAGAGTCTATAAATGTAGCGTTATTTAGATTGATGATAATCAAAGACTATTTATTTTATAATTTTTTTGTTTTTTTTTTGTAATCTCCAAGATTTTCGGATAAATATAGCGTAGGTCACTGGCACACCTGGCATTGGTCTCTCTGTCTCTGTTAGTGAAATTTCATTACAATCGGTTCAGCCATTTTGAATAAGCCCAGACAGACAAAATTTTTAAAAATGGTTATTCGTGTCTTAATGTCATGCAAATAACCCACTCAGCCATGCATACCACTGCAAATTTTCAAGATACTGTAATTTTATTCTACGTAAATCGAACTCAACTTTATCATTAAAAGCTGAAGGTAATAATAATAATTATTACATATGTATATTTTTACATACTTCCTCTACATGTTAACAGTGGATGCATTTTTGATTGAGTTTATCGATTTTTGATTTAGATGTAGAGTATCAATAGATAGGTCGAGATAATAATTAATGTAAAAATAAATACGCATCAGGAATGGGTATAACAAATATACACAACTTAAGATAGAAAAGTAGTGAATGGAGTTTTTAATGTTAATGACGACATTCGAGCTTTTGATATTCCTTAGTTCGACGAGAAGACGGGGCTTTAATACTTCTATACTCTTAGCTTCGACTTCTGAAGATATTATGCGGAATTTATTTTATTCTTTTTAGTTCTTTCGTCGAATTTTAATTTCTTAAAGTCGGATAAAAATCAGGAACGGTAAATGACTGATTCTTTGCCACTCTACTGTTCTAGCAAATTCCGTTGAGGCATTGTAAAGATCTTGCTTCGAGGATGTAACTACGTCATTATTTTTACGGGTTACTTACGGGTAAAGTAAAGTAAAGTTTCAGCCTTTATACATCCTACTGTTGACCTGTTGGGCACAGGCGTCCCCTCATCTCTTAAATAATAAAGACCAATGAATCCACCGCACTGCTTTAGTGCATATTGGTAAACTTCACATATCCTCGAAATATATTGTTCCTCAGACATGCAGAGGTTTCCTCACGGAATTTTTCTTATCGAGCACGTTGTATATATCCACTTAAATAGCAATAAACAATTAAATTGGTGCCGGTAATGATTGATGGGTCCATTATCCATCCTTCCAAAAACGAGGCAGTCCTTGAGTTCTTCATTTCTTTTTTTTGCTTGCTGGCAACTTTGGATTTGTTAAATAGCATCGTTTTTACTGATAGTAGGTAGTAGGATTATAATCGTACAAGAGTTTTGTGAAATTTTTATTACTTATAACATTATCTGTACTACTTTATTTTTCCTCCAATAAACATTCTTATTCGCTAGACAATACATGGAATTACCTAGACAACACATGGAATTATGTTTGCTTGAATTTCTAGAATTTATCCAACAGATAATGGTTTGTTGCCACGATGCGATAGAAAAATGCATTATTAAGTACTCAACAGAAAACTTCTGCTGTCCAACTAACCTTTTGGTTTCGGAATCGGAACAATGGATCCGGTTCTCACCGCATACGTCGATATCAAATAAGGTACACACAAACATTTCCCGACACACATGGTTCAGCTTTTTTGAACTTTGGTTATATTATGGGGTATCCTTCTAGTAAAAAGCTTCTTGACACCTGAAAGTTTTTTTTTTTTAATTTGACTTATACCAATGCGAATTTTGTGTGGTTTGGTAGGTTTTATATACTGAAATTTAATTTATTTTTCCTTATAGGCATCTTTAGTTTGACCAGTTCCAAAAACTTAGTGTCATCCAAGTACCTAATATAAGGTCAATTACTGTAATAATTTTCTGCAAAATTTAGGTAAAAGGTTATCTTTTTGATTGTTTAAGAAACTTTTGTCTTCAATAATATCCACCTTTTACCCTAAATTGAAAGAACCGATTTTAATAAAAGTACGAAGTACGCAAGTTTTTCCATTAGGTATGGAAAAATATTAGGGCCGTTGGTGAAAACTTTTTCACCTTCATATTTTATATCGTTGTAGGGTTTAGTTGGTAAAAGGTAATATTGTTACTTTATTTATGTACGAGTAGTACATAAATAAAGCAACCATATTACCTTTTTCTAATGTTTTTAAAATCGTTTTAAATTATTGTTGTTTAGAGAACATAATGAAAACCCATACTCCATTTCGACGCGTGGGTTTGTCATGGTTCATCCTCGTTCATCGGCTCGTAAAATTCACTGCTAGATGTGAGCCTCTCCAGTTATTGGGTGGGAATTCCTTAATCGCTACTCTTGGCAACACTCAATATAACGCGTTTACCGCTAAAAATAAACCCTTTGTCGTATCTCCTCAGTTTCAAGGCACTCCCCTTGTTGCCTCAGCCAGTATCGGAATCCTCGGTGTCGACATATCGAGTTATGTGCAGTTTCGTGGTCACTTGGAAGAGAAGGCCAAATTGGTGCTCAGCAGAGCGGGACAGTATTTCATGCCGGCACACCGCTTGCAACTTTACAAGGCAGAGGTTCGGCCCCACATGGAATAGTGTTCCCATCTCTGGGCAGGGGCTCCTCAGTGCCAGCTCCTTCCACTTGACAGCATCCAGCGCAGAGCGGCTCGAATCGTCGACGACCAAGTTCTTTCCGATCGGCTCGACTCACTGGCGCTGCGAAGAGATTTTACATCCCTTTGCATTTTCTATCGTACTTATTACGAGGAGTGCCCTGATAAATTGTTCGGTTCGGCCAAATTTCATCAATGCACATCGGGAGAAAACCTACGTTACCATCCACATCACCCAAGAAACGAGCTTACTCCTTTAAGGCCGGCAACGCACCTGCAATTCCACTGGTGTTGCGGTTGTTCATGGGCGGCGGTCGACACTTTCCATCAGGTGAGCCGCATGCTCGTTTGCCCCCTCTTCTATAAAAAAAAAACGTGTAGTGGCGATGTAAGAAAATCGACTTTAAATATATATCCACTAAATCGTTTCGTGGGTGTTGTATAAGGCGACAAAGAAACAAACGAAGTGGCATGCAGAGTTTTCGTAATAACAACTAAAAAAATTAAAATGCAGTTGTCACCCACCTGCAAGCGTGACAACTATGGCAAATATCCCCCCTATGAGCCAATTTATGGGGGAGGCCTATGTTCATCAGTGGACATTTGATAGGCTACAACTGTATTGAAGGTAAAATAAGTTAATAGTACCCTTAAAAGACGAGCATGCACGCGTGTATGTATATGAAAAAAACTTCTGACAGTTAGATAACCATCATGTTTACGGTACATGTAATTTTCGTACAATTTAGTGTGTACAATGGGGACTAAAATGGAGTACTTCATTACTATTTAAAAATGGTCAATATATCACATTAAAATCACACAATAATAAAGAAAGTTTTGTAAGACGACCACAATGAAATGTTAGAAAATTCTATTGACATCCAACAAAAGGAACGGAATAATATTTACACAAATTGCTAACATAAAAAAAAATTCTTTGGATTGGACTAAGGAATATCACAATCGACATTTAAAACTTCATCTTACTACCCTTATGGGTGAAATTTTTTCTCCACATCTTTCCCTATGGAAGATTAACATTTTTAATAAAAAAAAGCATCATCAAAATCAGTTCACAATTGATGAAATTATCGCGTAATATACATACAAAAAAGAACATACAGTGGAATTTCAAATCTCCTCCTTTTTTTAGTCGGCTAAAATAAGCTTAGTATGGATAAAAGTTGCGTAAAATGTACTTCAAATCACCAATCAGTCTGTCTAGCATCGAATATAGTAAAGCCAGTATTTTTTTTAAATCTCAATAAATCTTTGTGACTTTATACAGGTTGAAAACGAACAAAGCGAACGTAACAGAATATATTTAATTATGCGCTAGTACGTTACAAAATCCCTAGGGTATAGAAACTAACATACCTTAAAGAGAACTATATTTACACGTCTACAAATTAACCTTGTGCGCTATGAAGACTGAACCCAAACCGAAATGTTTCCCAAGGCGCAAACTAATGTTTGAATAAGACGCGCCTGATCTTTTTGAATAAGAAACTTTAACAACACAGTTTCGAAATTACGTGGAAACTGTTTGATCATATTGTAATCTATAGTAGGCAAATTGAAGATCGCAAAGTAATAAATTTTGTATCTTTTTTTTTTTATAAGACATGCTGAAAGTCGATGGATGCAGGCAGCTCAGGACGGTGTTTTGAGGATCTTCTCAGGGGAGGGCTTTGTTCAGCAATGGAAATGTAAAGGGCTGTAATGATGATGATGATGATATAAATTTTATAACTGAATAAATCACTTCCGGCAAAAATTTTGTATTTTATTTATTTATTATTACAGTGTATGATATTCGTTTATTATTATGAAAAAATATTTACAAAAGGAGAATTTAATACTATTTTTAAAGTAATCCTAATAATGAATTGTCGTCGTAGCAGATATTATTTTTTAATATACACCAATTAAAACATAAATTAAAATGAAGTGTCAGCCTATAATATACACGTATCACACACAGCTGGCCACAGGCCTCCTTTTCCTCTGAGAGTACTGTGAAATTTACGGCGATCATTTAGTCTCTGAGCTAAAATGGCTCTAGGCAAAATAAAGTCTTAAAATTACAAGTCATCTGAATTTGATGGAGGGTGAATTTACTGTGAAATGTGATGATAGATTCTCTCATGTCTTCACATCTATCATCTCGTCTACTTTCGTAGGTATCTTAATAAGAGGCTTAGGGATAGGCTGAAAACATTTACAAATCCTCGACGTAGTGCTTATGCGAGAAGATATTTCACCTCAGCTTACGATGTAGTGTCAGAGACACGGAACAATAACAAGCAACCTGACCCGAAACCAACAGTTTGTGTTTTTGTACAAATGTTGGCTAGGTTATAATTTCAGGTCACACCAAGATATGACAGAATATAATGGAACTAATCTTATAAGGTATAAAAATAATTTTGTATCATCTACACTTCATCTATTAGAATAAAGCCATGGTAGCTCACGGGCTAAGCGATTGCTGCAAATTTCACAATACGCGAGCAATCAGGGTTCAATCTCCGCCAGCATTAATGAAATAGTTAATTACAATTTTAAGTGCTGATTTACCACGTACTCGGCAGTGAAGGAAAGTGGTGAGATGATATTCTAAAATCAAATGTGGTAGAGCCACGCAGCAGCTTTTGCTGTTGCACGTATGGGCCGGCTCGAGCCGGGTTAGTACCACGACCTCACAGAATACCGGCGTGAAGTGGAAGCTCTGCTTTTGCGTTTCGTCTGGTGAGTGCAGGTGACCGGAGGCCCAATTCTCCCCCCCCCCCCATCAATATGGTAGCGGAATTAAATCTTAGACTACCCCAGGAGGGTACCAGCACCCCTGGAGAATCCCTCGCTGAGCATCCACGACCATGCTACTCCACTCCTGAGCGTGGGTGCTCAGGCTGCCCCGCGTATTCTGGGGGGGGGGCTAAATTCCGCTCAAAGCAATAACTGCTCGGGGCAAACTGAGCAACAAGACCAAGGCGACCCCTGCCACGCTATCCGTGGATTTCTGCAACATCAGGGGACTTCACTCGAACCTAAACGCCGTCCACTACCATCTCGAGACGGCGAAGCCGGCCTTGCTCTTTCTGACCGAGACGCAGGTGTCCTCTCCGGCTGATACTTCGTATCTCTCCTACCCGGGGTACAAATTGGAACACTCCTTTGTGCCTCGGGCTGGAGTTTGCGTATACGTCAGAGGGGACATCTGTTCTCGACGCCTCGGCAGTCTTGAAGGTTCGGACCTGTCCATCCCTTGGCTACGCGTAGATAGCGACGACCATCCGCGCCTCTACGGGTGCCTCTATAGGTCCCATAGCGGTAATGCCGAAACAGACCGACTCATCGACCACGTCCAAATGGCTACAGATTCCTTGCTACAACAGATCCCATCCGCAGAGATCGTGATCCTTGGCGATTTTAACGCCCACCATGCCGAATGGCTCGGTTCACGTTTAACCGATCATGCGGGGAGATCTGTTTATGATTTTGCCTTGGCATATGGTCTGACACAGCTGGTTACTTCGCCTACGCGGATTCCAGATGTGAAGGATCATACACCTTCCCTGTTGGACCTTCTGCTGACCTCTCATCCGGACGGATATCAGGTTTCCGTCGATGCCCCTCTCGGCTCTTCGGACCATTGTCTGATCCTGAGTGTGGTGCCACTCACGCTCCCCTCGCGGTTGCGTTCTGCAGGTTGCCGCCGTGTTTGGCATTACAGGTCGGCGGATTGGGACGGAATGCGGTCTTTCTTTGCATCCTACCCATGGGGCGGGTTTGCTTCTCGCCGGATGATCCCAGCGCTGTTGCTGACTCTGTCACTGATGTGGTGCTACAGGGAATGGAACTATTTATTCCATCATCTGTGGTACCCATCGGAGGCAGATCGCAGCCTTGGTTTGGTCGCTCCTGTAAGACTGCATTACGCAGTAAGCAGGAGTGCTATCAGGTCTGGGCTGAGGCTTCGGCGGCTCGGGATGTAAACACCAGCATGCTTAAAAAGAAGTATAACTTCGCCTCCAGGTCCTTCAAAAGTGTTATTGCCGAGGCAAAGTCAGAGCACATAGGCAGAATTGGCGAGAAGCTAGTTCGCCTTCCTTCGGGAACCCGTGCATTCTGGTCTCTCGCCAAGGCTCTGCAAGGGAATTTCTGTAAGCCATCACTACCATCTCTGCACAGGGAGGACGACTCACTGGCCCACGCCGCAAAAGAGAAAGCCGACCTTTAGGCTCACTTTTGCGTCCAACTCGACTCTTGATGACGGGGAAACACACCGCCGACCATCCCGCGGTGTGAGTGCTCCATGCCGGATGTGCGGTTCTCACAGCGCTCGGTTCGCAAAGCACCTCTCCCTGGACATCCACAAGTCGAGGGCCTGACGGAATCCCCAATTGTGCTGAGGACGTGTGCTCCGGAGTTGGCACCGGTTCTAACGCGTCTTTTCCGGTACTCCTACTCCCTAGGCGTAGTCCCGAAATCATGAAAGACAGCTTTTGTCCAACCGACCCCTAAAAAAGGCGACCGCTCAGACCCGTCCAACTACAGGCCTATCGCCATTACCCCCTTGTTCTCCAAAATAATGGAGTCCGTTATAAACTGCCAGCTTATGCGGTACCTTGAGGATCACCAGCTTATTAGTGACCGCCAATACGGTTTTCGTCGGGGTCGATAAGCTGGTGATCTTCTGGTCTACCTGACTCATAGATGGACGGAGGCAGTAGAGTCCAAGGGGGAGGCATTGGCCGTTAGTTTGGACATTGCGAAGGCTTTCGATCGGGTTTGGCACAAAGCGCTTCTTTCGAAGCTCCCTTCCTATGGGCTTCCCGAGAAATTGTGCAATTGGATCACCAGCTTTCTTGCAGATCGGAGCATCAAGGTCGTTGTAGACGGTGCATGCTCCGACTACAAGCCTATTAATGCTGGTGTTCCACGAGGCTGCGTGCTATCACCAACGCTGTTTCTTCTGCATGTCAATGATATGTTGCAAACCGGTAGCATTCATTGCTATGTGGATGATAGCACTGGTGATGCTCTATACGCCGGCCGTGCGAATATTTCTCAGGAAAACGTCGCCGAGTACCGGAACAAACTTGTGTCTGAAGTCGAGTCTTTGCTGAACAAAGTCTCGGATTGGGGGCGACTAAATCTAGTCCAGTTTAATCCTCAGAAGACACAACTTTGCGCGTTTACCGCTCAAAAGAACCCCTTTGTCGTATCTCCTCAGTTTCAAGGCACTCCCCTTGTTGCCTCAGCCAGTATCGGAATCCTCGGCGTCGACATATCGAGTGGCGTGCAGTTTAGCGGTCACTTGGAAGAGAAGGCCAAATTGGCCTCTAAAAAGCTTGGCGTGCTCAGCAGAGCGGGACAGTATTTCATGCCGGCACAACGCCTGCAACTTTACAAGGCGCAGGTTCGGCCTCACATGGAATACTGTTCCCATCTCTGGGCTGGGGCTCCCCAGTGCCAGCTCCTTCCACTTGACCGCATCCAGCGCAGAGCGGCTCGAATCGTCGACGACCGAGTCCTTTCCGATCAGCTCGATTCATTGGCGCTGCGAAGAGATGTTGCATCTCTTTGCATTTTCTTTCGCATTTACTACGGGGAGTGAGGAATTGTTCGGATTAATCCCAGCCGCCAAATTTCATGAACGCACATCGCGGCAGAACTCCCGATACCATCCACACCATCTGGATGATTGGCGGTCCATCACTGTGCGATTTAGAAGATGTTTTCTTCCTCGCACAACTTCCTTGTGGAATAGTTTACCACCAGCGATTTTTCCGGACCGATACGACTTAGGGACTTTCAAGAAAAGAGCCTACTCCTTTTTAAAAGGCCGGCGACGCATCTGCAATTCCTCTGGTTCCCTTGGTGTTGCAGTTGTTCATGGGCGGCGGTAGTCACTTACCATCAGGTGAGCCGCATGCTCGTTTGCCCCCTCTCCTATAAAAAAAAAATCCACGATTGCGCATACTTTCTGGACGGACTGGATGAACTTTAAAAAAAATCAGAATTCAATTAAATACGCATAATTAAGAATAACTCAAAAACTACTGGTCAGATGTTGATCAAATTTATACGGGACCACATGAGAAGCACCAGCTTTCAAAAGAAAAACATCATCAAAATCGGTTCACCTAGAAATAAGTACTGAGGTAACACATAAAAAATATACAGTCGAATTGAGAACCTCCTCCTTTTTATGAACTCGGTTGAAAACAAATTAGAAATAGCTTGTTAGCGATCATCTCATTCCCAGGAGTTAAGTATCATCCATAAATTAAACTAGGATATACACAAATCATACCTTAATACTAATTTATTTACGACTTTATAGTTTTTAAAATCTTTTTAGTTTCCATAAAAAGTTTATATATAGATTCAAACCTCTTTTATTATATTTTCAAAATTTTAAAATATAAATAAAAAAAACAAAAGAAAAAACTAAATACGGCGGTAAAATTGTTAGTAATTCGTTACGTCAAGGAAAATAAAATTGTTCTACTGATATTAATTATTAATGAAAAGGGATTAGATTGCTTTTTTTTAATTTAACGTGCCGTGTGAGATTTAAGAGTCATGTCACTTCGTCATTTGAGTCGAGATGAAATGTTACGAGCCGTGGGCATGTTAGAAAATGTTGCTATTCAACGCGTCGTTGCTGAGGCCCTACACACCAGCCAAAACGTGAAATCAAGGTTGTGGTCACAATATCGCAGTACTGGGGTTGTGGCTGAACGGCACACGGGTAGATATTACATATAGATCTTACGTGGTAGAGCCATGCTGCAGCTATATTAATAGTATAGTTATAGCACGAATGGGTCGGCTCGACCGGGGAAGGACCACGCTCTCACAGAATACCAACGTAAAATAGCAGCTTAATGCTGCTGTGTTTCGTATGGTGAGTGTAGAGAACCGGAGACCCTTTTTACTGGAAAAGAGGCATTCTATCTTAGCCCTCACGGCTGACAACGCATCTGCATTTTAATTCGCAAACGAAGATAGATGTAGATGTCTATGGGTCACAGCAACCACTTACCACCAGGTGGACTGTGTGCTCGTTTGTCACCCTTATTCTACAAAAAAAAAAGAAAAAAAAAAGATATCGTGTTACTACGCAGAGACAGGATCGATTTCTCCAAATGACCGCCAGAAGACTACCCAATATCACAGCGATGCAACTACTACAAAGGCGCCAGGAGGACCAGCTGCTGGTAAGCGACCAAACTATACGAAGGAGGTTCCATGAAGTTAGTCTTCATGCTCGAGCATTGCGCCGTGGCAATCGCGGTCGGCGGCTTTCGTGGGCTCGGGAGCATTTACCATGGAGTGACGAACAATGCTCTTTGGTGCTGTTCACCGATGAGTCCCGGTTTGAGTTTCATCTGGATTCACGAAGAATATACGTTTGGAGAACTCCAGGGAGAGTTACCCGTCTACGACACCCTCAGGAAGTCCACTTATACCAAGGCGGGACAATCATAGTGTGGGCAGGAATTCGTCTTGGCGGACGAACCCAGCTCGTTTGGATCCAAGGCAGCATGTCTGCTCAAAAATACCACGAGGAGGTAGTAGAGCCTGTTACTGTCCCACACAGAATCCAAATGGGCCAGGAATTTCTACTCATGCACGAAAATGCTCCTTCCCTTACGGTGCGGCTGGCGTCGGCCGCTCTCCGAGACAACGATATTCAAGTTTTGGATTGGCCTGCACAGTCGCCCGACTTAAATCCTATCGCGCATGCCTGGGACATGTTAAAACGAAAATCTTTGAGAGATTTCCCGCCAAATTTGACGACGGAACAACAATTTTACGAACACTTGCAAAGAACATGGGGCCTCATACCGCAGCAAGACGTTGACAATTTAATTTTAAGTATGAACAATCGATGTCGATGTGTAATTAATGTAAGAGGTGGCAACACTGATTGTTAATAATTAGATTTTATAAGATTTTTTCAATTTTAATTAAAATTAATAGTTTTATAAGAAGAAATGAAGTTTTTTTATCATACTAATTTTCTACGGCGATTAAAAAAATTACATATTTATTTAAAACAAAAAATTACGAAATGTTTTTTATTTTTTATTAAAGTCTTGAAAATAACCTATCATTCCTCCATTTACTATATCAGAAAATTCTTCATAGATTTTTAGATATTTCATGAAATATGAAATATTCCTAGATTCTGTTGATGTGTATATACTGGACATAAAATGAATGACCTTAAAAAGTTTGAATATTGTTTAAAATCAAAATCACTGACCGTAACCGACAACCCATACCCTAGTGCTGTTTTTGGAGGTTTTTAAGAAATATTTTGTGTTTAATTAATCAATTATTGTGTTAAATGGAATAACACATTATCAACTCGTAAATAACGACATTTGGCTGCGGCGCTTTGGGTTACAGGTTTGATTACCGCACAGGTCTCAAAATTGTCCCGGATTGTTCAAGTTATATATGTAAAACACTCCTCAACAGCACAGGAAAAAAGGCCTATGTTTCGGTTCCGATTAAAAACATAACGGTTGTTCATGCCAGCGTGGAAGTAAAACGAACTTTTTCCCATTTAAAATTATGTATAATTTTTGTCCAAATTGTTCCGACGAAATAAAGCCTCTCAGCCCCACAAATATCATAATGTATTATAAGGTAGAAGTAGAAGGTAAAATATAAGTAGCAGACCAGACCGAATTTCGGTGATGGCAGTTAGCTTAACGGAGACTTGCCATGATCTATGCAGGACAGGAGTATATATTATAGAGAACGAGTATGTATGCTAGCACAGATGCACTCTCCATTTCCTCACTCTGTCCGATGGGACGGCAATCTGACAGGAACGGAGAGAGATCAGGTGAAGGCTTTACATGTTTTCGAGCCAAATTTCTGACTCCGAGCTGGTACTGAGAATTAATTGACAGAAAAATCTATCCAATTTTGACCCGATCCGGTTTTCGAATACGGGACATGATCACCGCTGGACCAATCAGGCAGTCAAGAAATGGGACTACATATATTTAAAGAATCACGCTTCATAGTTTAATAGTTTAAATCCGAATGGAGGCAACAGTTTGTTATTTAAATGGCATTTATTTTGTCGGTAATTCAAAGCAGTTTGGTTGTTAATGCCTAATGACTTTCTAGTCTCCACTTGTAACAAATTACATTTAATGGCGCCACATCAAACCACAGTTCTTGTTTACGTCAGAGGAATCACTTAACTAAATATACATTTAATTTATATGAATATTTTTCTTACAAAATTAATTATAAATAACGTTTAATAGTAATTGAGCTATAGTTATATTGTGATGATATTTTGCTAAGCAATTCAAGCTATGGCGTTGAACGACATATTTTTTTTTAGTTATGATTAAAAATATATATATATTATGAAAGAAACTTATAAAAAAACACGTTTTAAAGAATTCTTGACGTGACAGCTTGGTAGCGCAGTAGTCGAGGCACTGCAGGGCTGTGAGTTCGAATCCCGCACGGATAAAGCGTTTGTATAACCTACAAATATTTGTTTCGCATCTGAATTAACGTCCTTGTGCATTTTATGTATGTAAACGCCTTCACGAAATAGTAGAACATTCTTTTATGTTTAATGATATAATTCAAAAAAATACAATCTATTAGCTGGTTGAGTAAGAAATATTTTGATTTTAGTATGCGAAAGATAAAAGTTTTACATTGAAAAAAATATAATTTGTAATATTTTACAATAACACATAACGTATGTGTCTTATAAGTATACTTATAGTTGCACATCTTATACACGGAGATGCGTGGCTTTGATGAAACAAGCTTGAATTATTCTAACAGCACTATAGACCACTTTAATACCAAGTAGTTTGGTCGTTAGCTCTGAACTAAGTTTTCGTGCACAATTACGTCAGGAGCTCACGTTGGAATTAAGGGCACGGCTTTGTTACATCTTACCAATTACTTATCAAATCTAACTCCACGAGTATTACTGTATCTGGGCGTAAAAAATGCTAAAGCCATGGACAACCCCGGGATTACTCCGATGTATCCGCCACCGGGACAAGTTACATTAAAATCTGAAGAAAGATCCAAATAACCAAATACTTGATATAACTTATAAACGTCATAGAAACTTCTGTAACGCGTTGCTGAGCAGACTAAAACGAACATACGAAAAATCTTTATTAAAAAATGCAAGAACCTATTGAAACTATTTGTAACCTCATTTTATATCAATAAAGATTATGATTATTATTATTATTATTATTATTATCCATTTTCATATACTGAAATATATAAAGTGAAACACAATTATTTTAGTTTTAAAAGTTGGTCATTATCATTACATCCTATCAAATGTCCACTGCTGAATATAGGTCTCCCTCATAGGGATCTCGCTATTGACCATAGTTTCAACGCTTAATTATTAAGTCTTTTTCAGGCAGAAGCTGCTGAGAATGTGTTACTAACATTAGGACAAAAAATGAATTTGAAAAAAATCACCAGTTAGATAAAATATTTCACCTAATTGACATTTAACATTTTACGAATCGTAATAATTCTGCTATGTGCAAGTAGCATAATTTGTTGACGTCTACAAAAATTCATTAAAATTGGTTGAGCGGTTTTGGAGATTTGCGCGAATGAACATCATGACACAGGATTTTTATATAATAAGATTTGGATATTAACTATCAAATGGTCTGATAACCTACCAGACCATTTGATAGTTAATGGAAACTATAGCTCATGAACAACTGCTACCGACTACAAAGAAAAAAAATCTGCCTTCATCATCAATAGCATCTTTACAGCC
Source organism: Parnassius orleans (assembly GCA_029286625.1). Taxonomy (NCBI): domain Eukaryota; kingdom Metazoa; phylum Arthropoda; class Insecta; order Lepidoptera; family Papilionidae; genus Parnassius; species Parnassius orleans. The sequence continues at coordinate 1,647,517 of JAGSMP010000092.1, forward strand.
TATCGATAGTCCATTGCTGAACATAGATTTCCTCCATAGATTGTCTCAAAAATCCATAGTGCCATAGTTGCCATTGTTTTTAGTGTCCATGGTTCAGATATAATCGAGTTACCTGTTTCAAGGCATTCCTTGGGGGAGGCCTATACTCAGCAGTGGACTTGTGAATCGCTGTAATGATGAATGATGATGACCTGTTTTTTTTTCATCTTACGACAACCAAAGAATGGTGTGGGTTAGTTGATTATATTACTCCGCTACTATACGACGGATCAGATGCACTGAGGAATGTGGAAAGATTTGTCTCAAAGCTTCTAATTATACTGGCTCTCTTACTCAAAAAAACAGCAATGGATGCACTGCTACTCAGCGGCGAAATGTATAAAAGTTGCAGATCTAAGAGCAACAAAGAAAGATAGACAAACCTCTGCATACAAGATATAATGGAACTAATCGTATAAGGTACTAAAATAATTTTGTATCACCCACACTACATCTATTAGAATAAAGCCATGGTAGCTCAGGAGCTAAGCGATCACCGTAAATTTCACAGCACGCGAGTAATCCGCCATCAAACCTCCACCAGCAGCAATTAAATTGTCTTACAATTTTACTGGCTGATTTACCACGTGCTAGGCGGTAAAGGAAAGATCCAGGGTGATATTCTAAAATCCATTATTGTGCATACTTCGGACCGACGTGCCAATGACTCCACATCCAAAAAATACAAGAATAAATGATCAAAGAAGATGTCAGCGATAACAAAGAAAGCCAACGATCGTAACATTCTTAGAAAAGTGAAGTTCCAGAAGAAGAAATAAAACTCTAAGAAGCCGATGATAAGCGACAAAGAAAGCGACTACGAACCGACCTTACGCGTATTGAATACGGGAACCGGGAATAATGTTCAAACACAGATGATAAAGTGCCAAGAATCGATGGAAGACGAAAGCGACGTTGACTTGGAAGTCCCAGAGCCGGCTCTGAAGAGAAAGAAATGCCAAGCAGAGCCGGTGGTGATGAGCGAGAACGGGTAGGACTTCGTTTCGAGCGCATTTCTTGATTACATACGAGTATATTGGAAAAATACAACAAAATATCTTAAAATATCTCGGTATGTCGTCGCCGGAAGAAATTGGATCCATGCTGATAGTTTTACCAACTGTACCTCTTCATAGAATGCTCGAAATTGCGCAGGACAGGATTATAAATATATATTATATGGCATGAGTGTGTGCACAAGCACAAATGCACTCTCTATTCCCTCACTCTGTGCGATGGGACAACAATTCGACATGACACGTGCAGACTTTAAGTGCTTTCCGAAGTATGGTGGTGAACAATCGCCAACTTCCTGACTTCGGACTGCTACTGAGAATTTCTAGACAAAAAAATTCAATCCAATTTTGATCCGACCCGAGATAAGAACACAGGAAATCAAATGGTCCTGTGCAGCAGTCGCCTTTATAACCGCTAGACTATACAGGCAGTCAAGATATAGAATTATGTTTAGAGAGTCACGCTTCATAGTTTCATAGTTCAAATCCGAACGGAGGGAACAGTTTGTTATTTTAATGGCATTCATAATATCGGTAATTCAAAGCAGTTTAGTCGTTAGTACCTAATAACTTTCTACTCTACACTTGTAACAAACTTACATCTAATGGCGCCACATCAAACCACCGTTCCTGTTTACGTCAGAGTAAATGACTTAAGTAAACACACATTTAATTTATATAAATATTTTTCTTACAAATTCAATTATAAATAACGATTAAAAGTAATGGAACTATGGTTATATTGTGATTATATTTTGCTAACCAATTCAAGTTATGGCGTTGAACGACTAATTTATAATTTTTTTAGTTATGATTGAAAAAAAAAATATATTTTATGAAACAAACTTATTTAAAATACGTTTAAAAGAATTCTTGACGAGACGGCTCGCTAGCGCAATGGCTAGGCGTGTTTGGTTGAGGTGCTGCACATTTACGTCAGGGCTCATGCAGGAGTTATGGACACGGCTTTGTTACCAATTAATTATCCATTTTCATATACTGAAATATATAAAGTGAAACATAATTTGTTTTGAAGCGAGTACACACCTATTCATTTAGTTTTAAAAGTTGATATCATCATTATATCCTATCAAAATTCTACTACTGCTTAATTATTAAGTTGTTATCAGGCAGATTATTACACATTACACATTACACATTATTGCATATTTTATTGATCGCTTTTGTTTTTATTGCAACTTTTACAATATTGTTTCAGAGAGCACGAGGGATCTGTGACAGAAAACATCTGGCCGCCGAGCTTCAGCACGTCGAGCAAGTACTGCAAGGCAACAAGCTTCGGGTCCCGCACCTACGTCACAGTGACCGAGTGAAGCCGGCCACAGTCGAGCGTGTGCCTGCTGTACTACCCTATGTCAGAGGAGTCACAGACAAGGTTGGCTACATCTTGAAGCGAGCTTCCATTAAAACATACTTCAAGCCGCCGAAAAAGATTAGTCAATTTTTACCATCCGTCAAGTGTCATATCCCTCTACAAGATGCAGGAGTGTACAAGTTGGATTGTGAATGTGGTCTCTCTTACATAGGACAAACAAAAAGATCTATAAAAACCCGCGTAAAAGAACATATAGCGGACTTGAAGCACCGACGTATCGGGAAGTCTGCAGTTTGTAAACATGTTCAAGATCGTCCCCGCCATTACATTAGATTTGATAGACCACAAATCCTCGCAAAAGAACACCGATTCCTACCTAGGATGATTCGCGAGGCTATTGAAATTAAAAAAACATCCTAATTTCAATAGAGAAGATGGATGGGTGCTGCCATCTGCTTGGGATCCTATAATTAATAAAATTAAATCCAAACCCAAGTATACCACTGCTAGACTTCAAGATACTGTAAGCTCATTCTGCGTAGATCGAACCAAAAATTAATATTAAAAAACTGAAGGTAGCCGGGCTATTGGGACGTCAAATACCTCAGTCCCCCCCGTGACCATGGGTGCTGTAACGCACCCGAAACGTCGGGAATTAAAAAGTAAAATTAAACGCGATATAATCCGTAAAAAAATAGTTTCATTTAATGTGTAGTCTTCGCGTAAATATAAGAAAACATTAAATAAATAAATTTAAAAAAAAGCATGTTGCCATGGGACAACTCAATTCTTTTAAACAATTGCAAGGAATTGTTATTTTAAAACGGAACAACATAGGTTTAGGTGCATATGTGTACGTCCAGGATTGGAGTTTTGCGGATCACTCAAAATGTACAGGCTGTTCTGTCTATCTTTCTTTGTTGCTCTAAAATCATCATTATCATTACAGCCCTTCACTAGTCCACTGCTGAACATAGGCCTCCCCCAAGAAATGTCACAAAGCACGGTCCTGAGCCATCTGCATCTATTTACTTCCTGCATGTCTTACCAGGTCGTCATTCCATTTAGTGGGGGGACGCCCTACACTTCACCTGCTGGTACGAGGCTGCCACTCCATAACCTTTATTTCCTATCGGTTGTCGGTTCTTCGAGCTATATGGCCGGCCTATTGCAACTTCAGCTTACTAATCCGTCGGGCTATGTCGGTTACTCTGGTTCTACAGACGATATCCCCGTTTTTACAAATATTACGCACGGAAACCCCGAGCATAGCCCTCTCCATACTCGATGAGTGACTTTGCACTTCCCCACGCGGCCAGCAGTGAAGGTCCTCGCCGCAGATCCATAGGTCATCACTCGCAACACGCCCTGGTTATAAAATCTTGTTTTGAAGTTTTGAGGTATACCTGACGAGAAGAGTGTCGTAATCTCCCGAACGCTGCCCAGCCGAGTTGAATTCGTCGATTGACCTCTCGGTCAAATTTGGACTTACCTAGTCGGGCTATTTGTCCCAGGTAAAAATACTCGTCAACAACTTTGATCTTAGTGCTCCCAACAACTACGGGCCATAGTTGTGACATGGACGTTACACATGACCTTTGTTTTGTCCATGTTCATCTTAAGACCTATCCGTTGGGAGACACTACTGAAGTCCTCCAGCGATTTTGCTAGAAGGACTATACCGTCGGCAAATCGAATGTGAGTGATGTACTTGCCATTGACGTTAACAACGTATCCTTTCCAGTCCGGTAGCTTGAAAACGTCTTCCAATGCAGCGGTGATGAGTTTCGGCGATATTACGTCACCCTGTCTTAAACCTCTATGCAGTTGGATAGGTTTCGTACTCTGGTTCTGTACTCGGATAGCCATCGTAGCCGTACTGTACAAACACTTCAGCACTTCGATATACCGACAGTCAACTTGACACCGCTGAAGGGACAGCAGCACCACCCAAATATAGACAGAATCAAAGGCTTTCTCATAGTCCACATACGCAAGACAAAGTGGCAAATTGTACTCCTCGTTCTTCTGTACAATTTGCCGAAGGGTATGTATGTGGTCTATGGTGCTAAAGCCTTTTCGGAAACCGGTTGTTTGGGAGGCTAGAAGTCGTAGAGTCTGTGTGCGAGACGATTCGTAATGACTCTCAAAAACAGCACGTAGACGCGACTCAGAAGGGAAATCGGTCTGTAGTTCTTCAAGAGAGCGTTGTCGCCTTTCTTGTAGAACAAGACCACCGCACTTCTGCTCCACGCCTCCGGAGTAATACCACCAAGGAGGACGGAATTAAGGAGCTTCTGAAGGACTTCAAGTACTGATTTTCCACCCGCTTTCAGAAGCTACGCTTTAATTCCATCCTCGCCCGGGACTTTTCCGTTTTTAAGGTGATGGAGAATCATTCTAATTTCGCTCAGACTGACGTCCGGGATATCATCGGAATAATGTCGGATAAAATACAAATTTGTTCTATTGTATTGGTCTAAAATACAAACAGAATAATAGCAATACTTTAATAAAGACAGATAACTTACGTTTAAATAATCACATAATTTTAAGAGGTAAATGACTGCCAGAGAATGTCAATATATAGGCTCCTCCCTTCTATATTGAGTCCTCCCTTTGTTATCCTATTTATTAAAGTGTTAGCAATAAAGACGAAATAAATAAATAAATAAAAACCGTGGTGGCTCATAGGCTAAGCGCTTGCTGTAAATTTTACAGTACGTGAGCAACTCGGATTCAATCCACACCGAAGTCAGTGAAACAGTTGATTGTAATTTTAAGTGACGACCACTAACACGCGATGAAGGAAAACAATGTGAGAAAACTTTCATATCTAAGAAATAAAACATTTCGTGGACATTTGAAATCCGCCAACCCGCATTGGAGCAGCGTGGTGGACTTATTGTTTGCACACCGTTACCGTTACAGCCTATTAAAGTGCACTGCTGAACATAGGCCTCCCTCATAGACGCTACGCTTGTCAAGTAGGTTGGCAACCGCAGTTTTTTTTATCGTTACTAGGAAGAGTTGCTGCCCATCTCCTGATTTGTTTCCTTCCGTCGCCTTACGACACCCACGGGATTATAATCTGGGGTAGTGGATATTCTTACATCGCCACTACACGTTAACCCTCCCACTGTTCCATTACCATCTCAGAAATTAAAGGAAGCCTGTGGCCAGCTGTGGGACGTATATAGGTTTTAATTTTACATTTATAATTTTAATGTCAATATAAGGCAACCACTATATTATTTTTATTACAACTAAAATAAATGTTAGAAACATTTTCTCAAAGGACAAAAACGTGAAACTTGCGGTCAGGGTAAGATAAATGAATATTACTGAGATTTGACCCTTTATGAATTTGTCGTAGTCCGATCCAAGAATTAGGCAGTCTACCTGAATGCCTTAATCTGCCTGCGCGTTTCATGAAAGGCCGTCATGTGTTGATGTATATAAAATATTTCCCGTAAATAACTCTCTCGTGATAAGGCTTACTCTTATATTAATACTGTGAATTAGCACAATGTAAATACATAAATTTCATAGAGGAACATTAATACCATAGATTAACAAGTTGCGTAGTGAAAACTGCTCAAAGAGAAGCAAGCTCTTTGTTATTCCGATTCGACTAATGGACTCTCTACGAGTATTTCATAGCAGATTTAATCGTTAGGTCTGAATTAAATTTCCTTCTACATTTTTGTCTGTTCAATTTTCTTATTTTCCATTGGATTTTGACATTTTTTTTATGTTCGATATTTTATTTTTAATTAATTCAATTAATTACTTTAATGCAAGGAAGATCTCAAGGTCACAATAGATGGCGGATTAAATATCTTATGTACGTCGTGACTCGCTATTTGAATTGATCACTTCATGAAGTACCCTACTAGTATTTTATAAAATGTTGGCTTTTCAAGATAAAGCCAATTATGCCTTATTGTATGTATAACATTTTATTTTAGAAAAGGGAGCAAATGAGATTTTTTTTTAAAAGAGTAAGCTCTTTTCTAGAAGGTAAGCTCTAAGTCGTATCGGTCCGGTAAAATCAATGGTGGTAGCCGATTCTACAAAAAAGTCGTGCGTGGAAACAACGCATGGTAAATCACAAACATCGTTTAAGTATCAACGTTTGTCGATATTTCCATTCACGTTTGGGCATATCGTTGAATGTAGGGTACAATTAGGTTTAGGTGCGGCTGGGGTGTTCAAGAAATTCTGTTTTGAGAATCACCATTAGCAATAAACATTAGATTTTACCGTCTGATTCATATAAAGGTTTTATTATTATTTGCATGTAAGTCACCAAGATAAATTGTAAAAGGGTCATAGTCGTATATATGTCGTAGTCTGATCATAGAATCGGGCTGATCGTGATCTGCCTCGGCATTTCATCATGTCGCCATTGCATGATGCACCAAAGGCCACTCCAGTCACACCTCAACGTACTGTCAAAAATTTAACTAATTTACAATGTGTTTGATAACATCATTAATTAGTCATGCGATTGGTTAGCCATATTGTCAAACAGCCTCTATTCATTGATCGGGCATTAATTCAAAATACAGCGAAAATAGGCTACAAGTGTTGTGGCTACTTTGAAACTTTGTTATTTTGAATATTAATTATTATTAATAAAAGTTGTATATAAAACTTTAATTATTTTTAATATAAAAACACCCACTTATATATTTCAGGGCAAAAATCTCTTTTTACTCTAGAATATATAATTAAACAGTAAGTTCGTTCAGTTGACAAAGTAATTACAATATGAAGAAGAGCGAAATGAAAATAATAAAGTACATGGGCGAACGAGCTTTGTTCGTAGTTAAAAATTTATTCTTAGGGATAGATGTCACCTAGATAAACTTGGAAAGTAATACATTATCTAAATACAAAATTTCAATCAAATCTTTACAGGCGTTTTCGAGAAAGCTAGTTACATATATACATGATTTTTGCTTTCGTTCGCTTCGTTCGTTTGTCACTTTAGTAGTGGAAGTGTCAGTGTTTGCACGTACATTTCTTCATCAGCCCATAAAATTCTGCTGCCAGAGATGGACCTCCCGTGTTATTGGGAGAATTTGCCTGAATTGTAAGATTTGGCAGGTGGATTGACAATCGAACCATTTTACCTTTGAAGATGCGGGTAATAACCTGTATTTACTTATTTTACTTTTAGCGTTAACCAGATTTTATGTATACCCAATATCGAAATCCATTTGATGTTTCGAGCATTTTCTAAAGTCGCTTTTTACAACACCTATCTTAGTCCTCACACAACGCATCTGTAGCCTTCTTTGTTTGAAGTTGACTGCAATTGTCAATAGAATGCAGCTTATCATCTCGTGAACTGAAGTTCGTTTGTCACTTTGGTTTTATAAAAAACCTCAAGACGAATGTCCAATGGTAAAAGTGTACTGATAGACATGAGCCTCTCCCGTTGTTTGGAAGATTCATCATAATCACCTCGCCTTGCAGGCCTTCGCCAGTATGAGTAACTTACGCCTGGCATAAACAAAATGGTTATTCTGCCCTCTATCGGAAGTCATCAGATCTTTCTGGCGTTTTCTATAATCGCATCTTACGACAACCACAGCAAGAAAAGGGGTTATGGATTCTCTAACGCCGCCACCACACGGTATTTATGACACTATTATATTATTATCACTATTATTATTTTAAGCTTGACTGCCTCGTTGGTCTAGTGGTTATAAACGCGACTGTTATCATAAGGTCATAAGATCATAAGGTCCCGAGTTCAAATCCCAAAAAAAAATACTTATTGAGTTTTTTCGTCAAGAAATTCTCAGTTAGAAAGTTGGCAGTATCTCACCCCCTTGCCTCGGAAAGCACGTAAAGTCGTTGGTCCTGCGCCTGATCTCTCTCCGGTCCTGTCGGTTTGCCGTGCCATCGGTATGACAGTGAGGGAATAGAAAGTGCGCCTGTGCTTGCACTATATGTGCACTGTGCATACACTTGGGCACTATAATCCTGTTCTGATCCGATGGCTAGTCTCCGTTGAGACTGACCACCGTGACCGAAATTCGGTCTGAAGGACATTATTATTATTTCAAGCTTATGATGAGGGCAACTGCAGAATATCAGTGTTCAGTGCTGGTGCTATTCCACAACAGCATAATGCTGAGTTGGATACCTATTTATTGCTATAATAGCAACGATAAAAAATTAAGATCTTTTTATAGAACATGGGTGACCAACGAACACACAGTCCACCTAATGTGTAGCGAGTCGATACTGTAGCCAATATATATCTACATCTGCCTTCGATTAAAAATCAAAATACAGATTCGTTGTCACCCCTGAGAACTCAGATGGAATGTCTTGTTTCCAGTAAAATGGGTCTTCGGTACTCTACACTCACCCTACTAAACAGTATTTAGTTCATTAAGCTCCTATTTCACGCCGGTATTCTGTGAGAGCGTGGTCCTTCCTCGGTTGAATTGACCTATTCGTCATCATCATTACAGCCCTTCAAAAGTCCACTACTGAACAAAGACCTCCCCCAAAGAATGCCTCAAGGCACGGTCCTAAGCAACCTGCATCCATCGACTTCCTGCATGTCTTTCCTGCACATTTTAGACGTCTGTAGAGCTATGCTGCATCTAAATTAATTGTATAGTTGTAACACGAATGGGCCGGCTCGACCGGGGAAGGACCATGCTCTCACAGAATACCAGCGTAAAATAGCAGTCTGTTTCGTATGGTGAGTGTAGAGAACCGGAGACCCTTTTTACTGGAAAAGAGGCATTCCATCTTAGTCCTCACGGCTGACAACGCATCTGCATTTTGATTCCCAAACTAGGATAGATGTAGATGTCTATGGACCACAGCAGCCACTTACCATTAGGTGGACTGTGTGCTCGCTTGTCACCCTTTTCCTATAAAAAAAATGTCGTACCAGCTCGTCACTCCATCTAGTGAGGGAAGCCTTACACTTCGTCTAACGGTACGAGGCTGCCACTCTAGAACCTTTCTTCTTAATCGGTTGTCAGTTATTCGAGCTATATTTCCATTGCCACTTCAGCTTACTAGTCCGTTGGGCTATGGCAGTTACTCTGGTTCCACTGCGCATATCCTCTTCTTCAAGTCTATCACGCAGAGAAACCCCGAGCATAGCCCTCTCCATATCTCGCTGAGCGACATTAAGCTTCCTCATACCACGCACTGGTTGTACAATCTTGTTTTGAAGTTTTGAGTTATGCCTGACGAGAAGATGTGTTTGAATTAAGGTGACAAACGAGCACACAATCCATCTGATGGTAAGTGGATACTGTGGCCCATACACTTTTCGTCTATTAAGAACCAAAAAAAATGGAATAAAAAAATGCAGATGCGTTGTCACCCCTGAGGACTAAAATGGAATGTCTCGTATACAGTAAAAATGGTCTTCAGTTCTTTACACTCACCATACGAAACACAGCTGCATTAAGTAGCCATTTTACGCTGGTATTCTCTGAGAGCGTGGACCTTCTCTGGTCGAGCCGACTCATTCGTGCTACAACCATAATATAGCTGCAGCGTGGCTCTACCACGTGAAAGCTGCAGGAATAATACAGCGGCATCGTGGCTCTTTCATGTAAAAAAAATTGAATAAATCACAGCTCCTAACTACGCAAGGTTACCCTTAGGCCCAAAGTTACGCCTTAGGTTACCCTAACCCTTACCCTTAGGTTAACGCAAGGTTACCATCAAAATTAACCCACCTAGCTGTATACAACATGTAACAAAAACCATATGGTTCCCATTAAGTACGTTAGCGTTAGAATTAGTATACCAACGAATATAAATAACTTTACTTCAGAAAACTCGACCATAATTTTTTTTATTTAAGTATTTTTATTTACAAAACTTATATTATTTTATTACCTCTGCGTTGGCCAGAGAGTAAGAGTATCGTCAAAGACCCTCCTTTGCCCATGCGCATGTCCATTAGAGGTAAAAAAAGCGCATAAAATTGGAAAACAAAAATTTATTTAAATCAAATTTAATTTTTTATGGTCGAGTTTTGTGAATTAAACATAATTAAGGTGATGATTATGATGATATTAATATCATTAATGAGTCCAATATTGTACAAAGGCCTTTCCTAACCCTTTATAAGGCAAAGGAAACTAAAAATATACAAAATATACAAAATTCGACCTGCTCAAAATTCAAAAACTTTATTAAACATAGTTTGTATAAAAAGGGTTATTATAATGTTAAGGAATTTATGGATGATAATAACCCCTGGGAATGAGGTGTTCGCTGCCAGGCTGTTTCTAATTTGTTTTGTGTGGTTAATTGTGTAACATACATGATTGTAAGCTGTTATTTTAAAAAAAAAGTCCCGCTGGGTTTCTTGCTGGTTCTTCCCAGGACAGAGGTTTTTTTTTTCGAACCAGTGGTAATTAGACAAAAGAGTGACTTTCAATAAGTATTATTTATAATCTATATTGAATAAAAAAGTTTCTGTTTCTGTCTGTTTCAGACGCGATAGCAACGTGCACGTTAATAGAGGTTTAAAGTAATGTGATTAAGATCAGATAGGCGAAATTTAAATTTTAAATTTTTTGGGCTTTTTTGGAAAATGTGGTGGCAATATAGTTGCCACTGCCTGAAAATAAAAAGTAAATTTTCTGAAAATGTCACATTTATTAATAAAAAAAATCACAGTTCACAGTTCAACGCGTTCAAGAACGCGATGAGATATCAGGATAATTTTTTTCGCCAAAGTATTTCCGCCGTCCCGGGAAGGCCCCTATTGAATTTGAACCGGATCCGATAATTTTTATATTTTCGAAAATCTCTAGCGATAAGCGATACAATCGCTCGATCCTATATGTTGTTATTGTTTATCTTTTTTTTTTTTTGAATAAGGGTGACAAACGAGCACACAGTCCACCTGATGGTAAGTGGTTGCTGTGGCCCATAGGTATCTACATCTATCCTCAATAAAGAATCAAAATGCAAATGCGTTGTCACCCGTGAGGACTAAGATGGAATGCCTCTTCTCCAGTAAAAAGGGTCTCCGTCTCCGGTTCTCTACACTCACCATACGAAACACAGCAGTGTTAAGCAATTTTACGCTGGTATTCTGTGAGAGCGTGGTCCTTACCCTGTCGAGCCGACCCATTCGTGCTACAACTATACTATTAATATAGCTGCAGCATGGCTCTACCACGTAAGCCTAATTAAAATATATAAATAATAAAAATATAAATTAAAGTAAGTCTAATTTCTGGAATGAAATAAGTCACTACATACAGCGCGCCACATGTAAGGTACACACAGCGGTACCTTACATGTGGCGCACTGTATTTTTGACCTTTTATTATTGGTTTTTGTGCTGCACATTCTACAGCGATGCCACGAATTAATTTTTTCGTGTTTATGGATGCCAACATTGGATAAGCGAATTTCTTCATCCACTCGAATTATTTTTGTTTCCGGTCACAAAAAGTCTTATCCAGTTTCGGGTGAAACGCCGTTGTCAAAAAAGAAACCAATTTTGTGTCTTGCCATGAAACGAATGCAACATTTTTCTTTGTACGCCACTTCATTTCTCCCCGATTGAGCTTCAATTTTTTGCCTTTGTTTTTTTTTGTAAAATTCAGGTAGATCTTTTCTGTTTACTACTGTGGCAGTGGCATAAATCCCGTTATCGTATAAGTATTGCATTATATCATATGACGAAAAAAAATTGTCAAATGAAACATGTCCTTGAGAGCCCTCATCGATCAGTTTTTTTGTAAGTAGTTTTACAACATTTCCTCCAAGTCCAACTTCAGTTGCCTAATCATCACGTTTCCCAGTGTAAACGTCAAAATCAAAAATGTACCCTGTCGCACTATCAGCTCTTGTCCACACTTTATAGCCTCTTTTTATAGATAGGCTTTAGAGGCATATACTGCTTTAGTGAAGAGACGCTTTTGAATTTTACCATCGCCTCGTCTATTGCCTGGGAACTTGTATTTTTAGCGGAGTTTTGACAGGCCTTGTTGATTAATTCAAAAAATGGACGAATTTTAAAAAGTTTGTCATAATTAGGTGTTCCTCTCTGTGGCATTTCTTGATTATTGTTAAAATGAAAATTTTACAAAATTTTCTTGAACCTTTTCACGGGCATTATTGAAGCTTTTTCATTATTCCTAAGGAATGGGTCACTAGACCAATATAGATATATAGACGGCAGTGGGTTGACACCCATCATTATCAGTACTCCAATAAATGCTTCTACTTCAGCGGAATCTACAGGTTTCCAGCTACGGCTTCGTTTTTGTTGTGCGTAAATATTGGTCTGCGTTACAATTAGCTCAATAACGTCTTCGTGGAAAAATGTTGAAAAATAACTTACAGGTCTAGTTCTGCTTGAAAAAAACTGTCTGGATTGGAGAGAAACGCTATCGAAACTGTCTACATCAGGTTTCTGAGGGAATAGAACCTTTTTCCATGTATTTTCTTTGTCAAATGAATCTGGATCTGATGGTAAAACTGTATGCGTAACTTCAGGCGTAGGAGAACGGGCATCACTTGAACCTGTTAGGTTCTCTAGTATAAGAATTTGAGCACTATTTGAAGCTGGTGAAGGACTTATATATCTTTCTATATCTTTGCAATAGGCAGGCGCAGAGTCCAAATTATTGTCAGTAAGCATAGGTTGCAGATCAAAGTCGGTTAAGTTTTCAACTTCCGGTTCGAATTCGTCTTCCGATTCCTCGAGATTATCAATACCAAATAATTGGTTCAATTCCTCCTCAATTTCTTTTTCGCGCGAAGGTCTCCGCCGTTTCGACATTTTTACCTTAAAAAAGAACTTAAACACATGCAAACAAAGCCCTTTCGTTCAGCTAGATTTGTTGAAAATATTCCGCCAACCGCAAATTTTCAAAATCCTCGTATTCCCAAATGACACTTTTGACATCTGTCACTAAAAATAAAAATTTGACCGAGTCTATGGTTTATAAGGTTGCCATTTACCAAAAAAAAGTACCCCTCAAATACATCAAGATTATCAAATAAAATAAAGAAGGTAGCAATATAATTGCCACTAGGCAATTATATTGCTACCTTATGGAATATCAAAAAAGACTTCTTTGAGCCTCTGTGCCACAGTTGCGCTCGTCGAGTTCCCGCCTGTCTTACCAGGTCGTCACTTAATCTAAGATGGACGCCCTACATTCCACTTACGTTAAAAGACTGCCACCCGAGAACATTTCTTCTACATCGGCTGTCGGTTCTTTGACCTAAGTGGTTGGCCGATTTCCACTACAGCTTACTTTACTGCATAACGTTTATCCTTACTTAATATTGCGTCAAGATTCAGATGCAGTGTCAGTCAAACGAGGACAATCATCAGAGTTGAAAGCCAATAATTTCCCTATTCTCACAATTGTCTCTATCTATTATTCGAAATTTTGTAGTAAGTAAGTATTCGAAGTTCGTACAAACGTAAAGACTGACCAGATATCACGAAGCTTATCGGATTTACAGCAAAATCTTTTTTTTAAATAGTTTAACTTTGCTATTTAGCTTCCAATATAATTTTATTCGTAAAAAGTTGCTATTAGTTAATTACTAATAGCAACGTTATCCATACTAAAACATAGTAGACATAGTATATCGAAAAATTACGAGCAAATTTTTATTGATGGATTTACTTTTTTTAAAAGTTTTATTACGTTACCCTTTTGAACGCTTTAAGAAATATTACAAGTTCAAGGTAACAATTACTAAAATTTCGTGTAACTAGTTCAAGGTAGATAGATTTTAATCTTCCTAGTTTTCCACCCTAAGGGATGGAATTTTCTATTTAAATTTATATGAAACCACCATTGAAGTATGAGCTAAGTTATAGTTCAGCTGTTTCCGAGAATCGGAGAACATATATAAAAAAACATACGCATCGAATATAGAGCCTTCTTGTGTTTTGAACTCGATTGAAAATAAAAAGTATAAGAATCGTATACAAACATAAAAAGTTTATATTTTTGTGTAGTTTGCCAAAGCAAAACTACTCAAAAATCTATAAAAACACGGCATATTGTATCAGTAAGCAGAAAATTTTATGCCAACACGTGTAGGATTCCGTTTCGATAACTTCGTTCTGAAGCAACGTGAGATGTTGAAACGGTTAGCTATTTTAATAACATTTCGAGTGCTGTCGTCGACTGCAACTGTGGGAGCAGTAGAAAATGAAACATAGTGTGCTAGAATCAAAAACCACAATGTCCATCATTTATAAAATTAATGTTATCTATGGTTGCTGATTCAATAGACAAAATGACATGTCTTACAATATTCATTTTGAATCAAAAACCGTTTATTCCTATAGAAATCCCCATGAGAAAATTTAATTATGATGCAAAAACATCATTGAAGAATAATATTCTTTCAAACTTAGCAATATCCATAACAACCAATGACAGCACGCCGTTTTGTTTATTTTAGTATAGCGGAATCTGAAGTGTTGGAATAAAGTCGTTCGCGTTTAGTATTAATTTTACTTAAATATTATAGTTTATCTTGTAGAATATTGTTAAAAGTGTGAACAATGGAATTTTATCCTCATATTGTTGATAAAAAAAATGGCACGAAAGCGAGGTATCAACTCTGAAAACTGGAAGCGAAATCGCGTCAAAAAAGAGCGGTAAGCAACTATATCCAATATGACATGATACTTTTAAATGCTCGGTAGAATATTTGGATGAACGGAAAAAATGTATGAACAAAATGAAAGATCATTGTGTGTTTACAAATATTTTTAATTAATTATTATTATTATTATACCTTGATTATGGTTCCAAAAATATAAATTTCGAATTCACTGTTTTTAAATTATTGAAATAATTTTGTGCGGTTTAAAAAATATTTAAATATTTTTATTTTCTTTCAGATATTCTGCTAAAGATTTACCCATTAAGCCCGATTGTTTACATAAAGGTGACAAGTTCCACTGCACTAAAGTTCCTGGAATTGATCTGCAGAGATTCCATAGATTGTTTTATTCGTTAAAGGAAAAAGAGAAACAAGATTTATATATATTAAAATACGTTAAAGGTATCCGGATATGTCGTTGCCGTCCCAGGTCAGGAAAATATAAACCGAGAAATTTACAGTTACGTTATTTGATTTATTGCAGATCAATATCTAAAACGGTCCGAGTTTGCCAAAAAGCGTTTTTAAACATATAACGCATTAAGAGGTACCGTGTACAAAATCTAGTAAAAAATTACTGCCAACACGAGATATTACCAAAGGAAAATAGAAGAGGTGATCATAAATCCCACAAGTATGACACCAAAAAACAAAGTGTCATTGCTTTCATTAAATACTTCAAATGCTCTGAACCACACTATTGTCGAGGCAATACGAAGCGTCTTTGCCGTCCGTCGGAGTTAAGCAAAAACAAGATGGCAAAAATGTATAACGAACAGGCCGATGAAGACCTCAAAGTGAAAAACCTTCCGCAATATTTTAATACATGCTTTAATTTAGGATTTGGCTCGCCAAGAGTCGACGTATGATCAACATGCTTGCAACTAACTGAAAAAATAAAAACGGCCAAGAGTGATAACGAAAAAAAAGAATTGATGATAACGAAGACTGTGCATAACCACTGCGCGAAAGCATTTTTTGATATGTTTAAAGAAAACGATCCTGCAATCAAAACGTTTTCATTTGACTGTCAAAAAAATATGCCATTGCCCAAAATACCTGATCAGAGTACATATTACTCGCGTCAATTGTATTTGTACAATTTTACTGTGGTCGAAGGTAATTCCAAATCGCCCCTGACAAAAGAAAATGTTTTTAGCTATTGTTGGACCGAAGATGAGTACTTGAAGGATGCCAATTTAATTGCATCGTCAGTCTATCATAGACTTTGTAGTACAAATTATCCCCCAAAATGCAGAACAGTTCGCCTAATGGCCGATGGTTGCACGGGCCAAAACAAAATTTCCATGCTGATAGCAATGGTATCAAAATAGTTGACACAAGATACACCGGAATATATTAAATTTGTTGTAATAGTTTTTCCGATAGTTGGGCACTCTTTTCTCTATCTTTCCGCACTTCTGATAGAGTGTTCGCTCGAATTGAGAAAGAATTGCGAAAAAAAGAGAGCATTGTAAAACCAGATGAATACATACAGGTTATGAGTGATTATTCTACGATTGTAAATGTATCATCTGAAGTCAATGTATTGGATTGGAAAACTGTTGCCAGAACTACATTTTTAGACCTTGGTAAGTGGCATGTGCAGTTTTCGAAATGCAAAATATTTTATATAAAGAGGTCAACCAAATGTAAACAAATGGTCGGCTTACAAGGAGAACTATTTTACAAAAGAGATTTTGGAGAATATAAAAATATTTGCAAAAAAGGTAAAAATACTGCAATGATAACCCTAACCATTGTACCTCGTGGTGTTCTAGTGAAAACCTTAAAGTTGCGAGACGTAAACAAATTGTTATGTTTACATTATGGCAACAACTGGCGAGACTTAGATAATCTCGAATACTTTGCGCGGGTAATTCTATCCACACCTGAAGTACCAACAGATGCCGATGATGATGTTGACGAAAATTCCCAGCTAATGTGTGAAGAGCAACAAGAAATACTAACATTAGTAATATATTTTTTTTGGTTAAAATTATTAACGTTAAAGTTTGTTATTTTGTTACCTACCTAATAACGTTTTTTGTAAGATTTTTTAATACTGCCATTGAACAACCTAAAAGGACCAAAATGGTTTGAGTGTAGTTAATCTGTAATATATGCATATTCATATGCTTCAAAACCTACAATGTCTGCCAGTGTTTGCAACAAAAAACGCAAAGTCCAATTGTGTGTTTCAAAGTCAGCAAAGTCTGTTTTTGAATATTTCTCATAATTTAAAGCAAGTTTCTATTAATTATCGTGTGTTTTGATATTTCCACTACTATTTGCAAATATTAAATTTATTGCCAGTGAATTGTAGCTACCCGCAATAATAAAATGTTGTATTGTTGCTACTTTGCAATAGCGGACATTGCTGTTTTTGATACTAGTAGACTCTCATTGCCATATTTCAAAAATGCGACGTTGCCAGATTAGTGCACAGTACATGTAAAGACGCAGCCCCAAAAGCAGCGTTGCCACTTTAGTGATTTTGTCACTTGAATTAGTGAATTTTTGGAGATAGATAGATATGATATTTGAAAAAAAAAATCACTAAAAAATTTTTTGATGACTTTTAATGATATTATTCAAATCTTGAAGAATTTAGAAAATACATGTTAGCAACACTCTTTACCTGTCGGTAAATTCCCCAGTTTATGTCAAAATAGCACTATTCTTTCCTCACATTACAATAACGTAATTATACGTCTTTGTTTGGTTATGCTAAACCTACCTTGGGGATTTCCCGACTAATAATGAGAACCTAATACGTATGTAAAGTTTTAGTGAGTGCTGAATACTGAAAGGTTGATATGAATACTGAAATGTAAGATGATCTTCTAATAAAAAACTTAATTGGAATCGGGGTGGATAACGCCTCTGTCATGACTGGAATCAATAATGGCGTACGCGTACCTAATTAAATTCTAGTCAGATGTGTTTGCCACTTTTCACTCATTCACACTGTTTTGCATGCGTTAGAGCAACCGTTACCGCGTAATATAGTTTCTCATTAGAGAAACCTATAATTAGTTCTCACATTCACCCAAACGCTGTGATGAGTACAAAGATATATATGAGACAGTAAATTGTGGCGGAAAACTTTAAAAATATTGCGCTTTTGTGATGCTCGTGGGCTGTCCGTTGAAAAAACTGTGACCAGGATGCCGTTTCGATTTTATACTATTACTATTATTATTAGATTTGATATATTACTATTAGATTTGATACTAGCATGATAATAAGATGATAAAATTACGCAGTCGAACCTGAATAAGCGAGAATTCAGGGGACCGCGATCTCTTTTTCGCTTATGGAGGTTTCTCACTAACCCGAGTTTCCAGCTTATACGTACAGGAGTAGCCTTTCACACATAAAGATTTTTATAAAATAGACAAATTTGCAGAGAAGGTTCAGAATAAATAGTATAGGCAAATGGTGAAGAAAAATTAATTTAAAAATCTCAAACATTCTGTCCTTTTTATCTTTTAAATTCAGAACATGGTAAATGCATTATTTTAATCTTTGAAAAATAACCCTGAACAATAGAAAATTAACATCTAAAGTCAGGAAAATACTTAACCTTCTATTTTGCATTTTCGTAATCGGATAAAAAGTAGTAGTTTATACGTGGTAGAGCCATGCTGCAGCTATATTAGTAGTATAATTGTAGCACGAATGGGTCAGCTCGACCGGGGAAGGACCACGCTCTCACAGAATACCAGCGTTAAATAGCAGCTTAACGCTGCTGTGTTTCGTATGGTGAGATGGTGAGTGTAGAGAACCGGGAGACCCTTTTTACTGGAAAAGAGGCATTCCATCTTAGTCCTCACGGGTGACAACGCATCTGGATTTTGATTCTTTATTGAGGATAGATGTAGATGTCTATGGGTCACAGCAACCACTTACCATCAGGTGGACTGTGTGCTCGTTAGTCACCCTATCCTATAAAAAAAAAGCAGCATATACCTATACCTACCTACGTACAAATTTCATGGCCTTCGACATTTCCAAGACCTTCGACTGTGTTCACCATGAGACATTAATCAGGAAGCTACAGTACTATGGTGTCAAAAACACAGCGCTTAAACTTATTATTTCATACTCGTATTTAAGTATTAGAACGCAGAAAGTAATTATCAATGGCAAAAGTTCTACCGGGTCACCTGTACTAATGGGTGTCTCAATTCTCGGCCCATTTCTAATTCAGGTGTACTTACCTTCCCTTGTAGGGAATAATCATGATTTATAGTATTATTTGCTGCTGATACTTCCTTGATTTTTAACTTGGACGTCAATCATTTAAATGTGATTAAGTGAATAATGCTATATCAAAATTAGTGCATTTTTTAACGTTAATGATCTACATTTAAACAAAAATAAAACTAAATGTATTAAATTTACAACCTCGAATGTTAGAAATCTGAATACCAATGTATTTTTAAAAGGGGAAGAATCCACTGTTTTTCTTGGCATCACTCTCGACGCAAAGCTTCAGTGGGGCCCCCATATATCCAAACTAGCAAATAGACTAAGTTCTGCAGCTTATGCTGTAAAAATGATTGAACTGGAATTAATTGCCGAAGGATTACGTTTAGAAGAGGTCTGCAATATCTTTTCTTCGGATACAGCGAAGCCAATGGCTTCATTTAAAGTTTCAGGGTTACGGCATCTGACTACCGTTGACAATCGAGGATTTAAGCCACTTATAAATGTATGCAATGCTAAGTCTTGCATTGCAGCGGCACGGCCAATCAGTTCACCTTTCTTTTTCGTGGGTATTTAAATATTGATTTCGGTTAATAGTTTTGATAGGCATGTCTCTACGAGGTTTCACTAGTGTCGAGACAGCTAGATTAGTTTATTTCAGTTATTTCCATAGCATAATGTATAATGGGATTTTGCTATGGGGAAATGCGGCTGATTTAGAAACTTTTTTTGTTTTGCAGAGCCAGAGCAGAGGCCATTAGAGCTACTCACAACCTAAAACCGAAAGATTCTCTTATAGAAAATTTTAAAGAAATAAATATATTAACTTTGGCCTCTCAGTATATTTACGCAAATTTAATGTATGTTCACAAATAACAGAGGTAGTTTTAGTAAAAAGTTATATACACTCTGTAAACACTAGGAATAAACACAAGCTAGTGTTACCAGTTTCTCGACTCCACAGAGTCAGTAATTCATTCTTGGGGCAATGTATACGCTATTATACAAAGTACAAGTTTAAATATTTTACTAAACAAAAACTGTATAAAAAGGGTTATTATAATATAAATGAATACATGGTTGATAATAACCCCTGGGAATGAGGTGGTCTCTTCCAAGTTGTTTCTAAAATAAATTTTGTAAATAGTTTGTACAACCTTTCATGTAAAATTACTTTAAAAAAATTTCCACTGGGTATCTTGCTGGTTCTTCCCAGGACAGAGGTTTTTTTTCGAATCAGTGGTAAAGCAAAACACGACTTTAAATAAGAATTACGTACATGTGATCTTTATTGAATAAAAAATTATTCTATTCTATTCTATTCATGGAAATCGGTCCAGTAGTTTTTTGCGTGAATTTTGAATATACAGACAGAAATTCTAAAAACCACTAATTTGACTTCAGTACCCTTTATTTAGTCCCCGGACTTATTTTTTCAAGAATATATTAAAATTACAGCCACGACTTTTGTACAGATTTATTATATTATGTATTTATAGATTGTATCGGTAATATTCACTAGAATTTAAAAAATATGCTTACAAAAATAAAACAAAAATCATATTAGTGTATTTTTTTTTTACATTTTATATTCATTTTTTTTCATTTTATAATTTTTATTTACTTACAGATTTCGCGATTTCACGCACTCAAACGCATTTACAAGTTTATAACTTAGAGTTTGAATTTTCAACACTTTGAATTTTCGTTTTAACATTCGAATAAGGTACATTTATTTACATAACATAATATACAATAATTTATTATATACAATATTAAAAACTATAATAAAAAAAAACTAAAATTAGTAACTTAATTATCATACAGTCCTACTCCCCGCGGTATCGTGCCAAGAACGCTGGCTGCGTTTCCCCGCTGAATGACTATACTTAGCCTTTGAGCGAGAAAAGAACCAGCCCTCTTATCACCAGCAGCAACGACCAGCCGCAGATGGAGTTCCTTTAGGAACTTCACCGCACGTGAACCCCACGGACCGATAGACCCTACAGCAAATGGCACAAATATGTAGTCATCTCTCAAAGACTCATATTTGCGCCAATTACTCAGTTCAGCTGCCTCTGATGCCGCCCCGGCTCTAAACGAGGTACCCCTGAGATGAGAGGCCGCCAAAGTGTCTACGCAAGTAGCATCCCACACTAGGGCTTTACCTCTCTGCCAAGGGACCAATGTCATACCATCGGGTCTCTCTTGCCATCGTCTCTAAATATTCCACAAGGCTCTAAAACCGAGGGAACATTTATAGAGACAAGAGCCCTTTGGATGACATCGTTCAAAGAACCGTGCCGTGAAAACCTACCAGCACTTTTCTTACATGATAGTGCGTCCAGCCCAAACTTGTCGACGCTGCTACCACAGGGGCACTGATAGGGTTGACAAATCGCTGCTCCTAGTCGGATTGCTACGGCGATGCGCAAGCTTTCCCCATCTTGATGGTATAGCGTGTAACTAGTGACTAGATTTCTTAGTCGAAACAGCTAGAAGGCGTGCCTTATCTTGGTCACTATGGAAATTATGAAACAAATCTTTCTGCACGCCCTGTACCAACGGAATATCCAACTTTTTTTGTTAGTTAAATTCCAGTGGAATATTTTCGCCGGGACAGAGCGTTTGCCATGTCTGCCCTGCCTCCGTAGCAAAGCACAGGTCTACTTTATTATTTAAAATTATGTTACATAAATCACTGACGCTATGCACGGAAGCAAGGAAAGAACACACAAGATCACATTCGAATAGAATATGATCCAAAAACTATGTTAATTAGTTCCTCGAAATTTAAGGAAACAATAACAATGTTAGTTCCACAAAATTTATGAAGGAGTCATAAATAGCAGATATTAAATACTGGCACTGGTAACTGGCGCATATAGAAGTACGGGCAGTCCCAGTTATAGAGATTCACGAGTGAAAAACGACTTTCTCTTATAGAGTTTAGAGGTTTTAGAAGGTTAAAATAACGGGACCCAGCAATTACTCTCACTTAAAGAGTTATCTCGCTTACCCAGTTTTCTTTTACTCAGGTTTGACTGTATTACATTAAACTATTAAATACTACAAACTTGACGTGTAGTGGCGGCATAAGAGAGTGTCGCATACAATGTAGTGGATGTCGCAAGAGGCGTCATTGGGAAATGAAACATTAGAGGGCAGCAACATCTTTCTGGTGACAACACAAAATAATAATAAAAAATGCGGTTGGCACCCAAATATATATGTTTAGCAGTGGAATTTTGATAGGCTGTTATAAAATGATGACGATGGAACTGTTAAAATATTCCTTTTTACTAAATTGTGAACTTTTTCTCAATTGCCTATTCACGCAGGACATATTCTACGGAATAGGCAATACTTTGACCACTCAATAATGGCTTAAAATCCTACAAACTGGTGATGGGCATCAATAGAACCAGTAGTATGGGCTATGCGCTGACAAATCTGTTTGCCCGTGAAATTACGATAAGTACAGGCAACGATCTTAAGAAATGCATTCCAGCTGGCGCAGTTTTGTAAAATCCCGTGATCAACAAAGATCATGGGGAGTTTTGGCGGGAACTTAACCGCCCGCGTTGCTGCTCCTGTTAAATTGATTAAATAATGTTATGAAGTGGATTTTGATACGTAAAAGTGGTGCATCATTGTGTATTAAATGTCTGCGTCTGTCTGTCTGTATGTCTAGTGGAAACGATGAAACTGCAGCTCAGATGGTAATGTAAACCTCAAGTTATTGTGTCTGCTACGGATACTACCGTCATTAACTGTCTACTGGCTCAAGCTACCGTCAAAATGTCCCAAAAACTTTGCACAGTGACGCAACAACATATTGTGAAGAAATTTTTAAACAAATTGTTATAAAGGATAGTTTCTTATTACTTGACAATGGCAAAAGTACAACCGTACAAATCCATTACCAAAGGAAAAAAACAAAGATCTTAAAACCAGAGTGCACGCTTAAAAGATTGGTCCTCTTTCTTTCGTCTGAGATGCATTTCGATTATTCGAATTCCCTCTCTGCTGTAGTAATTGGTTTCTACATATCTTGCGCTCTGCGATAATTACTATATTCTTTCTAAAAAAAACAATTGTTGGTAATGATTAAAATACCCTCGCTTCACGTTAAAGGTGGAAATGG
The DNA here is from genome assembly GCA_029286625.1 of Parnassius orleans. Lineage (NCBI taxonomy): Eukaryota > Metazoa > Arthropoda > Insecta > Lepidoptera > Papilionidae > Parnassius > Parnassius orleans. The sequence continues at coordinate 1,670,936 of JAGSMP010000092.1, forward strand.
TACCACAAAAAGATATACGAGGCATGCCTTTTAAGTTTTTTAGTTTGACCAAAAAAATACAACTGGAACCTTATAGTACTTTTTATTGTTTTTCAAAGTATTCACCACGTAGTTTAATACACTTTTCCATTCGCTCGGACCAGTTATTAAAACATTTATTCCACTCCAAAGTGGGGGTGTTCAATATGGCTGTTTTGAAAGCGTCGACTGCTTCTTCACCGGACTGGAACCTTTGACCACGAAGATTTTTCTTAATTTTAGGAATTGTAAAGAAATCGTTAGGGCTTAGGTCAGGAATGTATGGAGGATGGTCAAGAATTTCTACGTTTTCCTGCTTCAAATACTTGCGTTGTCGTGGTGTAGGATGATGCGTCGCTTTGGGTTAGATTTTCGAAGTTCGGCGATAACTTGTGGTAAACAAACTATGGTATATCACTCTGCATTAGCCGTTCTACGATCTTCAAGTGCAACCGTCGCAACATGACCGGTTTTCGCAATGAACGTGGTCACCATTTTCTTTGAAGTGCTTCTCCCGAAGAACAACTTTAGTCGGCTTGGGCTCATCTTGGAAGACCCAGATTGTAGATTGTTGTTTAGAATCGGGATCGTAGGCATAGATCCAAGATTCGTCACCACTGATGATGTCGTAGACGTGATTTGAATCTCCTCGGTTGAACCTTTGAACAGTTTTCTTACACCATCTGACGCGGTTTGCCTTATGATCGTCGGACAGCAAATGCGGGATCCAACGGCAAATTAGCTTTCTCACACCAAGCGCTTCATGCAAGATCTTCTAAATAGTTGTCCCTGAGATGCCTAATAACGCTTCTATCTCTCGATATGTCACATGACGATCTTCGAGAATAAGTTTTCTCACAGCAACGATGTTATCTTCAGTGAAGGCGGATTTTGGACGTCCTTCACGAGATTTGTCACTAAGATTGGTATGTCTACGCTGGAATTCTAAATACCAGCGTTCGACAGTCCTCAGACATGGAGCTTCATCATGAAATACAGAAGTTAGCTCTTCGAAACACTAAAGCCGTGTTAGACCTCTTCGAAAGTTGTAGAAAATTATTGCATGGATATTTTCCTTAGTAAGATTCATTTTTATACGTGACCTGACAGATTCAAAACGACTCTGACTAAACAATTGCATTAATCCTCATACTTTCAATTGTTTTGAGATTCTGACTTTAAACAAATTTGAATATTGAACAGTTCCAAATTCAAAATTGCCGGTAAATATGTAAACGACAGAACTTAAAAGGCACGCCAGGTACTTGTGCGTAATGTTATCATAAGATTTTTTTATACATGTATAAAAACGCGCACAAAGTGAACATGATGGAAAGTGGACCCTGTGTCCCAAAAACATCTATATTTTTTCTTGATCTATCCCTCACTAAGAATCAAAATGCAGATGGGTTGTCACCTATGGGGCCTACTCGTAATATGGAACTCACTCCGAAACACTGTCTGTCTGTCTGAATTCTGACCTGATCTGATCTTCCGAATGGCAGAACCCATTGTGATGAATCTGTATGAACAGATGGAAAGCAATGTCATGAGGGATCTAATTTATATTTATCCGAAAAAATTGAAGATTTAAAAAACGAAAACATTATAAAATAAAAGGCATTTGATTAAATTCTAGATTTATAATTTGACCTTTAAAGAGACAGGCGAAGCCGGGGCGGGTCACGACGACTGAACTTTTTAATTTGCTTTTTCAATTTTCTTACTTGTATTAATTTTTAACATTCTAAGATTTTAAAAAAAATATTAGTTTTCTCTAAAATATTATCTTTGTTTGTAAAACCCCCAAGGCAATGATATAATTACAAATCAGAAACCAATATTGATTTTTTTGAATGTTTCAAAAGCTATGATAGATTTGTTGATCTCATAATCTAAACACAAAAATTAAGATTGTTAGTGTTAGTTCATCACATAAATAAATGAAAATTAAATCAGTGCAAGTATTTATTCAGTCGTAATAATTTAAGGAAATGAACAATGTGCCTTCTCGAATCCCTCTTCATTTATCAATCTCGTTATTTCTGGTTGTACAGCAATTAATTGATTGGAACTCGCAAATCACTTTGTACTACTTATATAATAAATGAAATGTATAGACTGAAAACTGAACATGTATTTAAGCCTAACGCACCCTGAGTAAATAAGTATTATTAACTGCCTCGTTATTCTAGTGGTCGTAAACGCGATTGCTGATCATGTGGTCCCGGATTCGAAACCCGGGTCGAGTCAAAATCAGTAATTGGATTTTTCTGTGAAGAAATTCTCAGTAGCAGCCCGGATTCAGGAAGTAAGCGGTCTTTCACCCCCGTTCCTCAGAAAGCACGTAAAGCCGTTGGTCCTAAGCCTGCTATTCCTCCGGCCATGTCAGATTACCGTCCCGTCGAACAATGAGAGTGACGGAATAGAGAATGCACCTGTACTTGTGCATACACTTGGGACTATAATCATGCCCTGCGCAGATGGCTAGTCTTCGTTAAAACTGGCTGCCGTGATCGAAATTCGGTCTGGAGGACATTAAATAATTTTTTTTGACGAAAACCATGTAATCGGAAAACAAAATATTTATCTTTAAAACCACCAAAATATTTTTTCCCAACTAGTTTTGAGTTATCTCTGAGGCGCACTGAACATGATCTTCGGCGTTACGCTTTCAGTTGCTAACAGCCATCTTGTGCATACCGTTCCTACTTTTAGCCCTTTTTATTAGGTGGACTGGAGAATTCCTCTTCTGCCTTGATGTCCCTCTGGGTACTTATCGACCTGTTTCCTACTTTTGCTCCTAAATAGCAATGTTGTTCTGCGTTTCGGTCTGAAGGATACCAAACACAGCAGCGTTAATCTGTTATTTTACGCTGGTATTCTGTGAGAGCGTGGTACTACCTCGGTCGAGCCGACCCATTCGTGCTGCAACCATAATACAGCTGCAGAATATCTCTTCCACGTTAATGATCTTAAACTAACTTTCTATTGATGAGCTAGAGACTTGAAGTTTTGAACAAAGCTCAGAATCTGATGACGATCTTATATCTATATCTATACAAATAAATTAAATTGAAGTGTCTGTTTGTAATGTCAAAATATCAGCTTTTTACTAAATGCATATGAAAGGATATCCGGATATTTGTTCCGGGTAATCTCCCAAACTTTCACTGGCTTTGTCTTTTACGAACATTACCTTCCCAATTATGATAGAAGGTCTTTGTCCCAGTGGTGGGACTTCTGTGGGCTCTTACTTTATTCTACCAACGCGCTTTATGAAAATAAAGCTCAAGCGAGATTATACAAGTATGTACATTTGTTATTTCTTAATCACTAATGGACTATCCATTTCGAAACTGTTAAGACGTAACTTAGAACAGTATTTTATTTTCAGCGTGCATTATGTTATATCCAATATCATCAACGATGTACCTACTCATTCCGAATTCTTTTGAAGATTTGTAAATTTCGTTTTAGTTTTATACTTTTATTCCACACAATAGCTGTGTCAAAGATTGTAGAGTTTACTGTGAATATGGTATAATTACCCGTGTAATGACAGCGTATGACTGACAAATACCCCATAGCGTCACGTGCCATAAGAGGCAACGGAGGGAAATGAAACAGGAGATAGGCAACAGCATATTCCTGATAACAAATCAAAATAATAAAATCTGCCTATTATTATTGAATATTTGTAGAAAAAAATGGTCGCATGGAAACAGCGAAATAGAATCCAGAACTTTATTATGTCCTGTAGGTGTAGTAAGAGTCATGTATGATGATATGTAGAGTCATGGATATGCCAGAAAGATCTTGTAACCACCAAATAATGTTAGGATAGCCATCCCACATATACCAGATGTAAGATACCCAGACTGGCGACAGGACCAAGGAACTGTTTGACACAACCTTCGCCACAACTCCCAAGATGCCAATGCATTTCCCAAACGCAAAAATTAAGCTAAATAATTCTAGCTGCTAGCAGCAGGAGTAAAATATGACCTGGTATAAATTATAAGAGACCTAGGCGCGAAACTTCAAAGAATAAAGTTAACAGGATGTTATTCGTCAGTTAATATTTTTGTCGGTCTAGGCCACAGTTGCTCTTTGTAAGCTTAACTAATCTAAATCGCCACAACACAATATTGTAAGACCCAAGGGACGAGATAAGGTGAATAAAATAGAATAGAATCAAATGGAATATAATAGAATAGAATAGAGAAGAATAGAGTAGAATAGAGCAGAATAGAATAAAGCAGAGTTTTTTTTATAGAATAAGGGTGAGAACCGAGCACAAAGGCCACCTGATGGTAAGTGGTTAATGTGGCTCATAGACATCTACATTTATCCTCAATTAAGAATCAAAATGCAGATGCGTTGTCACCCCTGAGGACTAAGATGGAATGTCTCGTTTCCAGTAAAGGGTCTCCGGTTCTCAACACTCAGCATACTAAACACAGCAGCTGCTATTTTACGCTGGTATTATGTGTTTAATAAAGTACGTATAATCACCAAGCTCCCGATTATTGGAAACCTGTTATTATCCTCCTGATTAAAAGGTTATTTTATATAATGTATCAATTGCGTCAAAATATTGGTCTTTTATTTTTAAGAACTGGCGCTGATAGCGTCACCTATCTTTAAAAATTGTCAAAATTTTTCAACTGTCAAAAGCTACGTATATTTAACTTATTTTATTTTGTTATTTAGAGGCCAATTCTGGCTTACAAATTTCAACAAAAATATCAGTAAATATGATTTCAGACATAATACTCATTTATAAGCCGTGGTAGCTCAGATGGTTAGCGCTCGCTGTAAGTTTCACAGTACGCGAGCAACCCGGGTTCGATCCCCGCCGGCACCAATGAAATTGTTAATTGCAATTTTAAGTGCTGATTTACCACGTGCTCGGCGGTGAAGGAAAACATCGTGAGGAAACCTGCATGTCTGAGGAATCAAAAAAAAAATTTGAAGACATGTGAAGTTCGCCAACACGCATTGAGGCAGCGCGGCGGACATTTCCTTGCCCTAAAACCCTCTCAGAAATGAGAGGAGGCCTGTGCCCAGCAGTGGGACGTATATAGGCTGTAACTTTTACTCATTTATAAAGGAAAATATTTCTGCTGCGTCGTTGTCAATTGTCAAAGCATAACGACTACATACAATTTTTATGAATATGGAATAAATCCAAGGAAGTAATGTGATAATATTTCATTTATAGAGTAAAGTGCTTTTATTTAGGCCGTAAATGATTGTGTTTCAGGGAAAGATGCGGGGTACAGCACATTTCAAGTCAATATGAAGCTATGTAATATAAAGACTTTTGAGTGCTGTAGATATCTGTTTAGATTTTTTAATGAATATCTCCGCTCCGCTACATTCACAGCCGGATTTCCTACAGTGTCAAAATTGTACCGCCGCTAGGCTGTTTAAAGGTAAAAGGGGATTAAATATACATATCAAAAGATGCCATAGTTAAAGTATTTCGGTTTCACAGTCTACCGTAGAAATTCATAACTCTATTAGCAATTCCTCTAATGACACAAATTTTTCCCTTTTTTCGGAGCAAATTTACAATTATTATCATCGTAATGTACCAGTAGTTAAAAGAATTCCTAGAGGTGCGAGGATGCAGCTTGCTAAAGCATTTTCATGCACTATTCAAAATTGTTTCACTAATAGTGAAAAGAATTGGCAAAAATTATTTACTTTCGCGTATTCCCATTTTCATTTTGATAAAACAATAAATAAATCAATTACGTCTCAAGTAAAAGAGAGATCTTTTCAAAATTTAGATTACCCAATTAATACTCATTTATCTCGACCACGTCCTAAATTTGATTTAAAAAAGTAGTTGGGTCGAAAGTAATGGATGGCGACTTAAAAAATGCATCCCGTTTTTATTCTCAGACAATATCCTGGCTCTTCGTAATGTCGAAACTCTTGAAAGCCTTCGTTAGAAGCACCCTTCGGTCAAAACTTCTCAGGGTTTACCGCTGCCTTCCAGGACTTCTATGCAACCTTTACAAATTTCTGAAAAGAAACTTTAGAAGCAATTATGTCATTTTCGAATGGCTCTGCTGGCGGCATTGACGGAATTACATCTTAAAGATCTTGTAAGCACTTCTGCCGGTGACGCCGGCGGAGTACTTCTTAATGACATTACAAAATTATGTAACTTTATGCTTTCTGGTAATATTAATCCTAATTTCATTGCATTCTTATATGGGGCAAGATTATGTACCTTCAAAAAAAAGGATAACGGTATCCGCCCTATTGCCGTTGGTTCCACATTTCGACGCTTAACTTCAAAATTAGCTTGCAGGCACATAATCTCTAACCTTAAGTCAAAATTTCAGCCTACTCAACTAGGCTTTGGCACTAGAGGTGGCTGTGAGGCGGCGGTACATTCAGTGCGTACATTTTTGACAAACTCTGATGCAGATCTTCTTGTGAAGGTTGACCTAAGGAATGCTTTTAACTCTATCGATAGGGAAACCCTGCTGAAAGAAGTGACGAACAATACCTCCGAAATTTATCATTACGTTTGGCAATGTTACAGTCAAAATACTAACTTGTTTTATGAAAACCATGTAATCGATTCTGCTGTCGGTGTTTAGCAGGGTGACCCACTAGGTCCAGCACTTTTCAGTTTGGGAATTCAACCCATTATTTCAAATTTGAAATCCAAGCTGAATGTCTGGTACCTGGACGACGGTACACTGGGAGGTAGAGCAGATGACGTCCTCAGTGATCTTACTCGTATTTTTCGAAATTTTAAAAATATTGGTCTTGAACTAAATAGCAATAAATGTGAAATATTTTTTTCCAATAATTTATCTACTTCTCACAGAGACACTTTAATTCAAAATTTCAATCATATTTCTCCAGGAATAAAAACTGTCATTACGGAATCACTATACCTGCTAGGTGCCCCGTTGTTTTTCGATAGTATTAAACCTGTTTTAAAAACAAAATTTGATCAGTTTTTAAACCACGTTGATAAATTGTATAAATTAAACATTGCTCTTAATATTTTAAAATATTGTCTCCTTGTACCTAGATTTACATACTTACTCCGCTCAAGTCCAGTCTGGAAATGTTCAGATATTTTAAAAGATATTGATAATAATCTTAAAATAGCTATAGAAATAATTCTAAATTTAACTATAAATACAACAGCTTGGACTCAAGCTAATTTAACTATAAAATTTTGGTATTGGTGTGAGAAATCTTTCTAGCGTTGCGTTGCCTGCTTTCCTTGCTTCCGTGCGTAGTGTCAGTGATTTATGTAACATAATTTTAAATAATAAAGTAGACCTGTGCTTTGCTACGGAGGCAGGGCAAACATGGCAAACCCTCTGTCCCGGCGAAAATGTTCCACTGGAAGTTAACCAACAAAAACAGTGGGATATTCCGTTGGTACAGAGGGTGCAGAAAAATTTGGTTCTTTGAACGATGTCATCCGAAGGGCTTTTGTCTCTATAAATGTTCCCTCGGTTTTAGAGCCTTGTGGAATAGTTAGAGACGAGACGGTATGACATTGGTCCCTTGGGAGAGAGGTAAAGCCCTAGTGCGGGATGCTATTTGCGTAGACACTTTGGCGGCCTCTCATCTCAGTGGTACCTCGTTTAGAGCCGAGACGGCATCAGAGGCAGCTGAACTGAGTAAGTGGCGCAAATATGAGTCTCTGAGAGATGACTACATATAGGAAGTTGTTACGATGTTTTACTTTATTAATGTACATTGTTATTTGCTAAAGGAAATCTTAAAAGTAGACAAAAATTTTATTTTTTATAATAAGTCTTATATTTTTCTTTTATAAATATCCCTTATAATTTCGTTTATTTTGGACAGACATAAATGTGTAAAAGTACCGATAATTTTATGATAAACATTATTGTCGCAATATTTAATTTAGTTACCGGCAGATAACTAAATTAAGTTTAAATATAAATAAAAATAATGTTCACTTGGAATAAATCTCCTCTAAATCTCTACGATGTTACTTGGCTCAAGTTAGATGTCTTCTTCTTAAAAGAACGTGGCAGACTATGTATGTAATTACTCTGAGTGGTAGGTACAGATATTGCCACTGCATAAGATGTTGTTTTATACGAATTCAACTTTGCAATGACAATGAACAACGTAAGTTGCAAAAGCGCGGTCTAAAGATTAGAGCAGTCAGAGATTGAAGACTTTGTCGCATCACTTTGAGACCCAAAATTGTCAAAAGCATTATCTATTCTTCCTCTTCTTCATCATGAGCCCGTAAAAGTCTACCTAGACGATAAGGGCATCTCCCATTGCTAGGGTTATTTTCCATAATTGTCTCAGCTGGCAGGCTATCGCAAAAAAAAGACGTCTCGCACCTTTCACGTTGTTGCCCGTAGCCGGTCTGTGCATTTTATGTCTGGCTCTGACGTTATCTATATGATTATAGTGCCATAAAATATCGAAAGCCATTATGTTGTAGAGGTCTAGTTTAGTCTTCGTTGAGATGTGACGGGGATGACTGAACATAGAGATGAGTGCTCGTAAAAATAAAATTAAGTGTAGTATACATTTGTTGATTAAAAAGGTTATGGCTCTTATACATTTTATTTTGTGATGTAAAGTTTCCTTTGAATTGATCTAGTTGAAGTTGAATTAAGTATTGAAGAAGTTGCCGGAGGTATTGTTATTACTATTTGGTAGCATTGCACGAATTGGTGCGTAGTTATAGCTACGATTTACTTGTGAGTCATTCAGGAGCGATGAACATCTGATAGTGTGGTGGAAGGCCTTTGTCTCATAGAGACTACTGTTGGTCGACTTGGAACGACCTGATAGTCGTTACCTCTACTAGATCGTATCACAACTTGTGATACGACCACAGAAATGAATCGCAATGATCGGACGGATTATTTAACGCTGCTGCCGACCGATATTTGATACGTGAGGGAAGTAAATTTGTCTTGAAAAAAATATTTTGTAATAACAAGTGGTTAACTTTTTAATTGGTTGAGAGAAATGCCTGAAAGCCAAGCTTATTTCAATTGACTAACCTGAGTCTATTTGGGTGTTTAATGACCCTGTTAAATTGTAGAGTTGCTTACTTCATTTTATTTTGTGTTATGACTATGTCAACAGCCATACCGTAGCCGTAGCTCAAAGAGTGGATGCGGTGCGCGTGTGGTGTTGGAAGCGGTCTAGTTTAGTCATCGTTGAGATGTAACGGGGATGACTAAACATAGAGATGAGTGCACGTAAAAATAAAATGAAGTGTAGTATACATTTGTTGCGTAATGAACGATTAAAAAGGTTATGGGTCTTGGACATTTTATTTAATGATAATAAGTAAAGTTTCCTTTTAATTGATCTGGTTGAAGTACAATGAAGTATTGAAGAAGTTACCGTAACATCTGATGGTGTGGTGGAAGGCCTTTGTCTCGTAGAGACTACTGTTGGTCGACTTGAATCGACCTGATAGTCGTTGTCTCTACAGTAGATCGTATCACAAGAAGTGATGAAGATAGGGTAACAGTTTGTTGCTCTTGCGGCTAAGACGTGTGTGCTTAGTGGAAAGAGCTAGTTGTCCGGTCCATGTTGTCATATGGCTGGTCAGAAGGACGCCTTAGCTAGTGTTAGTTTACATGTGGTCAAACGTAATTGCCTTGCGTATGTGTTTGTGAATGTCAAAATATAGGGACAGTAAACCTATTCATGTTAGAATAGACGAGCGGAAGTAGTAGTGATTAATAGTATTTTTTACAGGAATTCATAAAGATACACGCCCGAGGACGGTCGTATGTCAGGATTGGCCGTGTAGGCGCGTCTATAAAATACTGGCCAGATCCAGAGTTAAGGTTTTACTCTTGCGAAGCGTCGTACCTGTGGTAACGTGGCAACCGTTGTTGTTTTTAGAATTTTTGAAATAAACTTCATCGGGAAAGCGTATATATATATATATATATATATATATATTGTAAGAAACTATTCCACTTCTGATGTAAGAATTTATTCTCAAAAGTATTTAAATAAAAGAACACTACTCGGAAAAAACCCTGCTAACTATCAGGACCCAATTACATGATAACACCAAAGTATGCAAACCAACAGTATCACTACCCATCTCAATGTAACACATGGCAGCCTCTCAGCAACACGATCTTCCTTGCCTACACTAGTAGGATACGCCAACGGGCATAGTAACGACAGTAAGACTCGTAGAATTACAGACTGATCTCTCTTGGTCGCCTGCGCGATACTTTACACTGTTAGAACAAGTGGGATTTTACCGATCTACCTTCATTTGTTCGTATTTCCTTTTATTTTTTTTACCCTCTATCCCAACAATATATTTATAGCTCTTTTGGGATGGGGAAAAAGCACTGACATCTGTATATATATATATATATATGTATATAATAAATCACTACATATGGAATTGCCGTTCTGCAGTACTGGCCATTTCAAATCAAAATAATTTTTGTTTGGCTAAGAATTTTAGTTTCAAATTAATATTATTTTAAAAACATGGAATTGTTTTTTCAAAATTGGTTATTTGTTTATTGATTACCGTTATGTTTTCATCGCATTTGAATCATTTTCGTCATCATGGATACGTTAAAAATTCGACTAAATTATGAAATATGAGTACCGTCGTAGCAGCAAGAAGTTTACGGAGCGAATATTACAAACGAACCACCACTTGTTGTTGGTTTGCCCGTTCTGGAAATTTCGATATGAAAAATGAACCCCGTGGTCATCCAAAAATTTTGGTCGACAATGACGAATTAAAAGCGATTGTGGAAGCTGATGATACTCAATCTACAGCTGAATTAGCAGTAGTTTCAACGTTAGCATCAAAACAATATTGGTCCATTTGCGTCAAATTGGCAAGTTAAAAAGCTTGACAAAAAGGTGTGCCACGAACTCAATGATCGCCAGTGAGAAGTACGCCTCAAGACGTGCCTTGCACTTGCTCAACAGGCACACAAACGAAGGAATTTTGAACAGCATTGTTGCCTGCGACGAAAAATGGATTCCGTTTGACAATCGCAAGCGCTCAGCAAGTTGATTGGATCCTGGTTCAGCACCTAAACAATGACCTAAACGAAAACTTACCCCTAGAAAAGTGATGGTCACTGTTTGGTGGTCTAACGCCGGTGTGATTCATCACAGCTTCTTACCAAATGGGATGAGCATTACTGCAGATGTGTACTGTGAAGAACTGAACACAATAATGGAGAAGCTCGCACGTCTCCAACCAGCTTTGGTCAATCACTCTTCCCCGCTGCTCCCGCAAGAAAACGCGCGACCTCATACTGCACAACAGACGGTCTCCAAGTTACAAGAGCTGGGGTTGGAAGCTCTCCGTCATCCGCCGTACTCACCAGACCTTGTGCCTACAGGCTTGCATTTCCAAAATTTTGAAAACTTTTTGGCGGGATGAAAATTCAATACAGAGAGGCAGTACAAAATGCCTTTAAAGAATTTGTTGCCTCCCGTCAAGCTGATTTCTTCAAGAAGGGCATCAATAAACTTCCATTGCGTTGGCAAAGATGCATCGACGGCATTACTTTGGATTACTTTGATTAATAGAAATAAAAAATATAAAAAAAAATTACATTAACTTATTTCTGAGAGAGCTAGATACAGCTATATAAAAAAGCACTGAACTCGCGTGACCGTCACGCTCAGATACATATATAATGTACATTAATATTGAACGTTGTAAAATCCAACAGTGATTTTGAATTTATAACAGATGAATATTCTTGTGCAGCTTACTTTGTAGAATATGTCAATAAGACTAATAGAGGTGTTAGCAATTTACAAAGAAGAAAAATTGAAATAATGGATGAATACCTAGAGTTTAATATGTTTGATATTACTAAAAATATTCATCTTCATCATCATCATTAAAGCCCTTCACAAATCCACTAATGAAAATAGGCCCCCCCAAATAATGCCACAAAGCACGGTCCTGAGCCACCTGCATCCATCGACTACCTGCATGTCTTACCAGGTCGTCACTCCATCTAGTGGAGGCCGCCCCACATTTCGCCTACCAGTACGAGGCTGTCACTCGAGAACCTTGCTTCATCATTAATTAGCATGGCTTGTGTCGAGCTCGAGCACCTCATTTCTGTAAGTGTTTACAGACCCCATGTGCTATTTATGACTATATTGAAAGGATTATGGAAGAAGTTTTGCTCAAACTTAGTAAACAGAACAAGTCTGTTGTATATTACAACAGACTTGTTCTGTTGGAGACTTTAACATCAATCTCCTTGAAACTTCTTCCATTAGTATTAAGTTTAGCTCATTGTTTAAATCGTATAATCTTGTTAATTTATTCTTAGAACTAACAAGTATTACTGGGCCTAGTGCGACCTGTATAGATAACATATTTACAGATGTTAAGCCCTTGCATAAATCAATTATTCAAAATTTAAGTTCAGATCACTGTGGACAGTTGGTATCATTGCACACAAAAAACAGAAAAATAGGAAAGTTGTGTTTGTTCCAATATATGAACATCGCTTGGAGAAGTTTAGAAGTAATATAATAAAAAGACTTCCATCACTTTAATTTAAAAATAGTGCTGATTATTTGTATGGTACGTCATTTAAAATTATAAGTTGTGAATTTAGTAGAATATTTACTTCTAAAACTTTATCTTTTAACAGTCGCATATCATTTAATGAATGGGCGACAGTGGGAATTTATAAAAGTAGGCGAAGGTTATACGAGCTTTATAATGAAAGATCATATAATAATAGTGTATATAAGATTATATAATAATAGTAGTCTGTTATATTTAGAGATTATGTAAAAACATATTCTAAAATATTTAAAAAAAGTGTGCTTCACAGCTAAGGCTTTACATTTAAGCAACAAAATTAAAACTGCATCCAACAAAATTAAAATGACCTGGAGAATAATAAATAGTGAAACGGGCAAGGTCAATCCACGCTACTCAGATTTTCACTTGAATATTAACAATAATTTAACTCGATCTGATCAAGAAGTTGCTATGGATTTTGAGAAACATTTTACTGATGTTCCTTTTTTGACAACAAAATCATTAAATACTTCTCCTCCTGTCGCCGAATCATTGCTTAAACAAAATGAAAAGGCTTGTTCAAATACTTTTAAATTCCATTGAGTATTCCCTAAAGATATCGTTAAATATTTTAAAACTATTGATGTTAAGAAAACGGCAGACTTATGGGGAATTTTCGTTAAAGTTATTTTATCTATAATAGATACAATAGCACCTTATCTAGCCACTACATTTAATACAAGCGTCGAATCTGGTGTGTTTCCTGATTTAATGAAACATAGTAAAGTCATACCTTTATTTAAATCTGATAGTACATTAGACCCCGCCAATTTTAGACCAATTTCTGTACTACCAACATTTAGTAAAATTTTTGAAAAAATAATATTAGATCAGATGTTAAGTTTCTTTAATATTAATAAATTGCTACATAAAAATCAATTCCATTTTACAAGGGGTCGCTCGACAACTGACGCTGAGCTTATTAAACATATTTTTTATGCGTGGGAGAATTCAGAGAATGCTTTGGGTATATTGTGTTTTGTGACTGTGTTCACCATGAGACATTAATCAGGAAGCTACAGTACTATGGTGTTAAGCACACAGCGCTTAAACTTATTATTTCATATTGAAGTAATAGAACGCAGAAAGTTATTATCAATGGTAAAAGTTCCTCCGGGTCACCTGTACTAATGGGTGTCCCTCAAGGCTCAATTCTCGGCCCATTCCCATTTCTAGTTTATATTAATGACTTACTTCCCTTAAAGGGGATAGTCATGGTATAGTATTATTTGCTGATAATACTTCCTTGATTTTTAAACTTAAACGTCAATCATTTAAATGTGACGAAGTGAATAATGTTATATCAAAATTAGTGCATTGGTTTAACGTTAATAATCTACATTTAAATGGAAATAAAACTAAATGTATTAAATTTACAACATCGAATGTTAAAAATCTGAATACCAATGTGTTTTTAATGGGGAAGAACTGAGCCCTGTTGAGTCCACTGTTTTTCTTGGCATCACTCTCGATGCAATGCTACAGTGGGGCCGCCGTATATCCAAACTAGCAAGCAGACTAAGTTCTGCAGCCTATGCTGTAAAAAAGATTAGAGGTCTCACTAGTGTCGAGACAGCTAGATTAGTTTATTTCAGTTATTTTCATAGCATAATGTCTTATGGGATTTTGCTATGGGGAAATGCGGCTGATTCAGAAACTATTTTTGTTTTACAGAAAAGGGCCATAAGAGCTATTTACAACCTAAAACCGAGAGAGTCTCTTAGAGATAAATTTAAAGAAATAAATACATTAACTTTGGTCTCTCAGTATATTTACGAAAATTAAATTTAATGTATGTTCACAAAAACAAAAATAGTTTTAGTAAAAAAAGTTATATACATTCTGTAAACACCAGGAACAAACACAAGCTAGTGATACCAGTTTCTCGACTCCACAGAGTCAGTAATTCACTCTTGGGGCAATGTATACGCTATTACAACAAGGTCTCGGAAAGTGTACAGGCTCTCTCTATTACTAAGTTTAAATGTTTTGGTATGCTGAAGCTGTATAAAAAGGGTTATTATAATATAAATGAATACATGGTTGATAATAACCCCTGGGAATGAGGTGGTCGCTCTCAAGCAGTTTCTAAAATAAGTTTTGTAAATAGTTCGTACAACCATTAATGTAAAACTTACTTTTAAAAAAATCCCGCTGGGTTTCTTGCTGGTTCTTCCCAGGACAGAGGGTTTTATATGGCCGGCCTATTGCCTCTGCAGCTGACTAATCCGTTAGACTATGTCGATTGCTCTGGTTCTACAGCGGATAACCTCATTTTTAAGCTTATCACGCAGAGAAATGCCGACCATAGCCCTCTCCATAGTTCGCGGAGCGACCTTGAGCTTCCTCATACGGTCGGCAGTGAATGACTACGTCTCAAATCCATATTTTTTTTATATAATTCTTAAGAATTTTTTAAAAGTAAGTGTGACATGGACGTTACACAATATCTTTGTTTTGTTCATGTTCATCTTAAGACCTGTCCGATTGGAGATACTACTGAAGTCATCGAGCATAGTACTTAGGTCCTCCAGAGATTCTGCCATAAGGACTATATCGTCGGCAAATCGAAGGCGAGTTATGTACTCACCATTGACCTTCCTTACCAGTCCGGTAGCTTGACAATGTCTTCCAATGCAGCGGTGAAGAGTTTCGGGAATATTACGTCATCCTGTCTTACACCTCTATCACAAACTAATAAGAAGTGTTAGATGCAGTTGGATAGGTTTCGTACTCTGGTTCTGTACTCGGATAGCCATCGTAGCCGTACTGTACAAACACTTCAACACTTCGATGTACCAACAGTAAACTTAGCACCGCTGAAGGGAAAGCAGCACCGCCCAAATTTAGACGGTACCAAGGTCTTTCTCATAGTCCACATACGCACGACAAAGTGGCAGATTGTACTATTCGGTGTTCTGTACAATTTGCTGAAGAATATGTATGTAGTCTATGGTGCTAAAGCCTTCTCGGAAACCAGCTTGTTCGGGAGGCTGGAAATCGTCGAGTCTGGGTGCGAGACGATTCGTAATGACTACAACGAATATAAGAGAAAAATTGATATTATGCACCTCCCGTTCCGTCATGAAGAAGCAGAAATGCGGTATCTTGAATTATATGAAGAAAATGAAGCATTAATACTAAAGAGAAGAAAAGAGGTCGAATCAAATTTGGCATTCAAAAAACATTAGAAATCTGTAGAAAATTATGCCTTGAAAATGTTCCCGATGATAGATAAGAAATTAGAGACGTTGTTGGTAGATTTCCTAATGAAAATCCATTTGCTTAATGACAATCCCAAGATTTAAACAATGATTTACGACTGGCGCTGTTTGTTAAGCTTGGAGTTATTTCTGTTATGCGCAAAGCAAACGAGGAACAGCCAAACAATTTTGTTTCACACAATGCACCATTTAATATCAGATGACAAGCCAATGCAAGAATTATTGCTGATATATTTAACTGGACTAGCTGGCATTAGTAAGACTTTTGTTATAAAAGCAATTATGGGGATTTACAATAGATTTTTAGATACCGATGGAATTTTCAACGCATAAATTACTTGAGCCTCAACTGGGAAAGCTGCTACAGCCATAGGTCAACAGTACATAATGCTTTAAGTATAACACTGTCCACACTATTGTCACTTAATATTGAAAAATTTCATCAATACAGAGCACTTTTTTAGTTTGTTAACGTTGTTATCATTGATGAAGTAAGCATGGTTTCCGCAGAATTATTGGAACGAATTAAAGCACGTTTAAAGCAAATAACTGGCTTGTTTACAAAATATTTTGAAGGATTGGATGTGATCCGTATCGGAGGCTTGCGCCAATTGCCCCCAGTAAAAGCCACGCCAATCTTCAAGCAAATCAAAAGGAGAATTACAGGTGAAACACCTTGGCGAAAATTTAAACAATTTCAACTGAAGTTAGTAATGAGACAAGAGAATAGGATTTTTTTCTACAATATTAACGAAGATTAGAAGTGGAACTATTCTAACAGAAGAAGTCTAACGACGGCTCCCTGGCGCAGTGACTTAGCAATGAGTTGTTGCGCTGGGGGCCGCGGGTTCGAATCCCGCACGGAACAAGTATTTGTATGGCCTACAAATAATTGTTCCGGGTCTGGATGTTTGTCCTTGTGCAATTTGTGTTTGTAAACTGCCTCTATGATACAGGAGAAAATCCTAGTGTGGGGGTAACGTTTTTTAAGAAATAATAAAGAATAAAAAAAAAAAAAAAGAATGACAAATAATAAAATCCAGATTTGTCACTAAAGAATGCGCACAATCAGTATGTCCGGAAGGAACTAGACTTATGTTTACAAATGTTGGGGTATATGAATACAACAATTCAATTTTGAAATGTTTTGAAAATAAAATAGTTTTTTTAAACGTTGAGCAAGAAAATTTTGTTAGAAATAAGTAAAATAAGTAAATAAATAAGTAAGAATAAGTTACATTATTTTAGTTCCTAAACCACCTTATATGATAACTATATACAAACATAGATGTCGCGGATGGCTTATCAAATGGCACTGTAGGAAAATTGATTCACATTGAGTCGGATGAAATGATGAAATTACAAGACTTTGGTTAAAATTTCCAAAATCGATTAGTCAAAAACGAGAGTAACATTGCACGTTTGAATATCAACAAAGATGCTGTTACAACTTCTACTCAAACATCATCAATATCACTTAACGACAATAAAACAATTGTGACGAAAAGAAAACATTTCCCACTTATTTCTGCTTTGGCAATGACGATTCACAAGGCACAATGAGGTACTTTTAATGCTATTGTATATGAACACAATCGTTGTCACTCAAGAGAATTGGTATAGATTGCGTTATCAAGAGTAACTAATATCGAATGTTTGTTCTTAGTTACTAAAGAAGATACAAAAGAAAGCTGGAAATTTTGGGACTGGCAGATTAGGAGTATTTCTCGATGATTCAAACGCAACTAAAAATCAAAAGAGGTCAACAACTCGTCGACAAGATTTATCGATGGAATTGAAACGTTTAGAGGGAAATACTTTGCAAACCGTTACTAAAACGTTTCTTGATTTCGTTTCTAAATACATATAATGGATTATCTATTTTTTCATTCAATTGTCAAAGTTTAATTGATCAGCATATCTAGAAATTGACGCTCTCGTTAAAAAAATGAATGTGTTGATTTTATCATAAACTCATAAAGGAAATGAAGAAATAATTGACATTCCGAATTTCAAAGTTTCAAGTCAAATAAAGTTCAATTTCAAAGTTCAAAGGCAAATTTCAGAAGACCTGAACGCCCAGCGACGAGAGTAGCAGAATGTGCACGTCGCATATGGATGTGCTTGCAAAGTTTAGTAGTATGCTTTGCACTAATGTTTCTGACATCGGTGATATATGTATTTGTCGTTACCACTCTGAAAATGGACAGTTGATAATAATGGTTGCGGTTTATATTTCACCGGGAATCACCGGGTCTATGCGGGCGATACAAGAGTTCTTATACGAAAATTTGTTAATTTATTCTAAACTCGGTTCTGAATTACTTCAAATAAAAGTTGGCAAAAGATTTGATGCTTTACCCATGATTTTAAGTGGAGATTTTCAACATTAACTTTTCAAATGATCGACATCTAAGCACTACAAGATATAAAACTACAACGGACGCCGTTTTTACGAGATATTTTCATAGATTTGAATCAAAATTGTTCGTTTCTTATTTTAGTTATCATAAGCCTATAGTCCCAGTTTTTGAATATGACTATAATAATGATAATGATAATAATGAGGGATTTGTTGAAATTATGGATGAAAATTGATGAAAGTAATGTTTTCTTATATTTACGCGAAGACTGCACATTAAATAAAACAAATTTTTACGGATTATATCGCTATATATATAACATGCTGCAGCTATATTAGTAGTATAGTTGTAGTACGAATGGGTCGGCTCGACCGGGGAAGGACCACGCTCTCACAGAATACCAGCGTAAAATAGCAGCTTAACACTGCTGTGTTTCGTATGGTGAGTGTAGAGAACCGGAGACCCTTTTACTGGAAAAAAGGCATTCCATCTTAGTCCTCACGGGTGACAACGCATCTGCATTTTGATTCTTTATTGAAGATAGATGTAGATGTCTATGGGCCACAGCAACCACTTACCATCAGGTGGACTGTGCGCTCGTTTGTCACCCTATCCTATAAAAAAAAAATTTTTAATTCTCGACGTTTCGACGATTCGACGGCTACATCTTGAAGCGAGCGTCCATTAAAACATACTTCAAGCCGCCGAAGAAGATTAGTCAATTTTTACCATCCGTCAAGTGTCATATCCCTCTACAAGATGCAGGAGTGTACAAGCTGGATTGTGAATGTAGTCTCTCTTACATAGGACAAACAAAAAGATCTATAAAAACCCGCGTAAAAGAACATATAGCTGACTTGAAGCACCGACGTATCGGGAAGTTTGCAGTTTGTGAACATGTTCAAGATCGTCCCCGCCATTACATTAGATTTAATAGACCACAAATCCTCGCAAAAGAACACCGATTCCTACCAAGGATGATTCGCGAGGCTATTGAAATTAAAAAACATCCTAATTTCAATAGAGAAGATGGGTGCTGCCATCTGCTTGGGATCCTATAATTAATAAAATTAAATCCAAACCCAAGTATACCACTGCTAGACTTCAAGATACTGTAAGCTCATTCTGCGAAGATCGAACCAAAAATTAATATTAAAAACTGAAGGTAGCCGGGCTAACTATGACATCGGGACGTCAAACACCTCAGTCCCCCGTGACCATGGGTGCTGTAAAGCACCCGAAACGTCGGGAATTAAAAAGTTAAAATTAAACGCTAAATAATCCGTAAAAATTAGTTTCATTTAATGATGAAAGTAATGTTGAAAATCCAATTGATAAAATTTTATTAAATTTATATCTATTTATAACTTTTATTGTATTATATAGATAATAATCATTCTTTTTCATGCAAAACAGCACAATAAATGAAAATTTTATTGCTATATTAATACGTTGGTAAAAATTATTTCTAATAAAAAATACTTCCTAAAAAAATATTTTTAGCAACCCAAAAATTAATGTTTACAAGTTTGTGAAGCTAAGAAGTTTTCATGTTCTATGACTGACAGTTTTTTTTTCTTAGTGCACATACGTTACTTAATTTTATTTTTAACCAAATATTGAACGTAACGGCACCCTAGGTGTTTCAGTCATCTCTTTCACTTGTCATTTTCCATTCACTTAATCGGTTTTATGATGAAATTACACTTTGTAAGTATAATACTAATACTATTACCGTTTGAGTTCGAACTGTAGTATAGTTTATAAAAAATAACCAATTAAGCCCAAATCAATTAAACTTCAAAACGAACATTTTACTAACATCTTCTATGCCAACGAAGTCACTGACACATGTAGTTTTAAATAAATTCTTAGCCATGTTAACATTTTGATAACTTTTTTGATACAGAAATATTTTTCTGATGTTACGAACTACGAGTTTGAACAAAGAACGTACGCACAAAGGAATACTTTTTCAACAGTTACAAACGAGCGGGGGAAACTGCAGCTCAATAAAACAGATTATGATGGCGCCAAAGTCCAGAACAAACTATTCTAGCTACACTGTCTCAGTAGATGTAACAATGTAACACAGTAGTAAATAATATAATAGTGTTAGTGTCACCTATAAATAACATTGTAGTTAGTATAATGTCTTTTGACCTCTCTCTCCTATACTATTGAGGTCGACTGCCTCGTTGCTCTGGTGATCGTAGCGAGGCTGCTAATCATGTGGTCCCAGGTTCGAATACCTGGTCGGTTATTCTGTCGAAACATTTTCAGTACCAGCTCGCAGTCATGCAGTTGGCGTTGTTTCAACCCTGTGCCTCGAAAAACACGTAAAGCCGTTGGTCCCGCGCCTGATATCTTTTCGTTCAAATTGGATTGCCGTCCGAGATGGGACGGCAATCCAATTTCTTAAAGTGAGATCACTGTGAGCGTGAGGAAAAAGAGAGTACTCATGCAACCACTACGCAGGACAGAATTATAGTGCACATACTCATGCACTATAATTCTGTCCTGTGTAGTGGTTAGTCTCCGTTGAGACTGGCCGATGCAACCAAAATTTGGTCTGGAAGACATTACTATTGCAGATTTGTCTTAAAAATATATTACTATGTTATAGTCTGTTTGCTAAGATAGTACCGGTACACCCGTAGGCGCACTTATTATTTTTGCCTTTATGTTATTATTTTTTACTGTGTTTGTTATTTTTTTTCTATTCTAAGAGTAAAATAGAATACTATTTATTGTAATGGTTATTCTAATAAAATACGAACATAAATAATAAACACAAGTTGCAGCAAAGAACCTTTCACTACGGCGCTTCTGCGGGTGTACGCCGCACGCATCGACCTTTGATATCGTGGCGGCGCCTTTGAGAACTGTATCTAAGCGAACAGACTATAACTTTGAATGAATATGTCTATCTTGTTTTATCTAAGGTGCAGCGGGGCAATCTTGACTGCGGGAAATTTCAACTAATCGCAATAACTTCCGCATTTTACACAAGCCATTAAAGCGCCATTTATGTCCGGAAAGCGGAGAAGCGTTTTCATAATTACACTATTGATGGCATCGATAGCCCTAATACAATTGATTAACACGGCCATTTTGTCTTCGACAAAATTTTATGCATGCACGTGCGAATAGGCTGCGATTTTCTATGTGTTATTCCAAATTTTTTAAAGGTGAGATTTTTTGCCTGTTACATATTACTAGCTTAGTTATGCTGCTGTAGCTTGTGTTTTAATAGTATTTTGGTGACAGTTTAAGTAGCCCCACTAAAATTGGGATGTCGGCTAATTCCAACTATATGGCAGTTGAAATTACCCCTCCAGATTTTGTATGAAAATGATCAAACACTAGTGATGTGCATGTTTCGATATTTAATCGATGTAAATACTTATTTTAATTATACTTACCCTATGAAGGGCTATATGTTTCTATTATAATACGTCAAATTTAGCATTGAATATACTTCGCTTTTTTTTTTATAGGAGAGGGGCAAACGAGCATGCGGCTCACCTGATGGTAAGTGACTACCGCCGCCCATGAACAACTGCAACACCAGGGGAACCAGAGGAATTGCAGATGCGTTGCCGACCTTTTAAAAAGGAGTAGGCTCTTTTCTTGAAGGTCCCTAAGTCGTATCGGTCCGGAAAAATCGCTGGTGGTAAACTATTCCACAAGGAAGTTGTGCGAGGAAGAAAACATCTTCTAAATCACACAGTGGTGGACCGCCAATCATCCAGATGGTGTGGATGGTATCGGGAGTTCTGCCGCGATGTGCGTTCGTGAAATGTGGCGGCTGGGATTAATCCGAACAATTCCTCAGAGCACTCCCCGTGGTAAATGCGAAAGAAAATGCAAAGACATGCAACATCTCTTCGCAGCGCCAATGAATCGAGCCGATCGGAAAGGACTGGGTCGTCGACGATTCGAGCCGCTCTGCGCTGGATGTGGTCAAGTGGAAGGAGCTGGCACTGGGGAGCCCCAGCCCAGAGATGGGAACAGTATTCCATGTGAGGCCAAACCTGCGCCTTGTAAAGTTGCAGGCGTTGTGCCGGCATGAAATACTGTCCCGCTCTGCTGAGCACGCCAAGCTTTTTAGAGGCCAATTTGGCCTTCTCTTCCAAGTGACCGCGAAACTGCACGTCGCTCGATATGTCGACGCCGAGGATTCCGATACTGGCTGAGGCAACAAGGGGAGTGCCTTGAAACTGAGGAGATACGACAAAGGGGTTCTTTTTAGCGGTAAACGCGCAAACTTGTGTCTTCTGAGGATTAAACTGGACTAGATTTAGTCGCCCCCAATCCGAGACTTTGTTCAGCAAAGACTCGACTTCAGACACAAGTTGGTTCCGGTACTCGGCGACGTTTTCCCGAGAAATATTCGCACGGCCGGCGTATAGAGCATCACCAGTGCTATCATCCGCATAGCAATGAATGCTACCGGTTTGCAACATATCATTGATATGCAGAAGAAACAGCGTTGGTGATAGCACGCAGCCTTGTGGAACACCAGCGTTAATAGGCTTGTAGTCGGAGCATGCACCGTCTACAACGACCTTGATGCTCCGATCTGCAAGAAAGCTGGTGATCCAATTGCACAATTTCTCGGGAAGCCCATAGGAAGGGAGCTTCGTAAGAAGCGCTTTGTGCCAAACCCGATCGAAAGCCTTCGCAATGTCCAAACTAACGGTCAATGCCTCCCCCTTGGACTCTACTGCCTCCGCACATCTATGAGTCAGGTAGACCAGAAGATCACCAGCTGATCGACCCCGACGAAAACCGTATTGGCGGTCACTAATCAGCTGGTGATCCTCAAGGTACCTCATGAGCTGGCAGTTTATAATGAATTCCATTATTTTGGAGAACAAGGGGGTGATGGCGATAGGCCTGTAGTTGGACGGGTCTGAGCGGTCGCCTTTTTTAGGGATTGGTTGGACAAAAGCTGTCTTCCATGATTTCGGGATTACGCCTAGGGAGTAGGAGTACCGGAAAAGACGCGTTAGAACCGGTGCCAACTCCGGAGCACACGTCCTCAGCACAATTGGGGGGATTCCGTCAGGCCCACTCGACTTGTGGACGTCCAGGGAGAGAAGTGCTTTGCGGACCGAGCGCTGTGAGAACCGAACATCCGGCATGGAGCACTCACACCGCGGGATGGCCGGCGGTGTAATCTCCCCGTCATCAAGAGTCGAGTTGGACGCAAAAAGTGAGCCTAAAAGGTCGGCTTTCTCTTTTGCGGCGTGGGCCAGTGAGTCGTCCTCCCTGTGCAGAGATGGTAGTGATAGCTTACAGAAATTCCTTGGACAGCCTTGGCGAGACCAGAATGCACGGGTTCCCGAAGGAAGGCGAACTAGTTTCTCGCCAATTCTGCCCATGTGCTCTGACTTTGCCTTGGCAATAACACTTTTGAAGGACCTGAGGCGAAGTTATACTTCTTTTAAGCATGCTGGTGTTTACATCCCGAGCCGCCGAAGCCTCAGCCCAGGCCTGATAGCACTCCTGCTTACTGCGTAATGCAGTCTTACAGGAGCGACCAAACCAAGGCTGCGATCTGCCTCCGATGGGTACCACAGATGATGGAATAAATAGTTCCATTCCCTGTAGCACCACATCAGTGACAGAGTCAGCAACAGCGCTGGGATCATCCGGCGAGAAGCAAACCCGCCCCCATGGGTAGGATGCAAAGAAAGACCGCATTCCGTCCCAATCCGCCGACCTGTAATGCCAAACACGGCGGCAACCTGCAGAGCGCAACCGCGAGGGGAGCGTGAGTGGCACCACACTCCGGATCAGACAATGGTCCGAAGAGCCGAGAGGGCATCGACGGAAACCTGATATCCGTCCGGATGAGAGGTCAGCAGAAGGTCCAACAGGGAAGGTGTATGATCCTTCACATCTGGAATCTGCGTAGGCGAAGTAACCAGCTGTGTCAGACCATATGCCAAGGCAAAGTCATAAACAGATCTCCCCGCATGATCGGTTAAACGTGAACCAAGCCATTCGGCGTGGTGGGCGTTAAAATCGCCAAGGATCACGATCTCTGCGGATGGGACCTGTTGTAGCAAGGAATCTGTAGCCATTTGGACGTGGTCGATGAGTCGGTCTGTTTCGGCATTACCGCTATGGGACCTATAGAGGCACCCGTAGACGCGCGGATGGTCATCGCTATCTACGCGTAGCCAAAGGATGGACAGGTCCGAACCTTCAAGACTGCCGAGGCGTCGAGAACAGATGTCCTCTCTGACGTACACGCAAACTCCAGCCCGAGGCATAAAGGAGTGTTCCAATTTGTACCCCGGGTAGGAAAGATACGAAGTATCAGCCGGAGAGGACACCTGTGTCTCGGTCAGAAAGAGCAAGGCCGGCTTCGCCGTCTCGAGATGGTAGTGGACGGCGTTTAGGTTCGAGTGAAGTCCCCTGATGTTGCAGAAATCCACGGATAGCGTGGCAGGGGTCGCCTTGGTCTTGTTGCTCAGTTTGCCTCGAGCAGTTATTGTTTTGAGCGGAATTTTGCCCCCCAGAATACGCGGGGCAGCCTGAGCACCCACGCTCAGGAGTGGAGTAGCATGGTCGTGGATGCTCAGAGAGGGGTTCTCCAGGGGTGCTGGTACCCTCCTGGGGTAGTCTAAAATTTAATTCCGCTACCATGTTGATGGGGGGGGGAGAATTGAGCCTCCGGTCACCTACACTCACCAGACGAAACGCAAAAGCAGAGCTTCCACTTCACGCCGGTATTCTGTGAGGTCGTGGTACCAACCCGGCTCGAGCCTACCCATACGTGCAACAGCAAAAGCTGCTGCGTGGCTCTACCACCGCTGCAGTAAAGTTTATTTTTTATATTTTTTTATTGCAGATGGTTCGCCACTATATAAAAAACCGAAAAGAAAAGCTGATGGTGATGATGATGAAGTTATTGTTTATAATTTAGGTTTTGATTTTTAAATGATAAATATTTTTATATTTAAAATTTAATACAGTTTGTTAGGTAGGAATACTAACTCCGTCTAAGACTGATGTTTTGTGCCAAATATTATGAACGTTCCTAAACTTGATAGTTTTGATTTTGTAAAAGGTTATTTGTAAATTTAAAAGATACAGTAAGACTGTATGCTATGTAAGCTCATGTGTTGAACCCAATTTGGACGAATAATAATAATAGAAATAACAAAAACGTTATGAATTAGTAGATCTTAGTAATAGCCTGAAATTCGATATTATAGCTCCTCCGGAGGACACTAGATATTCAATAAATCCGACACATAACTCAACGAAAATCGACTTAGTACTCTTCAGGAACGTAACCTTAACTTTACGCTCTATAGAAGTGGTACATGAGTTAATATCAGACCACCGCCCGGTCCAAATGACGCTAGGTCAGCCCAGCAGTGAGGTTCTTCTAACCAAAACTGTAACGGACTGGCATAGGTTCGAGGCTAACCTCGAATCTATGAACTCAGAACACTTAGATCAAGTACCAGATGTTTTGGACACTAAAGAGATGGCATTAGAAGCCATCTCCCATATCACCTCTCATATTAAGGTAGTTGCAGAAGAGTCTTCGAGGCAGGTCAAGGCGTCGAGTGATCGTCGTTTTGAACTCCCGGGGGATGTTCGGCAATTACTGAGAGAAAAACGCTGCGGTAAGGGCCTATGACCGTTATAGAACCGTCAATAATAGGTCCAAATTGCGCCGCCTCTGTAGAGGTCAAGGAGCGCATGGCCCAGCTGAGGGAGTCACGATGGGACAATCTGATGGAGGATATCTCGCCCTCGCATACAGCCTACTGGAAGCTGGCGAGAGCTCTTAAATCAGAAAATGTCGCTTCGATGCCCCCATTAGTTAGATCTGATGGTCGGTTAGCTTTCGATGACTCGGAAAAGGCTGAATGCATGGCGGATAGCATAGAGAGCCAATGCTCCCCAAGCACCCTGCCAATCGACCCCGTCCACCTGAACAAGGTGAACGAGGAAGCGGCTAATCTGTCCGCCGCTTCACCGACGGATGATCCACTCCCTCCCGTTACTTTCGATGAGGTGAAAACCATCATCAAAAATCTCAAGCCCCGAAAAGCGCCAGGCGCTGACGGTAGTAACAATAAGGTCTTTAAAGCCCTTCCTCCCAAGTTGATCTGCCTCCTAGTGGCTATTTTCAACGTTCTAATGTCCACCTGCACTTTTCCAGAAATGTGGAAAGAAGCAGTAGTAATCGGTATTCCTAAACCGAACAAACCTAGAAATAGGGCATCTAGTTATAGACCCATCAGTCTCCTCAATGCTATGGGGAAAATCTATGAGCGCATCATCCTCAGCCGCCTGAAG
Source organism: Parnassius orleans (assembly GCA_029286625.1). NCBI lineage: Eukaryota > Metazoa > Arthropoda > Insecta > Lepidoptera > Papilionidae > Parnassius > Parnassius orleans. The sequence goes on from JAGSMP010000092.1 coordinate 1,697,494, forward strand.
GATGTCGTGCTAAGTAAAAAGCTAATTCCAGACGAGCAGTTTGGCTTTCGATCCAAACACTCATGTGTTCAACAGGTGCACCGCCTCACGGAGCATATCTTAGATCAGGCTGCAAAGTCAAACACGCGCACTGTTTATACAGGAGCGCTGTTTTTCGATGTGGCCAAGGCCTTCGACAAAGTCTGGCACAATGGACTAGTTTATAAACTTATCCATGCAGGTGTGCCTATAAGACTTGTCAAAATCATTCAAGACTTTCTTACAAATAGATCCTTCCGTTTTCGCGTTGAGGGTACTTTCTCCTCTTCCAGACCCATCAGAGCAGGAGTTCCCCAGGGCTCTGTGCTCTCACCGACCCTTTACTCACTCTATGTAAGTGATATCCCTTCGCTTCCAAGTATACATCTTGCACTATACGCAGATGATACAACTATCTTTTATTCCGATATCCACCCTATCAGAATCTGCATTCGGCTCCAAGCTGCAGCAAACACATTTTATGATTGGTGCAGAAAATGGAGAATCGAATTGAACCCCGATAAGAGTAAAGCCATCATGTTTAACAGGAGATATTATTACAATAAATTAATCCCGAAAATGGAAAAACACAAAAAAGGTACGATCTCCCTCTACGGTAGCCCAATCCCATGGGTTCGTGAGGTGAAATACCTGGGGGTACTATTAGATAGTGCAATGAGCTTCTCTCAGCACATTAAAACAGTTAGGAATAAGGCAAAATTCGTAGTGTATCGTCTTTTCGCCTTAATCAATAAAAGCAGTAAGCTGTCTCTGAGACACAAACTGCATCTCTACAAAACCTGCGTACGTCCTATTATGACATACGCAGGGGTGTCCTTTGCCCATGTCTCCAAAAACATCCTACATCAACTTCAAGTTGTACAAAACAAATTCCTGCGTCAAATAAGGAGCTCCATACTATGTGAGAAACGCGGATCTTCACCGCGACCTCGACATGCCCACTATCTATTCGTATCTTAAGGAATTATCCTTAAGATACTTCGATCGATCAAAGAACATAAAAATCCGTTGGTGAATGCGGCGGGATCGTACTCCCCAGTGAGGGACGCGGCCCCCCGAAGGAGACGTCCCAAGAACGTTCTTCTTGATCCCGACGACGAGATCACTTCCATGAATAGGTCGATCCCGTCCCCCCCTAAATAGGAGAGGGAACCAGTTTAGTGAACACAAACACACACACACACACACACACTCAGACACTACTCTAGCACAGAACACTAGGGCACACCGCGTTCGCCCGCGAGCGCGAGGTCACAGACACACCCCGTACACAAGGTTCAACACCCGTGATACGGGGCGTTTCTAACTATTGCGACCCGTAAACAAAATTGCGATAGTGATTCAAGCCGAGGTTCATACCTCCTTCTGAGGGGCCCTTGAATCACATCGAACCCCCCCCCTAGCCTGAGGAGCCTCACTCCGAAAGCAGGGGTCGGGGTGCCTCGGAACTGCAGTCGGCGACGCGGCGCTTTGCGCCGCCTCGCCGCCGGCAGAATCGTTGCACTCAATATCTCGTAGGTCCTCACTTACAAGCCTAAATTCGATGAAGCTGTAAAGGCCGCAGGGCCAACAGCGTACACTTTCAGAAAAAAAAATAATGTGTTGATTTTCAAAATGTTACATTTTCATGACATTAAACGTAGTTTTTCTGAAATGCATTCATTTCATTTCATAAATAAATAAGAAAAAAAACATGTGATACAAAAAGTTGTGTAAATATATCTATCGACATATATCCGGACTCCCGAGTCACATCACTATTTACTATAGTGACCAGTTGAAATTACCCCGCTAAAATTTTTTATGCGCATTTTTGCAAAAGTGATCCTAGTTTCATAAATTATAGGGTTCAATTTAGATTACCGACTCTGTAACTAAACTTAGGAGTTTAGTTGTAATTGCCCCTCAGAGGGGTAATTACAACTATTTTTGCTTTTTTAAATAAGAAACACATTTTGAAGTACATACAATCAATATTTCTTAATGCGAATCTGTAAAAATAAAGCATTGATAACCACTCTTGAGCATGAATGCAATCAATTTTCAGTAAAATTTAGATAGTATTTATTAGTATTCAAAGTTATTCTTTGTAACTTACTACTTGAAATTGCCCCGCTGCACCTTATACTTAAATATCTGTGAATGTCTCATTTTATTAACGAGAATTTTTTGATTGATTGAGATTGCATGTTAAGTTGTTAGTGCAAAGTACAGATAAATCTGTGGTGCAACGTCTCCATTTTCAACATAGGTCCTGTAGGTGTATCTGTTTTGCAATCAGTTAGCTCGTTAATTACTTTAATGTTTTTAAAAGACAAGTAGCTGTTAAACAGGACTAACATTGCCGTTAACCATTTCATTGAAGCTCGAAATGCGTACGGTAGGAGTGATTCACGAAAACAGCCGAATGACGGATTCGAACCCACGATACGAATAATTAATTATTCTCTAATATTAAACCATGACTCTGGATATATTCCAACTGCTTAAATACTATCTCTATGTAATACATAGAACAGTAGTCCAGAATTTTCGTTCAAATGAAAATTACTTGATTATTTTTTCATTTCTTTTTCTGTAGCGCCTTTTTTTATATTTGCCCGGAATATTTAAGTATTGTGAAAGGAGCACGTACTTAACAGAAAAGTTTTATTTGAAATTAAAAACAATGGAGACAGTAGTAATTGACTTTAATTTCTGGTCTGTTTTATCTTATTTGGTTCTAACTGTTTTAACGTATCCCTCGATGAATACGTCTTTTTTAAAACACGTGGCGGCGTTTTACATACATATATAAATAGTACATGGACAAGCATTCAAACCCTTAACAATTATTTGTAGGCCGAGCTCCGTGCGATTCGTAAGTTAAGTTCGATAAGTAATCTAAGGTACAGGTAAGGTAATTTTTATAGAATATGGGTGACAAACGAGAACAGAGTCCACCTGATGTTAAGTGGATGCTGTGGCCCATTGACATCTACATCTATCCTCGATTAAGAATCAAAATTGTTAGCAAATAATACAATTTAGATCACATCATATCACTTATTTTAGTCTGTCTGTAAATTACAACTAATTGTCGTATTAATAATCACTTTTTACTTGGTACTTGCACTACACTTTACATAAACACTAAAGTCTCTTATACTCTTAACACCTTATAACCGAATGAATCCAGCCGAGGTCGTGACAGCCATTTTTATATTTTCTTTAAGGAATCAAATCCGAAACTATTACAATAAAAATCTTACCGGAAATTCAAAGATACAAAAGCGGAAATCCGATTTACATTTATTAAAGTTAGATGTATGTTTCACAAGACAATTACATTAAAATTAGGATCATTCAATATATGTTTGATTGTTCTTTATAAATAATTGTTAACAAAATGTAGATGCGTTATCACCCCTGCCCGGCTAGCATGGGCGGGGGACAAAAATTTTATCCCCCGATTATATCCACAGACAAGAGACAAAATTATCTTGTTATGTCAAACGGGGAGAAGTATATCCCCGTTTGACATAACGAGTAGACACATATCCCCCTTCCGTAGCATGGAGCTAAATGAAAGATAAAAAATTATGCTTTTTTGAGATTTGAAAGGGATGATTTTATCCTAGTTCATTGGACGTGGGTTGAAGTTTATATTCATACAATAAAATCTATCTAAGTCTAAGTCTATCTCCCATTTTATCTACTGTGGATATTATATCCACCGGTGTGCCCATGCTCTAAGGATGGATAAAACTAAGCGAGAGGATAAATATTTTCTCCTTTCCCCGGGGATAAAATTGTCTCCTGCCCATGCTAGCGCCGCTGAGGACTAACAAGGAATGCCCCATTTCCCATAAAAAGGGTATCCTGTACGCATTACGCTACTTTTTTACGAGCGTTGTCCTACCACGGTCTAGCCGATTCATTCGTGCTACAGCCATAATATAACTGCTGCGTAGCTTTATACGTGTAAATAATGTAAGGATAGTATTTCAAATTAAAAATCGTACATATTATGTCCCTAGTTTCCGGAATAATTTTACTTTACCAGACGCCTTAGCGAGCAAGGGATAGTTATGCCATCGCTTCGGTCATCTGTCTGTAATTACGTGAACTTTCTGTTTTTACTCTTAGTCTACATTTAATACACTTTTTAAACGAAATCGTGTATAATATGACAAACTATGTTAATACAATACTAAATAATATGTGCATAATATATCAAGAGCTCTAAAGTACACTGCACAACGGCCATCTAAAGACTACGACAGCAGGCAAATATTACTAGATTATTAGATCGGTAGATTTATTTATTCATAATACTAAAGTTATCTATGAGTTTGGTGCCAAAATAAAACAGTCTGGTTCTAAATTGCTCTATTTATTGATTTCTTCATTTAATACGGCTCTTTTGTATTCAATGGGCGTCCATCCTGGCGGACTCCGCTGTTGCCGACTGAAACCTAAAAAATCCTGTATTCATCATTCCAAAGAGAACACAAAGTAAAGATTTTTTTAGAAGTCATTGTAAAAATATTTTATTTTTTCAACTTTTTGATAGAATTAAGCGTTTTTTCATTAAACTTTTTAGATCTCAGTTTTAGTTTTGAGGGTTCCCGTATCATACGAGCAACCCTTAAAATTATGTTCTGATTTTCATTTATAAATAAAATACTATTTGCTTCTGTCGCCCCTATCTACCTTACAATGTAATGTACTAAATAATATATAGTAAAGTTTTTTTTTATAGGATAGGGTGACAAACGAATGCACAGTCCACCTGGAATAAGTGTTTGTATGGAATATAAAACAATAATAATTGTTCCGGGTCTAAAATTTTGTCCATGTAAAATTTTTGTATATTAAATGCCTTCACGATGTGAAAAATCCGTATTTTTTTAATTGACTACTTTTTTGGCTACCAGTGGCAGTATGTAGGTAACACAACATTTGTCTGTAATTATTTTAGTATCAAAAACCAACTTATGGGAGACTCAACAGTTTATTTTTAATTCTGAGTTTAGAACCAAAATCTTTTAAAAGTTTTAGAGCAATCTGTATCAAATTTTAATATCAACATTGTATTTATCAAAATCAACAGAACGAAACTTATTTAATTACGCTCATAATAAGTACTTTAAACATTAAATACCTTACATAAAAAAGTATTCACTTGAGCTGAAATCCGATTTGTTTGCTAACTAGATTAAAAACAAAAGAGAAAGCCAATTTTTATCTGCTCAATTCTCGTGTATTTGTTGAAGGTTAGCTAAAAGTTTTACCACAGAATAAATAATAGTACTACGTAGTTTTACACACTTCGTTCGTCGTCAAACACAATATTTTGAGAGCAATTCCAATATTATATAACTTGGAAGGAAATCTTCTTTCGTGTTTAACTTAATATCTACACAAAGAGCAAAGGTAAACCAAAATCATCTGTGGGTAAACTTTGTTATTCCAGATTATAGCTTTTATAAAAATTATACCGATACAAAGCATATAGTAATTAACAATAATCATTGGTCATAGAATTATTACGTATAATTCTATGATTCTATGTCATTGGTAATTAATCGAAGGTTACTTTGAGTAAATAATTATAAATAAATGAGCAAAGTATTTATTCAGAACAAAATTGCTCTTATAAAAATGACAGGCGTCATGTCTGAAAAGTTGTGTAATAAAGATAAAGTACACAAATTTTATTTGTACTAAAGTAACAAATAATTTTATTGCTTTTATACCTTATTAGGTTTTTTTTTATTAAACATACCGTATTATTTGAGTGAAATATTATCTACTAATTAAATAATAGATAGCAGCTAGTACTGTTTATAAGTACCGTAAACAGAGAAAATAAGTACCTATCTAACAAGAAAAAGTGTCATAGTCATGGATACGACCTAATAGGATTTTATTGCCTTTTTAAATAGCTACTGCAATACATTTTCTTTGAACGCTTTGCAAGTGGTAAATCGGTACTTGTTACAATTTCTCACTGCTCGCTGCTGCGTAATATGGTATTTATTATGTAAATAACGCAAGCGCTCAATATACTTTTACGCTTCCTATAAAATTATTTGTTCAGACTAAAAAAGGAAGTAGGTCTGTATATTTAATTATTTTAAAATAAGACTTTTCAAAATGTTATACAACAAGTTAAAGCAAAAATTCATGCATGGAAAAATAAAAAGAGCACATCCAATTATAACGTCCTAGTTACATTGAAGCGACCGGGTTCAAAATTATTTACGGAATTGCGCTCAGCGTGACACCGGATGTCTTTGTGGTAGGTATATCTCGGCGAAGATCTTTCATTATTGCGATGCCTTTTCAATTCGCTAAGAATTGTTACTTCGAATAATAGTTGTTTCTCCCATTTACATCGTAACAATGATGAGGCATTTCCTGGTTATATTACGAGTTCCTACTACTCGCAGATCTATCATTAAGCGCGTACATTTCTAGCTTACGTCTCAAGCTAGGTAGTTCATACTACACCTTATTATTATAATGTTATTATCAGCCAACAAGTAAATCAATCGGTTAATCAATTCAAAAAAATATAAAAATTTCTTTATTAAATAATAGGCTATTATAAGAAATGTTAAGTTATTATTGTGGTTTGTTTGTGTTGAATATGAAATCAATTACATAAATGTTAACAAAGCGAACTCGATCCCGACTCAACTGTAAGAGAAAACAATGTGAAACGTGTATTATATATAATATGTTAGAAGTTTAAAAAATAAGGAAATTTGAAGAAAATGCATTAAAAGCACACGCTTCAAATAGGAGGAGGCCACCTCCCATACTCCTCCAGTAGTTGTGTGCCATATACAGTTACACCAGAAATAGTTACTGTAGTCCATGGAAACCTACAACCAGAGAAGGCCGCAGATGTGTTTTAACTCGTGAGGAGTAATTAAAGCCTTTTCGGAAACCGGTGTGTCCTGGAGGCTAGAAGTCGACAAGTCTGTTGCGAGACGATTTGTAATGAGTAATGACTCTCGGAAACAAAATCTAGAATTTTTAAAACCTAGAAACTCCGAACCACCAACGCTAACCACTATTCTGTTCATGCATCCAACCTTTTACGGGCATGAATTTCATATTTTACATTTATATTGAAAAAAAAACAGCGGTGACAATAACCGGGTTCTATAAATATAAAGCTGAAACGACACCGCTCAGACATCGTCTTGATTGGTCGATACGGATTTCATCATTATTCGTAACAATATAGGCGTCAAGTGAAGACTGTGAATTATTACCTATTAGCGATCCGCCCCGGCTTCGCACGAGTGATTTTTGGATCTGCGCCACCTACCGGGTCTTAATGTGAATCTAAACCATTTAGGGACCCATTCAAACACACACAAAAAAATTCGTCAAAATCGGTCGAGCCGTTTTTGATGTTTAGCGACACTAACGGACAGGAATTGGTTTTTATATATAGAGATAATTGTAATATAAAGTTCTATAAAAATTCAACTAATGTCATGTACGCTACATGACAATGCGTCACAACTTCTATGTCGCTAGATGGATGTATCGTATCATTGCCACGTCGCGTCGAGTCGAATCGAATGGTGATGAAGTCTCTATCCATAGATATAAAAAAAAATGAAGTTTCTGTCTGTAATATTAAAATGAACTGCGTTTAATTGAGATGGGTTATTTACTTGTGAATAACTATTATTAAAAATTTTGTCTGTCTGTTTCTTTGTCTGTCCGTCTGTCCGGACTAATCTTCCAAATGGCTGAACCGATTGTAATGAAACTTCACGAACAGATAGAGAGCAATACCAGGAGTGATCTAGGCAATATTTTGTTCTAAAATCTTTAAGTATTTTAAAAGAAAAAAAAAATGATAAAGTAAATGGTCTTTGATGACCCTACCCAGGCAAATTCGGGGCGGTTCGCTAGTTGTTTAATATTCCTAGATCGAGACCGAATATGAAACCACGCAATTGCTGCTGGGTCATGGATGTTTTAGAAAACGGTTGCATGTTATGAAGCTTTGCGGGGAGAGTATCTGCTTGTATGGATGATGAGGATATGCATCACGTTCTGTGATGTGGTTCTCTATTTTATGAAAATATAAGAATCAATATGCTCGATAAAGAAAAAAGGGAAGGACCTGTTTATTACGACGACTACGAGACTGCGCACGGATGGCACGAGGAACGGACAGATGTTTAAGACGGTGTCGGCGCTGCAGACGGTAGAAGCGGAAAGATTATGTTGTGTAAGTGTCCGCACTATTGGGGGAGAAATTTGTAGCGACGCGCCTGAAATAGCCCCAAGCAAGTACGGCGTGCTTCGGTCCGTATAACTGGATAGTTAAAAAGAACCATGGGAGGTGGTTTGTTTATTATGCGCCTGACAACAGTTCGGTATATCGAGCGTATCTTGCAACGCTGACGTACCACCAACTAATCAAGTCCGCATTTATACATCATAATATAGTATTGGATTGATATAAAATATGTCATGCAGTTGACTAAATCACTACGAAGATATCGAACAGGTCGAAAACAGAGTCAATTGTCTCCATCAGCATTATTTTATGTAAACAATTCACTAAGGTAGCTTACATCACACCGTGTCGATGCAAGCATTTGTTGAACAAAACGATATTTTATCATTGTTTGAATTGTTATTGTTTATTGTCTTGTTTCTTTATAAATGAATAATTCTTTGGCCGCACTCAAACGAACAAAAACATAATTGGAATCCTTTAAAGTCTTTTTTTTCACGTGTTTATTATGAAATACTTATTCTTTTTGTTTAATTGTGTATCGTATAGACTCCTTTTAGTGTTTTGCAAAAACAACGCCTTGTTTTCTACAACGCCTAATCTAAAACCTATCAAAGTTCACTGCTAAACAGGCCTCTGAATAGGCCTCCCCCATAGATTGCGTCATAGGGGGATATTTGCAGTGATGGATTTATACTAAGGCACACTAGGCACTGGCCTAGGGCATCAGCGCAGAGAGGGCATCGGTTATTACACTTTGATAAAAAAAAATGTTTTACTATGGAAAAAAATGCGTTACTTGTTTGTTTACATTATTCAAAATGAAAAAAAATACTACGACTTTTTTTATTTTAGTGATCCGTAAATTTGTATATATTCGCTATGTTTTTTCTCATATTTTATATTGTGCGTAATTTCATTTATAACTATGCAAATTGATAGTCAAAAGGAAATAGTGCCTCAGGTTTTGTATAGGATTTCGCTATTTTAAAAAGACAAGGAAACAGTATTTCAGCTACTAAAGTATACCTTAAAAATTATAACTCTTTTACTTCGAACAATTTGATATAAATCCCAGCGAACCAAAATGTTAAATCCGGCGCTGGATATTTGACATAGTTGCTACGCTTTGCGTGCTGGTTAATAACCGTAGTTTTTTTTTCCTTTATTTTGGCAACCAACACTCATGTTACAGACATATTATTTACATTTTACATTTACTTTAAGACAAAAAGATCAAATTGTGCCAATAAAACTACAAAATTAAACCATTTTTACATCGTGAGACAATATAGTCGGGCAAGAATTGTACTGCAAAATCTGTTTTAAAATTTTAAGTAGATTAGGCCTAGTGTTAAAAAAATCTATATCCGAATAATACTTATTAAATATGGTGCTGGAACGACTATAAAAGTTCGTAAGTATCATTTTTATGAAACTGAGGAGGAATAAATAGTATAATGAAGGTGGGGAGCGCACAGGAATACTTTAATTCATCCATCCATCCATTACAGCCTATAAAAGTGCATAGTGAATATAGGCCTCCCTCATAGATTGCCTCATGGGGGGATTTTGCTGTAGTTGCCATGCTTGGCAAGCGGGTTGGCAACCGCAGTTTTTTGTTAGTTTGAGTTGTTATAACCTCTGTCGCCTCTTACGACACCCTCGGGACGATATGGGGTAGTGGATATTCTTACACCGCCACTACACGGTATTATTTAATTATTACTAAGGAATGTTTATTGTTTCGAATTGTTATCAGGAAGATGCTGCTGCCCCCGTTTCAGTTTCCCTCTGTCGCCTCTTACAGCACCCACGAAATAATATGGGATGTGGATTCTCTCACACTTATTTTTTTTTTTAAATATTTTCTATACAAAACAAAATATTTCAAAATAATGATTCAAAACTTAAAGCAATCTCTAATTCAATACACATTATCGGTATAACAGTCAAAGCTAAAGCTCATACTTCAAACAAAAATAATGTCCTAATTCGTAATCGTTGTTTATACTCGTACATTTGGATTTCCGTATTCCGTATTTTTAAAAAGAAATATTTCTACCATTTGTATCAAATTCGTTTCTAAATGCGTATATGATCACGAAAGTTTCGGGCTAAAGAACGCGGAACTAATTTCGTTTACTGAAATAAAACTTTTCTTTATGTGGTGTTAAACGCACAGACATACTGTTACATTTTGATACAAACATACGTGTTTATTTAGGCGCCCGATAACCTAAAATATTGGACTTTTCAATAAGTTTCACAAGTCAATTTCAACCATGGCAATTCTACCTACCTATGTAACCTATGATTATATAAAGAAATATCAGAAACACGAGTAAACTATAATAAATACTTTCAGACACAAAGACATAAGTATTCCTCTTGACACTTTCTAAGGCCTATGATGTATATAGATCTTCCTGTGAAAGGGCGGTGTAAAAATAACCCCTACGCTATATCATTCCATAGGATAGGTGTTGTAAGAGACGACAGTGGAACAGGAAATGAGCAGCAGCATCTTCCTGATAACAACTCGAAACTCTGCCAAGTGTGGCAAAAGCCCCTATGAGGCAATCTATGGAGGAGGCCGTGTCAGCAGTAGACTTTTATAACTAACTTTATAAGTATAATGGATTATGCTAAATGAGGTAGGTTTATTCAACTATATTATGGTTGTAGCACGAATAGGTCGGCTCGACCGGGGAACGACCACGCTCTCGCGGAATACCAACGTAAAATAGCAGCTTAATGCTGCTGTGTTTCGTATGGTGAGTGTAGAGAACCAGAGACCTTTTTTACTGGAAACAAGGCATTCTCAGGGGTGACAACGCATCTGCATTTTGATTCTTAATCGAGGATAAATGTAGATGTTTATGGGCCACAGCATCCATTTACGATCAGGTGGACTGTGTGCTCCTTTGTCGCCCTTATTCTATTTAAAAAAATGCCGATAAACATTATACTAAACAAGCTCCAGAAATTAATAGAATATTACTTAATATGAGTACCATATTTGTCCTTGTCATCTAGTATAGAAGACGAAAATATCTGATTTGGATTCAAATAATCAAATACTCATTCGCGAAGCGCAAAGCTGGAAAACACGACATTTGTCAACGTTTCCGACTCCGTCTCCGATTACACGCCGCCAGTTGATGTGGATTGGTTAGGGTAACTATAAATCCAGTACTAACAAGGATATAATTTTGAAGGTAGTAATCAGGTATATTAGATGTTAACCGCCCAATTCGGTACGCGCAAACTAAGATTTATTAATATATTTCTAATTGTTAACTGACCATGTAGTGGCGGCGTTAAAATATCTATTACCCCATAGCGACCCGTGTGTATCGTAAGAGGTAACAGAGGAAATCAAACCAGGATATGGACAGTAGCGTCTTCCTAATAACTACTAAAAATTAAAAACTGCGGTTTCCAAGCCACCTACGAAGCAATCTATTGCCTATGTTCAGTAGTGGACTTTTAATAAGCTGTAACGGTAATGGTAGTTGTTAAAAATAGCCTTTAGCCGTATCCATTACCTAATCGACTTCTAAGTCAAATTTCGGTAGAACCAGACCAGTCGTTCAAGCATTATTAAAAGACAAACATCCAAACAAGCATACTTTCACATTTATAAAAACAAGAATCTTATAATCATTGATTCACCCTTTTCAACTTAAATTAAGTAATTAATTATCTCTATCCCTATCTCTTTCTATTGACATTTAGTGAAGAAGGAGGGACAGAGCAACATTAGACATTTCTAAATTGACGTTGATTTTTATGAGAAAGGATGAAAGTAACATTTCTTAAATCTAAGAGTGGCAAACGAGATAGTCCATTTCAATTAGCTACTGCTGCAAGGTTACGTTGCCACTCCTGAGGACTTTGTTGAAATACCACATATTCTTTAATTATACTGGCTCTTTTATTTCGAAAAGGTTCATAGTAGTAAATGCACTGCGGTTTGATAGCAGAAATATGAATCCAGAAGGACTACTGGGCAGAAAAGAATATAATATATTAAACTGCCTTTCTTTCAGAACTTTTTATACATGGGTAAAGGAAAATATTATGAAGATCGATACTAATAAACATGTCCGCTAATAACTGAACGGAATAATCAATATTTTTAATATAAAATTATGTGTATATATTATATATGACCGCCTCATTGGTCTAGTGATCATAAGTGCGAGTACTGATAATGTCGTCCCAGGTTCAAATCTCCCAAAATCAGTTATTCGGTTTTTCTGTTAAGATATTCTCAGTAGCATACTGGAGTCAGAAAGTTTTACCCTCGTACTTTGGAAAGCACGTAAAGCTGTTATTACTTCACCTGAGCTATGGTGCACTATAATCTCGTCCTGCGCAGATGACTAGTCTCTACTGACCGCCGTGGTCGAAATTCGGTCCGAAGAGCATTATGAACATACGGAGTTCATTTAATACTTTTTCTTGTTTGCCTGATACTTTCATAGAAAAAAAGTAACTTTGTTCTACTTTTTATTTGGCCCTTCTTATCAATTGCTTATTGTGTCCTATATTATTACCAACACGTATGGCATCCCGACGGTGGCGACATTATGTCTTACGCCGTGAATTGTGAGATAACGAAGCGCTGTTTACGATCAATGTAGTAAATGGAGTCGCGAGTTAATTTCATAATGAAATTAATGAACATAAAAGGCAAAAATAAAGAGAGTTGTGGTTTGGATTACTCTAAGTCGATTTACATCTTTCGCAAGTCAAAGCTGAACAAGTTTTCTATATATAGTACTTATACAAACAATTTTTGTTTCATTCAATATACGGAGTTAATATAATTGTAATTTACCATTTCTGTGTATTGGCGGCGTAAAAGAATCTTCTACCATATATCATCCCGTGGGTGTCGTAAGAGCCAACAGTGGGGAAATAGAAACAGGTGATGGACAGCAGCATCCTTCTGCTAATTAAAATAATTTAAAAAATCGGTTCCAAACCCGCTTGTCTAGTGTGGCAATTATGGCAAATTCCCCACAAAGCAAAGAGGCAATATATAAGGGAGGCCTACGTTCAGAAGTGGACTTTGATAGGCTGTAATAATGATAGTGAAGCGCTGAAAGGTAAATGTGAAACATTGTGCAAAAACTTGCATATTGTAAGGCGCGGAGTCTTCCAGCTTTATTACTTTTCTAATTATGAGACGAGCTCTGATCCCCACAGTAACAGGTTTAAAGTCTTTCACTTTGTATCTTTTCATTATTATTAAAATTCATAATAATATCTAATGCAATGTATGCAACTATTTTATGTATTTACTGTATTCGTTCTATATATATATATATATATATATACGTGGTAGAGCCGTGCCGCAGCTATATTATAGTTGTAGCACGAATAGGTCGGCTCCGGGGAAGGACCACGCTCTCACAGAATATCAGCGTAAAATAGCAGCTAATGCTGCTGTGTTTCGTATGGTGAGTGTAGAGAACCGGAGACCCTTCATACTGCAAACGAGGCATTCCATCTTAGTCCTCAGGTGTGACAACGCTTCTGTATTTTGATTCTTAATTGAGATGTCGTCGAACTTGTCGATGGTCTACGCATCCGATTACGATAAAGTGGATTGTGTGTTCATTTATCACCCTTATGCTATAAAAAAATATAGTAAAAAAATAATTATTATTATTTTATTTTATTATATCTATGTTTATATAAACATAGATACAATAAAATAAAATATATGCATTATAATACCTACCTTAAATATATACCTTAACATATATATATAAGTATTTATGTCTCCCAAACAGATGACAAAACAATAGAAATATCCTAAAAATAATAATAATCTTTAGTAAGGAAAAATTACTTAAAGTAAACGGACTTAAAACTTACCTATGGCACTCTATAACAGTCAATTCTGGTAGAAGAAGCAACGTTGTAATATTTAAAGAAATAAATATTTTCAGGAGTTGGCCCTCATGCGTAACAGCGGTTTAACGATGGCTTCTGATCCAATCGCTCCACGTGTTGATGTAGGAACTGTTAATTATATTATTAGGTGGGGTTAAAGGGCGCCATTTTCTGTCTAAGAATCCGTCTAGATTGATATCCTCTTACCTATTTTAAACCACCGAAATCAGTCTACCACTGCAGTATTCCAGTTGAAACGGTTAGAGAGGCAGTATATTTACCGGCAGGTATTTCATCTAGTCACGAGGAGTAAAAACGCATCTACAGCCTACTTTGATTGAATTTGGTCATGTCCATGAGCTGCAAAATGTACTAACTGTCAGTTCGTTTATCACTCTTATGTCCAAATAAATAATAAACTCAATTTTAAGATGTCGTTAAGTCTCGTGGTGTCGCAGTCGCTTTTACTTAAAGTGATAGAGACAGCACGAAACCTAACGGCATCTTAAAATTGAGCAGCGTTTGAGTATTTGGCCATTATATTTAAAAAAATGTCGTATACAAAAAAAATATATTGAAATACATCATTCACTAGAAACACACAATGAAACTGGCCAGCATTCTTCAAAACGCATTCTAGGCTCATGACGTACGGGCCATTCTTCCACCTCGGAAACCCGCTTGCAAACCGCCGCATACACAATTTAACTTTCATTTAAAAATAGTGCTAATTATTTGTATAGTATGTTATTTAAAATTATAACTTGTGAATTTAGTAGAATATTTACTTCTAAAACTTTCTCTTTTAACAGTCGCAAATCATTTGATGAATGGGCGACAGTAGGAATTTATAAAAGTAGGCGAAAGTTATATGAGCTTTATAATGAAAGATCATATAATAATAAAGTGTTATATTTAGAGATTATGTAAAACATATTCTAAAATATTTAAAAAGTGTGCTACACAGCTAAGGCTTTACATTTAAGTAACAATATTAAAACTGCATCCAACAAAATTAAAATGACCTGGAGAATAATAAATAGTGAAACGGGCAAGGTCAAACCGCGCAACTCGGATTTTCAATTGAATATTAACAACAGTTTAACTCGATCTGATCAAGAAGTTGCTATGGCTTTTGAGAAACATTTTACTGATGTTCCTTTTTTGACAACAAAATCATTAAATTCTTCTCCTACTGTCCTGAATCATTGCTTAAACAAAATGTAAAGGCTTGTTCAAATACTTTTAAATTCCATAGAGTATTGCCAAAAGATATCGTTAAATATTTTAAAACAATTGATGTTAAGAAAACGGCAGACTTATGGGGGATTTCCGTTAAAGTTATTTTATCTATAATAGATATAATAGCACCTTATCTAGTCACTATATTTAATACAAGCGTCGAATCTGGTGTGTTTCTGATTTAATGAAACATAGTAAAGTCATACCTTTATTTAAATCTGGTAGTACATTAGACCCCGCCAACTTTAGACCGATTTCTGTACTACCAACATTTAGTAAAATTTTGAAAAAATAATTTTAGATCAGATCTTAAGTTTCTTTAATATTAATAAATTGCTACATAAAATCAATTCGGTTTTACAGGGTCGCTTGACAACTGACGCTGGAGTTGAGCTTATTAAACATATTTTTGTGCATGGGAGAATTCGGAGGATGCTGGGTATATTTTGTGACCTTTCCAAGGCCTTCGACTGTGTTCACTATGAGACATTAATCAGGAAGCTACAGTACTATGGTGTCAAGAACACAGCGCTTAAACTTATTATTTCATATTTAAGTAATAGAATGCAGAAAGTTATTATCAATGGTAAAAGTTCTTCCGGGTCACCTGTACTAAATGGTCCCTCAGGGCTCGATTCTCGGCCCATTCCTATTTCTGGTATATATGAATGAATTACTTCCCTTGTAGGGAATAATCATGATATAGTATTATTTGCTGATGATACTTCCTTGATTTTTAAACTTAAACGTCAATCATTTAAATGTGACGAAGTGAATAATGCTATATCAAAATTAGTGCATCGGTTTAACGTTAATAATCTACATTTAAACGGAAATAAAACTAAATGTATTAAATTTACAACAACGAATGTTAAAATCTGGGTACCAATGTGTTTTAAATGGGAAGAACTGAGCCCTGTTGAATCCACTGTTTTTCTTGGCATCACTCGACGCAAAGCTTCAGTGAGGCCCCATATATCCAAACTAGCAAGCAGACTAAGTTCTGCAGCCTATGCTGTAAAAGATTAGAGGTCTCACTAGTGTCGAGACAGCTAGACTAGTTTATTTCAGTTATTTCCATAGCATAATGTCTTATGGGATTTTGCTATGGGAAATGCGGCTGATTCAGAAACTATTTTGTTTTACAGAAGAGGGCCATTAGAGCTATTTACAACCTAAAACCGAGAGAGTCTCTTAGAGATAAATTTAAAGAAATAAATATATTAACTTTGGCCTCTCAGTATATTTACGAAAATTTAATGTATGTTCACAAAACAAAGGTAGTTTTAGTAAAAAGTGATATACATTCTGTAAACACTAGGAACAAACACAAGCTAGTGATACCAGTTTCTCGACTCCACAGAGTCAGTAATTCATTCTTGGGGCAATGTATACGCGAAAGTGTACAGGCTCTCTCTATTACCAAGTTTAAAT
This sequence comes from Parnassius orleans, assembly GCA_029286625.1. NCBI lineage: Eukaryota > Metazoa > Arthropoda > Insecta > Lepidoptera > Papilionidae > Parnassius > Parnassius orleans. Next base: position 1,714,382 of record JAGSMP010000092.1, read on the forward strand.
GTTTTGTTAAGCTGAAACTGTATAAAAGGGTTATTATAGTATAAATGAATATATGATTGATAATAACCCCTGGGAATGAGGTGGTCGCTACCAAGCAGTTTCTAAAATAAATTTTGTACTTAAATAGTTTGTACAACCATTAATGTAAAACTTACTTTAAAAAGTCCCGCTGGGTTTCTTGCTGGTTCTTCCCAGGACAGAGGTTTTTTCGAAACAGTGGTAAAGTAAAAAATGACTTTCAATAAGAATTACACATGTAATCTATATTGAATAAAAAATTATTCTATTCTATTCTATTCTAACATGAAAGTGCTATGATTTAATCTACACTATGCGGTTTTACGGGCGGGAGCAAATCCATTGCTCATGCAGTATCCAACCGCAACTGATAACCGCTTGTTGAAACTAAACGACAGCGGTAACTCGCGATTGTTTTGCGCAAGAACTTCTGTGAGGGTTAATGGTAATCTAATTATGATGATTCAATAACTCTTTTAAAATAAGCTTTCCAAGAGCAATGATCACTGTATATGAGAATTAACAAAAGATAGCGGAAAACTACAATCGGTGTTGTTTGATGGTCTGCAACAGTTTTTTCGAGGGGGTTTCCGCGGCGAGAGAGCCGGTCGTATGGTATGAGCCGAGCGAAAATATAGATATTCAAAATAAATATTCATTTTATTCTGATACCTATAGTAGTCTCTATAGTATTAATTTAAACATTTTTATAAAGTTATACGAAAACTTTAGTATGATTCATTGAAGTAATAAGTACTATGTCCTAGAACAGACACCAAGACCTGTTTGTAACACGTGTTGAAGTCCAAAAGCACTCAATTAGTCTGTACCAGGCGCTTGCCAAAACGTGACACATTTGAGGACTAAGTTAAAGCCTAATAAATATGCCTTCATTCGCATTGTGGCACTGTGTAAACCCACTCGAGAAAAAAATTAAAGGCCAAGAAGTGACTTTTTGCACTAAAGTTTCCTGTACTATCGATAAAACATTACTTCAATTAGTATGATTTTGACTTTTTAAGTACCTATAACATTATCTTTTAAGAACGATATTAAAAATTAAAATGCACAATGGAATGACTCTAAATTATAACAGCGAGCTTAATGGAGTAGACATGTACAATAATGGTACTTTAAGAGCGATATAAATTCCACATATGCGGGTGGATATGTTCTTTAATGTGTGCCACATCACTCGTGCCCTAAATCTTTCTAATGGTTGGCTTCCGCTCCCGTAGACATTTTATTAATGAAAGTACGCAGCTAGGTCTTGATCGGAGTCTAAAATTGTCTAAAGGAAGAGAACATTTAAGGATTACCTAGGTATTTTTAAACTGCTTAAAGTAAAACTGCTTTATGTAATATAATATATTCTGAAGCGTAGATTGCTATTAAGATATTATAGCTTTTCACAAGTTCAATGCTGAACATAGGCCTCCCCCAAGGAATGCCACAGAACACGGTCCTGAACCACCTGCATCCGTCGACTTCCCTGCATATCCTACCAGATCATCACTCGATCTAGCTGGGAGCCGCTTAATATTTCACTTAAAGCTACGGAGCTGCCATTTGAGAACCTTTCTTCCCCATCAGTTGATCGGTTTTCGGTTCTTCGAGCTATATGGCCGGCCTATTGCCCCTTCAGCTTATTGATAATAATTGCGTATTCCAGCAAGTAGGGAAACTCCGAGATTAGCTCTCTCCATAGTCCTCTGAGAGACCTTGAATTTGTGAACCATGTCTCAGACCCATATGTCATCACTGACAACACGCAATGGTTGTACAATATAAAGATATCCTACAATAAATATAGGTACTACTCATGTGGTAATCACTAAAAATGAAATATTACATTTTTTTAACAATTATAAGCAATTGCTTGACTACTATCCCTACATACATACATTCATCAGACGGATTCGTCTGAGATACCTACATAATTCTGTACTTTATTCAGGTATAATTCGAATGTTTACTTTTAGCTTGCACAACTAAATGCGTGCAGCGCCAAAACACCAAAACAGAACATCACCAATAAACTTTTGTTTGTTTTATTGAAAGTTTACATGTACTATTGCCAAAGAGTATACTAATCTATCGTATAAACGTAATAACATTATGTATGTTTAACTTACGTAATTATATGGAGTTAAAGCTTTCTACATGATTCACTACAGTCCATGGGCCTTTTTCATACATTTATGGGAGCATTTACTTGGATTAATCACCATGCAAAAGGACAACTTTTTTTACTTTATAATAGGCTTTGTGTTATACTTTAGTCAATACCTACTCTTGTAGTGTTAGTAGCAGTAGTTACCCGTATAGTGACGGTGTGAGAATATCCACTACCCCATATCATCCCGTGAGTATCATAAGAGGCGACAGAGGGAAACAAACCAGGAGATGGGCAGCAGCGTCTTCCTAATAACGACTAAAAATAAAAAACTGCGGTTGCCAACCTGCTTGTTAAGCATATGGCAAATATCACTCAATATCAATCTATAGGGAAGGCCTATGTTCAGCAGTGGACTTTAATAGGCTGTAACGGTAACGGTAACGACACCTTTTTTTTACATGGAGATATGCCTACGCATACCCGCCTCGCGGGGGCAAGGACGGGTTATGTCGGACTCGCATCGACTAAGACCCCATGGTGTTCCACCTTCGCCGGATATTGGCAGGGCCACGGGAACGCTTTCGCACACATCCGCGGCCCCACCAGCGCCGGCCGCCACATGGCAGCCCCACCTCGGGGTAGGACCTCTCCTCCCCATTCTCCTCCTCAGGCAAGGCGCACCAGGAACACAAGGCATGCCCCCCTCCACGGCCTCCAACTCTACTTGCGTAACGGGCCCCCCGAGTCCGATACGCTGGGCCATGGGGCCAGGAAAATCGAGAGCTCGGTAGCAGCGGCTTTCCCGACCCCAGCGGTGGATCTGGTCTCTGGCTCCGCCGCCAACAAAGTTTCGGCCGCGGAGGGTAGGGAGAGCGGCGCCTCGCAATACCGACACTCCTCTCCCCCACCGGCCCCACCACCACCGCATCAACGGTGCGGCCCCGTCTGAGTTGCGGAGGAAATGGCGAGTGGCGCATCGCCATACGAACACTCCTCTTAGTCCGCGACTCCACCTCGGCGCAGCGGTAGGGGGAGAGGACACCCTCTCGCCGCAGCCCACCGACATACATCCGAAGTGGGCTCGCCAAGCCCACTCGGAGTGGCCACCTCGGGCCGCGCCTACACCACGGGCCAGCCAAGGGGTTCCTCTTTGTTCACCGCGGGTGACCAAACCACGGCTACTAAGCCCCCCCGCCACGACAAGGCGGGAACCCATTCGGGGGGGAACGGTGTAACGACACCTACTCCATGAGATAAAAAGTTGGGTTGAATTGTCTTAAAACACCACCAATCGGCATTTTATTCTATTAAATTCAAAAATAAAGTAACGTAACAGCTCATATTATAGTGTCCCACTGCTAGGTAAGGGCAATCTATATGCGTGTGGTCAGACATTACATGTTTTATTTTAATTTCTTACAATAATTTCAGACATTCTGGATTTCTCACAATGTTTTCTTTCACCGCGAAACACGTGGTAAAATTACAATTAACAATTCCATTGATGCTGGTAAGGATCGAACTCTGTTTTCTCGCGTACTATACTCAAATTAGCGCGAATACGCGAATGATTCTGAGCTACCACGGTGGTATAAAATATATCCAATAGGCTATTACGCACCTACAATTTATGCAAATAAAGTCTGCAACTTCTTTGTGGAAACTGTAAAATGTGTTTGACATTAATTACATAAAACATTAGTCACTGTTTACGCATAAATATGAGACGCACAAGCAGACTTAATGTGTATTCCTAACAACACTAATTTGGATTAAACATGTATTAGAAACGATATTATTAATACGTGTAATGCTGGTTTTATAGAATAAGCATATATATATATATATATATATATATATATATATATATAGCTCAGAATCATTCGCGTATTCGCGCTAATTTGAGTATAGTACGCGAGAAAACAGAGTTCGATCCTTACCTGCATCAAAGGAATTGTTAATTGTAATTTTACCACGTGTTTCGCGGTGACAGAAAACATTGTGAGAAATCCAGAATGTCTGACATTATTTTAAGAAATTAAAATAAAACATGTAATGTCTGACCTCACGCATATAGATTGCCCTTACCTAGCAGTGGGACACTATAATATGAGCTGTTACGTTACTTTATTTTTGAATTTAATAGAATAAAATGCCGAATGGTGGTGTTTAAGACAATTCAACCAACTTTTTATCTCATGGAGTAGGTGTCGACCCGTTCCCCAGATGGGTTCCACTGCCGTGGCGGGCTCTTTCGTGGTTTAACAACCCGCGGTGAACAAGAAGTGAGAACTACCATGTGGCGGCCGGCGCTGGTGGGGCCGCGAATGTGTGCGAGCGTTCCCGGGGCCCTGCAATATCCGGCGGTGGAACACCATGGGGTTTTAGTCGATGCAGATCGATATAACCCGTCCTTGCCCCGCGAGGTGGTATGCGTAGGCATATCTCCATGTAAAAAGGTGTCTTTACCGTTACCGTTACAGCCTATTAAAGTCCACTGCTGAACGCGGCTTTCCTATAGATTGATATTGATGATATTTGCCATATGCTTAACAAGCAGGTTGGCAACCGCAATTTTTTTAATTTTAGTCGTTATTAGGAAGATGCTGGTTTGTTTCCCACTGTCGCCTCTTATGATACTCACGGGATGATATGGGGTAGTGGATATTCTCACACCGTCACTATACGGGTAACTACTGCTACTAACACTACAAGAGTAGGTATCGACTAAAGAATAACACAAAGCATATTATAAAGTAAAAAAGTTGTCTTTTTGCATGGTGATTAATCCAAGTAAATGCTCCCATAAATGTATGAAAAAGGCCCATGGACTGTAGTGAATCATGTAGAAAGCTTTGACTCCAAATAATTACGTAAGTTAAACATACGGAAACTAATGTTATTACGTTTATACGATAGATTAGTATACTCTTTAGCAATAGTACATGTAAACTTTCGATAAAACAAACAAAAGTTTATTAGTGATGTTCTGTTTTGGTGTTTTGGCGCTGCACGCATTTAGTTGTGCAAGCTAAAAGTAAACATTCGAATTATTCCTGAATAAAGTACAGAATTATGTAGGTATCTCAGACGAATCCGTCTGATGAATGTATGTATGTAGGGATAGTAGTCAAGCAATTGCTTATAATTGTTAAAAAAATGCTATTTTTCATTTTTAGTGATTACCACATGAGTAGTACCTATATACAACGTGTCCCAAAATTCAACGATAAACGGGCACCAGAGGTGGACCTGCTCATGACTACTCGAGAAAAAATAAAAAGAAAAAAAATGTAAATCGTTTTTAAAATTACAAAAAAAAATGAAATTCTTCGAAAATCGATACCCCGATATGGTATTTTTAACTACCATGAGCACATTTTTTTTTTTTTTGTAACGGCAACCTTAGTAGTACTGCTATTTACCACAACCGTTATAAATCCCAGAATACATGTAGTTTTAAACAAAATCAATCAAAATTATTTTTCCCTAATATTTTGAAAGATTTTTACTTTCAGTCCACTTTTTTTTATAGGAGAGGGGCAAACGAGCATGCGGCTCACCTGATGGTAAGTGATTACCGCCGCCCATGAACAACTGCAACACCAGGGGAATTGCAGATGCGTTGCCGGCCTTTTAAGAAGGAGTAGGCTCTTTTCTTGAAGGTCCCTAAGTCGTATCGGTCCGGAAAAATCGCTGGTGGTAATCGATTCCACAAGGAAGTTGTGCGAGGAAGAAAACTTCTTCTAAATCGCACAGTGGTGGACCGCCAATCATCCAGATGGTATGGATGGTATCTCGAGTTCTGTCGCGATGTGCGATGGTGAAATTGAGCGGCTGGAATTAACAATTCCTCAGAGCACTCCCCGTGGTACATGCGATAAAATACGCAAAGAGATGCAACATCTCTACGCAGTGCCAGTGAGTCAAGCCGATCGGACAGAACTCGGTCGTCGACGATTCGAGCTGCTCTGCGCTGGATGCGGTCAAGTGGAAGGAGCTGGCACTGGGGCCTGCCCAGAGATGGGAACAGTATTCCATGTGGGGCCGAACTTGCGCCTTGTAAAGTTGCAAGCGGTGTGCCGGCATGAAATACTGTCCCGCTCTGCTGAGCACGCCAAGCTTTTAGAGGCCAATTTGGCTTTCTCTTCCAAGTGACCACGAAACTGCACATCCTCGATATGTCGACACCAAGTTCCGATATTGGCTGAGGCAACAAGGAGTGCCTTGAAACTGAGGAGATACGACAAAGGGTTCTTTTAGCGGTAAACGCGCAAACTTGTGTCTTCTGGGGATTGAACTGGACTAGATTTAGTCGCCCCAGTCTGAGACTTTGTTCAACAAAGTCTCGACTTCGAACACAAGTTTGTTCCGGTACTCAGTGACGTTTTCCCGAGAAATATTGGCACGGCCGGTGTATAAAGCATCACCAGTGCTGTCGTCTGCATAGCAATGAATGTTACCAATTTGCAACATATCATTGATATGCAGAAGAAACAACGTTGGTGATAACACGCAGCCTTGTGGAACACCAGCGTTAATGGGCTTGTAATCGAGCATGCACCGTCTACTACGACCTTGATGCTCCGATCTGCAAGAAAACTAGTGATCAATTGCACAATTTCTCAGGAAGCCCATAGGAAGGGAGCTTCGAAAGAAGCGCTTTGTGCCAAACCCGATCGAAGGCCTTCGCTACGTCAAACTAACGGCCAACGCCTCTCCTTGGACTCCTGCCTCCGCCCATCTATGAGTTAGGTAACCTAGAAGATCACCAGCTGAGCGACCTCGACGGAAACCGTACTGGCGGTCACTAATCAGCTGGTGATCCTCAAGGTACCGCATGAGCTGGCAGTTGATAACAGTTTCCATTACTTTGGAGAACAAGGAGGTGATAGCGATAGGCCTGTAGTTGGACGGATCTGAGCGGTCGCCTTTTTGGGGATCGGGTGCGCAAAGCTGCCTTCCATGAGTTCGGGACTACGCCTAGGAGTAGGAGTACCGGAAAAGACGCGTTAAAACCGGTGCCAACTCCGGGCACACGTCTTCAGCACAATATGTGGGACTCCATCAGGCCCACTCGACTTGTTGACGTCCAGGAGAGAAGTGCTTTATGCCGAGCGCTGTGTAAACAGCACTTCCGCATGGAGCACTCACACCGCGGGATGGTAGGCGGTATGTTCCCCGTCATCAAGAGTCGAGTTGGAAGCAAAAGAGCCTAGCAGATCGGCTTTCTCCTTTGCGTCATGGGCCAGTGAGTCGTCCACCCTGTGCAGAGATGGCAGAGATGGCAGAGATGGCTGACAGAAGTTCCTTGGACAGCCTTGGCGAGAGACCAGAATGCACGTGTTCCCGTAGGGAGGCGAACTAGTTTCTCGCCAATTCTGCCGATGGGCTCTGACTTTGCCTTAGCAATGACACTTTTGAAGGACCTGGAGGCGGAATTATACTTCTTTTTAAGAGCGCTAGTGTTTACATCCCGGGACGTTGATGCGTCAGCCCAGGCCCGGTAACACTCCTGCTTATAGCGTGATGCAACTTTACAGGAGCGACCAAACCATGGCTGAGTTCTGCCTCCGATAGGCACCACAGATGATGGAATAAATAATTCCATTCCCTGAAGTACCACATCAGTGACAGAATCAGCAACAACGTTGGGATCATCCGGCGAGAAGCAAACCCGCCCCAAGGACAGGATGCAAAAAGACCGCATCCATCCCAATCGGCTGACCTATAGTGCCAAACACGGCGGCGAGCTGCAGATCGCAACTGCGATGGGAGCGTGGTGGCACCGTGCTCCGGATCAGACAATGGTCGAAGAGCCAAGAGGGCATCGACGGAGACCTGATATCCGTCCGGATGAGAGGTCAGCAGAAGGTCCAACAGGAAGGTACATGGTCTTCCACATCTGGGATCCGCGTAGGCGAAGTAACCAGTTGTGTCAGACCATGCCAAAACAAAGTCATAAACAGATCTACCCGCATGATCGGTTAAACGGGAACCAAGCCATTCAGCGTGGTGGGCGTTAAAATCACCGAGCATCACGATCTCTGCGGAAGAGACCTGTTGTAGCACGGAGTCTGCAGCCATTTGGACGTGGTCGATGAGTCGGTCTGTGTCGGCATTACCGCTATGGGACCTATAGAGGCACCCGTAGACGCGGGGATGGTCGTCGCTGTCTACGCGCAGCCATAGGATGGACAGGTACGTACCTTCAAGACTGCCGAGGCGTCGATAACAGATGTCTCTCTGACGTACGCAAACTCCAGCCCGGGGCACAAAGGAGTGTTCAATTTGTACCCCGGGCAGGAGAGATACAATATCAGCCGGAGAGGACACCTGTGTCTCGGTTAGAAAGAGCAAGGCCGGCTTTGCCGTCTCCAGATGGTAGTGGACGGCGTTAAGGTTTGAATGAAGTCCCCTGATATTGCAGAAATCCACGGAAAGCGTAGCAGGGGTTGCCTTTGTCTTTGCTCCGCTTGCCCCGAGCAGGTTTCGTCTTGAGCGAATTTCGCCCCAGAATACGCGGGGCAGCCTGAGCACCACGCTCAAAAAAGTAGGGTAGCATGGGAGTGGATGCTCAGCGAGGGATTCTCCAGGGATGCTGGTACCCTCCTGGGGTAGTCTTCTGTTTAATTCCACTACCATGTTGATTGGGGATTGGGCCTCCGGCCACCTGCACTCACCAGGCGAAATGCAGAAGTAAACCTCTACTTCACGCTGGTATTCTGTGAGGTCGTGGTACCACCCCGGTTTGAGCAGGCTCATCCATGCGACAGCAAAAGCTGCCGCGTGGCTCTACCACTGGCACTTTCACTCATCGTGGTGTAAAAAAAGTACTGACACTACTATGGCAAGTTTTTTAAAATTGACGCAACTAACCAAGATTCTAAAATGGTATAATACTCTTAGATAACTAGCCACAAAAAAAGCCTACTATTTCTAAACAAGAACCGAAATTTTGAACATAAATTTTTGTTGCTAGTTAATCACTTTCACTACACTACACTATGTGCTAAAAAGGTTTTTGTTGCAAGTTCTTAGAACTTGAATTGCAGATGTGCGTAGTCAGTAAAATTTAGAAGTTAGAGAGCGATAGATGAGGAGACTATACGTTAGAGAGAGATAGATGATGTTCGTTGTTTAATAACAATAGGGCAGGTAGACAAGTTGCTTTAGTGTTCTCAACAAGTCAGTCAGTACACTCTGCTAATGGCTATTTAAATCTTCACAACTGACATAGTTGGAGCAATGAAAATCCGCACCTGATGAGACAAGACAAATCCCAATATCAATTCAAGATTAACTTATGGACGGGCATATTAAATGGAAAAGTAATTGGGCCCTTTGAGTTACAAGGAAACTTACATGGAAATAATTATTAGAACTTTTAACTAAGACGTGCCTTTGCGTGACTTACAAAACATGTGGTTTCAAAATGATGGTTCCAGCTCACTATGCCCGTCTTGTGCGAGAATATTTAAACCAAGAGTACCCAGGGTGTTGGATCGGGCGACTTGGTACTATCTTATGGCCACCCGTTCACCCAACCTAAACCCCTGGACTTCTTCTACTGGGGTTGTCTCAAAGACAGGGTTTACTCAAAACCCATTTCAACATTGGATGAGCTTCGCCAAAATATCACTCAGGCTACGGATCATATCAATGGTAGAAGATATGCACGACGAATAAAAAGATCTTTTTTAAGGCGATGCCATGCCTGTATTAATGCCGGTGGCCAACAATTCGAACATTTACTGTAATATTAATAATGCAAAAAAATAAAATAAATGTAAATATTTGTACCCTTTGTTTTGATTCATGCAACATTTTTCAGCAAAAATCCTGTGCCCCACAGAAGTTTTTCTAGAGTATTATACCATTTTAGAATTTTGGTTAGTTGCGTCAATTTTTAAAAAAACTTGCCATAGTAGTGTCAGTACTTTTTTTTTACACCACGATGAGTGAAAGTGGACTGAAAGTAAAAATCTTTCAAAATTTTAGGGGATAAAATAATTTTGATTGATTTTTGTTTAAAAACTACATGTATTCTGGGATTTATAAGGGTTGTGGTAAATAGCAGTACTACTAAGGTTGCCGTTACAAAAAAAAAAAAAAAATTAAAAATGTGCTCATGGTAGTTAAAAATACCATATCGGGGTATCGATTTTCGAAGAATTTCATTTTTTTAATTTTAAAAACGATTTAGATTTTTTTTTCTTTTTATTTTTCTCGAGTAGTTATGAGCAGGTCCACCCTCTGGTGCCCGTTTATCGTTGAATTTTGGGACACGTTGTATATATATATATATTTATTGTAGGATATCTTTATAGTGTACAACCAGTGCGTGTTGTCAGTGATGACATATGGATTTGAGACATGGTTCACAAATTCAAGGTCTCTCAGAGGACTATGGAGAGAGCTAATCTCGGAGTTTCCCTACTTGCTGGAATACGCAATTATTATCAATAAGCTGAAGGGGCAATAGGCCGGCCATATAGCTCGAAGAACCGAAAACCGATCAACTGATGGGGAAGAAAGGTTCTCAAATGGCAGCTCCGTAGCGGTAAGTGAAATATTAAGCGGCTCCCAGCTAGATCGAGTGATGACCTGGTAGGATATGCAGGGAAGTCGACGGATGCAGGTGGTTCAGGACCGTGTTCTGTGGCATTCCTTGGGGGAGGCCTATGTTCAGCATTGAACTTGTGAAAAGCTATAATATCTTAATAGCAATCTACGTTTCAGAATATATTATATTACATAAATCAGTTTTACTTTAAGCAGTTTAAAAATACCTAGGTAATCCTTAAATGTTCTCTTCCTTTAGACAATTTTAGACTCCGATCAAGACCTAGCTGCGTACTTTCATTAATAAAATGTCTACGGGAGCGGAAGCCAACCATTAGAAAGATTTAGGGCACGAGTGATGTGGCACACATTAAAGAACATATCCACCCGCATATGTGGAATTTATATCGCTCTTAAAGTACCATTATTGTACATGTCTACTCCATTAAGCTCGCTGTTATAATTTAGAGTCATTCCATTGTGCATTTTAATTTTTAATATCGTTCTTAAAAGATAATGTTATAGGTACTTAAAAAATCAAAATCATACTAATTGAAGTAATGTTTTATCGATAGTACAGGAAACTAGTGCAAAAAGTCACTTCTTGGCCTTTAATTTTTTTCTCGAGTGGGTTTACACAGTGCGACAATGCGAATGAAGGCATATTTATTAGGCTTTAACTTAGTCCTCAAATGTGTCACGTTTTGGCAAGCGCCTGGTACAGACTAATTGAGTGTAATTCATATATAGTAATTCATTTATATGCGGTCGCCAACTAAGGGTGTTGTCTATAATTAAGCCAAGATCTTTAACAATTGTTGAGTAAGGAACAACACCCTGACTGACCAGCCCCCCACATCCCGCAGTCATCGTTAATACATACATGCTATTCTGGTCCCGGTACAATCAAGAAATAATTTCATATTTAAGTAATAATACATTATATAATTTAACATAAGAACATCTCGTGTGTTCGTGTTCATGCATTAATAACAAAAGTCGTAATTACTTATTATTTAGGTAGGTACACTTGTCCATGTACGTTGTACCTACACATGACTTGTTTGATTAAAACCCTACTCGGTAGCACGAATACACAGTTTTAATTTATAATCACTTCGTACGAACAACCTATGACCAAGGTTGTCAAAAAGGGTTATTTATGATGTAGAAAATTGCTATACCCATGTGCTTTGGCGCTATGTGACCGAAACGTTACGCCGTGTGACAAAGGTCAAAGTCGATCTATGAATTACTGTGGAGGGGCGATGACCAGAATTTACTTTTTTCTTAGAATAAGGGTGACAAACGGGCACACAATTCTCCATAGTCATCTACAGCTATCCTCGAATTAGAATCAAAATGCAAATGTTTGTCACCTCTGAGGATGAAATGCCTTATTACCAGTAAAAAGGGTCTCCGGTTCTCTACACTCAGTATACGAAACACAGCAGCATTAAGCTGTTATTTCACGCTGGTATTCTGTGAGAATGTGGTTCTTTTCCGGTCTAGCCGACCCATTCGTGCTACAACCATAATACAGCTACAGTATGGCTCTACCAGCATGACTCTACTACGTAACAAAAAGTACTTGGGAGACGGAGTCTGTAAAGAGGATATTAGCAGCAGAACCAGAGTAACACACAAAGCTCAACGTCATGGTTAGAAAATCCGACGTTAAACGAGGAAGATTGTTTCAGTTTTATAGCCACTCGGCTAGAGAAAACAGCGCTATACCAATTTGCCGAGTAAGTAACTCTATTTGAAGTAGCAACTTGATGACACATGCAACTTTGTGATAGTATTCTTGCGAATAAGCCTGATACCGTCTTTATGGGCCGGGTACCGACAAAGTTCTTTTGGTCAACATTACCACTCCATATGGCGAAAATTGCGGGAAAGTCGAAACAGATACGAAGACAAAACATTTGGGTCATATGATGTTACCTAAATGTGAGATGGTAGACCGACTGAAAATATTCAGTTTAACACAATCTGCTCCAGAACGCAGTTCTCCTCAGAAGATAAAGATGGGGAATTATTAGATAACTTTGGCGATTGTAATTTATACAAATAAATAAAATTGTGAAGTGTCTGTTTGTAATGTCAAAATAATAGTTTTTACTAAATGCATATAAAATTATATACGGTACTTATAACAAAAACAAATTTTAAAAATTTTCTGTCTGTCTGTCTGTCTGTTGGGTCCATATAAAATTATATACGGTGCTTATAACAAAAACAAATTTAAAATGTTTGTCTGTCTATCTGTCTGTCTGTTGGTTCCGGCCAATCTCCGAAATGGCTGAACCTATTTTGATGCTGATGTTATAAGGATCCTCGAGTAACTTAGGCTACTTTTATTTTAGAAAACGAATTAGAGTTCCGCGTTAAAACCCATGAAAACCAATCGTAATAAATTCGGACGAAGTCGCGGGAACAGCTAGTATGCAGATAAAATATCATGATCGCCATTTGTGTTCTGTAGGTGATGTCGTAAAATTCGACAAAAATGATAATATCACGTTTTCTGAGAAATGCTTTATTGAGCATCAGAATCAGATATCATCAGAAAATTTGAGAACTGGTAAAAGCTTTATTCTTGTATAAAAACTTTATTAACAGATCCCATGCATTGCATGCATAACACGTTAACTCTTCAATTCCCAGTGTCACCTGTAGGTGACAGATGTTTAACCTTTTTTTTTCTACCACAAGATAATATTTTTTTGTATCGTACCATTACTGCAAAGATATAATTAGTCATTGTATTTTTTATAATTTTATTTCAACACTAACTAAACGTCATTTGTCAAATTCATTCAGTTCATTCGCGAGTATTTGGAGTTTTCTGAGTAAGTATTTAACAGTGGTAGAGCCGCGCTGCAGCTTCTGCTGTAGCATGGATGGGCCGGCTCGAACGGGGCGGTACCACGACCTCACAGAATACCAACGTAAAGTAGGGCTTTGCTTCTGCGTTTCGCTTGGTTAGTGCAGGTGGCCGGAGGCCCAATCCCCATAACATGGTAGCGGAATTTAAAAGAAAGAACTACCCCAGGAGGTACCAGCACCCTGGTAATGGAGAATCCTCGCTGAGCATCCACGGTCAAGCTACCCTCTTCCTGAGCGTGGGTGCTCAGGCTGCCCGCGTATTCTGGGGCAAAATCCCTCTATACTAACACTGCAGGGCAAACAGAGCAATAAAACCATGGCGACCCCGCCACGCTATCCGTGGACTTCTGCAACATCAGGGGACTTCACTGAACCTTAACGCCGTCCACTACCATCTAGAGACGGCGAAGCCGGCCTTGCTCTTTTGACCGAGACGCAGGTGTCCTCTCCGGCTGATACTTCGTACCTCTCCTACCGGGGTACAAATTAGAACACTTCTTTGTGCCCCGGGCTGGAGTTTGCGTATACGTCAGAGGATATCTGTTCTCGACGCCTCGGCAGTCTTGAAGGTACGGACCTGTCCATCCTATGGCTGCGCGTAGACAGCGACGACCATCCCCGCGTCTACGGGTGCCTGTATAGGTCCCATAGCGGTAATGCCGACACAGACCGACTCATCGACCACGTCCAAATGGCTACAGATTTCTTGCTACAACAGACCCCATCCGTAGAGATCGTTATACTTGGCGATTTTAACGCCCACCACGCTGAATGGCTCGGTTCACGTTTAACCGATCATGCGGGAGATCTGTTTATGACTTTGCCTTGGTATATGGTCTGACACAACTGATTACTTCGCCTACACGGATTCCAGATGTGGAGGATCATACACCTTCCTGTTGGACCTTCTGCTGACCTCTCATCCGGACGGATATCAGGTTTCCGTCGATGCCCCTCTTGGCTCTTCGGACCATTGTCTGATCCGGAGTGTGGTGCCACTCACGCTCTCCTCGCGGTTGCGTTCTGCAGGTTGCCGCCGTGTTTGGCATTACAGGTCGGCGGATTGGGATGGAATGCGGTCTTTCTTTGCATCCTACCCATGGGGCGGGTTTGCTTCTCGCCGGATGATCCCAGCGCTGTTGCTGACTCTGTCACCGATGTGGTGCTACAAGGAATGGAACTATTTATTCCATCATCTGTGGTACCCATCGGTGGCAGATCGCAGCCTTGGTTTGGTCGCTCCTGTAAGACTGCATTACGCAGTAAGCAGGAGTGTTATCAGGCCTGGGCTGAGGCTTCGGCGGCTCGGGATGTAAACACCAGCATGCTTAAAAAGAAGTATAACTTCGCCTCCAGGTCCTTCAAAAGAGTTATTGCCAAGGCAAAGTCAGAGCACATAGGCAGAATTGGCGAGAAACTAGTTCGCCTTCCTTCGGGAACCCGTGCATTCTGGTCTCTCGCCAAGGCTGTCCAAGGAAATTTCTGTAAGCCATCACTATCATCTCTGCACAGGATGATGACTCACTGGCCCACGACGCAAAGAAAGCCGACCTTTGAAACCCTTTTTGCGTCAACTCGACTCTTGATGACAGGGGAACACCGCCGACCATCCCGCAGTGTGAGTGCTCTATGCCTGATGTACGATTCACAGTGCTCAGTACGCAAAGCACTCTCTCCTGGACATCCACAAGTCGAGTGGGCCTGATGGAATCCCGCCAATTGTGCTGAGGACGTGCGCTCCAGAGTTGGCACCGGTTCTAACGCGTCTTTTTCGGTACTCCTACTCCCTAGGCGTAGTCCCAAAATCATGGAAGACAGCTTTCGTGCACCCGATCCCTAAAAAAGGTAACCGCTCTGATCCGTCCAATTACAGGCCTATCGCCATCACCTCCTTGTTCTCGAAAATAATGGAGTCAATTATTAACTGCCAGCTCATGCGGTACCTTGAGGAGCACCAGCTGATTAGTGACTGCCAGTACGGTTTCCGTCGGGGTCGCTCAGCTGGTGATCTTCTTGTTTACCTAACACATAGATGGGCGCAGGCAATCGAGTCCAAGGGGGAGGCATTGGCCGTTAGTTTGGACATAGCGAAGGCCTTCGATCGGGTCTGGCACAAAGCGCTTCTTTCGAAGCTTCCTTCCTATGGGCTTCCCGAGAAATTGTGCAATTGGATCACCAGTTTTCTGGCTGATCGACATCAAGGTCGTAGTAGACGGTGCGTGCTCCGATTACAAGACTATTAACGCTGGTGTTCCACAAGGCTGCGTGCTATCACCAACGCTGTTTCTTCTGCATATCAATGATATGTTGCAAACCGGTAACATTCATTGCTATGCGGATGACAGCACAGGTGATGCTCTATACACCAGCCATGCCAATATTTCTCGGGAAAACGTCGCCAGTACCGGAACAAACTTGTGTCGGAAGTCGAGACTTTGTTGGACAAAGTCTCGGATTGAAACGACTAAATCTAGTCAGTTCAATCCCCAGAAGACACAAGTTTGCGCGTTTACCGCTAAAAGAACCCCTTTGTCGTATCACCTCAGTTTCAAGGCACTCCTTGTTGCCTCAGCCAGTATCGGAATCCTCGGCGTTGACATATCGAGTGACGTGCAGTTTCGTGGTCACTTGGAGAAGGCAAAATTAGCCTCTAAAAGCTTGGCGTGCTCAGTAGAGCGGGGCAGTACTTCATGCCGGCACACCGCCTGCAACTTTACAAGGCGCAGGTTCGGCCTCACATGGAATACTGTTCCCATCTCTGGGCAGGGGCCCCAGTGCCAGCTCCTTCCACTTGACCGCATTCAGCGCAGAGCGGATCGAATCGTCGACGACCGAGTTCTTTCGATCGGCTTGACTCACTAACTGCGTGAGATGTTGCATCTCTTTGCGTATTTTATCGCATGTACCACAGTGCTCTGAGGAATTGTTCGGACTAATTCCAGCCGCTCAATTTGACCATCGCACATCGCGACAAAACTCGCGATACCATCCATACCATCTGGATGATTGGCGGTCCACCACTGTGCGATTTAGAAGATGTTTTCTTCCTCGCACAACTTCCTTGTGGAACCGATTACCACCAGCGATTTTTCCGGACCGATACGACTTGGGACCTTCAAGAAAAGAGCCTACTCCTTTTAAAAGGCCGGCAACGCATCTGCAATTCCTGGTGTTGCAGTTGTTCATGGGCGGCGGTAGTCATAACATCAGGTGAACCGCAGGCTCGTTTGCCCCTCTCCTATAAAAAAAAAAAAGTTTCTTGCAATATAAGCTGAGATTAAAATGTCCACATTGTTATTTTTCTTATTGCACGTGATAAATGAAATATTGGCTATAATATTAATGCAAACTAATATATAGAAATTAATATTTGTTTGTTCGTATTTCATGCGCCGCCATACCGTTCCACAGATTACGGTAAAACTTTGCAAATATATTGCTTGCACTTCCACGAAGGTAATAGACATAGTTGGACCCGGTAGGTGGCGCTGTTGTATAATCCAGATATCACCCGTGCGGAGCCGGGGCAGATCGCTAGTTTCAAATGAAAATAACATATGATATACTATACTCATTACAACGCTCAAAATATGACGTGTCACCTGTGAGTGACACTGGGCACTATTATTATCACAACTATTGGTTTCTTTTGTATAGCTCTATAGTGGTGGATTGTATTTACGTTATACGTTTTACAGGTTGAAGTAAAATGAGATTGCAGAGGAGTGGCAAGCCGGGAGGATCCACGAATATTATTTTATTTCCTCCTGATGATGGTATGGTAACTGACAAAGGCAGTGGGGATGAAAACAAGCAAATATTATTTATCTTGCTAGTCGTATGCTTCAGTCTCAAGTAGAACTACAAAGCAAGCCTTCTGGCTCTGAAAATTTTGTAAATGACCAGGAAGTATAAGAAAAGGAAGTCAAGGTTTCAACACACACTAAAAAATATAAGAAAGGAAATACTATAAAAAGATGGTACACCAACGCTCTTTTTACTACTTGTGGTAAAAAAGAATGTAACGAAGAAGTTTTTATACACTTACAGGAAGAGATGACAGCCCTCAAGATGCAGTCAGATATGAACCTAGGAGCTGTGGTTATTCTGGAACTCCACTCCAGATTAATTATTAAAATTAATTAATTGTTAATTTTATTATTCATTATCGAAGACAATCTAGCTGTTAAGTTCCCATTATTTTCCTTTTGTTTCTTAAGCTTTTTTGTATTTTAGTTGTCTAATTCTTGTTTTTTTTTTACCTATCTTTCGTTCTAAGATTAAGTGTTTTTTATTCGTAAAGCTTATATCTTGTTGGTTGGCCTATAATAAATAAATTATACTCGTGCATCATCCTCGAGATTAGTTACATGAAATAAAAAACTATTGGTAAATCCAATTGTGCATGCCTTAAGCGTTAAATTTTTTTAAAGTAGTTTAAATACACACAAGTTTTCACTAATAAGCTTATTATTATACTTCAAATTTTCCGATAATTTTATGTCAAACTTCAATTTAAAAAAAAGTTTGGAAAATCCAAAAGTGCACGACTCATAATGCCCATATGATCATCATATCATCATTCAGGTCACTCCATAGAGTCCAAGACGTATTTAAGTATATTTATATTTAAATCCTACTTACTTTTAGTACGTAGTACTATTATTTATTCTGTGCTTTTAAAATATTGTAATAAAAATCTGTGATAATAATAATAATCAAGTATGTATCAAATTTGGTTTTTCGAATATTTTGTATTTGTACATCGATCTTTTTGAGCACGAGCAAACAACCGATACAGTATCCGCTCACGACGGTGGCTGAGCCCGGAGTGAGTGAGTGCGGCAGTCTATTTAGTAAAATAAATTATTACAAGGCTGCTCAAAACACCGAAAATTTCGGAATTTCTCAGCCAAAAAAATTTATTATAACTAAACAAAACAAAATTAAACTGCCATTTACATTCCACGGCTTCCCACATGATAGATGAAGAGATTAAAATTAGATTGAGTTGAAAAATTTATATTTTCAAAAGTTATCGTGTTTACCTCCATGCGGCCTTGATAAATCCACACCATAAGCCACTAAAACCACTTTTTTTATATAAAAATAGCAAATAATCGATTTAAAAAAAATAAGTTCAACAATCACTTAATTTTCCGACAATGTGCTTTTTATATCATTTATATGTACAATATGATTGTTAGATACGATTTCATGCGACAAAACGTTGGAATCTTTATTTTTAGGCCCTAGTAGAACATCCTACGCGCTTCGCGCTTAAGGCATGCAATATATTAATAACACACATGTAGTCCCACATAGGTGCCATCACTCACAAAATATTGGCATAACTTTACTTCAATTTTCATTATCGTACTTTTATCAGCTTAAAAACAACGTTTAAATTCGGATCGGCTTTCCATTCACAGTTTTCCATTCATGTCCTGTACCAAACATATCTACGATTTCTAAGGAATCCTAATCATGCTCCGTCTTCAAAGGAATTTATTGAATAAAAGATGGCGGGAGTTGCTGACGGCGGACCAGGTAAAATGCTTTTACAATGACTGCTACCTATGTAAGATAAGTGTCCTAATGGTTATATCTAATGTACAAACATTTTATAATGATAGTACTGATTTAATTTTATATTGATACAGTTGCTATAGAAGACGAAGGTGAAAACTAATAACTAAAAAACCTAAAACTATTCTGAAAACGATTAATTAGTGAACTTAAAAATCAACTTCAAAGGACTATAAAGTAATACCCTTTGTGTATTTATAAGCATGCTTAGATATTTACACTCTAAGGTAATACCATAATTCAATAATTTTCACATAATAGATTTTGAAATCAGTGCTAAAGCTAAGTGTATCGAAATAACAAAGATCCCTGACATTCATCTTCATCACAATCATTATCATCAGCCTGCGGCAGTCCATTGCTAGACATAGGCCTCTCCCAAGGCGCGCCACTTAGCCCGATCTTCGACTTCACGCATCCAGTTGCTGACAGCAGCCTTGCGCAGATCGTCGCTCCATCTAGCCAGCGGGCGTTCTGCACTACTCGTACGTTTACCTAAACGCGGTCTCCACTCTATGACACTCCTCTAACGTTTATCGCTTCTGCGACAGATATAATCAGCCCATTGACCACTTCAGCCTGCAAATACGGAGGGCTACGTCGTGATCCCCGACATTAGAAGCTATTAAATGGAAATTATTTTATTCCTTTTAGTTCGTTGAAGTCGGTTTTTCATTTTTCAATAAAAGATTAATTTTGAGCAATTACGTTTCAAAATTCAAATGGATGCACTTTCGCGATAAGAATAAAACTAATCTTTCAATGATTTCATTCTTTTTAATTTTATATTTTTAACATCATTATCTTTTTGTGAAAACTCCACGGCAGGACTTGATGAAATTGTTTGGCCGTAATTGCAACGCGATCTCACATTTTTCCAAATTTACGATTATTACTGGCAATTAATGTGTATAATAGCGTATTTTATGTCAGTTGAGGTATTCACCGTGGTCCAAAATTACTTTGACAAAATTAAAAGCTTCGTGTCGTTTCAGGATTTTGTTGTTGGCTAGAATGTGTTAAAAATATATTTATCTCGTTATGTTAGTGAAAATTTAAGTTATATTTTCGGTATGGTTCAGAATGAAAGTACTTGAATCCAACACATTATCAAAGAAATATTAGTTTACTATATACTAGCTTATAATAAGTATAAGAAAGAAGACCGAAAATCGACGAAAAATAATTTATTATAGAACAAAATATTCCGTGAAACAAACCCATAATTACTAAAATAATATATTTGGTCTTACACTCGTCCTGGAAGTGCTACAGTTGATCCACATTGCTAAAACGCGGAAAAAGTTATAGTTTGCAAAACTCGTCTAGTACCGACGACATAGCCTTAAAACTTATGCTTAGAGTCAAGAGCAGTTTGATGATCATTCATTTTAACAGCTCAAAAGTTCATTTTAACTCTCCGTTCCAGCTCAAAAGACAAAGACAATTTCCCTAATTTCATCAGCTTAAAAAATGGCCTTATCTACGTCCGACGGATTATAGATAACGGTCAAAGGACAGGGAATTCTATACCAGTAAGAAGTTTCCGATTCTCTACACTCACCATACGAAACACAGCAGCATTAAGCTGCTATTTTACGCTGATATTCTGTGAGACTAGGTCCTTCTCCAGTCAAGCCGACCCATTAGTGCTACAGCTGTATTATAGCTGCAACGTAGCTCTACCACTTTAAACTCACTTGACCTAACCAAAGCTCTTTAACCTGGCTGTAAATGCATTGCAGGACTCGCGTCGGATTCTCAATAGACGGTAACTTCGTAAATAGCATCAGTTTCTCGGAGGATATGGTGCTGTTAAGCCTATCAATCAGGGCACTCGAGATATTTGTAGCAATATGTGATAGGTATGCTGAAGCCCATAACCTCAGGTATATCTTCAAAAAAATGAAATACTTGCTTTTATACTCCACCAAATTGAAGAAATGCCTTTTGTGACAGCTGTCACATTTATTGGATTAGGCATTCCAACTGAAAAATCGGTACCTATAATATTCGATTCTTAAGAGATATCGATATCGATTCTTTAGAGTTGTAATTATTTACAGTTTTATCTAGATTAATACCAGAATAAATTAGAAACAGGTAACAACATTCATAAGTTTTTTTTCATATTTATTGCTTACTGCTAATTTCTGGAGATAAAGTTATATAAACTAAAGACTGCATTAGATTAAAAACAAATTTATTTAATCATTTTCACTATCGTCATCATCGTTGTTTACATTAATTATTATTTAATTTTCTATAATTCATTCAAAATGAATGTCTCTTTCATAGTCGTCCATGACAAATTTCTTTGTTCTCTCCATCACTTTGGCCCAGTCATCCCTTGTGTATTAGTTGTATTTTTTACAAATCCTCCTGCCTCCTGGCTGCCACATGGCAAATTAAGAGTCGCCCACCTTTTCCCACGGGCACGTGTTATCTATCCATGTCTGTGGCACAATGTGGTTGGTGCCATGTTTCATCATTGAATATAACGTTATCCGAATTGGCTATATTTTTAATTTCTCTTAAAAATATATTCTTTCCATTCATGTTTTTAAATAATTATTTTACGTTTGTCAATTTTTTTGTATCGGAAGCCTATTCATTTTAAAATGGTTCTCAATTACTCTATGCTACCATTATACATCTTCTAAACTTACTCACAGGTTCACTAGACTTACCCGCAGTGGGATTCATAGAAATTATACAAAAAATAGAGTTGTTTATATCATGATCATATTATGAATTAATTAACAACAATAATTATTTCATTTATGCAACACTAAAAATAAAATTTTTAATAAACATAATAAATTGAAAAATGTGAAGGTTCGATTATTAGAATATTTTAACCGATTATTCGCATTAGCATGAATTTGAATCATCCAAACACTACGGTAAGGTGCATAACGACATATCATTGAAACAACGTCAAGCAGTTGATTCTGGTTATTTTTTATATTTTGCTTTGTTTGAAAATATTCGAATTTAAATTCGTGATAAAGAACTATACATGTTGGAATGAAATATAGATAACTTCATAATTCTTTGGATTTACGTAAAAGGTTATTTTAAATCTTGTGAGTACGCTTGTACAAAGATATTGCGGAATGATTAATGTAAAACGTCAAAAGGTATTTCTAAGATGTGGTTGAGTATAAGGCAAGGAACAAAGAATTCAAGGCGGTTCTGCTTGCCAGGCTTGGAGGAGTACCGTTAAGTAAAGTCAACAAATACACTGACTCCTAGAATACTGACCTAGAACATAAATACCTAGATAGCATCGAACGAGAATGTAGAGCGTTGGTAGTCAGGTACAATTGGCTCCCAGGTTTGCAAGGAGTACAAAAGCTATCGATCTTACGCTTTTGAATGAGACGTTTTACACCTGAAACCCAGTGCCAAATGTACTTCCGGATCTGCCAACGCTCTACGTGTTTAAGCTTTAGGATGATGGAGTTGCCTCGCTATTGCAGGGCATTAGGTATGTTTGGTGAGACATAAAAGGACAGTTTTGACGCAGTAATGTGGAAAAGATTGGCCTCCTTTATGCGTCGCGTTCGAGACAGTACCAACAGCGTCCTTGCCAAGTTATGCGACACTGGAACGCTTTACAACGGGTTATTATATTGAGAGAAAGAGAGAGAGAGAGAGAGAGAGAGAGAGACAGAGAGAGCTGTTATATTCAATGTAAAATATTTTTTTTTGTATCGTCTGAGTCTTTACTAATATATATTATCCAGTCTTATACTAACAAATTATATACGAATGAATTAGAAATAAATTATTATTAATATCTATACAAAACACAGTTATATTAATTTACATTATGGCCCTTACCCATCTAGAGATGAATTACTCTGATGTTACATGCTACGTGATATTCGTTCACATACATAGTACATACCTTTGATTATATCCTTATTACCTATTCACATATTTCGAGCTCACGTCACGCATATCGACCTTGTAAAGTTCATTTGCTTGCTAGTGCCTGTAATTATGATAAAAAGTGAACATTTGCCTTCATGTACCAAAAATTTGCGGAACGAACGCACATTTGATATATTTTAAACGTCAAATGTATTTACTATAATATACAACTAATTACCGACTATTAATCTTGATATTTTTTTATAGAATAAGGTTAACACACGAGCACACAGTTCACCTGATGGTAAGTGGATGCTGTGGTCCATAGACATTTAATCTATCCTCAATTAAGAATCAAAATGCAGATGCGTTGTCACCCCTGAAGACTAACATGGAAGGCCTCGTTTTCAGTAAAATGGGTCTCCGGTTCTCTACACTCACCATACGAAACACAGCAGCATTGCAGGTTTTCTGTGAGAGCGGTGGTCCTTTTCCGGTCGCGCCGTACCCATTCGTGCTACAACGATAATCGATAATATTTCTGCAGCATGACTCTACCACGTATAGAATATAAGAAGATATACCTTCAAATTCATAAAATGATGGATGATGATGATGACGATGATGATTACCTGCATCATCACCGTATTCATTACAGCCCTTACAGATCCAATGCTAAGCATAGGCATACTTCAAAAATGCCACTGAGCACTGCATTAAACCACCTGCATCTATCGACTTCCTGCGTGTCTTACCAGGTTGTTCACTTAAAGCAGTAGCAGGCCGCCATTAATGGTATCACTAGGCTGCCTTTCGAGAACCTTTCTTGAGTTATTTCTCTGAGCTGTATGGTATGCCCGTTTCCACTTCAGGATACTGATTCTCTTGAACTTTATCTGTTACTCTGGAACAAAACTAATTAAAAAATCAGCACGTAAAATGTTATTAAATTTCAACCGTGGCACCGGAAATAGTCTGATTGTTCGATTTCTAAGCTATTTTAAGCGAATACAAGTTACCTTTTGAACTTACTTTTCTTGTGTGACGATGTAGTTATGATAGTGGTATGAAAACTGTCCTGACGGGCAACGAAGAGAGACACTCTACTACAAGAGAGGTTCATTTTATGATGTAATATTTATGTGGTAGAGCACGAATATGTCAGCTCGATTGGGGTAGGACCACGCTCTCATAGAATACCTGCGTCAAACAGCGGAATAACGCTGCTGTGTTTTGAATTTTAAGTGTGTTGAACCAGAGACCTTTTTACTGGTAATACGGCATTCCATCTTAGTCTTCAGGAGTGACAAAATCAGCATTTCGACTCTTAATCGATGATACGAGCCATAGCATCCACCTACCATCAGGTGGACTATAGTTAGAATAAGCACAGTAACTTGAAGTAACAGTATATGCATGGGTTTGGATTTAATTTTATAAATTATACGAATCAATTAGATGGTAGCACCCAACTATCTTCCCTATTAAAATTCGATGATTTTTTAAATAAAATTTGCCTCACAAATCATTATTGATAGGATGTTCTTTTGCGAGGATTTGTGGTTTACCAAATCTGATGTAATGTTGAGAACGGTCCTAAACATGTTCATAGACTGCAGACTTCCTGGAGCATCGGTGCTTTACGTCATCTATATGTTCTTTTACGCGGCTTTTCATCGGTCTTGATAACAATCAAGTTTGTACTCCCCACTCCTGCATCCTGTAAAGGGATATCACACTTAACGGATGGTAAAACTGACAAATTTTCTTCAGCTTCTTACAGTATGTTCTTCTCTCTTTAAGATGTAGCCAATCTTGTCTGTGACTCCTCTCACAAATAGTAGTACAGCAGGCACTCGCTCGACTGTGGCCGGTTTCTCTCGGTCGCTGTTTGGTTGGTGCGGGACCCGATGCTGTCTTGCAATACCTACTTGCCCAACGTTCTGAAGTTTGGTGGACAGCTATTTCCTTATGCTCTCTGAAACAAAGATTAGAAGAAGAAAGTAAGCTTATTACTGGCTGGTGACGGTAAAGATCGTAGATATTGCACAGTAACGCTTCCACTGTTGTAAAGAATCCATTATATTCCGACCATTCCGTTCCACTAGTTCCTTCGAGTACTGTGGACTAAAATAAAAAAAACATTGAGATAGAATGTGTCACATAGCTAGTTCATCGATAGTAGATAGAAAAAAAAATTAAGACGTAAATAATAATTTATTTACCAAAATGCAATATCGATTACATAATAAAGTATAATATAATCCAGATTTATAATAATCATTTTGAAAATTTGATTGTTAATAGACTAACAACTCGAAAATATGGGAAACAAAAATAAGAAGTTATCAGAATACTTTCAAAGATATATATTTTTTTAAATAGAATACGAGCGATAACCGAGCATACAGTCCACCTGACAGTATGTAGATGCGTTGTCACCCCTGGGGACTAAGATAGAACCCTCTTTACTCGTTACCAGTAAAAAGTATCTGCGCTCCGGTTCACTCACCTGCTATTTCAGGCTGATATTCTATGAGAGCGTTGTCATGCCGCGGTCGGCCGGCCCCATTCGTGCTGGAACCATAGTAGTGTGTCTCTACTCTATCACTTTGTAAAATCCTCTAATTTAAAATGTTTTAAATGAATTCGCTTATAAAAAGATTGAGTAAAAGCCAATCCTAGATCTAATTACATATAAATAATCTAATAATTCTTGAATCTTGAAGTAAAATATGAGCAACGGTTTTCGGAAAATATTTAGACAATGACGTAATTATGTACGACATTACCAAAGACATTACTCGCTACGTTACACAAAAGACAACAACTAGTAAATCCCATTATACAACAATAATTGCGTTTCGAGTGGACGACTCGAGCATTTCTTTCAAAGAGAACCTTTTCAACAAGTGTAAAAATTCTTTGTTTACGCTCTTATGAAATGAGGGCTATTTGCTCAGGAAGCGACCGATGTTTTTTTGTTTCTAACTAAACAGTGCCTTGTTGTAGAAAAATGTTGAACTTATCACGAAATCTTTCTAGAGCGATTTTAGCTTTAGCGAATGCTGCGACCCAAAAGAAGGTTTTATTATTAGCTGTATTTATTGGCATGACCCTTTCTGTCTGTACCAGACGTCGCGTCGTCGGATTTTGAAAAATTATTCAACTCAGTCCAACAAAGAAAGATAGACGGAACTTTACGTACATATCAAGTTACATGAAAACCAGCTAATTGTAAGTGAAAAACACACACTCGTATTACTTTAAAGGTATTCGAATATATGTATTGCGAATATTATAGGTAAACTTTATCTTTTAATATTGCATAATCATTGGTGCGTCTGTTAGTGATCGTGTAACTTCTGAACGACTTGACCGATTGAGGTCATATTTGTTTTATTAAAAGAATCATTCATAGCTATGCTAGAATCCAGCAGGTGGCGCTGTAGTCAAGGTACTGAAAATTACTCATGTTCAGAATATTCTATGATGGTTTAGTGCAAAAAAACCAAATCACCAAATCTGAACCTTAGATGGCGCTGTGGTTGAGTTATTAATAACAGTGACAAACGAGCAGCCGTTCTACCTGATGGTAAGTGGATGCTGTGGCCCATAGACATCTACATCTATCATCGATTAAGAATCAAAATGCAGATGCGTTGTCACCACTGAGGACTAAAATAGAATTCCTCGTTATCAGTAAAGTGGTCTCCGGTTCTTTACACTCACCATACGAAACACACCAGCATAGAATCGTAGACAGGGTTATTTTGCAATAATTAGCCAAATTTTCGATCGATCGGATTTTTGGTTGATCGGTAGGCAAAAACATTGTTGCCCATAATTCACGTACAATTTGGGATAATTTCAAATAAAAGTAGAAGCCTTATTTACTCGTATTTTCAAAAAATGCAATAACGGTATATCATTATTTATATATTTGAACTTAAGTTTAAAATTTGGCTACTCTTTGAAAAAGAACCCTGCATAAAATGTATTCTAATTTAATTAGTTATATCTCAACTTATTGTTTAGTCTCTTAAACTTACTACGTATTCAGGTACTCTAAGCTTTAATTACTACAAATAATTTTTTTTTAAACAGTGGCGTATTAAAAAATATTAAAAGATAAAGATATTTTTAGATAATTTTATTTCTTTATATTCCTGTGTGAAAGAGGCATATTATGCTCGATTAGAGACATTATTGCTAGGCACATTACTAACGCAAGCTGCACATATTATTCCAAATGGACAGGTGTGTCGTCGGTACGGTAAAAATTATTAAACTTATATAGAAATCAAGTATTTCATATTATGTTATTTTTGCAGTTGGCATTTTTTTTGGAATAATCAGTTTGGAAAGACTTTAAATGAAAAAGGTGTAAATTGTTTAAACATGAAGTATTGAAAACATTGGATGTTTTCCGACCTCCATACCACGATAGTTAACCTATTCTACTTATAATAAACTCGTGCTCAACTACAATTACAACTTGTAGCAAGTAGTGATGAAGCACTAGATGGTAATTTGCACTATCTTAGCGTAAGACAAGCCTACTCACACTTGCCATGAAGAAAGGCATGTCACCCAGAGGGGTGGGCAGAGACTATGGACTTCCATTTGGCACGATCCTGACACACCTCTCTCGCCTCCTCCACATCCATATACCTACGCATAGACGCTCGTCGGTTAAGGGTATTCTTAATTTGTTCCATTTTCAATATATCGCCAATTTGGTCAATAAACTTTCGCCTAGGGCGTCCCTTTCCGACTCTGCCGTTCACCTCTGCAACATAAATTTGCTTTGTCACTCTTTCCTCATTCATTCTTTCTACATGACCAAACCACCAAAGCATTCCTTTCTTAATCCTGGTCACAACATCATCTTGCAAACCACACTCTTCTCTTATCACACATTTTCTCACCCTGTCATTCAGATTCAGCCCTAACATACTCCTTAATGACCGCATTAGATCATATCGCATCAGATTGTAATCATGATCAGATGAATAGACAGATCGGTAAGGAAGTAGAAGGTACTATGTTCCAAAATAATATTTAATCTTTTAAAGGAATATTTTTGCTGATTTAAGCCTTTATGAACAGTCTCACGTCATTGTTAGCCTTTATTAAAATATAGTGGTTTCGCCTATTACACCTCTTTTTTAATTATAGTTTTCGAACCACTAATACATTACATAACATTAATTTGACAATTTGTAATGTAAATGCATGATAATATCTGCGCTGTGTGTTGACCGTTTGAGGATGTTTTAAATCGCTCAACGAGTTATGGAGAGGGCTATGTTCGAAGTTTCCCTGCGTGATAGAATTCGTAACGATGATATCCGTAGCAGAACCGAAGTAACCAACATAGCCCAAAGGATCACTTAGCTGAAGTGGCCATGGGTCGGCTATATAGCTCGGAGAACCGACTATCGCTGGTGAAAAACGTATCAGATAGGAAACCATAGAATAAAGTAACGACCTCATAAGATATCCAGGAAGTCGATAGATACAGATGACTCAGGACTGTATTTTGTCGCAAAACTTGGGAAAGTCTATCTTCAGCAGAAACTTTGTGAAGGACTGTGATGATGTAATGATAATGCCAATTTAAGTGTGATACTACTGACACTATGTAATTATTGTTGTAAGTTTTATAAATAAATTAATGTTCCCCTATTTATCTACCAAGCTGATTACTTGATACTTATTTACGTTAATCTTATATTACGGTACAATCTTATATATATACATATGTGATATGTATGTGACTGCCTCCTTGATCTAGTGCTTTACGACCACCAGATTAACGAGCGACTACTGATCATGATATCCTTTGTTTGAATCTCGGTCAGGATAAGATAAGTTATTGGGTATTTACGTTTTTTTATATAGGATAAGGGTTAGAAGCGAGCACACAGTCCACCTGATGGTAAGTGGTTGCTGTGGCCCATAGACATCTACATCTATCCTCGTTTGCGAATAAAATGCAGATACGTTGTCAGCCGTGAGGACTAAGATGGAATGCCTCTTTTCCAGTAAAAAAGGTCTCCGATTCTCTACACTCAACAAACGAAACACAGCAGCATTAAGCTGCTATTTTACGCTGGTATTCTGTGAGAGCGTGGTTTTTCCCGGTCTAGACGAACCATTCATGCTAGAACTATACTATTAATATAGCTGTAGCATGGCTCTACCACGTATAATCTTACATTACGTTTATCTTACATTACGTTACAATCTTATCGTAAGTGACTGCCTCGTTGGTCTAGTGCTTTACGACCACTAGATTAACGAGCGACTATTGATCATGATATCCTTTGTTTGAATCTCGGTCCGGATAAGATAAGTTATTGGGTATTTCTGTCAAGAAATTCTTAGTCTTAGTCCGGATTCAGGAAGTTTGCGGTGTTTACCCTGTGTACCACGAAAAGCTGTTGGACCTGCGCCTGATCACTCTCCGGTCGTGTCGGATTGCTGTCCCATCGGACTATAAGAATGGGGGAATAGAGAGTACACCTGTGTTTGTGCATACTATCGTGCACTATCCTAAGGGCATCTGCGCAGGACAGAGTTAACAGTCTCCGTTGAGTCTCCGTTAAATTCGGTCTGGAGGACATTATTATTTTATATAAATCGATACTTATGGACGAGACAAATGTCCGTGGAAGTGGAAAGACGGTGTGAATTGGCGTTATTAAGCGTTATTAGCGTATCCCGTGTCGTAAGAGGCTACAGTGGGAATCTGAAACAGAAGATGGACAGCCGCATCTTCTTGATGACTGCTAAAAATAATAAAAAATTGCCAACTCACCTGCCGAGCGTGGTAACTATGGCAAATAAAATAATATTATAACTGACTTCCTAAAATATATTTCCAAAATAATTATAGAAACCTAATTCATATATTATTCATTGCCATAGTGTTTGTAAGTGAATCAGCTTAAGGATATTTTTATCCCCACTTGTCTGTACACGTGCTACTAAGTTTTTTATAGCGCCGACACTCTGTAATGAAGCGTACAGTCGGAAACGACCGGCGCGCCCTGGCCAGGATATCCTGTTTGAAAATAAAAGACAACCCTACACCTTTGCAATGACGTGATCTCGATATAAACAAGCAATTTTTGTCTTTATTCCACTGTCATTTGATTGATATTTGTGTAATGCACTTGTACGCTGAACGATCAAAAAAGCGATGCCTGCTTGGTATAACATGAACCAGGTTGTTAATTTGGTTATTTGTCTGGAAAAGGGTTTCTTTCCTATAATCTATTTTATACGTACCAGTTTTTGCGTTGAAATTATCAGCCATATTATTTTTATTTAGTCGTTCTATTATGTAACAATTTGTTTGAGAAATTAAATTTAATATGTGAACTTCAAAGGAGTAGGACATACATTATAAATTGATTGCTTATTTTTAATATACAGTTGGAGTAGTCAACAATTTTCTTTTTTTCTGTTTTAGTTATATTATAATTATTGTCAATCTAAACAATTTGTACTTTGTTATACACCAGAGCTAATAAAACTTATATTAAAGATTATTATTACAATATAGGCGTTTTAATCACTCTGTGCTTGTATTTCATTTTGAACTACCAAAAAAGTGATACCATCACTCTAACACACCATTTGCTAGTAAGTAGAGCTACCATTCTACCAAGGAATCCATCTGAGACCTACTTTCGTAATCTGTTGTGACCACATTATAATTATGGTTATAATTATAATTATAGATGATTCACCCATTCAATCTTAGGCCCGTCGTCCACGACGCTCCTTAAAATTAACCAGTTAAAAACTCAAATCTCTAATGAGTATCTAGAATTTCACAGCCCTAGTATTTCAATGGTAGTCCGTACACGACGCAACCAATCACTAACTGTAACGGGTTAGTAACTAATCACTCACGAAGACGAATTTCCTGGCCTGACTGACTGACCATTTCTTGGGTTATAGGCTGTAGATTGCGTCGATACATGACGATTTTGTGGCAGGGGCATTGAGGCTGGCATATCAGCTGCCTTTTTTGGGTCTCGTCTTCGGGCGGTACTATAAAACTGCAAACTTTTTGGTCATCATACCAAATGTACATTTGACCGTTTTTTTGCCACGAATCAGTCGGTAATTAAAAGCTCTAAAGATCTAGATAAACTTATGTTATCGAGGATTCGTTGCGGGTATGGTCTCATTAAATATCGTAATAAGGGAAAAGCCGTCACCCACAAAATAGTGGGGAAATTCATCGCCATTCTCATCATTTGTAAAGGTGACGGTGTTGTTATATCAAGGCCGGAATTTCCTATACATCATTTGATAGCAGAAGCACGAAATATACCACCGTCGCTATTTCTTCCGGCGTATCCAGCTTCAATTAAAGTAAATAGCCAGTCAGAATCAGTGCATACCATCAGTACCTATAGACTGGTATGATTTGTAATTAAAATTTGATGAACCGTATTTGGAAACTTTTCTATTCAAATGTGTTTACCGTCCAGGCTACCAAAACAGTTGAGTAAATTCCAATGCAAATTAAACCGTTCTGCAATCATCTTCCATTGAGGTCCATTCGGAATTCGCATATAATTATCTTTTACTTCATTTCATATTACAATTGTAGTTTCCGCTACAATTCTTGACACTGTACAGTTTCCTCTAGCAAAATATGATCCAAGAGACACAAATGTAGACCCAGTAGCTAAATACCTGAAAAAAACAAGAATTATAGCTGTTGAATTTTGATTTAGCGTGCGTCACCTGAAACCAGCACCAAGTAGATCATCCGCAAAGAAGAAGAAAGTGTATTATTTGACACAATTTATGATTCCATTTATAAACAATTTGAGAAAGGTGTCTGGAAAATTTCCTAATGTAGATCATGAAGAAATAATTAAACAAGAAGATGATAATGAAAAACTCTCCAACGAACATAATCTACCAACGAAATCTCCTCTACCAAACGTACCACACTCTCTCTTTTCATTGTCATGTCCTCTACCAACATCACCTATGAGAAATTTACCACCATGTTCATGAAATGGGAGAGCCATTTCATGTCCTCTACCGATACCCTTTCCTGAAAATATTGTTACCAGCATTAAATAAGGTAAAAACTCAAAGGCTGTAACAGCTTATGATAAAACTATTATGGACTTATTCAATGCTTAGAAGGCTAGAATGGAACAAAAGTCTGACGATCAGATAGACTCCAGAAAAATATTTTAATGAGTTTGCTGAATATCAGACTATCGGATAGATAGTCTGATATTCAGATGAGAAAATTCGAACGCAAAGTAATCGACCTAGTAGAAGAAATTTTAGAGACACTGACCACTTCGACGCAAAGACCTACAAGCAATCAGCAGTAATCAGGAACATCGTAACATTTTGAATCATTGGAAGATAAAATGAGACAGTAACGACTTTAATGGTTGCTTACTTACTGATTATAAATTTAATTAAAAAGTAAATATAAGTAATTGTTGAATTTTCTTACTTCAGTGTTTTGAAATAAGATTTATCTATCTCTTACTCCAGTGTTATGAGAATTCTCTCCTCGGCACACACACATTCTCGCATATATTAGTTTTTCTCCCATACCGTACCAGATTAAGATAAGAATTTTTGGACATTCTACTTATAGAACTGCATAAATTTGCTATCATCTTCGCGTAGTTCGCATGCTGCAACCGCCAATCTGCAGTTGATGTTATTATCGACATAGGGGTGTGTTCAAAATCTTGTGTTGTTTCACTGTCGTCTACTGTAATGGACTAGTAATAAGTCCTCTTCATCGTTTGAATCACTAGTCATTTCGATTATTTCCGTTAACGATACTTTAGCACAACATTATGGAATTGAGTGACTGTTTTTGAACAAATTTAGTAGCGCCGTGTACGATACAGCGTTACCAATTAGTTTATAACATTAATCACTAAGCCGTTCCGTCAGTTTTGTGTAGCGTCAGGAGCATCGTGGATGACGCGACGGGCCTTAATCCTCCAAGGTGACAACGCACCTGTTGCAAGCGCGCCCTATTTGTTTTTTACTTCGTGCAAGTGACCATGGACAATATAGGCATTTAAATATAAGAATGCACGCATGTTATTTTTAACATGAGGGTTTAAACCTTATGTTAAAAATATATTTACGTGTAAGCGAAGTGTAGGGCAGCCCCCACTAGATGTAGTGACGAGCTGGTAAAAGATGCAGGAAGTCGACGTATGCAGGTGGCTCAGGGCTGTGCCTTGTGGCATTCGAAGGAGGAGGCCTATGTTCAGCAGTAGTTTTGTGGTGGGCTGTAATTATGATGATCATGATATTTACGCAAATGCTATCATTGAATTTATATAATTTTACGAATTTTATTGCATTAAATTTTAACTTATTTTTAATTACCCGACTGAGGTGTTATAGTTGGTTACAGATGTCCATGGGCTACAGCAGCCATTTACAATCACGTGGACTGTTAGTTCGCTTGTCACCTTAATTTAAAAAAACATAGTTCGCGAAGAAATCAAGGGAACAGTTCGATTATATTAAGTTCATCGCGCCGATCTACGTCAACAACCTTTTCTATGCAGCGGGAATGAACCAGCTGTTTTAAATTCCTCGATTAATTTACCGTCATCAGTCGGTCATCAGAGCCCAGTTCTATAACCGGGGGCCGTATTATGGGCAGTTGTGTTTGATATTTGGGGAAAAAGTTGAAGGATTGCTTATTTATTTATTTATTCTTATGCCTTTACTAATCGGCGAATTTTAAATACATAGGAACCAGAAAAGTTTAATCGATCTAAGTCACTATTAAAATCTACGAACATAGGTAGTTAGGTTTATGCACTATAGTTTTGATTTTAAAGGCTTTTTCAGATACGAACACAATGGGGAAATTTTCAAATTGCTAATTTCTCTATTGTATACAGAATAATGAGTACAAAGAGAGCAGTTAAAGTAGCTCATTACGTGCTGTGCATTGATGTATAATGTACTGTACAGATAGAATATCCCAATGGTGCTGCGCACGTTACTTTGTTCAAATAAACTATCATACTCTTAATGCGTTGGGTACAGTGCACTTACAAATATAGACATCAGAATCAGTTTCTCAAAAATTATGACATAATAGTTACATAATAGCTGTTCCCGGACCTCGCCCGCTTGGTATTTATTACGATTGGATTTTATGGGTTTTAATTTTTTTGCGCAGAATCCTATTTTTTTTTTTAAATAAAATTAGCCTGTGTTACTCCTTATAACATCATCTATCTGTCAGTGCCAGCTATAATCGTAACAAACAGACAGTAATACAAACATTAAAAAATTGTTTTCGTCTTTTTGTTATAAATACCGTATATACTTTCATATTTATTTAGTAAAAGGCTGTTATTTTGATATTATAAACAGAAACTTCAAAATATAAATTATACTATGTATTAATTTGTAAATAAAAATCTTCTTCTATTTCATGTTGATTGCAACATTCATATTGACAATTAAACAAATAAAATGGCTGGCATGCCGTAATTTTCAGTACGGCGTAAACTGCACCGGCAGCTTTTCAGGATACGAGTGCTAGCGCCTTTTGCTATATGTGTATTAGTTTTGCCAGGTCTAATAGGCTAAATATTGGGACGGAAGGTAAAAATAATCGAGAATTTGGTTTATAAATCTAATGAAATAAAAATAAAAAATAGGTTTTTTGTAGCCATTTTGGTCGCTATGAGTTATGATAAAGTCTTTTTGACACAATGCGTAAATCCATACTAATATTATAAATGCGAAAGTGTATTTGTTTGTTTGTTTGTCCTTCTTTCACGTCGCAACAGAGCGTCGGCATGGCATGATTTTTTGTATGGGGATAGTTCGGTGGCTGTAGAGTGACATAGGCTACTTTTTTCAGCGGAAAATATATCATTCCCGTGGGAAAATCGAATATGTTGCACAAGTTTGTCCTTCTTTCACGTCGCAACAGAGCGTCGGCATGGCATGATTATTTGTATGGGGATAGTTCGGTGGCTGTAGAGTGACATAGGCTACTTTTTCAGCGGAAAATATATCATTCCGTGGGAAAATCGAATATGTTGCAAAATTAAATTCAGCTAGGTGGCGCCACCGTGATTCTACAAGACGGACGACGGTACGATGGACGAACACAGAAGGTCAGAATATCTGGATTATTATGTCTTTTACCAAAATTAAGATAAAAATGTATGGATCTGTATTTTTCCACGCAGGACCGGGAAGAGAGCGATAAAAAACATAAAATTCACCAGCTGATTTTCTTCAAACGTTTTGGTGCATCGTAATTCACAGAATAGGCGATAACCTCTCAGACGATATTAAGTAATCCGTTGATGCTCTGCCTACCCCGCAAGGGTTACAGGCGTGATTATAAGTATGAATCAGAAATACTATTATTCACCCACTACGCTTTCACCCTTAACTATTACTTAACAACGGTAGAAACAGTTCTTAGTAAGCCTTATTAATAAGCCTTAGTAATATTTATTGAACGGAAATGAATACATTTCTTATGATGAATGAATCGGTATTACAATAAGAAAAATTGTGCAAAATTATAAGAAAAATATTTTTTGAGAGTTCTTATTAACTAACGTATACATAGTTTAAATTGATTCCGCTAGATGTCGTTACTAGGTTTTTAAAACGCGGTAACGAAATGTTTCCTGACATGTACTTAACTCCCGCCGTTGAGCCGCGCGTCAACTTATAGTGCATATGGTACCTATACGCTTAAATTGTTTCTATTTCGTAGCTTATTCGACTACCTGCTTTCGATTTCGGTTGTTTATTATTTGCTTTGTGATTTGGTTAAGGTTGAATGGATTTATGTTGGCTTTCATTTTCGGATTTGTGTATTTTCTTGGATCGGTTTTGTTGATTTGGTTGGTATTCCTTTATACATATTTAGACTCTGGCTTTGATTTTGGATTTTGTTTATTTAGAATCGTGAATTGGTTTTCGTTGTTTTAGGTTGTTTAACAATATTTCAAAGGAATATTAATAGTATAGATAGCGTATACGGTACCTATACACTTACTTCATTTTTCGTTGGTTATATTTATATTGACTACTGCTTTCGATTTCGGTTTTCTGCGATTTGTTTTGTGATTTGGTTTAAGTTGATTCGATTTTTTTTGGCTATCGTTTTCGAATTCGTGTTGTGTCTTGAATTGGTTTTGTTGTTTTGATTTTAAAAAATATTTAAAAGGAATATTTATTCCTGTTAGATATTTTGGATTTGCTTTTAAAAAAAATATTTAAAAGGAAATTTAATTCCTTTTAGGTATTTTAACGTTTTTTTATAAATAGGTTTTTTCTTACTTCATAATGGCTCGCAAACGTAAGTCCAGCTTTTCAAGAGTATCTTCTCAAAGACAAGCGAAAAGATTAGCTCGATCGCTAGAATCTTTAGAAGATGCTGAACTGAGAAGGCAAGAACAAGCAGAGCGTCAGGCTGCTTTTAGAGCATCTGAGACACCTTCTCAACGTCAGCAAAGGCGTCTTGAACAGACAGAGCGTCAGGCTGCTTTAAGAGCTTCCGAAACACCTTCTTAAAGTCAGGAAAGGCGTCTTGAACAGGCAGGCGTCAAGCTACTTTAAGAGCTTCTGAAACACCTTCTCAAAGTCAGCGTAGGCGTCTTGAACAGGCAGAGCGTCAAGCTACTTTAAGAGCTACTGAAACACCTGCTGAAAGTCAGCTAAGGCGTCTTGAACAGGCAGAGCGTCAAGCTACTTTAAGAGCTACTGAAACACCTGATCAAATTCAGCAAAGGCGTCTTGAACAGGCAGAGCGTCAATCTACTTTAAGAGCTACTGAAACACCTGCTCAAAGTCAGCAAAGGCTATTCGAACAAGCGGAACGTCAGGCCGCCTTAAGAGCCGCGGAAACACCTGATGAAACTCAACACAGACTCATTGAGCAAGCTGAACGTCAATCTACTATAAGGGCATCTGAAACACCAGAACAGACACAGGCGCGAAGAGATGCAAATGCACAGTTCCAAGCTGAACGTCGACAAAATTTTCAAAAAACAATTGGTCGGTTTTAATGACGCAGCATTCAATTATGATCCGTTGATTGATTATAAAAATCACAGGTTAGTTGTTATCGGACTGATGGACAAGGCGTGTCGATTTTGCAGCGCTTTAAAATGGAAAGATGAGACCGCAGGCATGTGCTGTTCCAATGGCAAAGTGTTTCTTCCGTTACTTGGGGAACCAGAAGAACCTTTGAAAACTCTCTTTTTATATGATGCTAATGAGTCACGGCGCTTTTTAAACAGGATCCGGAAATATAACTCATGCTTTCAAATGACGTCCTTCGGAGTTGACCGGGAAATAATAATGCCGGGATTTTCGCCTACATTTACGGTGCAAGGGCAAATTTATCATAGAATAGGTTCACTTTTCCAGCTGAAAACGAACAGCATAAATTTTTACAAGTATATTTTATGGGTGACGAAGAAATTGAGGTAGACCGTCGCTGCCAATTTATCCAGGGAGTTGAGAGAGACACAGTGTTCAAAATTCAAAGATTCTTGCATGAACGTAACATTTTAGTCAAAACATTTAAAACTGCTTTAGAAAACCTACCTGAAGAGGATTATAAAGTCGTCATTCAGGCAGATCGGACCCCTCGAGGAGAGCATGAAAGGCGCTACAATGCACCTTTGATAAACGAAATAGCAGCCGTAATTAGTGGTGATCAATCTTCTTCACGAGACATTGTCTTGCGAGCACGTGATGATACGTTGCAACGGGTAGCCGATACACACAAGTTTTATGACGCTCTGCAATACCCATTGATTTATTGCAAAGGACAAGAGGGTTATCATTTTCAAATTCCACTCATTAACCCGGTCACAAAGGAGCCTACTCCGAACAAAAAAGTATCATGTAAGGATTTTTATGCGTATCATATGATGTTGCGAGAAAATGATTTTAACCTCTTAGCCCGGTGTAGACAATTATTTCATCAATTTTTGGTAGACATGTATGTGAAGGTAGAAAGTGAACGTCTCCGTTATATATCTTTAAATCAAAAAAACCTGCGCGTTGAGAATTATATACATTTACAAGATGCAGTTTCTAGCGACGCCAATGTAAACCCCAGAGATTTATTTTAGATTAAAAGTACAAAAATTAATGTTACATACATTAATTTAACAAAGGGAAAATTTTCGGAGAGGTGCAGTGCTTCATGTATTCAATTGAATGGCAAAAAAGAGGATTACCGCATGCCCACATTCTAATATGGCTTAAAGAGAAGTTGCGGCCCAGCCAAATAGACGACATAATAAGCGCCGAGATTCCGGATCCTGAGCAAGATAAAGAATTGTATGATACCATCGTCCGAAATATGATTCACGGTCCATGTGGAGCACGAAATTCAATATCGCC
The DNA here is from genome assembly GCA_029286625.1 of Parnassius orleans. NCBI lineage: Eukaryota > Metazoa > Arthropoda > Insecta > Lepidoptera > Papilionidae > Parnassius > Parnassius orleans. The sequence continues at coordinate 1,752,891 of JAGSMP010000092.1, forward strand.
ATGTATGAAAGAAGGAAAATGTACAAAGAAATTCCCTAAACAGCTATTAAAAGAAACAATGCACAATGACAATGGCTACCCTTTATACAGACGCAAAGCTCCCGAAGATGGTGGCAGGAAAGTTACAATCAAATCTCGCTCTGGAGCGTTCGAAACCTTAGATAACAGCTGGATTGTCCCGTATTCACCCATTCTATGTAAAATGTTTAATGCCCACATTAATGTAGAAGCATGTAGCTCTGTCCGCGCAATCAAGTATATCTGTAAGTACATAAATAAAGGAAGCGACCAAGCAATATTTAATCTCAGGAGTGAAGGTGAGGCAAATCCCGTTAATGAAGTACAGACCTTTCAAGCAGGGCGTTATGTCAGTAGTAACGAGGCAGCGTGGCGTCTCCTTGGCTTCCCTTTACACGAAAGGCACCCAACAGTTACTCACCTTGCTGTGCACTTAGAAAATGGAGAGCGTGTATATTTCACCGAAAGAAATTTCCAAGAAAGAATTGCATCACCGCCAAAAACTACACTAACAGCCTTCTTTCAACTTTGTCAAACCGACCCCTTTGCAAAAACGTTGTTATATTCTGAAGTCCCCCGCTATTATACTTGGAACACATCTAGGAAGGAGCGGAAACGCCGTATTCAAGGCGCGCCTGTTGCAAATTGGCCCGGTGTAAAGTCATCAGATGCCCTTGGTCGTGTATACCGTCCATGTAACTAATTTTGAATGTTTCTGTTTACGATTGCTGCTGCACCATGTTCGGGGTCCTACAGGATATAAAGACCTTAAAACTGTCAACGGTCAGGAATGCGCAACTTATAGAGAAGCATGTGAAGCTTGCATCTTTAGAAAACGATAATCACTGGGATGAAACCATGGAGGAAGCTGTGCAGTGCCAGTCACCAGCCAAAATTAGGATCTTTATGCAACTCTCATATCATCTTGCGGGCTATCTAATGCACATAAATTGTGGGACAAATATAAAGAGTACATGGCGGAAGATATTTTGCGAAGGTTACAGCAGACACACGCGAACATGACATACAATGAACACATTTATAATGAAGCACTTGGAAAAATTGAAGATAAAGTAATGGCAATGGTAGGCAAAAAATTAAGCGACTTTGGAATGATAAGCCTCAGCGAACAACCGAAAATGAACTAAGTGATGAAATTATACGTGAAACAAACTACGATATACCAGCTTTGCAGCAAGTAGCCGAATTTGTACCCCGCTTGCTTCCCGAACAAAAACGAGTTTTTGACAAAGTATTAGGACAAATTGAATCTGGAAATGGTGCACTTTTCTTTTTAGATGCCCTGGAGGAACTGGGAAGACATTTTTGTTAAATTTATTATTAGCGCAAGTACGGAAAGATAAAAACATTGCTGTGGCCGTAGCTTCCTCCGGTATAGCTGCCACACTGCTAAGCGGGGGCCGCACTGCACATTCTGTTTTAAAACTCCCTCTAAATCTAGCCCAGGAAGAATCGCCGATCTGCAACTTTAGCAAAAATAGTGCACGAGGTATAATGCTACGACAATGCAAACTTTTAGTGTGGGATGAAAGTACAATGTCGCATAAAAAAGCTGTAGAAGCACTAAATCGAACGCTCCAGGTTTTGCGCAGCAATACCGATGTAATGGGAGGAATGGTGGTTTTACTGGCTGGTGACTTTCGCCAAACTTTACCTGTCATTCAAAAGGGCACACCTGCAGATGAAATTAAAGCATGCCTCAAGTCGTCTATTTTATGGAACAAGGTGACAAAATTAAGTTTAACTACGAATATGAGAGTGCATTTGTATAATGATATCAATGCTGGAAACTATGCTGACACACTATTAAAAATTGGCGATGGGCGGTTGGAAACGGATGCTGAGGGCTGCGTTAAATTGACGAGAGATTTTTGTAATTTAGTACAGAGTCATTCCGAATTAATTGCGAGCGTTTATTCAGATTTAACGAACAACATGCATGAAGGCAAATGGTTATGTGAAAGGGCGATTCTTGCACCAAAAAATGAGAGCGTTAACAAAATAAATTCAGATATATTAAGCGAAGTAGCAGGAGAAATAACAGAGTATTTGTCAATAGACACAGTTATGGACACAGAACAGAGCACTTCATATCCCGTAGAGTTTCTAAATTCTCTAGAGTTGTCAGGTGTGCCCTCACATAAGCTTCAATTAAAATTAGGCGTCCCAGTCATGCTAATGCGAAATTTAGATGCTCCTCGGTTATGTAACGGGACAAGGCTGCGTGTGACACATCTTGGACGGAACATAATCGGTGCTACAATTTTGACAGGCGTAGGAAAAGATGAAAATGTTATTATACCACGGATCCCTATAATTCCCACAGATCTTCCTTTTCAATTCAAAAGTTGCAGTTCCCTATTAAGCTCAGTTTTGCAATGACAATTAAAAAAGCGCAAGGGCAAACGTTATAGGTAGCGGGGGTCAACTTAGAAAAACCGTGCTTCTCTCATGGTCAGCTGTATGTAGCATGTTCGCGTGTGTCAAATGCCCAGAATCTCCCACATTCTTTCCCCGAATGGAAAAACATATAACATTGTGTACAGTAGCGTCTTAAAATAGTGTTCAGTTAGTTTTTTTTCCAAAATTCCCAAAATCAATTAATCAGAATTCCCACAGATCTTCCCTTTCAATTCAAAATTTCCTATTTAGCTCAGTTTCTTTTCAATTCCAAATGCTGCACCTCTGACGGACCTATTAAGCTCAGTTTCCTTCCTTTCAACTCAAAAGGCTGCATCTCTGACGGATCTTTTATTTGGTTCAGTTTCCTTTCAATTCAGAAAACTGCATCTCTGACGAATCAATTTAGCTCAGTTTCTTTTCAAAAGTCTGCATCCCTGACGGATAATTATGCTCAGTTTCCTTTAATTAAAAAAATATCCTATTTCCATTTGGAATAAACTGGCTATTTTCATGCTTTCCTATACGCTGCGTTTCAAAACATTTAAATAGGCTGACGAATCAATTTTGCTCAGTTTCCTTTTAATGGCTGCATCTCTGACAAATCTATAAAACTCAGTTTTCTTTCAATTCAAAAAGCAATGGATAGTTCATTTCCCAGTGACCATGCGGGCGAAGCCGCGGGTAACAGCTAGTTGCTTTATAATTATTTTTTTTTGCCTGAGCTGACCAACGAATAATTTACCGTCCATGCATCGGAAACACTGCATATTCGTCTATGTGAGTTTTGTTTCCGTAAATCAGAATTTGTTGAACGATTAGTTCCAATTCCAATACATATTTACGTGATTTTTATATATTCGATTTATTTCAAAACCGATTTTGATAGTCTGTGGTTATTCGTTATGGCATGGCATAGTTTAGCGTGGCACATCACTGTCGTAAGTGGGCGGTACCCATCCATGAAGTACAACAATATCTGTATGACAGTTTATCTAAAAAAATACGAAACTTCATAGGCGTGAGCTGTCACCCGCACCATGCTATAACGCAACAACTATAGTTACGAAGCGACAATTGTTATAGGAACGCGGAATTCGAAGTAATCTACTTAACTTGGTAGGTACTAATAAAATGAATGTTAGGGATTTTATCGCGATTAATTTAATTTTTTTAAATTCCTTTCGAGTGCTTTACAGTGCACACAAACATACTCGTACTACAAGCTACCGAAGAAGATAAATCATTTTTAGGGTTTTCTACCGAAAGGGTATCCAACGGAACCCTATTATTAAGCCTCCGCTGTCCGTCCGTCCGTTCGTCCGTCTGTCTGTCAGCGGGCTGTATCTCATGATCCGTAATAGGTAGACAGTTGAAATTTTCACAGAATGTGTATTTCTGTTGCCGCTATAACAACAAATAATAAAATTAAAATTAATAAAAAATTAAAAGGGGCTCTTCTACTAGAAACGTGTATTACGATGGTACGGAACCCTTCATGCGCGAGTCCGACTCGCACTTCGCCGGTTATTTTATCATGCGTCGAATGTAATATCCCTCTAAAAGATGAAGAAGTGCTCTAGCTCGATTGTGAATGTTATCTCTCTTACACAGGACTAACATAAGATCAATAAAAACCCACGTAGGTAAAATTATATAACTGAATTGACACACCTACGCTCTGGGAACTGTAGTCTGAGAATGTGTTCGAAACCGTTCCCGCTATTACAGATTTGGTTAACCACGAAACACACTCTCAGCACGCAAAAGAACACCGATCGCTACCAAAGATTCTATCCTAATCTTTATTTTTTAAACATATATAATTCTTATGTCCATGTGTATGTAACTGAACTCCTCCTAAACGGCTAAACCGATTTTGATTAAATTTTGTGTGTTATTAAGTTAATTCGAGAATGGTTTAGATTCATAATGGACCCGGTAGGTGGCGCTGTTGTCGAGATCCAGAAATTACCCGTGCGAAGCCGGAGCGGATCGCTAGTTTCAATATAGAAGATGTCTGAGTGCTACCATCTGCTTGGAATCCCATAATTTATAAAATGAAATACAAACGGCAAAAAAAGAAGGCTACAGATATTAAAAAATATATAATCCGATCTCAGTAATTGTTGAATTTGGATTTAGATATAATGTCTGTGATTGGAAGGGGGGTCTAGCTACATAAATTCAGCGCTACACATACCTATCTATATAAATTCAGCGTTAATATAGTAGACTACTAAGAGTAGACCCGACAAAAGTAATTTAGTAGACTACTAAGAGTAGACCCGACAAGAGTAATTTAGTAGACTACTAAGAGTAGACCCGACAAGAGTAAAAAGCTATTATAGGCAAAAAAATTTAACTTTACGAATTAGAAATGTGTAAGTTCAGTTTTTTTATATACTTAGTCATAATTTTATACTCTTTAAGTTTAAATTACAAAATACCAATAATTTTGTTTTTGTCAATTCTACAAAGCTTCCCCGTCTTTTCCCCATTATGTTGTCCTTTACATGGTATATATTATGTTTAAAAGTTTAATTACGAACATATGACAGAAATTTAGTCTAAATTACTGTTCTAGTTTATTAGTATTAACGTTTATTACGGTCTCATAATGATAATAGGAAACTGTATTTTAGTAACAGTTCGTAACCCTAATACATACACGTATTTTATGCTTATACAAACCACACTCGTATTTTCCCCATTCGTTCCCTTTTAAATTTAAACTCACTCACTCATTCACCGGCCGGATTCACCGTTCAATTCAAGCCAGCCAACCAGTTTAGCGCTGGCCGCCTGAGAAGTGATCGTGTTTGTGCGCATGCGCTGTGTTTCCTAACCTCATTGAACTGTCATATTTACGAACGTAAATAAACAAGTGAATATAGGTAGTTTCGTGCCAGAATTATTGTAAGCCTGTGAATTATATTAACTATCCCTGTTTTATTAATATACGCCCAAAATAGTGACAATTTAGTGATAACTTATTGTGCAAGGAATTTGCGATTGAGAGTGAGTACAACCTTTGTTTTTTAATTCCAATACGCCGGCCGGACTTTGGTTTTGATTGTTTTTGTACAGAAGATATAAAACTGTAGAATCCTCCATAGGAGCTCAAACCCCACACTCAAAATGCTTTTACAATGAAGTATACAATGGATTATGCCGTTTGCAATTTTACTTTGAAATTAGTAAAAATAGGTACAAATCTTTAATTCAATTAGTATCAGTTAAAACCGGACCAACATTTGTTTGGAATAAGTTAGTGTTGGATGTAATTTTCAATACCTATTAAATTTTTGTAAAACAGGAAAATTATTAGTAAATAACAATTAATAAACCATTTCCAATTTCAAAAGACAGTGTTTTAGGTAAATGTTTTAAAAAGAGTGATGGCTTTTAAATTAACCAGTGGCACTGTAAGAATATCCACTACCCCATATCATCCAGTGGGTGTCGTAAGAGGCGACAGAGGGAAACTGAATCAGGAGATGGGCAGCAGCAGCATTTTTCTGTTATCAGCTGAGTAAAAAAATGCGGTTGCCAACCCGCTTGCCAAGCGTGCAAATACGGCATATATCCCAATCTAAAAGAGACAATATATGGGGGAGGCCTGTGTTCAGCGGCAGATAGACGGGTACCTTATACAGCGGACGGAAGTTTTAAAAAAAATACATTTTTTGGTTTCGGGTAGGGTTATAGGGGGCTTGAGGTGGAATGTGCCAACTTTTTTCTGAATGTAACTACACCTGCACTCGATGGACTAAGCTTGGGCTCTGATGGTGAAAAATCCGTTCATGAATGTTGAAGCCAAATTGGTGATGAGGAGCAATGCGAGGGTTTTTTGAAGTAGTAAGGATAATAAACAATTTCTCAGTCCACCTCATGGCAAGTCTATAGACGGTCTATACGGTCTATACACACTTTTTTAACATCATAAAGAAGATTATTAATCATCATCATTAAAAATCAAAATGTAGATGCGTTGGTTTAAGTTGGAATGACACGTTACCAGTAAAAACCTCGGCTTTGATCTTACTATCACCAGACCGACTGTGTTCTGCGTGGTGACGATGACTATTTGCCAAAATCTCAAGAAAGGTGTCATTACATAGTTCATTTCTGTAACGTCCATCCAGAAGTGAATTCAAAAGATTAGTAATGAAATAGGATTATATAACAAACTAGCGACCCGCCCCTGTATATAGGATCTATTCATGTGGCGTAATTTAGATTTAAGGTTATCAAAGACGATTTTTATTTTATCAATTTTACGTTATTTAAAAAAAACTAAGTATTTCGGACAAAAATAATCTAGATCACTCCTGGCATTGCTCTCTATATGTTCGTAGAGTTTCATCACAATCGTTTCAGCCATTGCGAAGATTAGCCCGGACAGACAGATAGACAACAATTTTTTAAATGCTTATTTATGTCTTAGTAGCTTAATAAAAGCCAGTTATTTCGATATTATAGACAAACACTTCAATTTTATTTATATTATATAGATAAAAAATTATTTTACCAATTCAACTAATGTAGGTACATACCTACCTACCCCTGATTCCTCCATAGATTGCCTCATAGGGGGGATGTTTGTTATAGTCGTCTCGCTTGGCAAGCGGGTTGGCAACCGCAGTTTTTTTATTTTTTGTCTTTATAAGGAAGACGCTGCTGCCCATCTCCTGATTGGTTTTCCTCTGTCGACTCTTACAACACCCATATTCTTACACCACCACTACACGGTCCATGTGTTAAACAATTAAGGCAAATATCTACCTACTATACTTGGGTTTAGTCGAGTTGGCTGCAGATATACCTATATGGGCTGCACCGACCAGACACTTCCATCAGTGTGGTTGCTGCCACGCGTAATTTAATATATTATTAAATATATACATTATTTATTCTATTTGATGAATTTCATACTGGTGGTAGCAAAAATATAAGTAGATATAATAATATCCTCCAGGATTTCGGTCGCGGCGGCCAGTCTTAACGGAGACTAGCCGGTCTGCGCAGTACAGGCCAAGTGTATGCGCAAGCACAGGTGCACTCTAATCCCTCACTCTCACAGTCCGATGGAACGGTAATCCGACACGACACTCTAATAACTGATTTTTGCCCGATCCGGGATTCAAATCTCATGATCAGCTATCGCGTTTGACGATCACTTGAGACCAACGAGGCAGTCATAAGTCATAATAAGTAGGCATATACATTTTGTAACTGCTATATTTCTTTATAAAGCAGCTTGGTATATATTTTGTAATAACTAGAAATATTATTGCCATTAATGTGTTTAAGCACCAAGGTTCATTAGAAATTACTCTCCGTGACCGAAACAAGAACCGTTACGTTCAATATTAATACGATGCACCATCGCGATTATATGAAAACGTTTACAGCTTGACTCGTAATTAAAACATTGTTCGCTATATTATTTCACGGTCTAGGGACTCATATGTGTATACCAGGTTCAGATCTAAGACGTTAACCATTTGTGCATCAATGCATATTATACCTATATTCCGCAATATAACAACTTTTATAAAAATGGCAACCTCACCTGCACAACCCTGCTAACCAATAGATCAAGGTCCGTACGACGAATTGAAATGGTCGAATAGCAGAAAATTCAACCGAAAACCTAAATTCCACGTACTAACCTATCTTCCAATAAACGACTTTTTTTCATAGAATATGGGTGACAAACGAGCACACAGTCCACCTGATGGTAAGTGGTTTTCTGTGGCTCATAGACATCTACATCTATCCTCGATTAAGAATCAAATTGCATATGCGTTGTCAAACTTGAGGACTAAGATGGAATGCCTCATTTCCACTAATTAGGGTCTCTGGTTCTCTACATTCACCATACTAAAGACAGCAGTATTGAGCTGCTATTTTACGCTGGTATTCTATGAGAGCGCAGTCCTACTATAATATAGCTGCAGCGTGGCTCTACATCGTAAAACGATCGCTAGATAGCACATTCTTAGAAAGGTTCAAGTCCAGCCGTGGATTTAATAATAAAAGGTTGTGATATGATGTGTAAAGTTTACTAATACGGCCGAAGTCGTTCTCTTGATACACTGGCCGATATCTTCAATCGCTTTTACAAAAACGAAGCGTTTATTACCTAGTACGAAAAAATGTATACCGTTACAGGCTATCAAAAGTCCACTGCTGAAGATGGCCTCCTGCTTCCCTCATAGATTACCTCTTAGGGGGGATAGTTGCCATAGTTGCCTCGCTTGGCAGGCGGGTTGGCACCGCAGTTTTATAAAAAAAAATAGTTTTAAGATCGTCACTGAGATAAAATGAGTATACACTTGATTGTAGGAAATATACCAATAACAATAGTATCCTTTATAATACACTAGTTGGCCAGGCAGACGTTGCTCTGTCCTTTTGCAATGTTGAGGGTCACTGATAGGGATACAAACTGTACAGAGTGTGTAAAATTTCAATGAAATCAGTTCGTTAGTTTAGGAGTTCATCGCGGACAAACAATGTGACACGTAATTTTTATATATAAAGATTATTGCTTGCCTAATTCTGTTTGTATCATAAATATTTTAACACGATATAAAATGCATATAGTTCTTAATCTTTTTGTATGGCTTTGCTTTATATGGTTGCAGCACGTACGGGTCGGCTCGACCGGGGAAGAACCACACTCTCACAGAATACCAGAGTAAAATAGCATCTGTGTTTCGTATGGTGAGTGTAGAAACCCGGAGACCCATTTTATCTTAGTCCTCAGGGGTGACAAAGCATCTGCATATTGATTCTTAACCAAGTATATATGTAGATGTCTATGGGCCACAGTATCCACTAACCATCAGGTGGACTGTGTGTTCGTTGGTAACCCTTAATTTATAAAAAAAGAAAGAAATTAACAGAAACTCTGTAAGTTGACAAAAATTCCAACAAAATAAATTCATTATTTGCATGTCCATTTCCTATTTAGTAAAATCTTATCTCAATTTTTTTTCTTATCTATAATTTGGGAATTTTATTTTTTCTTAGACAATACGCTTAAAATAAACACGTATTTTAATATTTAAAACGCAATCACGGGTCTAAGAATGGTCTATACATAATGTAGAACTCCTTAAATCACTTCTGCAGACTCAAGAGTAAAGGTGACTCTTAATTCTTTTGTTTCGAACAGTACAATACCGTTTCATTTGACTTTTTGTACGAGCAGTTCGTGAGCTCTTGTCCCTTGTGCGGCAAATACTCATTAAATCGTTATAAGTATGCCCATATAAAATGTGTTTTTCTTATTATAATACAAGCCGACCGCAACTACACCTAAAACAAAACCATAATTAAGATATCAAGGCTTTATGCAATTCACAAGGTTAACGAGGTTAAACAAATAATATGAAGTACGCTCAGAATAAAGTGTTATAACCAGGTAAACAAGTCTCGAACTCGGATACTTGTCGCGAGATAAGCTAAATACTGACTTCCTGCTAACTCCGGTGTCCACGCGTTCTTTGGTATCGCTGTAGATATAATTACATTCTCCTAGAATATACAGTAAATTTTTCCATTATATTTTATGTACATTTATCATTCAAGCATTTTATACAAAGTATGCAAATAGAATAAATATTCCGTAAGTTACAAATATTTGTAATAAATAAATAAGATGTATTATGATTTATGAAATTTTAGGCTTATTTCATACAAGCTGTTACGTGCCTGCGTTGCTGAGCGTAAATTAATCTTTAGTAATTCATAAATTATTCTCCGTCCTATTCTGCGACATAATCGACTTCTAAGCTGTTCAAGCGTGATTTAATCACAAACAAACTATTCATTCATTAAAGCTCATCTAAAGTCAACTGCTGAACATAGGCCTTCTCCGTAGATTGCCTCATAGAGGGAATATTCGCCATAGTTGCCACGGTTGGCAGGTGGGTTGACAACAGTTTTTATTATTTTAAGCTGTTATCAAGAAGATACTGCTACCCACTTCCTGTTTCTGTTTCCCTATGTGCGCTTCTTATGACACCCACGGGATGATATGGGGTAATGGATATTCTTACGCCGCCATTACACGGCATAGCAAACGTAACGACATTTATAATATTAGGTTATATATTTTAAAAATGATAAATTAGCCAGTTTGTTCCGGAATACTTGTTAGTGATATTTTTGTGAGCAATTGACTGGCGATATCTTTGGGTTACTACAAGAAGTTGTGAATTATTGCTTACAATTCGTCTTTATTTCTAAAGACAATAGTACAACGTAGGGCACGTGTACAGTGTTATATTTATTATTGTTTAGAACAAAGTGAAGTTACGTTAGACCTTTAGATCCGAATACTTCTCTTAGTTGTTATTCTCAACTTTTCAAGCCTTTGGCAAACATATTATGAATACAAAAAAAAATTGAAAAAGAGAAAACAAAGGAATTCGTTATAGTAAACGCCAGGTACTTCAAATTCGCAGGTAGCTCTCAACTTTATGAATGAAACATTAATTTACAACGGTTTTAATGCGAAGTTTTTCAATGTTACAGTAATTTATGGGCATTGGGAGTTGTCTCCTTTTCTCCAATGATCTTTTATTCTATAACGACTAGAAACATACATAATTGATGAACGCAGTATACTGCGTAGCATATGTTCGTACTTAGTAAGATTACTAAATTATTGCATCTAAACCTGACCTCATCAATTAGACTCATTAATTGAAAGACTATTTTAGTAAAAAAAATATTCGAAATGGTTAAAGTAAAAATGGATCTTAAGTAAGTAGTATTTCCAACATAATAAATAATATACCTGGTGTTTATAATAGTACTCATACATTCTCTAAAATTTTAAGTAAATATGTAAATGGCTATATCTACTTTTAATACTGTGTAAGAAGTTTTGTCAATTGGTCATGTTGCGGCTACCTGTTATTATGCCTGAGATGCAATAAAAATGTAACTAAAAGTGGTTAAAATTATTAAATAAATTTTTGCGATCCCTGTTGATGTACCCTAAATATATAAATAAACAAACAATTATTTGGGAATGAATCATAAAACGTAAACGCTTTAATCTTTTGAACTTTAAATTATGAATATAATATGTATCTCCATATTTCTCTCTCTATTAAAAAATGCTCTGTAAATTTCAACTTGGTCAGTTCGTAAAGAGAAACGTAGGGCGCGGGGGTGCTAAATAATATATATTATTGTATTGTGTTTTTGTTTTATAAACGTTTTTATGTACTGCGATAGCAATTTTTGAAGCAATGAAGTAAATTATTTATTATAAATATTAGTGTGGTCAAAACTGTTTTTGTTTTGTGCTATGGAATTTATAGATATATTTTAAAATTGAAATTTTAATGTCAGTTTACATTTCCGTCACGAAAGTCGCCTTTCCGAAAAGACTACAGATTTCGAAAAGCAGTTAAGTAAATTTTCAACAGCAGTTAGCAACATTGTGAATTATTTATTTCGGCACGGTTACGTTTTAAGCTTTTATACGCAATGCGATAAAGTCTCTAAATTACGCTGTGTTTATCCCCTGAAGAGTAAACTGCGCTGAACCCATAAATTATTTCTAACCAGACCGTTTTTTTATCCTTGACAGAACAATAAATCCACTTCAAGTGGCTAACACTGACAAGTACTTTAACCGTGATAATAGATACTGTTTACTCGTAGTTTTCTACGACCTACGTCTGTGATTCGTACTTAAATTTTATATTCTGCTATGTTGGCACATAATATATTTTTATAAAGTTGGAGTGACAAACGAACTTACGGTCAACACGATTGCTAGGGGCTACTGCAGGCTATAGACACCAGCAAACCATTTTAAACAGAGTTAGAACGCTACAGATGCGTTGTCACCTGTGAGGACTAAGGTGGAATGACTCACAGCCTTCTCTTCTTCTCTATACCCTTCAGGTCACACGTCAACACAGCATTTCAACTGCTGATTGGCGGCAGAGATAGGTAAGGCGGTGGTACCTTCCCAAACTGACCCCTAGACAAAGAAGTCCTACCTAGGTATATAATGCGTACGCTAAAGCCACAAGCAGTAATGTTCAATTTTTATGTCATTTTCTACCGACTTCAAAAAAGAGGAGGTACTCAATTCGACTGTATTTTTTATGTTTGTTACCTCATAACTCTTTTCTAGGTGAACCGATTTTGATGATTCTTTTTTTATTTGAAAGCTGGTGCTTCTCATGTGGTCCCATATAATTGATCAAGGTCTGACCAGTAGTTTTTGAAAATCTTTAATAATTTATATTGAAGTCGGTTGTACAAAATTTTTAATGTTACCACATATTTTATTATAGGACTAAAACTGGAAATACATCCTCGATAGCATGAACATGACAAGTTATTAACTTTGACGTCTTACGGAAGTATTATTGTAATCGACTCTGCTAAATGTTTTGTGTTGCCTACTATACCCGACATGTGACCCGACGTATGGACTATTCATATTATATTTACGTACGAGTTTATTCAATTAAAAATAAATAAATAAAATATATTAAAATAGCGTCACAGTACAAACAAAGTTATGAAGAAAAAGTAATGAAGAAAAAGTTATGGCCACACTAGCGGTTGTGGCGTTGACTTCGACAGTCATTGCGGGCTCGGCCTCGACCCCTGTGAGACTAAACGTTATATTTTTAGTTTTCATTGCATACCCAAATAACAGAGCTAGTATGTGACTCACATTGCTAGATATACACGTACGTAGGAAGCTATGTGTACTATGCGAAATTTACGAATATTGCGATGAGATTGGAACATTGAGTAATTTGTTAGAAAACACTTCTGTTTGTCACTAAATTAAATTGAATTGTAAAAAGTATAAGAAAAACTTATATTGGATAATTAGAATTTAACTTTTCTCATTTTCTTATTAACAGAAAATTTTACTTAATTCGAAAAGGTAGGCTTGTAAAATGGCTCTAATGGTGTTTTTGTAATTCCATGATAGTTATATATTGGTTAAATGTACTTATTATGAACTTCTGTGAAGCTTTTCATGTATAGTAGTAGCTTATAATATAATACATATTTATAATAGGCATGAATTATTGATGAACGAGATAAGTCTATTTTGGGTTCAGATTATAGAAATTGCGGAAAGGAAAATTGAAGCTTTTGTTCTCATTTAATAGATATTGCAGCTGTGGACAATCTACCCCATTAACATTTATCGTATCATAACTTTGCATATCTCTGTTTGTCTGTGTGTTCGTTGAAAAGTTTAAATCTACCTACTTTATGTAATTTTAAGTGATTTTCAGTCATTTTAAGATTAATGCCTGTATAATATGAATATGTAAACATAGCGGAGAAATATTGGTGAAATGCGAAAAAGTCGTAAAAAGATGACACCACACAATCGCATCCATGCGAAGCTGAATTAATACTATTATTTATTCTGTAGTAATAATTAAACCATTATTACTTATTTATATATTAAGATAATATAGCATAATTTCTTTCGGTTTTACAAATTGTATTGATACCTACACATATTTTATTAATACATATATTTTTAACATAAAACGCTAAAAAGAATATTTATTCCGGGTTTCTAGAGTGTAACAAATGGTTTCTGATGCACACAAACAGATACGAAAGGAACATTACCCTCCTTTTACCTTAAACGGTGATTCGTTAAACTTTCAATATTCATCATAAAAATAACAGTTATAAATTTAACTTATTACTTTTTAATTAACCGTCACCTTACTATGTACGCTCACATTTTTTGTTATTATAATTTCTTAGAGATACCTTTAGAGGTAGAGAACATACGCGAACGCGACCTCAAATAAGAAATAGATGTATTATAAAATACAAAACAAGCAATTTATTTATAATATACATAGTATATTAAATATATCTTAAATATTCATATCGCACTACATTTGCAATTTCTTTTTAGGTTTCTGTACCTGAAAAAGGAAAAAAGGAACCCCATATGGTATCACTTTCGTTGTCCGTCTATCAAGGCGCCGGGAACGGGTAGATGTATCAAGTGAAAATAATCAAATACTACCTATCTTTCTTACTATCTTCCCTTGGACACATGAGTAAAGAACCGTACAGAGGCAAAGCTTCTAAGGAGCTGTCAAAATTGTTACATATTTTGGTAGGGTTGTCACAATAGGTGAAGACAAATTAAACAAAACAATATCTATCATATTATTGCATTGTCACTGAAATTACGGTATACAAAATTTCAACTCAATCAGACATCGGGAAGTGGTTCAAATCTTACTTGCAATATGTGAACTTAACCCACATACCTACTACATACCAACGTTACTAACCCACCCACATACCTACAAATGTTTAGTAAAAGCTTGTAATAACAATAAAAAGGTAAAAACACACCGTGTAGTACCCTCTTCTTATTTAAAATAGGATCATACAATAAAATAAAGGTACTTACTTGAAAAAGTAATAATCAAATATTTACTTACCTACTACTCCTTGGGATATTTAAAGTATGATATATTTTTATTTTTTCTAGTATTATTCATACACACAGTACAATAAACAACCATTATTAATAATACCACGTTTTTACATTAAAATATTCAAACTTGCAACTAACAAAACAAACAACGTGCGTCGCACTGACCCTGAGATTGTTGTCCACTGGCTGTGCCAGCGAACCGGTTTTTTGCAGTCGTACGCGACAAGCGGCCAGTGGTCACGCACACATGCCCCACGTGCTTGTAGTTGTGCAACCGATTCGCGCGGTTGAATGAAGCTTTGCCTCTGTACGGTTTCTTTACTCATGTGCCTTGGAGGTGTAAAAATTCAAGCTTTTACGTCATCGCATTAAAAATATGCGGCCATTTAAGTTTGCCAATCATCAAAATCTATAAGGGGATTCCCGAAGACCTAGAATTATGTCATTTGGCAAGAAACAAGGCAAGTAAAGGATCAAATGCAAAAATCGTTAACTTGTAAAATAAAACAATTTTTCGCTATTACAAACATTATAGTTGCAGTCGGAGCGTCGACCGTGATGTAGTTCGATGTATGGAAGAACATATTTCCCACAGCAAAATTAAGATTGTCGTTCAATTTGACTTACTTTTCGTTATAATATACGTACGTAATATCTCAATGCCTACAATTCCCGGGGTGCATGAACTATACAAAAAAAAATAGTTAAAGTTACAGCCTACATACGACACACTGCTGGGCACAGACCTGCTGCTGCGCGCTGCTCCAGTGCGTGTTGGCGGACTTCCCTTTTTAATATCCTCGAAATATTTTATTTATCAGACATGCATAACTTAAAATTGCAATTAACAATTTCATTGGTGCCGGTGGTTATCGAACCCAGGATAAACTATTTACATATATAATTAACACTATAGGTACTCTCATGGCACGATACTTTAATTATACGAAATTCTTATATGTATATTGGTTGGGCACGCAAAAGATTTTTATCCGAAATGCAAGTATAGTTAACTCGGTGATGATTATGCAGCGGGCGGAGCGTTTGGCGGACTTTAACATATACACGCTCTTATATTACAATATCCTGAAATCCGAACGCGACAGATCCTCCAAGAGATGTTAAGTAATACTTTCTTGAAAAGGCCAGTCTTGACTCATTCTTGATAAGGGCAGTTATGTCCAAATGATCTCCTTTTGTTGGGATCGATCCCCGCCGGCACCGATGAAATGGTTAATTGCAGTTGGAAGTGTTGATTTACCACTTGCTCCACGGTGGAAGAACACATCGTTAGGAAACCTGCATGTCTGAGAAATTAAAATAAATAAGTTTCAAAGACATGTGAAGTTCGCTACCACGCATTGGGGCGGCACGGCGGACACTTCCTTGTTCTAAAACTAGTGTTGCCCAAATGCAAGAACAAGACGAGACTTAGCCAGTCTTGGTCTTGGTCTTGCGCCAATATTTTGGACTTGGTATTGCGCTCCCAGTCTTGTTCTTGGTCTTGTTCTTGGTCTTGGTCTTGCAACAAAAGTCTTGCAAGTCTCGCAATTACCTACTAGCCTATTGCTATTTATTAAACGTTACTTTAGATCTTAGAACAAGAACGACTGCCTCGTTGGTCTAATGGTTGTAGTAGTGCGACTGCTGATCACGAGGTCCCGGGTTCGAATCCCGGGTCGGGCCAAAAAAAATCAGTTATTGAGCTTTTCCATCAAGAAACTCTCAGTAGCTGCCCGGAGTCAGGAAGGTGGCGGTGTCTCACCCCCGTGCCTCGGAAAGCACGTAAAGACGTTGGTCCTGCGCCTGATCTCTCTCCGGTCGTGTCGGTTTACCGTCCCATCGGACTATGAGAGCGAGGGAATAGAGAGTGCACCTGTGCTTGCGCGTACACTTGGGCACTGTAATCCTGTCCTACGCCGATGGCTAGTCTCCGTTGAGGCTGGCCGCCGTGACTGAAATTCGGTCTGGAGGACATTAATTACTTAAGTACTAGAATAAATTATTATGACATCTACCTATCCTTACCATTATCTAATGACAATATTCCTTGCGAGATCAGCATAATATATTCGTGTCCATTCTGAGCACCCAGAAACTTATTTAATTCTTTGGAACATGTACTTTGTGGCGGCAATCAAACAGTGTCAAATGTTGTGCGTGCGGCGCGGCGGCAAACGATTGTATGCGATATCAATAGTAGCCGCCGGCGCGTGTATCTTGACCTTGTACTTTCGAATAGCTGCAAAAATTTTTTGACAGGTCAGTATCCGACCTTTGATGATGCCGACCACAAGACACCGCGCACTATCAAAGTGCCGATGGTCAAAACTAGGGACGCACTTTTTTTTCTTTCAATGGATATTTTCATTCGCTATGTATGTTTATGGTATTGTTCGTAATGCGCATAAGTCCAATTTTCCAAAATTTTTTAATATATTTTTTGCGTCTCATAGAGTCCCTAAGCGTATATCCGAACTCGTATACTCCCTGAAACGACACTCAGTCTTAACTGTAAGACGCAAGAGTCTCGCAGGCTTAGTCTTGTTCTTGCGCAAATCTTGCACGGTCAGTCGTGGTCTTGGTCTTGCTAAAATTAGGCGGTCTTGTTCTTGGTCTTGGTCTTGTAAAAATGCAAGAACAAGACCAAGACCGATTTTGGGCAACACTATCTAAAACCCTCTCAGAAATGAGAGGAGGCCTGTGCCCAGCTGTGGGACGTATATAGGCCATAACTTTACTGTTGATCGTTACTTGACACGCCCTATTGTCTAACTACTTTAATTTAAATTTGGACATAAAATCCCGTAAGTAGGTAATGGTGTCAGTGAAAACGTTTGCCAAAATTTCCGACGAAAATAATGCGTCAGTGATATGTAATATCAGCGTGGATGACGCGCTTGTCGAGATGAGGCAAGTTCAAGAGCTGTCTGGAGCGGCACGACCTCATCGCTTTGATGCTCGGGTTATATCAATCACGCCACTTGTAATTGTGTTGTTGGGTATGATATACGGTGGCCGAGATAAGTGAGGGATATTAAATTATATCTAAATATCAGGAGGTGGGTAGTGACTTGGTTAAAATGTTTATTGGTGCATTTAAAATACATCATACAAATAAGACAAGATGTATACTTAAGATGTTTGAATCATTGCACCTAAAATGCAGACTTATTTCGATAAATTGATTAAAAACTAAAGGTTTTTTGTCTGTCGATCCGTTAGGGATATAATGTAAAGCTTAATTATTACCTACTTAAGATACATTTTACAGCTTTACCTTTGTTTCATCTTAATACAGACAGAACTTTTTTTATATGGATTAAAGGTAGCTTAGAATTAAAATTCTAAGCTACCTTTTATTTACAATAGTTACTATAAATTTGCATTCAGTACGTTTATCTATTTCATAATTTGAACGCAAAACTCAAACCCTTTATAAAATAAAATATTTTTATAGCATACAACTAATGTACTGGTTTGTTTAACTTTTTTAATCTGATGTTGAATTTAAAATAAGCTGAAAATTTAGAATTTATCGTTTAGGTTTTAAGTCATTCAAAAACTTTTGATACATGTCATAACCATTTTTAATTACACGTCATGGTTGTATTTTTTTTTGTCTGATAAAAACCTGAAACTATTCTGACACCTTTAAAGTCATGTGTTACATCTTTTTGTCGTTTTTTGCAGGCTTAGATTGAAGTGTTTTTTTTATTTCTTACCCATCAAGCTTTTTCTTAATATCAAACATGACCTTAATTACATACAATCATAATGAGAAGTAGCCGGTGTCTAAATCTGTTGATTGCCATGAACAAAGACTGCAGCATCCGACGATCAAAGAACTTAATTGCATCGTTTGTCATTTTATCTGCTTTAAGTTCGGACGTTTTATAAATTGCTTTCCTGTACTATCAAGCGAATAAAGATGGAATCAATTTAGATTTGATATTAAATTTTCACATAACAATTATTTGTTTATGTGTAATAGTAACTTTTCATTGGAAATTCCTCTTTCGTTGTTGTAAAATATGTTTATGTGAATTAGGGACTTTTCACTCGAAACTCCTTTTCGTTTTATTTGGAAAGAGTTACTTGTAACACTAATCAGACTAGATTGTAGTGTAGACTGTAATTTCAAATGATTTTGTGCCGATACTAACGGAATTGGACTGAAGTTGACGACAAGTGACCATATTATGCGTGCGAGTTTTTTGTTTGCATGACAGTATATGAGAAGCTTCAGATATTACGTATTATGATGCACCATTTATTAGAGACGTATCACTTCTTAATCCAAAAGCTATTATCATTTTCACTTGTTGGTTTTACAAGTAAGTTATCACAGCCGAAATAATCTATATTATTATCAAAGCCGGGCAATTCAAAGGCAAAGGCATTCCGTCTTACCAACGCCACAGGGGTGACAACTGGCAATGCATCTATATTTTTATTCTTAATTGAGGATAGATGTATATTATGTCTATGGTGGACTGTGTGGTCACTTGTCACCATTACTACTTTAAATAATAATAATTTAAATATTAAAAATTTTGTACAACCGACTTCAATATATATTATTAAGGATAACTCAAAAACTATTGGTCAGACCTTGATCAAATTTATATATGGGACCACAGGAGAAGCACCAGCTTTCAAATAAAAAAAGAATCATCGAAATCAGTTCACGTAAAAGAAAGTTATGAGGTAACACACAAAAAAACATACAGTCGAATTGAGTACCTCCTCCTTTTTGAAGTTGGTAGAAAACAGCATTATTATAATTAATTTCCTATATATTATATAAGACAGGAGAGAATTTTACAAGGTCAGTGAACCCTATTAATTGACTCACTTTATATTAGGCCAACCTTCTTCAAACAAAAAGGCTCAAATGTCTTGTTTCCTAGATGGGAGCATATTTATAAACGCCGTGGGAGAGCCCGAGGTGTTGACGGTTTTTTGAAAATTTTGATAGGATTTTACTAGGCCACTGTACTGTATATTCTGAGTAGTAGAGTCTCCTTACGAATATTAAAACTAAATAGTTGATTTAAAAAATATTATAATGAAAATTGTTGTTAATTAATTGCTTTTATAAGATAAGGAAACGACGAAAGAACTGCGCGGATATTCCCCTTTGTTTTTATTTTATGGTCAATGATACAAAAGAAATCTCCGTCACGTATAACTTAAAACATGAAAAAAGAGTATACAACCAGTGCGTGCTGCCAGTGATGACATGAATCTGAGACGTGGCTCTTCGTGATAGGCAGCGAAATTAAGATATCCGCTGCAGAACCAGATTAACCAACATAGCTCCACGGATAAGTAAGCTGAAGTGACAACGGACCATCAATATAACTCGAAAAAACCGACAACCAATGAGAAGAAAGATTCTCGTGTAAGACCTCGTACCGGTAAGTGAAGTGCATGTCAGCCTTCCGCTAGATGAGTGACGACTTTAGCCGATACCGAAACTAACTTACGCAGCATTTGCTTATAAGGTTCTACTTCTATAGAAAGGACGATGGGCAGGATGCTTAACGTGTGACAGGAGACTGCGCAGTGCAGCCTCCCAATTTCTAATTTTGTGTTAAAACCTGCTAATTTGTAATCGGATTTAATGGCATGTTTTGATTTTGAAAACAGAATATGTCATCGTGGCCGAAATAGGAAAACATTTAAAATGGTGATATTTACTCGATGTTTCAAATTTTAAATTCAGATTTAATCTAGGCAGACACTTTTGTACATAAAATAATATTTCTTTAATGTAATTGATTGATTCTTTATAAATTCGACATAGGTAAAACATGATGTTAATAATGTACAAAAAATAAAAATTACAGAATATTATTATTATAAAGGCCGCGCAGTTATAGTCGAATGTTTTATTCATAATTGTTTTTGTTTCGTTTCTCACGAAGAAGAAGTCTTGGCGGTAAATTTGCATCCATATAGGAAAGATAATGAAGGTGTCTCGCGAACTCGCGATGTACCTAACCGTCTTTTAAAATCCTACGCGATGTTGCTCGCGATAAGATTCGACCGTTACGAATTTGTAATGCTTCCGCTATTTCTTTGCACAAACCCTGTTTATTTTTATATTGTACATATTTGTAAGAAAAGGAACGTCCGGATAGATTTCTTTGAGAGGGTTAGGTATTATGAATTAACTTTGTGTCAATGCTCTCACTAAAATAAACATAACATAAAGTCATAAAGTCAATTTATTACATGGTAATTTTTTAATTACGCATTATTAAGATTTTAAATGGTTTCAAAATATAGACATTATATACCTATCAATTGGAAATTTTTTGAAGTTACCTATCATTTTAATAATTGTTGCCAGTAAAACTTCGTAGCTTAAGATTAATGACATCTATGGCAACCGTCCAATTTACACCAGGCTTGAAAAAATTGATGTTAAATCTAGTGTAGTGCTGCGTTTGACAATCCACCAGTCTCCATGTGGTAATGGTAGCAAATCCTTTCTACAACGGTAGAACCACCTGTAAAATCCCTACAATCAACTTTTACGCTCTGATTGTAATGGAAAATAAGATAATCTTAGTTTGCTTAGTACCAATCAGCTCAGTACACGTACACTAAAAGTATTATCCGCGGCAATAATAAATTACAAAAAATTATCGCAACAATAGTTACATAATATAATATACTATTTATAATAATGAAAACTACAAGCTAAAAGACAATCGTTTTTGGGCCCACTAGAAACTTTAACGTAACTTAATTTTATTACACATAAAAAAGATACCAATTTATTATAGTAAACGGCCTAAAGATTTTATGAAAATGTAACCGGAAACTTAAAATCCGAAAAAAAAAGTTCTTTTGATATTCGTGAATTGGCTAATGTAATATGAAAAAAAAATGCATGTAAAGAAGAACGACCTACTAAAAAAAATTCCATCAACCTTAAAGTACCTATAAATGATGAATGTACCTACAACTTTCTTTTAAACTATTACTTATTCACCAGTGCACTATTTTAACTTAATACCGGTGAAAACTACTAGGCAATCGCTTTTAGTTTGTTTTTAGATTATTGTGATATTCATAATATTTTAATTGTTAATTTCTCAGTATTCCCGTTAGATACGGTAAAACTAATATTACTATTGTAATCTATTGGTTATGAGGAATAAATCGACATGTGTTTCATTAAGTTACGCTACAATTTGTTTTGGGCCTATTCTCAATACTAAAATAAATTGTCTACTTTATCATGCAGTCCTTACTCTCCACGGTATAGTGCCAAAAACGCAGGCTGTATTTCCTCGCTTAAGGACTGCGCGAAAATAATAAACCTTCTTGTCCGCCCTTATTTATCTCAGAAACTTCATGCTTCAGCTTCATCGTAGTAATTGAATCAGCCATTTTGCCACCAGCGACGATGGTCACTTTATTACAAAAGTTTGTATAATTGTTAATAATGTTTTTCTGTAACATTATTAAAGTCTGATCATGGTTTATGCCATCAGATATAAATATAAGAGAAAACAGTGTCAAAATACAGTTGCACAAGTAGCTTACATTTTTAAATTTGCATTTAATCGATGTAAAGTGAAACATAGTATAAATGAGCACTTAGAAGATACCCAGTCCGATAGCATACTAATTTATCATCGAAGCTCTTATGAAATCCTTCTTATTAAAATAAGTGGTTTATTAAAAGTCTTCTATGGCTTAAAATAGTTCTAACTAAAGCAGTCCTTTAGGCGAGGCGCCACATTCTTCGTGAAATTTGATATGTGCTGTTAAACTCCGTAATTTTAAATGTTTGGAGTTCCTATATTTAACGCGAGACTATTTTATAAGTCGTTCTTTTCTAAGAAATTCTAGTTTAAACCTGAGTCTAATTACTAGCCGAGTATGTTCAATGGCTAATTTTATTACTGTATATTTTTATATAAATTGTGTGTAAATTTAATTACTGTACTAATTTTAAATAATAATTTTAACTTGACCACCACTTGAGATTTTTTCATTTCATTTTAGCTGCATTCAAAATTAAACTTTTGCTTTTTCTTTATAACAATTTATCACTGTTCCGGTTCAATGACTTACCAAAAGTGTATTGCAGTGTGAAATGAATATTTCCTTCATTCGCACGGAAGGATGGAGGCCAAAAAACTGCAGCTCTATCTGAAATAGAAACCTTTGAAGCGTGCCCACGCTTGGTTGGTTGCATTCAACATTATTTCGACTACTGCTTAATACTTATCTATGTGCTTGAACATGTGCTGATTAGGACCTTAATATTGTCCAATATTTGTGCCAACTAATTTCGTTGCTTAATCACTCCTTCCATTTATTGTATGCTGTTATTTGTAGATAATTTTATCGCTTTCCCGATTAATTTTCATCTGAATCCTAATACCTCTATACTCTATGGAACATTGCTCTCGTTTCAAATTAACATCTGTATGACTCATGTGTATTTATTAACATCTGATTTCAAAAGACGACATGTCGTGACTAGTTCATACATGTCGTGAACTTGACTGATCTCGTATCATTTGTTTGTCGGATGCCCCATCCATTAAGCTGTATGGATTGGATAATTAGTTCAATTAACCGCGGACAAAAGACCGCAGTGGTATTATTTCATGTTACAGTTTAAGCAAGTGTAGTTTTTATTTAAATTATCTCATTGTAAATATACCTAGCGCACTTTTAGTTAAGTATTCAGATCTAATAGGTATGTAAAATTAAAAAGTTTAACGTAAAAAATGTTTAACGAAATGACTTTATAATGTTAATGTTATACACTAAATAACTTTAAGAAAAGACTTCCTGTACATAACGACTTACAGAGCGTTGGGCTTATCTAAATTTTCTTAACAATAATGCCTCCTATGCATGTTCAGTATTGCACGTACCATTTGTCGTTGGTGTTGGAATCTGAAATTGACCTAGCTCTGAATTTCACACAACCCAAAGATTTCTATGTACCTATAATACTAGACCAGCAATTCAGAACAAAAACTTTATCACTCACAGCTCACAGCTGTGAATCGCGCGGGCGCAGGCGGGTAACTCGCACAGTAAATTTGCCACGCAGTAGTATTTTTATTTAAAATAAAAATAAAAATAATATCAAAATGTTTTTAGACAAATAAATTGATTTATCTATATAAATAAAATGATAGAAAAACTACTGGATAGATTTCAATTAGATTTCCTAAGTTTTATTTCTTAGACTCTTGACCCTTATCTAAAAAAAATATTACGATATATTCATTTAATATAAAGTTATTAAAGTTTTAAGAAACAACGATTTTTATAAGCACTAGGTGTTCAGTGATGTGTGTAAGCAACGCGGACGAAGTCGCGGGTATCAGCTAGTCTGTAATAAAGTTCTAATCACGTTGACAAAACGGGCACATAAATAATGACAGCGTTTTCTTAGTCATATGTGTTAGATTGTCGAAAACAAAGTTTGCGGTTTACAAAACAAAGAACTAGTCTTCTCGCCGGTTCGCAGTCGACTAAAGAAGTTATGGAGAGTTGACCGTAACTTAGTGCGGCATGCATTAAGGCGGTAGTTAGTAGTTTAAATAGAAGTTTTTGTTACTGCCTATCAAAAGTCAACTATTGAAAATAAGCCTCCCCATAGATTGCCTCATAATGGAGATATTTGTAATAGTTGCACGCTTTGCAGGCGGATTGGTAACCGCAGTTTTTTTATTAGATGAGTAGTTATCAGGTATATGGAACCTATCACATGTTTTATTACCCTATGTCACCTCGTACGACACCAAAGGGTTGACATGAGGTAGTGGATTCTCTTACGCCGCCACAACTCTCTTATAGTAAACTTTAATTAAAAATATAGGGTGGAATTGCCCATGTGACTCTGTCAAAAAATTAAATGTGCCCTTATTTAGGCTACGTAAACGTCAATGAGCTAGAGGCAGGCAGTTATGCGTATGTAAATTAAAGGAAACGACTAGTCGCTCAGCTACCCCGACCAACTTTCATTAAAACACAAACGCTCATATCGGTAAAATCTTAGCACAATGTCAGGTATTCCTTCAACGCGTCTTGTCTCGATGATATTGACATAACAAGTGACAATTAACGTATCGGATAAAAGTATCTACCTCTAGGAAGATGGTCATAACATCCACTTTTTATTGTTGCTCCTTGACAAGCAACTTCAGAGTGCGATGCCATTATAAATGAAGGCTCAAACGAATAATCTATGATGAAATTATTGCAAATTATTGTTACAACGGTGATGATGAAACACGTCCTTATTACTATAGATATGTTTATAAATTATACTAAAATTATCTTTTGATTTTGATTACCGAATCCGATAGTTGCCCAACACTAAACCATATTCAAGTTCTCATGACACCGGATATCAAAAAACTCTGGAATTTCTCACTCGTTATAAAAAAGAGTGCGGTTGTCGGGCGATAGACGTTGCAAAGGTTTCCTGTGTAAAAACGGTAATAATTTGCTTAATTAGATAATTAAATCAAGGATTAATAATAAAAATCTGGTGTATTATTATATACATATTCATTACCTACACCTTAGTAAATAAAATTTGTAATAATTAAATTATATAAAAGTTTGAAGTTTTCTAAAATAATAAATTGCAATCTACCGATATTTAAAAAAAATATTTTATAACTTTATGAGGTAAAGGTTATAGTTATTAGTAATATTACAATAATATGTATTAATAATACTAAATAAATTTTTCTTCAATACTTTAGCATAGCAACGCCAGCCAAACAACAAACAAAATTAGAAAAGGATTTGTAACATAATTCGATGTTCAGCCGAATTTTATTTAAGCACTTTTTTTTTAAGTTAATAAGCCCAAAGCATTAACTTTACGAGCAACAAAACTTGTTCCATTGTGTATCCAGTTTCAAATTATCCGAGCGATTCATTCTCTCGTGCGGGTTTTAATCTTTTCGGAGGAAGTATTTTATTAACAGGTTACTGTATCTCTATGAGTAGCTTCTGATTCACCTCTGTCCAACGTAAACATTTTAACTGGAACTAATTTTGAATGCTCTTGTTATTTATATTATTCGAATCGCTGTATAAATAGACATTTTGAATTTTCTTTTTTTATTACTTAATATTTTTATATATTTTGTTCATTACCATCATCGTCATTACAGCCCTTCACAAGTCCACTGCTGAACATAGGCCTCTCCCAAGGAATGCCACAAAGCACGGTCCTGAGCCACCTGCATCCATCGACTTCCTGCATGTCTTACCAGGTCGTCATGCCATCTAGTGGGGATATCTAAATTTATTGTACATTTGTTCTATTTTGATTAATTTTAAAATACAGGATTTTGTGGAAATTTATATCCTACGGTATTCTGGTTGTATTTTCGATTATGTACTGAAATAGCCCTAATATATATTTTTCGAAATATAATGGATTTAAAATACTTATTTTATTTTAAGGGTATAGACAGACAACGAAGAAAATTTTAATGCAGTGTTGTCATCACCCATATGCAGTCTTTCTAAGAACAAGGTGCAATTTTTAATACGGAAGTCCATATGTCCATCTGGGGCGACTAGGAATATCTAACTGTAAACGCCACATTTATGTAAATATGAACGTTAGCTAGATTACAATAAATTATGCCTAATTCGAATATTCTATCATCACTTTATTTCTATTATTTAATATTTCATCGAAATCTAATCAAGTTAAAAATGGTTACCATTCTAGAGTTACCTATGTAATCATCGATTATTACTGATCTGTTGGCCGGAGCTACCGATATGAACTCATAATTTTATTTTATGAGGTAATTTTAGTCAAAGATGTATGTTCCGGCGCAAAGTATGGATTGCTCTGCACATAATGACCCCTTGTGGATCAAGAGCGGATATCCTCCACACATGTTTTAGAGGAAACAAAAAGGAGACCATTTTTTATCATGAAGCTACCGTTTACCGGTTTTTGCCCATGATTCTCATTCGCGTGTCGTAAATTACTCATATTACGATGAAAATATTTTACGAAATCTGCAATCATTAAATACATTCATCCAATCCATTACAGCCTATTCACACAGATCGCCTCATGGAGGATTTTGCCATAGTGGCCACGCTTGGCAAGTGGGTTGGCAACAACAGTTTTTTTTATTATTTTGAGTTGTTGTCAGGAAGATGACTGACCTTTTTCTGTTTATTAATAGAATCACGCGTCATTTTGCGGAAATCCATTTTTTTTTTTTTTTTATAGAATAAGGGTGACAAACGAGCACACAGTCCACCTGATGGTAAGTGGTTGCTGTTGCCCATAGACATCTACATCTATCTTCGTTAGCGAATTTAAATGCAGATGCGTTGTCAGCCGTGAGGACTAAGATAGAATGCCCTTTCCAGTAAAAGGGTCTCCGGTTCTCTACACTCACCATATGAAACACAGCAGCATTGCTGCTATTTTACGTTGGTATTCTGTGAGAGCGTGGTCCTTCCCGGTCGAGCCGACCCATTCGTGCTACAACTATACTATTAATATAGCTGCAGCATGGCTCTACCACGTAAAAATTATATTAAAGTTGGTAAGAATTACTTATGTACATCCGCTCGATAAAATAAAATGATGTGTCTTACCTAGTTTGAAGAGCACCTCCCGCCCTCCCTCAATTGCGTGCACTATCCCTGTCACCACTAATCTCAGCACCACTACTCCCAACACCACTACCCTAGAAAGGTATAGCTTAATATTTTCTGTTTAATTTTCCCTCTGTCGCCTCTTACGACAACCTCGGGACTATATGAGGTAGTGGATATTCTTACACCGCCACGCCACTACACGGCTGAATTAATACATTAATACAATAAAATATATAAGTGCTTATGTTATTATTTCGAATACACTAACACTTCTTAAACATTATACGTGGTAGTGTCATGCTGCAGCTATATTGGTAGTTTAGTTGTAGCACGAATGGGTCGGCTCGACCGGGGAGGACCACACTCTCACAGAATACCAGCGTAAAATAGCAGCTTAACACTGCAGTGTTTCGTATGGTGAATGTAGAGAACCGGGAGACCCTTTTTATTGGAAAACAGGCATTCCATCTTAGTCCTGACGGGTGACAACGCATCTGCATTTTGATTCTTTATTGAGGATAGATGTAGATGTCTATGGGTCACAGCAACCACTTACCTTCAGGTGGACTGTGTGCTCGTTTGTCACCCTATCCTATAAAAAAAACATCTCATCTCACGTAACATGTTAGTCTAGTAGTTTTACGTCCTCGTTTCTATTCACTCATTCATGCCTTAGAAAAATGGGACCTCAACCCCATCTTTTGAGCCCTCTTGAGCACCAAGCATACTAAATAAAACGTATTTTTAAACTTCAATTACTTATGTACTGTAAATGTTAATCTGTCTTTCCGACTGGATTTCACTGAATTAAACTACGAAAAATTTTAAATTTAGGTTTCTTATTCATTTATTCTATGCGGCCTTTCAAAAGTCTTACTGCTGAACAAAGGCTTACCCCACTGATTACTTCATAGGGTTACTTTGATTGGTAGACGTAGTTTTTAGGGTTCCGTACCCGCTAAGCCTCCGCTGTCCGTCCTTCCGTTCGTCCGTCTATCCGTCAGCGGGCTGATCTCATGATCCGTAATAGGTAGACAGTTGAAATTTTCACATAATGTGTATTTCTGTTGCCGCTATAACAACAAATAATAAAAATAAATTAAAAATTAAAGTGGGCTCCCCTACTAGAAACGTCTTTTTTTTGCGTATTAAATCTTTACGATAGTAGGGTACCCTTCATGCGCGAGTCCGACTCGCACTTGGCCGGTTTTTATTATTTTTAATCGTTGTTAGTAGGAACCCCACGGGATGATATGGGGTAGTGGTTATTCTTACTTAAAAATTTAGATACTTAATATATTATAATAAAAACCTTGCGTACTTTTTAGCCTTTCCTTAACTGTCATAATATAGATAAGGTTACCATGAGTTCACTAAGAAATACGTGAGCAAAATCGCATCATAATTTGCAATTATCGAACTTAATATTATATACATTCAATAGTACCTTTACACATATTAGTAGCATCAGTAACTGATAAATTTTTGTTTAAGCGAATACTCTATTCTATTATAATTCTCGATAAAGCAAGATCGATTTCATAATATTTGGGTTTTTCCTTTCTTTAGCAGCCTCGGGAGCTTGGCCCCGTGGCAATTTAACCCCGCTGCTTAAATCGCTGTTGATGTTGAATGATTGCTGAGATTTCGCTTAATGACGGCCTCGGCGGCTTCCAACTGACGAGACCCTCCGACAGGTTCGAGTGGGTCAGACCTGTGTTTTTTTGCCTTATTCGCCTCGTATGCTAATGAAATGCGTAAATGGTATTATTCAATTTGGAAAAAGCTTTGTTTAATTTTTTAAGTTACATTTCTTTTTACTTATACGTTGTTTCGTTTACATTTATGGAAGCCTTTTAGGAATATTATCTTATGAGTCTGTCGTGTTTAAAATTAGTCTTCAGTACGTTCGTCATAGATATTTCTTTAGTCTATATAAACTACCTAAAGTTAAGTAGTTTACGGACTTTGTATAATACGAATATCCCACCTACGTAATACGGGTTTGAACTAAAAAAGGACTCGATGACTAATATATCCTCAAAATGTTCGTCGGATTCGGTTCTAAATAATATGTTTAGTCTGAATCCTGATTTACAAAGAAATGTTTTGAACTCAATTATTACAAAATAAAAACTAAACTTGAGGACTTCCTTAAATAATAAGAACGTATACAAATAACGTAAGAAATCGCGTACAAATGATTTAACTATGCGATGCTAATAGTTTAGTAAGTACCTATATATATGTGTGTTTGCTTTCTATTATATCTTAAATACATCCCACCGCTAGACACTCTCTTTAAACTGTGGCACAGGCCTACTCTTATTTCTAATGCTGTGCTCCAGTGCGTGTTAACGGACTTCACTTGTTCTCGAAATATTTAAGACCGTGTTACCATTTACCTATTTCTAAATGATTTATGTTAGTAATTTGATTTAGGTATTTACGTGGTAGAGCCATGCTGCAGCTATATTGAGGTTGCAGCACGAATGGGTCGGCTCGACCGGGGTATGACCACGCTCTCACAAAATAACAGCGTAAAATAGTAGCTTAATGTTGCTGTGTTTCCCTTTTACTGGAAGACCCTTTTTACTTGAAACAAGGCATTCCATCTCAGTCCTCAGTGGTGACAGCGTATCTGCATTTTGATTCTTAATTGAGGATAAATGTAGATGACTGAAAGGCCACAGCATCCACTTACCATCAGGTGGACTGTGTGCTCGTTTGTCACCCTTAATCTATAAAAAAACGTGAATGTATTACATTACTTGTAATTATATAAAACTTATCTTTATCTCTTGCCGCAAACGGTATCTTTTTATTATGGTACCCTTTTGTGAGAAAACAAGCAACAATTTTGATCGCAAAATTAAACGAACTCACATTATTCGCAATTATTTCCATTCGTAGGCAATGTAATACAAAATGAGCGGCGCGATATTACCTACACAGAAAACTCATTACGAATTCCCTCATCATCTCCTGAGGTAAGCTTTATGCAAATTGTATAATGTTACAATACGAATATGGAATACGATAGTCTCAATTTCGTAGTCTGTTTATACGATGACGATTGAGATTTAAGTAATTGTCCACCTTGATATGGTTGATACAAGTGACATTACAGAAGGAATTGCGTTCTAATATAAGCTTTCCTGACTATAATTACTACTGTAATAAAATTGTCGATACTCGGTGGAGATCCTTTTCCCTTAGGCTTTCAAGTAATTGTTTCCTTTATTATTAATTTTATCTCAGGTAATTTCTTATTGTGATTTAAAGTTCTCTGACTGGCCATTTTCTCAGATTTTGTCGCTAATGACAGCGATAAAGAGAACGATGATATAAGTGTCGTTGACAGGTTAAAAATGAATCTAGCATTTTTTAAGACCTTTAGATATTAATGAAAGGAAAAACAACATCTTACGCTTGAAAAACAAAATCAACTGGCTTTGATGAAATGTAAACCGATATCTTAGAGAATAATTGTATATGTTGTGTTTTAATTAATTTGAAACTTGATTTTTTCTTAAGCTCTCTCGTTATTTTCGTCCAAAAAATTAAATAGAACTAAACAAAAAAATATGTCTACAAACCTTTCAATTACTCCTATATATACAATTATCTCAACAGAGAAAATGTCAGTTTTATATTATGATACGCATGGCTTTCACCTCTCAAAAAAGCTCTAGAAAATCCCCTGTGGCTGACCGTGGCGATACCACTGTTTTGCTGAATTTGGCATGGAACGCATAAAACGGAGACAAAATAATATTATCAATCGCAAAAAGCAATCCATGGCCCTAAGAGAGGATGCGACTATCAAACGCACTGTGCGTTTTTGGTTTAATCGCTTTCGTGGTGGAAACCGACATGAAGAATAAATCATCCGAAACGAAAGACCCAGACATTAAGAAAATAACGATGAATTACTCGTAATACTAATTTAAAATCTTATATAACTTATTTTAAATATTTTAATTTTTCTATCAGTGACCTGTCCTTTGATTCATAAAAACAGAATTCACCTGACTTCCGCTTAAAAGCGATCGTGAAGCGTTAATCCCAAAGAAGGGCCCGTAACAAGCCTGCAACATCAACATACCCACATGACCGTGTCGAAAATTAAACGGCCTATTAAAAAGTCATAAATTTGATCATAAACTAGATTAACGTCATCACTTTATATCTCGTATCGTTCGTTCGTATTTATTCCGGTCGTTAGGTTACATCATAACCAGTTCAAGCACATCAGTCAACAAACGACTCCTGCCAGCACGCCATTCATGCGCCCACGGTAGGTCGCATTCCTATACAATCGCGGTACGGCGTTCCAGTTCTTCCTTTAAAGTCGCACTCGAGACGGAATACATTTTCCCAAACACTGCAGCGATGAAAAATAAAACATTTTTTTCTTTAAAGATAATCTGTGAAATGTAACAAACGTTAAATAGGTACTATAATAAAACATTAGAAAAATACACAAGTAGCGTTTAGATACATAAGTCATTAACTTAGAATCATAGAATCTAAGGTCGGTAATATTCCTAACATTTTTATTAATCTTTTGATATGAATATGTGATATGAATATGAATTTAAAGACTTCAAAAACTAATTATAATAAAATTATTTCCACATATCTAGTTACAATTCTAGCGACGTGCGGTCTTGCGTTATCATGCATGAGTTGAAAATTGTCCCCAATATACCCAGCGTAAGGCATCACATGAGGTTGCAAAATGTCCGTAATGTAACTTTCAGTATTAACCGCACGATTGCGAAAGAAAACCAACTCAGTACATCCGGTTTAAGATATGCCACCCCAAAACATTGTAGAGCCTCCACCAAACCGGACTGTTTCTCCTATGCAACACTGAGCATAACGTTATCCTGGTTCGCATAACGTTACGACGTCCATCAGAGCCTACAAGAGTCATTCGGCTTTCATCGCTGAAGAGAACTGTCTCCCATTGACCAAGATTCCATTGCACGTGTTGCCTAGCAAATTCTAACCTTGCTTGCCGATGAGATGCAGTGAGTTTTGGTTCCGTCGCTGGCTTGTGTGGTGTCACGTTTTGCTCCCGAAGTCTTCTTCTCACCGTATTCTCACTTACAGACACTCCACGAGTTTCCCTCGGCCTACCCTGAACATCAACAGCAGAAAGTCAAAGCAATAAAGCGGTCAACCGTCGGGTTTGTGAGACGTCCTCTTCCAGACCCTGGTCTCCGGCGGTACTCTCCCGTCTCTAAGTATCGTTTATAAACTCTACGCACTGCTGATCGACTCAAATTTAATCTCCTTGCCACATTTCGCTGACTTAACCCTTCACGAACGAGAGCTACCACTTGAGCGGCTTCTGCTTCAGTGGTATCCATATTTTATGGTTAAAAGTAACGATATGTCTGCTCCAACAAAGAATTAAAATATTAAGTCACTACGATGCACAGAACCAAGAATAGTCAAAAGTCAAAAGTCGCGTCAAAAGTCCGAAATAAACTAACCTTGCACTCTATGCACAAGTCGACAATTTTTATCAGTGCGCTTAAAATGTTACAAATAACCAATAAATAGCACTTGTATTCCTCTAAAACAATGTAAAGTGGGTACTCAGATGTTAATTTATAACGCATAAGCAAAAACATACAAATATGTCAACGTATAGGTACTTAAGATAACTTTGTTACTCAAAATTAACGGGTGGGTCGATATTTTTGGAGGCCAGTATAGAATGTCGTTTAATTTTTTCTATTAAGAAAGTTTCAAAAATGGTCCCAATGAACGAAGCAGCTCCTGAAGTAGGTACTTAACCTATTTAATGAAAAGGATATTTTTATAACTTCCCGCTTTGAAAATTAATAATTTTCAAAAGTTGGAAGTTATAGATTTCGGTCCTATTTTGAGAATAGGAAGAATTATAACTTATGGTGAAGGATCGGCTTCACCATCACTTATAACTTAAAATTTTACTTATAACTCTTCGTTATTTTCCTTGGTGTCTGGTCTTTCTCGTGGTTTATTCTTTATTTTGTAGTGTCTACGAAAGCGATTAAACCAAAAACACAATGCGATCGTTAGTTGCATCCGCTCCACATATCATCTCTTTATAAAGTTTGCCACATTCAGTCTGTAGAATTTACTACTCACTTGTAATTAGTGTCTCTTGGGAGTAAACTATTTTTAATAAAAAAGTATTTTGTACATAAAATTGAAGTCACAAAATAACTTATACGTCTGGTCTTAAGTCTGTCCTATACAAACGCTCAGCTACTGAGCTATTTAGCCGTCGAGTTAATATGTCATGAGCCTTGTAATAGATAAGTAAGACATTCGTACGCTCTCATAGAATACCAGCGAAAATAGCAGCTTAACGCTGCTGTGTTTCGTATGGTGAGTGTAGAGAACCGGAGACCCTTTTTTACTGTAATCGAGGCATTCCATCTTAATCCTCAGGGGTGACAACGCATCTGCTTTTTGATTCTTAATCGAGAATAAATGTAGATGTTTATGGCCACAGCATCCACTTACCATCAGGTGGACTGTGCACGTTTGTCACCTTTATTCTATAAAAAAAAAAATACATCTTACACTAAAGAGATACTGTAGATACATTTTACTAATATTCGTGTATTCTAAAACAACAAGAGTAATACGAATCCGTTAAAAAGTTTCCGAAATAATTCAAACAAGCCATTGTCCTGACCGCCATTCACCCGTCCTCATCAAAAACTGGCAACACTACTGACAGGTGTGTTCCCGATCCCGTCTTGCCCCTTTTTTGTAACGTCCGTTCCCGTTTCCAATTGCTAATAACCTTAACTGCCGAAATTTGTATAATCCATTTTGAATTTTGCCACTTCTTATTAAGGTTCGAAATATCATGTAGAAGAGTTCAAATATCACGGGAGTACTAACAATGAATGGATCATTTCCCTTACGATATGTTACAACGGTTTTAGGTCATGGTTAATGAATTTTAAACTTAACATTAAAGGATTTACATTTCATTTTATTTTACGTTTTGAGGAATGTCGCAAATCGGCTATAATTGTGTTAAGTTGGTTTTAATTTATTTTGGGACACAAAACCGTACACTGCCATTGTGAGAACCTTGGAAGTGTACTTTATACACGCTTTGAAAGCTTTACGTTTGCGAATGGACTTTGGGAGAAATTCGATAAGATGTAAGTAATCAAAAAAATTCTACTCTTATATAAATTTATTTTTAAAATTTCGTACATAGTTTAGTCTAAAGTTCTAAAGTCATGAGCCTTTTCAAGTTCCCTAGACAAAACCGTTTCCAAGAATGCGTCAGCAAAGCATTTCTTAAAAGATTTGATTGAATGCACCACTCTCGGCAACCGAGTTGGTGATTGGAAAGCCGATACCATAACATAAAGGACGGGTAGATAAAGACGAATGCTTAAACTCCTGCTGAGTTGATGATTTCTAACTTATTCGGAAATTGTCGCCATTATCGAAACTCGCCGATCAGGAAAATTAATTGCCGTCTTTGTTATTTTAAAGGTAACCCGTTATATAATACAAGTAGTCGTGACATAAACAACACAGGTCGGCACGTAAAAGTCCACTGTTGGACATGGGCCTCTCCCGTTGTACTTAGCAGCCAGATTGACTATCGCAGTACTATATTTTTCACACCAGCGGCTGTTGGCGTAAAGGTGATGGTAACCGCCTTCTGTCGGAAGCCATAAAGGTCTTTCTGGCGTATCCCATAGCCGTCTCTTACGATACTGACGGGACAAAATGGGGTGATAGATTCCCTGCTGCCCTCATACGGCGTAATAGAAAATTAGTAAATCACAAAAGAGTTAAAGTCATGGTAAGTGACTACTGCTTGCTACTGGAAGCTAAAGATACGTTGTCAATTTATTTAACTAAAATAGCTTTCTTACAGCGTTAAGTTGGAAATTTTAAGTAAATAATAGAAATATAGACCAGTCATTATAAGAATAAGAGATCTATGTATAAAACAAATACATTAGCAGTGTTCCCATGCCAAGGTCTAACGATTAATTTCTACGCTTCACACGCTTTAATTATATCTCAGTCGATATTGGATTCTTCTCACGTCCATGACGTAAAAGTGCCTTAGTTAATTGATTAGTAAGATTACTGAGTCTAAGTTTTTTTGTTGCAAATTATTCTGTCCAAAATCAAAGTTAATTTTGTTTCAAAATGTATTTCATTTCAATTATAAACAAATTATAGTTCCTTGCTTTAACTTTCTCTTAAATTCACTGATTAACTACATATTATTTAAGCCTTTACAAGGCTGCGTCAATCTCACATATCATTATCATCATTACAGCCTTTACTTGACATAGATATTCCCCAAATAATGCCAAGACACACAGTCCTGAGCCACCTGTATGTTTTATCAGGTCGTCACTCCGAGCAGCTACGTGGCTGCCACTCGGGAATCTTTCTTCCCCATCGGCTGTCGGTACTTCAAATTATATAGCCGGTCCATTGCCATTTTAGCTTACTGACCAATTGGGCTATGCATGTCTATACTTTACTCTGGTTCTACTGCAGATATCTTCATTACGAATTATATTAGAAATTCCGAGCATACAATTCTATAGCTCGGTAAGCGATCTTAATATTTGCCCCTACTTATCACGCAGAACTGTCGTTCCCCATCGATAATCTGATTGATTCCGGTTCGGCTTTTTAAATATACCTAAGTATGCTGTATTAGTTTCATTAATAATTTATCAGGTTGTTCAAGGTTCTTTTAATCCTTTAATTCAACTTTTTCAAATCCTTGTTTTGAAAAGATGTTTTATTCAAGAAGCATATTTTTTTTTAAATAACACGATTCCGATTGCAATTGTCTATTATTTACTAAAATATACTTTCGAATCTCCGTTAGTGGTTAAAAAGAAGATGGCTCGTACTTTAAAGTTTGTTAAGCCTTTTAGATTATAGAGGAGGTTACAATAGAACTGACAAACGTTACCTTGCTTCTGGGGTACAACCCCTCGACAAAGATTTTTATCTTTGATTATATACACATTGATATGATCAAAGCTAATTATTTATACTTTATTCGTGAACAAAAAAGGAATCTATTTAGGATAATAGATACATAAAGTTGTTTCATAGGATCTTTTAGCCATCCATCATTTGTCTTTAATATCTGTTTTTATTGATTTTTTATAAAACAAGTGACAAACGAACTTCAGTCTACCTGATGGTAAGTAAGCGCTCGCCGAAAATTTTATAGTACGCCATTTCGGGTTCGATCCGCGCCGGCACCAATTAAATAATTGCAACCTAACATCGCGACGAAACTTGCATGTGTGATGAATTGAAAATATTAAAATTTGCCATAGACATGTGACGACCACCAACACGTAATGGGTCAAGTCGCGAGGCCTTCGATTATATCTGGCAGGCCTTTTAATCAGGAAAAAGCACGTCGCAGTGTTCTCAGCTTTACATATTTTTATAACCAAATCAATCAGCACTCACAAATTCTTTCACGCACGGCTGTTTCGTCTCTACTGCCGAGGGTTTCCGTCTGGTTTGGTTTTACTTTACTGTTTTGCATTTATTCTATTTAGTATATATTTTATTATATCGTTTAAACAAAGTAAAGAAAGTATTGTTTATATATAAGTAGTTATTACGACGAAGGATCAATGTTTGATTTAAGATTTCTTGTTGGAAAAAAATACACTTTTTTATAGTGGACTTTGTCGAATAAGTTGCTTTTGGACTTTGCCTAACAGAATGCAATTCTTCTCGAGTGACTAAGAAAGTCGCAATACGAGTTTTTTTTGTGATAAAAGACTTCTGGCATTGCGTGCAAGTAAACCGATTTAGATAATTTAGAGCACTTTTGAATATGTGCTAAAAGTGTTATAAAAATGAAAAAAACATTGTATCGTTTTAAAATCTAAGTAAGTTAATGTGAATTAGATTAACAGGGTATAGGTAAATTAAAGCTATGAAATAAATGTTTTACTAAATCAAATACATTTTGTTATGCATTAAGCTGATAAAGGGCTGATTTTTCAATCATCAGAAATAAAAGTTATTCATAAAATGAAATAAAACAAACATTTTAGAAATTAGAATTATATTAATAAAATAATTTATTTGTTTCTATTTTATATTCAGTCCGGTTATAATATATATGGATAAGTTTTATCCAATGATTGAAGACTTCATGTTTGTCTATTTTTTCCATACATTTCTGCAACGTCGTGACTCAATTTTATACCTAACTAGCGATCCGCCCCGGCTTCGCACGGGTGATTTCTCGAATTCGACAACAGCTACACCTACCGGGTCCAATTGTGAATCTAAACCATCCAGGGACCCACTCAAACACACACAAAAAATTCATCACAATCAGTGGAGCCATTTTCGAGTTTTAGGGAGACTAACGGACAGCAATTGATTTTTATTTGTTAAATGTTAAATGTTAAATGACAATTTCTATAGTAGTATGGATGTCAAATTACAAGTCCACGTGATGGATGATGTTGCCCCTAGACACTTACGTCTATCCTCGCTTAAGAATCAAAATGCACATGCGTGGTCACCCCTGAGGAATAAGATGGAACACCTCGTCACTCAACGTACGAAACACAACAGCATTTTTAACATAAACTGGTATTCTGTGAGGGCGTGTTCCCTCCCCGGTCGAGTCAACCTATTCTTGCTGCGGCCATAATACGCTGCAGCTTGGATCTGCCAGCAAATTCTAATATGTTTTATTTCCGTTCACTGGCTACCCCATGAACATGTGTTTAAAAATAAATTAAAAACAATGGTCAATTAAAAACTAAAATGAGCAATGGATATCGCTTAAAATTCATGATGGTTTTCAATAACTGTTATAAAAAACAAAACAACAAAATAATATTAAGTCTCAAAATCTGAATATACAATTAGGATGTAGATTCATGTAGTTAGATTGTAGCTTGACGCCTCCGTGGCGTTGTGACTTAGCATAGAATTGCGGCGCTGAGGGCCGCAGGCTCGAATCCGGCACGAAATTAGTATTAGTATGGCCTACAAATAATTGTTCCGAGCCTGGAAGTTTGTCTTTGTGCAATTTATGTATGTTAACTGCCTCCATGATACATGAGGAAATTCTATTATGGGAGTAATATTTATTTAAAAAAAGGTTCCGACAAAATGTCTTAAACAGGAAATTGGAATCTTTTTCAAGAACTTGTACGGATTTTTAACAGTCTATATGACTGTTAAAAATCCGTATACATAGTTGCGATATAGTTGCCAGTATCCTCATAAAGGAAGTCATATTCTGAAAAAATTGTACGAATCCATTTATAATGTGGAACGTAAGATCGGTGAATACGAGCAAAAAAGAAAGGATGTGAAACCTCTCTGACTCGATCCGAACATACCATGACAGTGAAACAAAAACTAGTCGTCGATTTATAAAAATACACCGCGTAGCACCGGATCAGATATTAAATATATTTGATACTGTGATTTGAGATGATGAATCGCTGAGAAAAAAATTACATATGTTGATTTTTTTGCGCATTTCATTACTCATAGAGTTTTTGTAGGACTCAAGTTTATTGCTCTCCGTCCTGGAGCTCATTACAAGCTATTTATCTTTTTAATTTTGGTCTCTTTTTATCCGACTTAAAAAAGTGGGATGTTCCCAATTTGATTTCCTTTTTCTTTCTCTTTTCGTATCCATATTACGTGTTATCTTCGTCAATTGTGAACCATTTTCATGAAATTAATATTTTAATGTAACGACATATTTCGAAGACATTCTAGTTGTTACCTGGAGCTTGTGATGTTTTGAAATTTGACTTTCAATAAAAGGTAAAAGCGGAGTTCAAATTACCAGAAATAATAAAACAATTTTCACTTAATAGCCTCTGAAGTCGGGGCCTTAACATTTTTTGGCTTAATTTTGTTAAGTATAATTGTGTAAACGTCTATTGCTTAGAAGGCAAATGTTTTAATAGATTAACATTACGTGCGATTATCTTGTCCATTATTATAGCCTCATTACTGTTGTAGAGTCGTTGTAGCTCAAGTTAGCCCTCGAGCGTTTGTTGTAAGCACAGGTTCGAGGAAATTGTTAATTGTAATTTTCAGATCACCACATGCACGTTGGTGACTGGTAAAAAACATGTGTTCATGTAAAGTCCGCAAATACGCTTTGGATCATCGCGGTCGACTATTTTTTTTCTCTCTATAACTTGCTAGGAAATGAGAGTAGGTCTGTGCCCATCAATGGGCCCTATATGGTTTGTATGGTTTCAATTTGCAGAACCCAAGTTTCATAGACTGGTGATGGCAAACAGTGCGAGGGTATCGACTTTACGTTCACCAACCTGTCTGCCCAGCATGGTGCTTGCAGCTACGTGCAAATATTTAGATATACGGACTAGTTAGTGCATTCTTGTGGAGGCCAATATCCAGCAACGGTAGACTATTAAATTATTTAAGAAAAGAGGAAGAAGGAGAAGAAATTTATACCTTAACAATTATATAATAAAATTCTGCGAAAACATGTCAAAATGTAAAAATTAAATAGGGCAAACATCTATTCTAGCACACAACAACAATTACTATTTAAGCGACTTGAAAAGTCCACGATCAAATTCGTGAAAAAAATTACTAACACAAACATTTTATGTGTATGTATTGAAGTTAATTGAGTTGATAAGGAAATTCAGTTAACATCCCCATTTCGAAACGTTTTCCTTCGGGCTTCAGTCGTTGCGAATTTAAGCTTAGGCAAATAAAAAATTCGTACATTCGCAAATTAGGTTTTTAAAGAGAGCTCTCCCCAGAGTGTTAGAAAATGTTTTGCTATAAATGATTTTTCTTTAAAGTAAATGTATTAATTCCCCAACTTGATTTATTATTACAATGCCTCTTTTCATTATTTTGTACAAGTAAAAGAAAACGAAACCTCTAGTATCTGAGACTACAATTGACACTTCAATTTCATTTATATGTATAGATAATGAAGCGATCTGACTTTAGAGCTCTATGATATGTAGTACCTAACCGTTTTCCAACACTGGAGCCAACTGTTACTACATGTCCTAGAAATGTTCTCTACTTTTCGGATATGCGAGATTCCACGCTATATTTTTACTGTTGACAACGTAGTGAATAGTTGCGTTAAAATTAAAATTACAATTTTTTTCCGGCGATGCCAATAGATGCCAATTTTTAGCAAGTTACCAGCTTTTGAATTAAAATATTTTTTTTTCTAAAACTATTAATAGAATTTTTAACCCTTTTAGTCTTACTTGGAAAATAAGAAAATGGTAAATATAATGCCAATGAACCCTACGGAATATAAAGGATTATTATATTTTCATAAGCAACGCAATATATATTATGTTCTTACACCTTGCTAAGGTATTATGCTCATACATAGGATGACATTCGAAACCGATGTAGCAACTGACGTGTAAAACCAACGTGAATTCTCTATTTTTACTCATTGATAGCAAATAACGAATCAGTTCGCAGTCGTCGAACCCACAGTTGAAAGGTATTCTTAAAGAATCTGTTGTACGTCGTCTCTCACCAGTGCATTAACCCTCGGAATTATTTTCCACGGTGATAAACGATTTACGATAGCGAGGCGAACCGAATCAGAAACAAGGATAGAATGGTGGCGTGCTTGTATAGAGTTAATTGTGGTTGAGTTGCCAGTCTACGGCCATTAACGCTCTCCGTGAAGAATGAGGGAAGTGTTAGCATGCGACGGGACATCTGTCGTACGCATCAGCTGTCAGTCGCTCTTTGTGTTAGAGAATATAAATTAGAATAGGTAAGGACAGGATAATACTTATTAAAGCATGTTATTGGCTTTGCCGCTAAATTAAAGTATTTGCATAAGATATACCGTCGTATTTTGATACACAATACAGAGAGAAAAAGCTCATAAATGTTGTTTTTTTGCTTAAATATTTATATCAACCAGAATCAAGGTCCTCGATTTAACAGTATTTACCAATGTGTCGACTCGAGCGGGGAAAGACCATGTTCTCATCAATACCAGCATACACTGCTATGTTTTGTGTGCTTAGTGTAGAGAACCGGCAACCTTTTTTACTGGAAACAAGGCGAAATTTAACGCTGCCATTGATGCTGTTAACTTTATTCGAAGATAGCAAATGTTTTTCCATGATATGGCTTGCAACCTAACGTCATAGGATACTATTTACTTTATATTATAAGACCTGTATACTTTATATTGTTTATTTACTTAAAAGCTAAATTACTTTCTTAGAAGCCAAACTAATGTTATGTCATAGGATACTACGAGTATTTACTTTATGTTATAAGACCTGTATACTTTATAAATCATATTGTTTACTTCCTTAGAAGCCACCCTAATTCGATTGTAATATTATATGCTAATGTTTATAGTTTACCATAAGTTAACCATAACACCAAGAACAATGTTGATCCCTTATGTTTACCCCCACCTCCTAGCTTCCTACACTATTTAAACCAAATCTTTCGATCCCTCAACATAATTCCATCCCCAAGTTCTCTGTATCAACTACTATATTTTAAGTGAGTTTAAAAGTATTAAATAAATTTATTTTTAAAGAGTTTTTGTCTCTGCCACATAACAAATTTGGCGCAGTCGGTAGGATCTTGCGTGATTCATTCGCTTAAATCGCGTAAAGACGAAGTAAAAACGTACCAAATTCGACGGGACAGCATCGCCCAACAAGAAGACAACGTACGGTAGCTGAAGGCTTTTGAAAAACTTCGCCGAACCATGCAGCTCCACATTTTATTGTTACTGTGGTAAGTGGCTAAACTTGTTTGTTCGAATTACTATTTTTCCATTTTACCAAAATATTTTCCTACATCTACCACCTCATTCACATTCATTTTTTTAATATAAGTAATCGTACTATTCTATTATATACTACTATATTATACTATTCTATTATATCAATTATTCATTGCCTGTGTAAAACAATCTCAAAAGAACCCTAAAATGGCCTTAGACATCACCACATTACTTAAATTAATTCCCTCATTCGACACAGATAATAACGACCAAGTGTACAGTTCGTTAGGTCATGCAATTCAGCTTTCGACTTAACTTCAGCGGACCAGAAGTCAGTACTTTTAGTATACGCGTTAAACAATATCACTGGTTCGGGTATGGCAGACGATCACAGTAAGGAACATGCCTCATGGGCCGGTTTAAGAACATTCCTTATTGAAAAATTCTCTAAAGTTAAAACCATAGCACACCTTAACCTTGAACTGCAGTCCATGTTCCAAAAACCTACAGAAACGTTAACCGAATATTTTCACAGAGTCGACCTTTGTCGCTCTAAAATAATTGAAAAGTTAAACGCTGAAATATGCGATAAGACGTTATAAGGTCGCTTAGCGACAACGGAGGAAACGGCTCTTAACGTTTTTATTAATGGCATTAGCTCCGACATCGGAGCAATGTTAAGAACAAAAGAATTTCCTAGTCTTTGCGAAGCAGGCCGATTCGCACTTCAAGAAGATAAAATTCGTGCAATGAAAAGCTAGGCAATCTTTATTTAAACTGAACACAACGCGTCCACCAACTTTTACAAAACCACCATACCATAACCATAATTATAATAATAATAATAATAAAGGCGTAGGGAAGTGACGACCCCATCGCCCGCTGACGTAACGGTTATGTGACAAAACTGCTACGTCAGCGCAGTCAGTCAGCGCCTGGCCATGAGGTGTTAGTGCCGTGCCTCGGCAAAACTGAAGGTGCAAAGGCCCGCTTGTGCACATGGCCTCACCATGAAACGGTGCCGGGTCTGGGCGTCTCCCGTTAACTGACGCCCATTATATGGATGATGGAACTCAGAAATACGCGCAAAGGGTCGCTGCCTGGAGGTCGCCAGGGCGCGTCTGGAGCTGGCGCTGGACGCGACAGCATGCGAACCGCCAGCCGATCACGAGGAGCTGCACGACCACCCAGCAGCCCCTCACATCCATCATCCCCACCAGCTGGCTTGGTGTCGGCAGGGTCTTTGCGGGCCCAGCAATCGGCACCCGCCACTGGTGGAGTACGCCGCATGCGATGGACAATTCAAATGAATAGCAACGCATTGCGGGCGTATTTTAGGGCGAAAGGGGGAGAAGTTGGAGGTTTTGCGTACCGGGCTAGGATGCATCGACTTTTTGCTGAGCTGGAGCCATCTATAACCGTCACCGAGCAAAACCTGGCAGACCGAGTCCGGTATATCTTGCGCTCAAACATATTTGATGGCACCGAACTCGAACGGCTACGACGTGAGGCTGTTTCCTCATCGGATGAAAATACTACGACTGTGAATGCGGCGCCACAAGTTGCAGAGCAACCCGCATACGTGGATGCCGCTGTGAATCCCTCAGTTGTGGTTGATTCAGACGATGATGAAACAATCGCCCAGGAACTAGAACTAGAGCAAATGAGGAGTACATTGGAAGAGGCGATTGTGGAAACGCGCAGTACGCCTCTCGAAAATCGACCGCGACTTCCTCGCATAACCCTAAGCAAGCGGAATCGGGATGTCGTGACGGCCCTGAACCCATTGCTGGCAACCTATTTGGAAACCAGCCGGGACCTTTGCGATACGGACTCAATACTCTTTGGCGCCGCTTTGGCAGTTTGCCGCATTGTTGGTTGCAAACTTCCCACGTCTGGACGTGCTACTGGTCAAAGTAGCGCTATCCCAGCCTGGAGAAGAAGGATTGAGGACCGTATCGCAAAGGCAAGGGCCCTCATCGGCAGACTGATAAGCTTCAGGTCGGGCAATAATAGGCCGAGAATTGTGCGCACCGTCAGGATGGCGTTTGCTGGGACAAATGTCAGTTTGTCCCAGCCGGATATAACGCAAAAACTGACGGAGCGCATAGACGACCTGAAGCAGAGAATCGCTGCTTGGGG
Organism: Parnassius orleans; assembly: GCA_029286625.1. Classification (NCBI taxonomy): domain Eukaryota; kingdom Metazoa; phylum Arthropoda; class Insecta; order Lepidoptera; family Papilionidae; genus Parnassius; species Parnassius orleans. Next base: position 1,797,422 of record JAGSMP010000092.1, read on the forward strand.
AAAGCGGATTCGGCGATATACCGAGAGGTCAAGACGGTTCAACCAGAATCGTCTCTTCCAGAGTGATCAGAAGAGGCTCTATGAGTCATTGGAGCGACCAATGGTACGTGGAACGGGCCCAGCACCGAATCAGGCCGACACTATCGCATTCTGGCGCGGCCTGTGGTCAGAGCCCGTAAACCACAGCGAGGGCCCTTGGACGGAAGTTGTGGCGAGTCAGTGCGAGTGTTACGCCCATGGACCCCGTCATCATAACGCCGGATGACGTAGCTGAGGCGGTCCGTAGGGCCCCGAACTGGAAAAGTCCGGGACTCGACGGACTGCATCACTACTGGCTGAAGGGGTTCGTGGTGTGTCACGCTGTACTTGCCCGACAGTTTCAAGAGGCTCTCGACCAAAAGTCGCTCCCGAGCCTCTTCACTACTGGGATCACTCATTTGGTTCCTAAAGACCATGATTCCACAGACCCTAGCAAATACCGCCCCATTACGTGTCTACCCACCATATATAAGACACTGACATCCATTTTGAGTACGCGAATCATTCGTCACCTGGATTTAAATCAGGTGATGTCGCGCTCAAAATGGATGTCGGGGCGGTGGTCGTGGAACCAAGGAACCACTCCTCATAGACGCGGTCATTGGCAAAGTGGTTAAATGCAACCGTCGGAACTTCTCCGCCGCCTGGATAGACTATAAAAGGCATTTGACTCGGTGCCCCATACATGGCTAAAGAGGGTCCTCGAGCTGTACAAGATTGACTGTACAGTTAGAGACTTCCTCGGGCAGTGTATGGGGAAGTAAGGTACAATCCTTTGTCATCTAGGCGAGCGGATGACGGATGCGGAAAGTCACATAAGGATAAGAAGGGTATCTTCCAGGGCGATTGTTTGAGTCAATCTGGTTTTGCCTCTCCTGAACCCTCTCAGTACATTACTGGAGGACTCCGGGAGGGATTTCAGCTTCGGAAAGGAGGTACAAAAGTGACCCACCTTTTCTATGGATGATCTCAAGTTATTCGCCTCCAACCGCTCCCATCTTATGGAATTGCTAAACATCACTTGTGATTTTAGTAATTCTATCAGAATGGAGCTGGGGACGGATAAGTGTGCGGTCCTCCATGTTGAAAGGGAAGGTTGCTAACTCTGAGGGCATAGACTTATCTATGCCCATCAACATAAGGACCCTTTCTGAGGCTGAAACATACCGATACCTGGGTATGTCACAGAGCATCGGTATCGATGAGGCGGGTATGAAGCAGTCAGTTTGCGATATGTTTTGGCACGCTTGACCAAAGTGCTTAACAGCCTTTTGTCCGGTGTGAATAAGACACACGCATATAACGGTTGGGTCATGCCTGTTCTCATATATACCTTTGGCACCAGGTGGACTCAAACTGAACTTAACGCCCTGGATAGAAAAGTCCAGACTACTATGACGTCCCATAGGATGCATCACCGAGATCGTCGATTATGAGGCTGTACTTGCCGCGGAAACATGGTGGGCGTGGCGCCGCGCTTACCATGCATAATCGCGAAGTGTGCAGCCTCCGTAATTACTTTCTGACGAGATCGGATGATCCATTCTACAGGAACGTCATTTCTCGTGATAAAGGACTTACCCTCTATCCTTAGCCAACGAGCAATGGCAAGACCGGCAGTACATAGCATTTCCGACCGGAGACCGTATGGAAGGAGAAGGAGCTCCACGGGAGGTTCTACAAGGCTCTACATGTGCCTTTCGTAGACACAGTTGCCTCCCTCCACTGGCTACGTTTTGGTGACCTCTTTGGAAACCGAGGGTTTTGTCTGTGCGATACAGGATCAGGTTATTAAGACCAACAACTATCAGATACATCCTAGGGATGGCACCGTCGACATCTGTCGAGCTTGTCGCCATCCCGGTGAGTCACTGGGCATGTCATCTCCGGTTGTTCGGCGCTTTCTAACTCTGAGTACTTGCACAGGCACAACTTAGTAGCCAGAATTCTACCAGGAGCTCGCTCTGAAATACGGTCTCGTGGACCGGAAATTGCCGTATTACAAGTACTTCCGGAAGCCGTGCTTGAAAATGATCGCGCCAGGCTCTACTGGGACCGGGCCATCATCACAGACAGGACTATTCTTGCGAATAAGCCTGATATTGTGCTGATGGACCGGGCACAGTCAAGATATTTTTGGTCGACATCACCATTCCATATGACGAGAACCTCGTGAAAGCCGAAACAGATAAGCGAACAAAATATCTGGACCTGGCTCACGGGTGACCGACATGTGGGGTGGACTGCCGACCGAAATTATACCTGTAGTCGTCTCTGCGAACGGGTTAATCCCAGTCAGCCTCTCGGGTCATCTGAGGCGACTGGGACTCCGTGACGGACCGCTCCAAGCTCAAATGCAGAAGGCGGTGCTCCTCGATACCGCCCGCATCGTCCGCCGGTTTCTCTCCCTTTCCCCCTAACCCTCGGCCGTTTGGTCTCCCCTGCGGGGTTTCCATCTGGTTGGGTTTTTATTTATTTATGTATTATTTATTTATTTATGTATTATTTATTTATTTATGTATTATTTATTTATTTATGTATTATTTATTTATTTATGTATTATTTATTTATTTATGTTAGTATATTAAATATATATTTATGTTTATTTATTATTTTAACAAAATATTTATTCAGCCCAACCAGATGAGAATACTATATAAATACCCCACAATAATAATACAAATAAGCCTATGAGTCGAACTCATCTACCGTTTACACACACCATGTACAATAACGCAAACACACCACAACAAATTACGAAACTATGTAGCTATTGTAAAAACATTGGGCATAATATTACAGAATGCCGTAAAAGAGCTTACAATAACAATTTAAGAAATAATCAAGCCCAACACGCACTTCCTGCGCCTCCTATCCCAGTTAACCATTTAAACTACCAAGCGACCAACGAGACGAGCAACTCGTTGGAAATCGCTTCAGTATCCTGCTCACCGACTCAGGATATGGAGAAACTACAAATATAAATTCTAGCAAGACGAATCTTATTTCTCGAAAGCGTCCTCAACCGCCAAACCATCGAGATTACACTACAAACAAACAATGTACCTTCAAATCACCGCTTAAGTGTCAGACACAATTGAAAATGCGTCTACACAAACTAGCGACATAGTTACTACACATCACTCAGTACTCACAAATTCTAGTTCTCAAACGGAAACCTACGAACAGGGTAGCCAGCCGGTTTTCCAAAGCTTATTATTCCTTCTACATCCACTGACTCTATTATTACTATTTCTACTACATCCACTGACTCTTTCAAGGCCACTGCACCCACTGTATCCACAGATTCTTACAGGACCACTGCACCTACTATATCCATTGATTCTTTCAAGACCACTGCACCTACTATATCCACTGATTCCATCAAGACCACTGCACCTACTACATCCATTTCTTCCACTGTTTCCAATAAACCACGTTTGAAATCAAAACCTAAAACTAAAAAGTCTTAATCAAAACTTCCTAAATCCAAATCTAATACAAAATCTTTTGCCATATCCGCCTTAAATGATGTACCACCCGATAACCTCTTACACTGCACTTTTCATATAGAAGGCAAACCAGTCACATTTCTCATAGACACCGGAGCAGGGATCTCGGTTATAAAAAAGGATAAAATAGGTTCTTCACCTTAAATAAATTAAACATTGTCTCAATCGTAGGCATTTCCGGTAGCCAAAATTCAATTATAACCTCAGGCACCACCGACATATCTCTAGATTATTTACCTAAATATCGTTTCCATGTCGCCTCCCTTAACATTAAAGCAGACGGTATACTAGGTAACGATTTTATGATAAAGAATAATTGCAACATTTACATTCAATCCAAAACTATGAGAATACGTGAAAGATCCTACAAATTACATTATTTGAACGAAAATCTTCAAAATATAATCGACTCTAATAACCAATTCTTTTCTAGCCGCTCTAAGAGTGTAATTATGTGTAGAACTAGCAATATAAATTCCGGGACAGCAATAGTCGAAAAACAAATAATAGATAACGGTATTGTTATTCCCAATGCTTTAGTCGAAGTCAAAACAACTCATTTATTATCACTTGTGTAAATACAAACAAATCCGAAAATCCAAAGCAATTAGCATTCCAAACATCAAGTTCTCCTTACCAAACAAATTAACAAACAATCAACATTCATAACCACTTAATTAATAATCTTAATCACACATCCGACACCGATAGACAAAACCAAGTATTCACCCTTATTAGACGCGAACATTTGAACAAAGAAGAGTCGAACTCATTAGATAAAATTGTTTCCAAATATCCCGACATATTTTTCATCGAAGGCGACTCACTTACATTTAGCAATCATACAAAACATCAAATACCTACCACTACTGACATTCCAATTCATACAAAAACCTATCGCTTTCCTCAAGTACACGAACAAGAAGTAATATCGCAAGTCCAAAAAATGTTAGACCAAGCCACTTGGTCTAAAATTTTTGGAAAAATTTGAAAAATCACTTTACATTCCAAATCTAAAAAACGACTCCACTTGTAAACTTAAAGAAAACGAATAGTTACACATCACAGCTTATTTAGCAGACATTTACGAATGTAAAATCACCATATGTGAAAATAAAGTTAAAACTCCAGCTCCAGAAGAGATAGCATCAATCCTGAAAACCTTCCATGATGATCCCCTATCAGGACATCGTGGCATTATCGAAACAACACACAAAATACGATCTGAATATTTCTGGAAAGGAATGACAGAAACTATTAAAAATTATATTGATAATTGCCAAATATATCACGAAACAAAATTCAACGTAAAACATATAAAGCTCCATGGTTATTACTTCTTTTCTACTGAAACTTTTGAACGCGTAACTATTGACTTAGTTTCTTATTCAGACATAACTAATGACTTTAATAAATATATACTCACATTACAAGATGACTTAACTCGTTTTGTTCAAGCATACCCCATTCAAGACAAACAAGCAACTACAGTAGCCAAATCTCTTTAATTTTCTGTCAACATTACGGTGTAGTACGTTTCCATTCCGATCAAGGTACAGAATTTCTAAATAGCGTGATCAAACAATTGATGAAATTACTAGGATCCAACCACACAGTTAGCACCGCATATCATCCTCAAACTAACGGTTCATCAAACGATTCGATCACATCCGAATGTATCACAAACGTAAACAATCTAATCGGGATCAAATTGTGCCATTTGCCGTTATGTGCCATAACACATCAATTAATCAGTCCACAAAATTTACACCTCATGAATTACTCTTTGGTTACAAACCGTATTCTCTATATTCTTTAAAAGTAAACGACGACTACACAACTCATCGGTATCACGGGACCTAGCCCGCCAAAATGTAGAGTCAATGAAAGAAAAGGCAAAAGAGCGATACGACAGCAATATTAAAAATATAGCCAAATTTAACTAATCCAAACAACCTAAATAGCCTATGGGACGGACCTCATGTTATTGTTAGAATAGGTTTTAATGAACATTATATTATAAAAAAAATCTGGATAAAAACAAATAGTGCATGCGAATCGCTTAAGAATATTGCATGACTTCATTCAATAATCATAACATTTTTTCTAAGACTAGATCGTAATTATTCATAAATATTTAACTTTAAATGTATTTCAGGGTGGCTCGAATAATGGCACACCCTAATAAAACCCTAGTTTAATTGAAAATCTTATATATCTTATAAAAACTCATACATTAATTTAACTATTTGTTTTTTAATCATTTTAGTTTTAGTTTATCTATTTTCTAAATTATTATATAACTAAATTTAAAAGAAGTCAAAACAATTAACTAGGTTTATTTTAATTATCAGGTACTCCACAACTTTTGTTGATGGGGATATCCTCATAAATCCTATTCCTTCTAATTCTGGACTCTATTTCGAAAACAATGGTGAAATATTAATATCTGAAAAATTCTGGAAAATTATCGTATATCTTAACCTGAACCTTTCAATCTTTCATTACCACACATTCAAATTTACCTAACGTTATAACTACTACTTCATTTATAAAAATAAACAGAGAGAGAATAGATTCTAGACTCGACGAACTTAATTCTTACAATGATAACAAGCGATTCAAACGCGAAATACTAGACGGTTTAGGTTCAATTTTGAAATGGCTCATTGGTGTTCCAGACCCAAAAGATGCCAAACATTATAACGAATGTATTGAACAGTTAGAGATACAGCAAATATCTACTAATGATATCTTAAAACAACAATTACAAATTATTTCTTCAACGATCAGGAATTTTAATGAAACATTACATAAAATCTCTTATCATGAATACTTTATTAACGAAGATATTAGAAAAATAAATTCATACTTTACCTCAACAAACAAACTTATATTTAATTTAACTATTCTTGAAGAAATATCCACCGTTTCAATTCAAATTCTAAAAGCTATAGTTTCTTTGGAACGAGATATCGATGATGTCATTACAAGCGTACTTTTCATTAAATTCAAATGTAATTCACCCTTCTATAATATCCACTATGCGCCTATACAAAGAATTACTGTCTTCTAATCCCGCTAGGCTCAATAAAACTTAGTTGCCCCAATAGCCTAATTTACACAAAATACTTGAATCTGCCTCTATTACTTCCAATATTTATATGAATAAAATTATATATATCTTAGAATTCCTTTAGTAAAAACGAAAAATTTACATTATACCATTTATATTCTATCCTTCACGAACAAACATATCTTGCCATGAGTACCACTAGACAGCAATACGTCATCATGAGCTCACTGGACAAATGCAAAGACTTTGCAACGGAATCCAAAGTCTGCAGGATCTTCTCATCTACAACATCAACACCAGACTCATATGCGAATTTGTCATCTTAACAACGACGAGTCAACAAGTTCCTGAAGTTTGTGATGTAACTACGTTTTCTGCACACATCAACACTTTCCAAGCTCTTAGAAACAACAACTGGATCTACATACTCCAACGCAAGACTCCGTATGCTTTAGAATACGAAAGCAAAACGACTCACGGCGAAATCTCTGGAGCAGGTATCATCACTCTAGAACAAGGATGTAAAATGTACACCGCGTTTGTTACACTCCTAGCTGAGGACACAAAATCGATCAACATCAGCCATCCTTTTATCTATGTGGATATTGAACATTTGCGTCCCAGATGAAATTAAGCTACAACAACCAGGACTTGCACCAATCCAGCTCAACAACATTCAACTCGACTTTCTTAACTCGGTTAGAGAACAAATAAAAACTCACACAAAATTGCTTGAAGATAATAAACCCACATTCTTAGAAAAACATGTAACAAAATTTTCCATATTAAGTACGATTACTGGCATCATTATGCTACCATATTTTTGTTATAAATGTTATAAACACTTGCCATGGAATAACATACCTACAAATCCACATGGTAACTGTATACAAATTTTTAATAATTGCTTTGACCGTTCTCGTCGCCGACAACACGTCGAGATTCCCATATCATCACTAAGCACCACTGCTACAACAAATTGTATATCAGAAGACGAAGACGAAGCTGCTGACTACACTCAAAAATCGAGCAAAACCGTGTTATGTCATAGGATACTATTTACTTTATGTTATAAGACCTGTATACTTTATATTGTTTATTTACTTAAAAGCTAAATTACTTTCCTAGAAGCCAAACTAATGTTATGTCATAGGATACTACGAGTATTTACTTTATGTTATAAGACCTGTATACTTTATAAATCATATTGTTTACTTCCTTAGAAGGCACACTAATTCGATTGTAATATTATATGCTAATGTTTATAGTTTACCATAAGTTAACCATAACACCAAGAACAATGATGTTCCCTTATGTTTACCCCCACCTCCTAGCTTCCTACACTATTTAAACCAAATCTTTCGATCCCTTTCCATTCCCAAGTTCTCTGTATCAACTACTATATTTTAAGTTAGTTTAAAAGTATTAAATAATTTTTTTAAAGAGTTTTTGTCTCTGCTAAATAACACGCCTTTCTCAAATAGCTGTCGAAACATTTCGTTAGCTGATGGTACCTCAAATAGGTCGTGTTGTAGCAGAATAAAAAAAGATTCCCGGTGGTATCGCAAGTATAGACTATGAAAATGCAATAAAGTCTTATAACTTTCAACAGATGGTTCCATTTCCTGTATGCATTCAGATCGAAAGCGAAAAAAGCGAGAATAGGTAAATACTTCATTTAATGTGCGTGGCCTCAGTCCATCAGAAGACTATGGAAGGAAATATCACCTATACCAAGCGTATTGTTTATTCTTTATAGAATAATGTTGACAAACGAGCACACAATCCACCTGATAGTATGTGGATGCTGTGGCCCATAGACATCTATATCTATTCTCGATTTAGTATCAATATGTAGATGCGTTGTTTCCTCTGGAAGACTAATATGGAATGCCCCGTTTCCAGTGAAAGGGTCCATACGAAACACACATTAGGCTGCTATATTGCGCTGGTATTCTGTGAGAGCGTGGCCCTTCCCCGGTCGAGCCGATCCATTCATTCTACAACCATAATATCGCTGCATTATGGATCTGAACGTATTGTTAACTTCTAATTTACAAGTTGTTGTAGTGATTCCGACATTTAAAAGTCCAAATTTCAGCTTATCTCTACGTACATAAGTTATATTAGAAGTACCTAGGGAAAGATTATAAAGTTGTGTCTTAATTGCGTTCAAAATACGTTTAGCGTAAATAGTAACATTTTTATGTTACTGTTTGCGATGAATGTTTTCTAGAATGCGACAAAAGCCGGTATTGCAATAATGGCAATCAAGGTTTCATTTCCGTTCGACAGTTGCCTGTTCACTTTATAAACGTATGAACGTTGTAAGACTAAACACTGGAAATTTTAAATTAGTCCGATTTCCCTAGTATTCACTTTAGCGTTTATCTTTAAAGATCATAATTAACTTTCGACTTTCATTAATATAAGTGGCAATTTTAAATTATAGTGAAAGAGCTGTAAATGTTTTCATTAAATATGTAATTTTTTTTCTATACTGTGCAGCTTTATATACCATGCCGTGTAGTGGCGGCGTATAAGATCTTTCACCCATATCGTCAAGTGGATGCCGTAAGAGGCGACAATAGAAAATACCAGAAAGATCACGTGGCTTTCGATAGATGATTTTTACGTGATAGAGCCATGCTGCAGCTATATTAGTGGTATAGTTGCAGCGTTTCCTCACGGGTGACAACGCATCTGCATTTTTTATAGGATAGGGTGACAAACGAGCACACAGTCCACTTGATGGTAAGTGGTTGCTGTGACCCATAGACATCTACATCTATCTTCAATAAAGAATCAAAATACAGATGCGTTGTCACCGTGAGGACTAAGATGGAATGCCTCTTTTCCAGTAAAAGGGTCTCGGTTCTCTACACTCACCATACGAAACACAGCAGTGTTAAGCTGCTATTTTACGCTGGTATTCTGTGAGAGCGTGGTCCTTCCCGGTCGAGCCGACCCATTCGTACCACAACTATACTACTAATATAGCTGCAGCATGGCTCTACCACGTAAAAAATTTTGATTCGTAGTCGAGGATAGATGTATGTAGATGTCTATGGGCCACATTAACCATTTCACTTCAGGTGGACTGTGGGCTCGTTTGTCACCCTTATCCTAACGTTATACGTTATATTAAAATAACCGACCAAGTGCGAGTCGAACTCACGCATGATTAGTATATATAGCATGATAGTACCATCGTAAAACACATTTCTAGTAGGGGAGCCCCTTTAATTTTTAATTTAACTTTAGTTTTTTTATTTGTTTATAGCGGCAACAGAAATACACATTCTAAACGAAAATTTCAACTGTCTACCAATAGCTATATACCTATATACGTAATAACGGATCATGACATACAGCCCGCTGACAGACAGACGGACGGACGGACGGACAGCGGAGGCTTAGTAATAGGGTTCCGTTGGTTACCCTTTGGGTACGGAACCCTAAAAAAGATGGCAGATTAAACATTTCATCCATTCATTGCTTCATTACAGTTTATCAAATGTCCACTCCTGAACATAGGCGTCCCCCGTAGATTGCCTCATAAGGAAGTTATTTCGCATAATTACCGCGCTTGGCAGGCGGGTTGGAATACCCAGTTTTGTATTATTTTTAGTGGTTATCAGGAAGATGCTGCCCACTTCCAGTTTATTTCCCCCCGTTGCCTCTTACGACACCCATTAGGTTCTCATACCCCTAAATTATTTTATGCCGTCACTACACGACTATTATTACGGGATTATACAAATGTATATTTTTTATAAAATAAGGGTGATAAACGAGCACACAGTCCACCTGATGTTAAATAGATGATTTGGTCCATAGATCTTTAATTATCCTCAATAAAGAATCAAAATGCAGATGCATTGTCACTCACGAGGACAATGCATCTGCACACTAAAGGGTCTCCGGTTCTCTACACCCGTCATACGAAACCCAACAGCATTGAGCTGCTATTTTAGGTCGCTATTCTGTGAGAGCATGGTCCTACCACGATCGAGAATCTATTCGCGCTACAACCACAACATAGCTTCAGCGTGGCTCTAACACGTATAAAAAAAACTAAATAATTATATCCTTTTCATTCCCATGGATCCTGCGTTCAAGTTAGTCTTTGTTTCATCAGCATTCTCCAAATATATAGAAGTTTGGGAATTTATTTGCTTTTACTTCATGCGGACTCTTAAGTAAGAATGTCACAATTTTTTCTAAGTGCCAAGCCCGCCTCGCTGTCTGATGGATAGAGCTCTGTTGACCGATTGATGTCGGAAAATGTATTCAAATTCGCTGATCCCAAATTACACAGGTTGACAATTCAAATAAAAAAGTCAAGCAATTCTTCAAAGCAAAAGCAATTAAAGTATCTTTATTACTTAATGGCGAAAATATACTAGAACACTGGCAATCAAACAACTTTTATAATTTAATTTCAATTTTAATACATTATATTTTCTTCTTTCGAATGAGTTTTGACAGCCAAGCACGATCAATTTTGATGATATCAAATTAAACATTACGTTGTCTTAACTTTCCTATGCGCTCTCGCAATTTTAAAATAAAAAAGCAATAAGACTCTGTTAGTAGTTTGAAGAGACCGAGTTTTGTATTAGTATCTGTGTGAGTTAGCTCGTTTTATATTGACGTTTTTGTGCTTCTTGGCTCATGCTCAGTAGCCAGTGGAATGTTCACGGTCCGTGGAGCCTTTCGTAACAGTCTTCTTGAGCGTGCTATTGCGAATGTTTTTGTGTGGACACGCCTTAATAGTTTTGTGTCGCCGCGCCGTTAAAATGGATCGTTGGTTGTTTTATCCATTTATAATGATAATGTTAATAAAATACTAATATATATTATATCATTCATATGTATATTCATATGCATTTCATTATATTCAACTTTGAATTGAATTGTGAACTTATTTTTGTATTATTAAACTTCCTTTCATAAAGGCTTTTCTTTCCTTACTCAGATCTTTTTGTAACATTTCTTTTTAAATCTTTTAGTAACTTAACTACTACATCGATAAAGTATTAACTAAAATTTTGATATAAACACAAATTCATTGTTATTAATCGCCGCCACGCCAGTTTCCCGCTTGACACGTTCTTATAACATAAAATCAACTGATAACACTAATCTCAACAATTTTAATGACACATTAATTAATTAGTATCTTTTTCTCAGTGATGAAATATATTTAGATAAACTTGAAAAGTAAAACATTATTAAAAAAATTACGTGGTAGAGCCATGCTATAGCTATATTAGTAGTATAGTTGTAGCACTAATGGGTCGGTTCGACAGGGGAAGGACCACGCTTTCACATAATACCAGCGTAAAATAGCAGCCTAACGCTGCGCTGCTGTGTTTCGTATGGTGAGTCTAGAGAACCGGAGACCCTTTTTACTGGAAACGAGGCATTCCATCATAATTCTCACGGGTGACAACGCATCTGCATTTTGATACGTAATCGAGGATAGATGTAGTAGTCTATGGGCCACAGCAACCACTTACCATCACATGGACTGTGTGCTCGTTACACCCTTATCCTATTAAAAAATCCAAGTATAAATAGCCATTTCGAGAAACAAATTTAACGGTGGTAGAGCCACGCAGCAGCTTTTGCTGTTGCACGTGTGCTCGAGCCGGGTTAGTACCACGACCTCACAGAATACCGGCGTGAAGTGGAAGCTCTGCTTTTGCGTTTCGTCTGGTGAGTGCAGGTGACCGGAGGTCAATTCTCCCCATCAACATGGTAGCGGAATTAAATTTTAGACTACCCCAGGAGGTACCAGCACCCTGGAGAATCCCTCGCTGAGCATCCACGACCATGCTACTCCACTCCTGAGCGTGTGCTCAGGATGCCCCGCGTATTCTGGGGCAAAATTCCGCTCAAAACAATAACTGCTCGGGGCAAACTGAGCAACAAGACCAAGGCGACCCCTGCCACGCTATCTGTGGATTTCTGCAACATCAGGGGACTTCACTCGAACCTAAACGCCGTCCACTACCATCTCGAGACGGCGAAGCCGGCCTTGCTCTTTCTGACCGAGACGCAGGTGTCCTCTCCGGCTGATACTTCGTATCTCTCTTACCCGGGGTACAAATTGGAACACTCCTTTGTGCCTCGGGCTGGAGTTTGCGTATACGTCAGAGAGGACATCTGTTCTCGACGCCTCGGCATTCTTGAAGGTTCGGACCTGTCCATCCTTTGGCTACGCGTAGATAGCGACGACCATCCGCGCGTCTACGGGTGCCTCTATAGGTCCCATAGCGGTAATGCCGAAACAGACCGACTCATCGACCACGTCCAAATGGCTACAGATTCCTTGCTACAACAGGTCCCATCCGCAGAGATCGTGATCCTTGGCGATTTTAACGCCCACCACGCCGAATGGCTTGGTTCACGTTTAACCGATCATGCGGGAGATCTGTTTATGACTTTGCCTTGGCATATGGTCTGACACAGCTGGTTACTTCGCCTACGCGGATTCCAGATGTGAAGGATCATACACCTTCCTGTTAGACCTTCTACTGACCTCTCATCCGGACAGATATCAGGTTTCCGTCGATGCCCTCTCGGCTCTACGGACCATTGTCTGATCCGGGTGTGGTGCCCTCACGCTCCTCGCGGTTGCGTTCTGCAGGTTGCCGCCGTGTTTGGCATTACAGGTCGGCGGATTGGGACGGAATGCGGTCTTTCTTTGCATCCTACCCATGGGGGCGAGTTTGCTTCTCGCCGGATGATCCCAGCGCTGTTGCTGACTCTGTCACTGATGTGGTGTTACAGGAATGGAACTATTTATTCCATCATCTGTGGTACCCATCGGAGGCAGATCGCAGCCTTGGTTTGGTCGCTCCTGTAAGACTGCATTACGCAGTAAGCAGGAGTGCTATCAGGCCTGAGCTGAGGCTTCGGCGGCTCGGGATGTAAACACCAGCATGCTTAAAAAGAAGTATAACTTCGCCTCAGGTCCTTCAAAGTGTTATTGCCAAGGCAAAGTCAGAGCACATAGGCAAATTGGCGAGAAACTAGTTCGCCTTCCTTCGGGAACCCGTGCATTCTGGTCTCTCGCCAAGGCTGTCCAAGGAATTTCTGTAAGCCATCACTACCATCTCTGCACAAGGGAGGACGACTCACTGGCCCATGCCGCAAAAGAGAAAGCCGACCTTTTAGGCTCACTTTTTGCGTCCAACTCGACTCTTGATGACGGGGAGAACACACCGCCGGCCATCCCGCGGTGTGAGTGCTCCATGCCGGATGTTCGGTTCTCACAGCGCTCGGTTCGCAAAGCACTCCTCTCCCTGGACATCCACAAGTCGAGTGGGCCTGACGGAATCCCCCCAATTGTGCTGAGGACGTGTGCTCCGGAGTTGGCACCGGTTCTAACGCGTCTTTTCCGGTACTCCTACTCCCTAGGCGTAGTCCCGAAATCATGGAAGACAGCTTTTGTCCAACCGATCCTAAAAGGCGACCGCTCAGACCCGTCCAACTACAGGCCTATCGCCATCACCCCTTGTTCTCCAAAATAATGTAATCCATTATAAACTGCCAGCTGATGCGGTACCTTGAGGAGCACCAGCTGATTAGTGACCGCCAATACGGTTTTCGTCGGGGTCGATCAGCTGGTGATCTTCTGTCTACCTGACTCATAGATGGGCGGATGCAGTAGAGTCAAGGGAGCATTGGCCGTTAGTTTGGACATTGCGAAGGCTTTCGATCGGGTTTGGCACAAAGCGCTTCTTACGAAGCTCCTTCCTATGGGCTTCCTGAGAAATTGTGCAATTGGATCACCAGCTTTCTTGCAGATCGGAGCATCAAGGTCGTTGTAGACGGTGCATGCTCCGACTACAAACTATTAACGCTGGTGTTCCACAAGGCTGCGTGGTATCACCAACGCTGTTTCTTCTGCATATCAATTATATGTTGCAAACCGGTAGCATTCATTGCTATGCGGATGATAGCACTGGTGATGCTCTATACGCCGGCCGTGCGAATATTTCTCGGGAAAACGTCGCCGAGTACCGGAACAAACTTGTGTCTGAAGTCGAGTCTTTGCTGAACAAAGTCTCGGATTGGGGCGACTAAATCTAGTCCAGTTTAATCCTCAGAAGACACAAGTTTGCGCGTTTACCGCTAAAAGAACCCTTTGTCGTATCTCCTCAGTTTCAAGGCCTCCCTTGTTGCCTCAACCAGTATCGGAATCCTCGGCGTCGACATATCGAGTGACATGCAGTTTCGCGGTCACTTGGAAGAGTAGGCCAAATTGGCCTCTAAAAGCTTGCGTGCTCTGCAGAGCGGGACAGTATTTCATGCCGGCACAACGCCTGCAACTTTACAAGGCGCAGGTTCGGCCTCACATGGAAAACTGTTCCCGTCTCTGGGCTGGGCTCCCAGTGCCAGCTCCTCCACTTGACCGCATCCAGCGCAGAGCGGCTCGAATCGTCGACGACCGAGTCCTTTCCGATCGGCTCGATTCATTGGCGCTGCGAAGATGTTGCATCTCTTTGCATTTTCTTTCGCATTTACCACGGGGTGCTCTGAGGAATTGTTCGGATTAATCCCAGCCGCCACATTTCACGAACGCACATCGCGGCAGAACTCGATACCATCCACACCATCTCGATGATTGGCGGTCCACCACTGTGCGATTTAGAATGTTTTCTTCCTCGCACAACTTCCTTGTGGAATAGTTTACCACCAGCGATTTTCCGGACCGATGACTTAGGGACCTTCAAGAAAAGAGCCTACTCCTTTAAAAGGCCGGCAACGCATCTGCAATTCCTCTGGTTCCTGGTGTTGCAGTTGTTCATGGGCTCTCCTATAAAAAAACAAAAAAAAAACCAACTACATACATACATATAGTACAAAACATGTGGCGGCCTGTAATTTGTAGCTCAATAAGCATAATAATATGTTATGTAAAGATAGGCGGCAACAAAATGTACACATTGTAACAACATAACAAAAATAAACAGAGATTTCAATCGAAATTATATTGACAATGAGGTATTGCGTGGTAAAAGTAATTTGTTTCGCGAATTCGCAATATGGTAAATGTTTTTATGTTTCGTATCAGACTGTAAAAAGGTTAATTTAAGTATAGCTGGGGCTGTTTTTTTAGTATAAAAAGGCAAACAATAAATATAGTACTAATAGCAAATTATAAAATTACTTCGACAAAATGCCAGCCTTGATAGTTACTTATTACATAAAATACTTTTAAATACATATAAGTACGTGCTGCGTTGAAGTTCTATTTAAACGTAAATCTAATATCTATAATACTTTCACAGTACATAGTCCCATATAAATATCTACGATGTCAATTTATAATGAGATCTTAAAGCTTAACTTTGACATGAGGAGATTGGATACATTAGTCTCCCGTAACTGTGGGTTCTGTAAAACACTGGAAACTTCGGCAATTAAAATTTATGTTAAAATTAAACGACATAAAATTGGAAAAATTAGTTTCATTCAAGGTGAATTTATCTTTTTCAGTGAAAACTTCTATTGAATCGTTGTGATTTGAAACTCGATGGAACGAAAAGTTGTTTCCTGTTATCTCCTTTTCCTTTTCTGGTTTCATTTCTACCGCGTGTGAGCTGCACATAATATATTTTTATTAATAACACAATCATCGTCATTCTGGTGATAAGAGGGCTGGTTCTTTTCTCGCTCAAAGGCTAGTATAGCCCTTCAGCGGGTAACGCAGCCAGCGTTCTTGACACGATACCGCGGGGAGTAGGACTGTATGATAATTAAGTTACTAGTTTTAGCTTTTTTATTATAGTTTTTAATATTGTATATAATAAAATATTGTATATTATTTACGTTCTTGGAAATGAGTAAAAAGCCAAGATATTCTAAAACTCGGTGATTAAATTCGATACTTTTATAACATGCAATAGGTTAAAATTTATAATACATAAATGCGTATGTGACGTATGACGCAAACGATATAAAACTGTTTAGGTTAATGTGCATCTCAGATTACGGCCCAGGTAACATTTTCGTGGTAGTTCACTTGTCCCTTATGCCTACTCTATATATCTTTATTGCGTAGGATCGCTTATTTTAACTTATTTTTATTTTCTGATGTTTAGGTACTTTAAATCACTTTACAGTTCATTATAGTTCATAATATATCGTATATATAGCTCGAAGAACCGACAACCGATGGGGAAGAAAGGTTCACGAGTGGCAGCTTCGTACAAGTAGGCGAAGTAGACCCTGGTAAGACCTCAGTCTCTCTCGTCTCGACCATCATCATCATCACAGCCCTTTACAAGTCCACTGCTGAACATTGGCCTCCCCAAGGAATGCCACAAAGCACGGTCCTGAGCCACCTGCATCCATCGATTTACTGCGTATCTTACCAGGTCGTCACTCCATCTAATGGGGGGTCGGCCTACGCTTCGTCTACCGGTACGAGGCTACCACTCGAGAAACTTATTTCCCCATCGGTTGTCGGTTCTTCGAGCTATATGGCCGGCCCATTGTCACTTCAGCTTACTATTCCGTTGGGCTATGTCGGATTAACTCAAATATCAAATAAACTTCAGCTTACTATTCCGTTGGGCTATGTCGGATTAACTCAAATATCAAATAATAATTACAGTACATCAATTCAAAATAAAAATAATGACTTGTCAAAGTTGTTATGAAACTTCGTACTGACTTTTCTCTCCAAAATGCAACAAAGAGCAGAGCCAATCGATTTCATGGATCTAAAGAACGAATTCGCAAGAAGCTGGCTGGAATGTCACGTCGTGAGGCACAGGTGCGAGGGCGTTGCTCCCGTGTTCTTTAGTTTTAAAAAAGATCAATCTATTTTGAAATATAAAATAATTATAATTCTTGCTGAATATACAATATATTTTAAAGTGAGCAACAATTGCTGTTCGCTAGTAATCGTTATAATTTTTATTAAAGATATATTAATTGATATGTTATCTATGGTTCTCGTAATTTGGTTTTGGTCGATATTATGGTCCTAAATTATGACTAAAATCAGTCGTTGAGCGAAATAAGTGTTTCCGAAAAAAAACCTTACTGATGATAATATCTACTCATGACCAAAAAATGTAAACCATGCAATAAAGCCATGATTCCGCACTTTAAGAAAAATCAGTATAGTATCTAATGCTAACATGAAATGGTTTAACACCTATTTATGCTAATTAAGTTAAAAACTTTAATGCTTTCGGTTAAACAAAATCAATAATCTAAGCCATATAGGCCTCTACAATTAGTGACTGTTTCTGTGTTATTGTAATTCTCTGTCACTACTACAATTAATATCTACAATAAGAGCTTCTTTCTTTAATCATTAATAAGGCTTGACATTTCTTTCGTAAATTATTTAAAAAAATACAACATAAACTTTTACTTTTATGCTGGACATCCTACACTTAAGATTTCTAACATCCATTCCATAAAATTAATAGTTTCCCTGTCCGCTAAATAGACACAATAGTTAAACAATCGAAATGTTCATATATTATGATTCATGGGACAGGGAAAGGGTTAAAGCGAATACTGCTAGACATGACTTTCTTATACAAATTATCATGAGCCCGACTCCTGATCACGGGGTTTAAAATCTCGGGCTTGAGTTTTTTTGTAAAGAAATTCTCAGTCAGGAGTCAGAATGTTGGCAATGTTTCACCTTTGCCTTGGATAGCAAGTAAAGCCTGTTTCTCTTACCCGCTCAGTTACCTCGTCATCCAATCGGAATACTTAAATTACAAAAACGTGAAAGTAATGTCGTAAAACGCCGCCACGCCAGTTTCCCGCTTGACACGTTCTTATAATATAAAATCAACTGATAACACTAATCTCGACAATTTTAATGACACATTAATTAATTAGTACCTACCTGGGCTTTGCCCATCATTAAAAAAAAAAATTCTCAGTGATGAAATCTATTTAGATAAACTTGAAAAGTAAAACATTATTTTAAAAAATTACGTGGTAGAGCCATGCTGTAACCATATTAGTAGTATAGTTTTAGACGAAGAAGGACCACGCTCTCACAGAATACCAGCGTAAAATAGCAGCCTAACGCTGCGCTGCTGTGTTTCGTATGGTGAGTCTAGAGAACCGGAGACCCTTTTTACTGGAAACGAGGCATTCCATCATAGTTCTCACGGGTGACAACGCATCTGCATTTTGATATGTAATCGAGGATAGATGTAGATGTCTATGGGTCACAGCAACCACTTACCATCACATGGACTGTGTGCTCGTTACACCCTTATCCTATAAAAAAAAATCCAAGTATAATTCGCCATTTTCGAGAAACCAACTACATACATACATATAGTACAAAAACATGTGGCGGCCTGTAATTTGTAGCTCAATAAGCATAATAATATGTTATGTAAAGATAGGCGGCAACAAAATGTACACATTGTAACAACATAACAAAAACAAACAGAGATTTCAATCGAAATTATATTGACAATGAGGTATTGCGTGGTAAAAGTAATTTGTTTCGCGAATTCGCAATATGGTAAATGTTTTTATGTTTCGTATCAGACTGTAAAAAGGTTAATTTAAGTATAGCTGGGGCTGTTTTTTTTTAGTATAAAAACGCAAACAATAAATATAGAATAGCAAATTATAAAATTACTTCGACAAAATGCCAGCCTTGATAGTTACTTATTACATAAAATACTTTTAAATACATAAAGTACGTGCTGCGTTGAAGTTCTATTTAAACGTAAATCTAATATCTATAATACTTTCACAGTACATAGTCCCATATAAATATCTACGATGTCAATTTATAATGAGATCTTAAAGCTTAACTTTGACATGAGGAGATTGGATACATTAGTCTCCCGTAACTGTGGGTTCTGTAAAACACTGGAAACTTCGGCAATTAAAATTTATGTTAAAATTAAACGACATAAAATTGGAAAAATTTGTTTCGTTCAAGGAGTCAATTTATCTTTTTTCAGTGAAAACTTCTATTAAATCGTTGTGATTTGAAACTCGATGGAACGAAAAGTTGTTTCCTGTTATCTCCTTCTTCTTTTCTGGAGGTTTCATTTCTACCGCGTGTGAGCTGCACATAATTTTTATTAATAACACAATCATTATGGTCGTCGCTGCTGGTGATAAGAGGGCTGGTTCTTTTCTCGCTCAAAGGCTAAGTATAGCCCTTCAGCGGGGTAACGCAGCCAGCGTTCTTGACACGATACCGCGGGGAGTAGGACTGTATGATAATTAAGTTACTAGTTTTAGCTTTTTTATTATAGTTTTTAATATTGTATATAATAAAATATTGTATATTATGTTATGTAAATAAATTATGAACTATATTTCAATTAATAAGATATATTTTAATTTAAGCCATTTAAATATGATTCTTAAGATAATGCACATTCGTAATTTTAATTTCAATGGAACCCGTATCATTCGCCTTAAGACATATAAATATTGCAGTTGAATGTTTGGCATTTGTAAGTGTTAAGTGTCCCTACTGTCGGTTTCAAGTTTCAAGTTTCGAAACAATCTTATATCGTCGTTATACGTGACTCAGACAATTAAATCTAAGAATGTGTATATTGCGGATTTAGGAATTGTATTGTAGAATAAATATGAATATTCTACAGTAAATATTTTTTTAAAGGTAGTGTAACACCGGTTTGCCGTGTTGTGGTGGAGAAAGTTTCTCACCCATTTCGCGCCAAAATGATTTCATGGCAGAACAGGTGTATAGCCATCTTGTTTATGTTAGATGTAAAATACCCATACTGGCGACGGTTAGCAGCGGCTAAGATGCGAGACGTTTGGTGCTGTGATCGTCAATCGAAGTACATTGTGCGTGGTTATTAAGACAAATTTTCCCTACAAATGAAGAAGCCCATGTCAAGCAGTGCATTTCTACGAGCTCATGAAGAAGAAGAAGGAGAAATTACAGCTGTTGTTGATAGGACCTGATAAGTCTACCTAGACCTTTTGTTTTATTCCATATCCTAATTTCTATTCTGAAACCAATCACTATATTAAAATTCTACTTTGTATAAATTTATAACTGAGCCAGCAGTTTCTATCAGTGTTGCTTAATTTTAAGAGACATGGACCGAGGTTGCTTCAATTGGAAATTTGCTAATTTTGGCATGAATCACCAAAAGTAACAACTCATTTTGTTAAAACAGATCGCCAAGAGTTGAACCAACCTACCGTAGACAAATTAGCGTCGAACGCATGGCTTCAACGTGGTGAGATTTTCCCTGAGACTGAGGGTTTTATGTGCGCAATTCAGGACCAAGTCATAGAGACACATCATTATCAAAAGCACATCATTAAAATAAAAAATCTACATGCCGACACATGTAGACGCTGTTGTAATGCTTTAGAAACAATGCGACACATCACTGGTGCTTGTAAGCGATTATTCAGACGGATTATAAGTATCGACATGATCAAGTAGCCAATATCATTCACCAAAAACTTGCCCTTAAGTGGAAACTAACTGACCAGCCAACTCAAGTATACTATACATATAAACCTGAAATAGTCCTTGAAAATACCACTCACAAAATGTATTTTGACAGAACTATACTTACCGACAAAACAATACACTATAATAGACCGGATATAACATTAATAGACAAAGTGAATAAATGTGCTTTTATTATTGACATTGCTATACCTAATTCACATAACTTACTTGATTAAAAACATGAAATTATTAGAATGTGGAACTTACATAATGCCATTATAGTACCTATAGTCCTCTCTACAACTGGTGTAACACCAAAAGCGCTTTATCAATCATTAAAAACTTGTAGAATAGTTAGAAAATTTATCTCAACAGAAAACTACCCATAACCAAACACGCTCATGGTACCCAATTGGCTAAGTCCCGTGATAGTAACCATTAATCCAGTTTTGTTAAAAACAAACTAAGAAAACGTACAAATAATAAAAAAGAAAAAAAAGTAAAATAAAAAATAATAATAATAATGAAGCTCCAATTTATTGTTTAAAAAAATGTATATAAAAAAAGTTTCCTTGTTCAACAAAAATAAACGAAATTTTGCGACGCTTTGTATGTTGATGAAATAGTTGATCTTTGTTGGTCGACTATTACGATGTAGGCGGATGAATTATAGGTTCCCTTGTGTTCAGCCACTATTATATTAATTCGAAATGCGTTGTCTGTGTCACATACAATTAATTCTTACGGCAATCTCAATTAATATTCTGTAATTACAACTCGCATTACCTAAGCTTTAGCAAATATTCCTCGTATGAGAACAACTTTGCCTCGTCAGCTGCACGTGTCGACATGAGAATTAGTTTCCCTTGAAAGCGCTAATTCTACAAGTTGCACGTCCTATATAGCAGCTAGGTTACGATCGTTTGTGCTGATTTTGACTTTATGTACCTAATATTTACGTATTTCTCATGTTACTATCAAATGAGGAATATCGATAGCTTAATGTTCAACATAAATTAGTTGCAGTGTATTTATTAACGTGGGAAACAAATTTTATAACTTTCTTGAATATTCGACATATCAAATTGCGAAGCCTTGAGTAATTCAAATGAGGCCGTTGACTTCTGTAGTGACAGACATTAAATTTATAGAGGAAGGAGGAATTTTACAGAGTAATTAGTAATTCAAATATATATTATAAATAACTAAATATTTGTTACATTTAATTATTGATATATTTTTACGTGCCGTGGTAGCTGAGGGTCTTAGCGCTCGCTGTAAATATCACAGTATGCGAGCAATCCGGGTTCGATCCCTGCCGGTACCAATGAAATTGTTAATTGATATTTTAAGTGCTGATTTGGTAAATCGTGCTCGGCGGTGAAGGAAAACATCGTGAGAAAACCTGCATGTCTGAGAAATAAAAAAAATATTTCGAAGACGTGAAGTCCGCCAACACGCATTGAGGCAGCGCGGCGGACACTTCTTTGCCCTAAAAACCCTCTCAAAAGTGAGTACGTATATAGGCTGTAACTTTACTCTACTTTATATATTTTTATGAAAGAAATAAATTGAAATAATTTTTAAATAATAATAAAATATGCGTGACGCGAATGTAAAAAATACATTAGAAAACTCAATAAATAACTGAAACATTAGTAGAATGCACGTGCTCGTGTAGGTGATCTTCCTTTACTTTATCAGCACGTAACATTGCTACTGTTCTGTCCGGATGGTCTTGTTATAGGCGACTAAGGAAAATTCACGAAAGATCTTTGTGGCCCATGATTGATGGTTGAATTACATAGATGTAAAATATCCAGCCTGGTGACGAGAAGCAGCGTCAAATGCTTGAGACGTATGGTACTCGTAAATGCAATGCAATCACCAATTGTGTGGCGTTTATGACAAATCATCCCTTCGAAGAGTTAGGTTCCAGCTTTGGAGTGTTTACAAGGAGAAAAAGATAATAACTGTCCACTGCTGGACACGCGCCTTTTTACACTTTTCACTTTTTTTTGTATAGATAGTGTATATTTCAAAATAAAATTCTTGAAGCGAAAAATTATTTGTTTTTAACATTGTTGTATAACGTTGACATCTGTCAGCTAAAATGAAAGATCTTAATATTATATTATTTGTGACCTCATTTCTTTTATCCTAATTTATCACTCGTAAAGAAAAAATCTATTTTTTTTGTTCACGGCTTAAAAATAAGTACAAATTCGTCAACTTTTCCAGTAGACTAGATGGAATGCCTCTTTTCCAGTAAAAAGGGTCTCCGGTTCTCTACACTCACCATACGAAACAGCAGTGTTAAGCTGCTATTTTACGCTGGTATAAGTTTTACTATGTAGGCTTTAGAATGCCATGTGATGGCACCTAACTTCATCTGAAAATATCTTGTAGCTTATTGTTTATATCGCTATCTATCGGAAAAGAGCCTACCAAGCGTGGCAAGGAGTCTAGGAGTATTTTCCATAATGAAAAGATCCCATGGCCATCAATAGACTATTATAGAGTGACGAAGAGGAAATGTAGTTTGTTAACTACGAACTAATAAAGTTAATAAACAATCAGAAATCTGTTTATGGTTTATTTTTACTACTTATAAACTAAAAATTCATAATATAACAGCCATATGTTGAAATCCGAGAAATATCTTGCATTTATGCGATGAATTTAACGTATTCCTAGAAGTTAGAACATCAGATACAAATTGCGCTACTACAGATTCCAATACAGGCAAGGTTTCAGATTTTTTTTAAATACTTTAGTGATCCCTAGTTGACACTTGATACGGAAACCACATTATTAAAAACTATATGTAAAAAGAAATCATTTTTTACTTTCCAAATCTAATCTGGGTACAAACAAATAGTTCTTATATTAAACCATCTTTAAATTGCTCAAAATTATTAGTTATTCCAATTGCATAAAATTGATTGTTTTTTTATTTTATTTTGATTTTAGGTATTTTTTCCGTCATGACACAGTATGCGTATACTCGTAACTGTATACTGTAATCCATTATTATGATTAAAAGAGCTACTCTTGATTTCTTGTCCCGGAATTGTTTTGTCAGCGTATGATGCTATTCGGGAAGGGATTTTTGCATAGGTATAATTTTTAAGGATTTCTACGTGGGAGGGATGTTTTAAAGTTCCTATTTTACAATATTGAACCCCAATTTTTCGTAATGCTTTTGTGAAGAGGTCATCACTTATCATAACATTATAATGTTATCTCCGCATTGTATAATATATTATTACATATTTTTATTTTAGAAGTGGCGCAGATAAATAAATACATTTCTTTTTATCTAATAATCGTCCATTATATCCTTATTTAGTCACGGTTATTTAAAAAGCCGTTACCAAATTTACAAACGGTTATTATCAAATCTGCAGCAACAATTAAATTTTAGTTTCATATTAATGTACCGTGAGAATATTTTGCGTTGAGTTGTGTTTTTAACGTCTGGCTTAAAACATTACATTAACATGCGGGTGCGAAACTTCGTTACACCTGCTATATTTACGAGTGTATTTGTTATTTTTGTTTGTTACTGGTTATTTTTAATTAAATTTAAAGTGGTATTTACTACTAGTGTTATTTTTTATAAAACTGAATTGACAGACGATCTAACCAGATCAAGAAAACCTTTAAACAAAAAATGCTACAGATGCATTGTCACCTAGGAGACTAAGATGTGATGCGTTATTTTATACGTTGTAACATGAATGGGTCGGCTCGACCGGAATGTCATCGTAAAATAGCTGAAAAATTATGCTGTGTTTCGTATGGTGAGTGTAGAAAACCGGAGTCCCTTTTCACTGGAAACGAGGCATTACATCTTAGAGGTCAGGGGTAACAACGCCATCTGCATTTTAATTTTGAACCAAGGATAGATATAGATGTCTATGGGCCACAGCTTCCACTTACGGTCAGGTGGACTGTGTGCTCGTTCGTCACCCTTATTCTATTTAAATACTCTCTTTACCCTTCAGATCGAAACACAGCTGTGTAAACACTACTATGCACTGCTATTATATGATTGCGTTCTTAACGATCTTACCTTCTATCCTCCTTTTTCTTTACCAACTTTTTCTCCAAATTCTATGTACCCCTGCCGTTTCACGAATGAAGCTGATGACGGTCTGAAGGCGAAAAACCCATACTAAAATGCCACAGCATACTGGGAACGGGGCAGCATTATCTTTGCGAGGATAATATCGTCGCTACATTTACCAACCACGTTGTGTACCAGCTAGCTGGTAGAGAATGCCATTATGGCATTAAGTTTGCCTTTGTACAATAAATATTTGTGCAATAAAGAATTTTGTATCTATCTATCAATATTGTGCGATGTTCCTCACAAGACGTAATGAAAATGAGCAACTTTTTAAAGAAATGAATGATGAAATGATTCTATACATATCATCATCATTATCGTTACAGCACTTCATAAGTCCACTGCTGAATATAGGAATCCCTCAAGGAATGCCACAAAACACGGTCCTGAGCCACCTGCATCCATCAACTTCCTGCATGTCTTACCAGGTCGTCACATCATCTAATGGGGGGGCCGCCCCACGCTTCGCCTACCGAGAAAGGTTCTCGAGTGTGAACATAAATTAAGTACATATTTTATAACATGTTAAATAAAACTTCTTTTGTGCCGTTCAAGGAAACATTTATTTCATTTCTGTTATAAGGTGAAAAACGTTTTATTCCTTGTGCCTGTAATAAAATAACTCTCGGTTAAGAATGAGGCGTTTAAGGAAACTGTTGGATCGTTTCATATATAAAAAGTTTATCCTTTTCCAAGACCCTAACACACAAAATCCGTTTTGATCCAAACTCAATTGTGGCCCTAGAAGATGGCCGATATATTAAATCGAAATCGCATTGGATATAATAAAATATCTTTCAGTCATAGTTGTTTCCATTTTTTTACTGGTTTTATTTTGTCGTGAATAGCAAATATTATTGCGGGCTCTCTCCTTACCAAATTTCCACCAACTTTCGTGCCAAATGGATGTCAGTAGTTTCTGACTACCCCTGGCGTTAGAATGTATGTACGTATGTTTGTAAAACTATACCTATATATATAGGTATTACTACTTATAAGACTAATATAATTACGATAATTACGATACACATCACAATTGCATGTCCCGTTCCTTTCCCTAAATTAATGGCGGTATAATTCACCGAAGATCTAAATTTTAATACCTAATCGAGATTATGGATAACAGCATCATTATCATCATTATCATTATAGCCCATCCATACATACAAGTCCACTGAACATAGGCCTCCCCTAAGGAATGCCACATAACACGGCACTAAGTCGTCACTTCATCTAGCGGGAGGTCACCTACACTACACCTTCCTCATCGCCTGCATCTGATCTTTATTTATGTCATCACTGGCAACACGCAAGGCTCCACACTCTTGTTTTCAACTATTGAGATATATACGTGAGGAGAGGTGTCGTATACAGCATAACCTTCGCCAATTAACCAATTAAGACCTATTAAACTGCATTGAAAACGACATTATAGTGATTACCAATCGAGATCAACTATAGTAATTTTCAATAAACCATAAAATAAGGAAAAATTGATATTGAACCTGTGGAGAGGTAGAATTGCGGAGAAGCTACGCGATTGAAAATATTTCTTTCGTTTGTTTATAACGAGCGCGGATGGAGCGGTTTCGACTTCCTCCCACTAAGTGGATAATGATCTGACCATCTCGTTTTGTTCGGTGAGACTGCAATTGGTCGATTTTTTGTTGTTTCCCTTCTATTCCTACCAAATAAAGAAGTATAATGATCACTACCGCGGTTTTACCTTTTAAGTTATTTAGTTCTGTTTTTATTTTTAATTAAAGTGACAAACGAACTTACAGTCCACCTGATGGTAAGTAACTACTACAACCTATGAACACCTGCAAGCATCTTCAAACAAAGAAGGTTACAGATGCGTTGTCACCCCTGTGGACTAATATGCAATGCCTTACAGCCTGTAATTCTACTGGCTCTATGTACTCTTCAGACCGGAGCACAGCAGTGCCAGTGCACGCACTCCTTTGCACCTGCTTAGCGTCAGAAATAAGCCAGAGTGTGTTACCTATGCAGACGGAGACGCAAAAAATAGTCAACACCAAATATTTTATTTTTCATTCTCTTCCTTATCTTTCGGCAACGACATCGTTTTTGAATTAGAATGTTGTAAACGATAAAGTAATTAAACCAAAAAGTATTATAGAGTAGAAGGTATAGATTTTTAATTTTATCTCATGTGAATTTAGACAGTTGTTTACTTTTTTATTGTAGGTTTATATTTTCTGGAAATAAAGCCATACGGGTAGTCAGTATAGTATAGTATCAGTTATAAATTAAACTTTGAAATCAATTATTATAACAAGATTGTCTCTGGCTGCTTTAGTGACGATAATGATGAGGAAAAAAAGGCGTGGGAATATAAAATTCACATTTAAATATATTAGCACAACTCATATTTTATCAGTAGTAGATACAAGTGGGTATTTTTGAACGTTGACACTTGTGTATTTACTTACATAGACATATAAAATTATATGTAAATGAAAATCATGGATCATTTTTTAATCATTTTATATTAATGAAAATAGCTAGAGAATGAAAATGAATCTATGCACTTTTCACACTACGTTGATCATCTGTGCTAAGTTGCATCGAAATCGGGGGATTAGTTTCAGAGGAGATGGTAATAAAAATTGCAACGGAGTCAAAGATCAATCATGATATATATGTCCTCACTCCTAAAAATAAATGAAGGTTTAGTTTTAATAAAAGTAGATATTTGCTTTTTCATATAATTTTATTTGAAGAAGGCCGCGAGTTCGAATCCCGCATGGAACGTATTAGTATGGCCTACAAATAATTGTTCCAGGTCTGGATGTTTGTCCTTGCGCAATTTATGTTTGTAAATTGCCTCCACAATACAGGAGAAACTCCTAATGTTGGGTTGGTAAGATTTTTTATAAGTTTTTAATGAGTTTTAATAAATATCTGTTCTTTATTTTTTATTATACATTTAACTTAAAAAAATTAAAAAATTGATAGGTTTTTGCACGGATTATTAAGGTCACATTATATTATAGCGCCATGTAGAGAAGATTGATGTATTTAATTACAAGTACCATTATATTATGTGAACTAATTGCTAATAATTAATAAAAATGACATAAAGAATTTCGCTCACCTTTTTTCTATTTGGGATGTAGTAATAGAAAACAGGAGTTACGTATGATTTATTTACATAGTAGCTCATAAATTTTCACCGATACGAAATGCCTGAGGGAACAGATGGCTTGTCAGAACTTTTTGCTTATAAAGACGTTCTCTCACGTTTATTTTTCAGAGTCCTTGCATGGTTTGAATATCGAACATGGTATATAAATAATTTATTTGTATTCAATTTTTATCCCGATATAAATATTTTATGTAAACATGGAATATGTAGTTTCTATTTATATCTTTTCGGTTTTGTTGTTAACGTACTATTTTAGCGGAAGATTTTAATGCTACGGGTTAAAATTTTAAACTATAAGCGATGGGATTATATTTGCACAAAGCATGAAACCTTATTGCTTTTGATCCTTCACAACATACTCTTTGGTAAGTGACCTTTGAGTGCAGTGCAGAGGCTTTTAAATGTTAAGACATGATTACGCTGTAGGTAAGTAAAGCGTAGATAATGTTGCGGTTCTATGTTCGTGCATTCTTAGTGTTGCTGCTGAATGTTATTCCAAAGGAAACCGAGGTTCAAAACCTCGTGGGTGGTTTCTATTGTTTTATTATTATTAACTCTATTAGCATTTGTAACGATAAACCTTAAAGATGCAATACTATATAATATAGGGTAGAGTTATCGCTAGCGTTTAGTAATGTGAAAACATTTTCTATGGGCCTAGGATCTAGCCAAACGTGCATATTGTCTGAGAACCCATCTCCGCTTATGAAAAATATTTATACTTTAGTGATTAGTGAATTAGCCTATTGAGTTTTGGATCCTGAGTTCAACTTTATGCTTAAAATAAGACAATATTAATTTTAAATAAGACAATATTTTTATTTCACAAGACGTATTATGGATGACTTTGTTTTACTAATACGGTATTAAATTTTTCGCTTTCCATATGCTGAAAATTGAAATAAACAAGTGGTGAAATTATAAATGTTGTACAATCGACTTCAATATAAATAAAATGAGAACATCATCAATGTGGTCGAAGTCAATTAAATACGTATTATTAAAAATAACTCAAAAACTACTGGTCAGATCTTGATCAAATTTATATGGGACCACATGAGAAGCTTTCAAATAAAAAAAAGCTTTCAAATAAAAAAAGAATCATTAAAATCGGTCCACCTAGAAGAAAGTTCTGAGGTAGCACACATAAAAAAATACAGTCGAATTGAGTACCTCCTCTTTTTTGAAGTCGGTTTAAAAGACTAACTAGGTGAGAGTGTAGATATGTGTCTAGGTAGGCGCCACTATCGGTTATGGGGATTAAGTTGCCGAAACGCGTTACTCGTTGACCACCTTACTCATAAATATTATTATTTATTCTGTAGTGATGAATTTATTTACATAATTTTTATTTGAGGACCGATGCGTCAACAACGTGTTTAATATTATTGATTGTAATATATTACATAAATAAAAATAACCCGACTGCCTAATAAAGTTTAATAAAAAGAAAATGTTATACCCTCTGACACGTTCACAGCTAAGACGAATGTAACGAAACCCCATGTGTCAAAATCTATCAAGCGGTTTAGGTTACAGAGCGTGCCAAAGAAATAGACACACATACATACATGAATACATACACTCAAAAAACATTACCTTTCTTTTGGGGAAGTTGAGTAAAAATGCTGTGATGATATCAGCGTATGCTAAATAGAAACCCGAGAACGTAATAGAGTATATATATATTCATAAGTAGCTTGCTCATAGATACCCTAAGTTGTCATCTCACTCGTGCTAATTTATTTATTTTTCTTAGGATGATGATTCCAACGAAATGTAGCTTTACAAGATTGCTTAAAAAATTGCATCATTACCATAGTTAAGTATTCGTGAATTATTTCTTATTGATTTTGGCGCCAAGCATTTAATTTGCATAATGTCGTTTTTATTTTAGTCTAGTGACAGAAGCTATCAAAATGTTATTTTGAGCGAGTTTTATGGTCAGAATATACTGGTTTACTGCCGGAAACGGTACCTGTTTGATAGCCTAACCCTTACGCTATATTATTGTGTATATGTATTTTTGTTATTCTTTTAAGTTTGCCGCAATATTTTTTTTTAATGTCGTTGACATTTATTTTAACAGAAGATAGTGGCTGGTTTGTCAATAGCGCCTGAACCCGCACCACCAAACTCGCTGACCGTACATACCTACACTAATTCAATAATATTTATATGAAACGAATTTAATCAAATTATTTAGAATATAATTTTATGTTAATGTGTATTATTAACATCTCAATCAATCATGAAGATAAATTATTAAAAATATTTGCGATCGCAGATTTATTATTGATTTCGCAGCTGACAAGCATTTTATCGGGACTATCATAGCTGTATTTGTTTATTTTTTATTAACAAATTTTTTTCTTCTGTTTCAGATATTTTTAAAGTAATGAACGCTCAATACTGAGCTTTATAAAATGAACTTCCGAACCCTTCTAACGTTAACTGCTTTTTTACTCTGCGATGCAAAGCTTCCCGGATTAAAACAGAACATTCTGCCAAATGAGCTGCCATCAAATCCCACACAGAACGCACAAGCATTGAGATTGCTGCAATTCGGGTCCAAAAACGAGAAAACGAAGCGCATAGCTGATCAATATGCAGTACGGCATCGCAGAGAAGTTTTCGATTCAAAGTCGTATGAATCGAGTTTGACATGGGCGCATTCAGAGCGACTCGACGAGAACGGAGACGTAGTACTACGATGGGTGAACTCAGACTCCAGCATTACGTTTAGATTGGAAGCGAAAACCCGTGGTTACGTTGGTTTAGGCTTTAATTCGGCACGAAATATGAGAGGGGCTGATTTGGTGGTCGCTTGGGTGGATGACAGGAATGGCAACGCTCAAGTTTTGGTAAGTTGTTTATAAGCACCTGCCGTTTTTTTCTCACGATATTTTCAAGGCGAAGTCAGCTTTTTTTTTCAAAATAAAATTAAACTATCGCGTTTCCGTTTTGCGCATAATTTTAACTAAATATATGTTATTTTGCGTATTTATATGTAAAGTCTGATCGTGGATAATGGTTAAATGAATAAATTAGGGTAATGAATTATGTTTTCCGGTTTATATATTCTCTTTCTCTCTCTATTAGCACGTAAAAGTCCATTGATGGACATGTGCTTCCCCCTATTGTAAAGAGGTATTATTAAATTTTTTATAATATTTTATAAGAAAACTCTTAAAGGTTTTGTTATAAAAAGTTTCTGCATCAGAATATATTGAGTTTGCAAACTCCTTTGTAAAATGCATTTAAATTTTCTGTGCACTAGCTAGGAATTCAAATAGCTATTTTACTCGACTGGATCCAGACAGAGGCTAATGTTTTCCAATGTATGTACATAATATATGTATATACTCGTATGTTATAGACTACGTTTCGTTGTAATAATACCAATATGAACCTCGCAACCTCGCAAAAAACAATTGAAGGAAATTTTTAAGTAGAATTGGCGCTTGCAGGGAACATTCGTACATTCGTGTCAATTAATTAGTTAATGATAGATCCCTGCAGTCAGTTTTTTTTAAATACTAGTTTTTTTGTTCGTAATCAATTCATTTTCAACGTTCTTTGGGTAGTTGTTATCTTTCCTAAATGTATTTATGTTATCTTTGGTGTGCCTTTCATTGTATCTCATTTAACAATGTACCTTGTGTGATAAAAATTTAATATTAGGTCCGTACTGTACCGTAAATTGGCGTTTTGTACGAGAGGAATATAAAGTCAATTTTTTTTTGTAAAATATATTTAATTAATCAAAGTATGCACCGTTGTTATCTATGCACTTTTGCCATCTCTTAGGTAGTTCATTGATCCCTTTACTAAAAATACCATGGGGGCGAGAATCAATAAACTCTTTGAAGGCGGTTTTGACTGCCGCATCGGAGTTGAATTTTTTTCGTTGTAAGAAGTTGTCCGAATTCCGAAAAAAATGGTAATCTGTTGGAGCAAGGTCCGGGGAGTACGGTGGATATCGCAGACATTCCAATTGTAGCTCATCTAACTTAGTGGTTGTTCGTTGTGCAGTGTGTGGTCTTGCGTTGTCGTGAAGCAGCAGTGGCCTAGAGCGATTGACCAATCTCGGTTGTTTAGCAGCTAGTTCTTCCTTCATGGTTTGCAGTTGCTGACAATAGATATCTGCCGTAATCGTTTGGCCAGATTATAGAAAGCTGTAGTGAACGACACCGGCGCTAGTCCACCAAACACTCACAAGTAAATTTTTATGAGTCAATTTTCGTTTAGGGCAGGATTTGGCTGGGTCTCCAGGGTTCAGCCATTGCGACGAGCGCTTCCGATTATCGTACAGTATCCACTTTTCATCTCAAGTAATGATTCGATTTAAAATCCCTTCATTATAGTGTCGGTTGAGCAAAGTAACACAGCAGTCGACACGTGTTTGCAAGTTCGATTCACTCAATTCATGAGGTACCCATCGTTCAAGTTTTCTTACTTTCCCGATTTGCTTTAATTGGATTAATACAGTTTTATCACTTACCCCGAAGCCTGCAGCTATCTCTGAAGTGATTTGTGATGGATCCACTTCCACAATAGCCTTTAATTCTTCATTTTACACTTTGGTCTCCGGCCGTCCACGGGGTTGGTTCTGAAGGTCGAAATTTCCAGAACGAAAACGTTGAAACCAAAAACGTACCGTGCTTTCTTTTGCGACAACAGCGCCGTACACATCATTAATCCTTCGAGCTGTTTCTGCAGCACTGGTGCCACGGTAGAACTCGTAATCGTAAATATACCGATATTTCATGTTTACCATTGTGCGGTAATAAGCGACGCCAAAGAATAAAATAATGAGGAAAAAACAAATGAATGACTGTTTTCAAAACTCAAATGTACCAGCTAAATTAATTTATAAATTTGAATTTGGAATTCTTAACCAAAGAGGAGATATTTCAGATCAAAGTGGTCAGTACGACAAAACGCTAATTTCATATGTAAGGACCTAATATAAAAAGGTCCGCCTTTTTTCAACTTTGTTTTGACTTTACGAGTCGGCAAAGATCAAAATATTTTTGTAATCGTAATTGCGACACGTGTAACGTAATATTATGTGAAGCTGGTTGAAAATAATGACTCTTACGTAAGTGCCTACTTGAAGGTTGGCGGCAAAAGTAGTTTGCAAATGGTACAATACGGCCGACGTATCTTGGCGAGTCCGACCTTCGCGCAGAAGGTTGCGCAATAGCTTTTTTAAGGAACAAAATGGTGGCATGAGGCGACGTACGGGGGGCGGTGGTCTAGGCTAGAGATTGACCATAAGTAAACACAATCGACCCTTTAGTCATAAAATATCGCAATCGATTAGTTTTATTTAGAAGTTATTGATTTTTGTTTATATAAGATATTAAACGAAATAGATTTACAAATATAGTGAATTTTGTTGATAATAAACAAGATTTCGACTTAAATAAAAAAAAAACTAAAAACATATTATTTTCAGCTGAAAGACATAATGTACTTAAATATCAATTATCTATTAACGTCTTCTTGAGTAACGACTATTTGAGAAAATTTAGAACCTCCTTATAAATTGCAAATAAATATATTTTTATGTCTTAATTTTAATCGATTTGAATAAAATCGATTAAACAACACCTCAGGCACGCGTGTTGGACATCCTTTCTGGTTACTTCGTAAAGCTTCGTGCTTATTCGGCAATGCTCGGTACACGGTAATATTTCTCAGTCACACGTTAGCATTGGTGTCGTGTTCGTGTCGCTATCTCTGTCTTGAGCACAGTCGGTTACAAAAGTTTTCGTTGTTATTGTTGTTTGTTTTTATTAATAGTGTTAAGTTTGTTTTGTTTGTTTTATTTGTTTTATTTGTTTTATTTGCAAGTGTCAGTTAGCACTTATATTATTCGCCAAACATGCCACCAAAACATAACAGTGTGTTAAATCGCCAGGCGAGAAAAATTATTTACGATTTAACGCAATATATGAAAAAGAAAAGAAGAAGGCGTAAAAGATGTCGATAAAGTTTATTTAAGAGTTGCTAACGCAACTGGTGTGTCCCAACGCACAGTACAGCGGATCGCAACTGAAGGCAATATTTCGGGCTTACTTTCAGTATTCCGCACGCCTGGTAAAAAAAGGTCTAGATCAAAACCTATTACTGATATGGATAATTTTGACCAGGGAGTAGTAAAAAGATGCATACACAACTTCCACAAAACTGAAAAGAAATGCCGACGATAAACAAATTACTAGCGAAACTCAAACGGGATATAAATTTTCAAGGTGGTAAAACGAGCTTAAAGACAATTATCAAAAACTTGGGTTTCAAGTGGCGAAAGACCGAAACCAATAGAATGGTTCTTATAGAGAAGACCGACATCGCCTGAAAAGGATCTTGTACTTGAAGGCAATGAAAAATACAGGACGAAGGGCGACCAATTGTATTCACTGACGAGTCGTATGCCCACTCATCACATACAAAAGGTAAGGCGTGGTCAGATGGTTCCGCTCAGGACCAGCGCCCGATATCAAAAGGTCAGCGGATAGTGATGGTACGCTGGGTCAGAAGCAGGGTTTGTTCCGAACGCGCTACTAATGTTCAAATCTGGCAGCAAACCGGAGACTATCATGAT
Organism: Parnassius orleans; assembly: GCA_029286625.1. Lineage (NCBI taxonomy): Eukaryota > Metazoa > Arthropoda > Insecta > Lepidoptera > Papilionidae > Parnassius > Parnassius orleans. The sequence goes on from JAGSMP010000092.1 coordinate 1,832,442, forward strand.
GACATGAATTTCAAAATTATGAGAAATGGTTACGGACCCAACTGATTCCAAATTTGAGCCCTAACTCGGTGGTGGTTATCGATAATGCTCCGTACCACAACAAATTAATGGATCCTGCCCCTACATCTAATGACAAGAAGGCAAAATGGAATCGTGGTTATTAGAAAAGGGTATACCATATGAAAAGGACATGCAAACCACAACTTTACGATCTAATAAAAAACAAAGACGTGAATAAAAATACGTAATAGATGAAATGTTTAAACAAAACAACCACGATGTCCTTCGTTTACCCCATATCATCCTGATTTAAACCCCATCGAGATGGTGGGCTGCCATTAAAGGGCACGTAGCCGCTAAAACGTCGACTGGAACGTAACCCGACAATGGAGCTCATACAAGAAAAAGTAAATTTAATGGGTCAGAATGAATGGAGTGCTTATGCAGAAAAGTGCAAGAGGTCGAACATGACTATAGGAAGAGCGACCATATTATTGACGAAATGACGGATCAATTATTCATCATTAATACAGTCAGATTCAGAAAGTGAGTCTGAAAGGAGAGCGACGATTACGAAGATGAACTATGCCAAGTACCTCACATGGTACACAAGGCCGACGACTTTATGTTAGAATTTCCCCAGCGACAGTGATTAAATAATAATAAGTGTAAATAAATAAAAGTATTAAATGTAAATAATATTGTATGTGTTTGTGATAAAATCTGCCCCTATCGAAAGGTGAGGTATCAAAATTGAATCTTTAATTTATAATGTCTCCAAAGTGTTTTGATATTTTTGGTCACTGTATTAGGGAAATTTTATTTGTACATTGGTATATATAAAAAAATGACAATAACAGTTTTCTTCACGAGTGTTCATGCGCTAAACTTCGCAGAGCCTATATTCAGACTCGCCAAGATACGTCGGCCGTATTGTACATTGGAATTTGTTGTCTATCTCATTGCAATTAGGTTATGTTAGGCAGAAACAACGCGTTACAAAAAACAATAGTTTGCGGTTTTCGACGGGCATGTCAACGTCCCAGGCATCGAACCGTAACCGTTGCTAACATCGTCTTCGTTGTCGTGATTCTCTTTTATACGTAGGATTTTTTTAAAAGAGCAGTTGGATAAAATAGCTTAGTTTATTGACGCATTGTAAAAAGTTCAAACTTTTTCCAATACTCACTGATAATATCGGCAAAAACGCCTATAGCCTACTGTTTTGTTGTTTTTATTACTTTTGCTATTCTAATAACAACGTAGAAATCATACAATCTTAATTTTTAATAATAAGAAATACTGAATATACTTACTAATTAAAACCGAAAGTAAATAAAACTCCTTTATTTTATTTAAGAGTATTTTTTCAACTTCAATTTAAAATAACAGGATTTTGTGAACCTTTATGAACAAAAACATTTAAAAAAAGTTTGAAAAAAAGGGGTGAAAATCAAGATGTTAATGAAATATTAGAACAATCAAGACTTTATTTCGTGCAAAACATTTTATTGGGTATACGCTTAGAGTATACATAAGCAAACTACTTATGTATACTCTAAGGATATATGACATCTGACATATTATTAAAGGGGGTACCGTCATCTGTTAGGTCATGAGATATTCCTGGGATAAGGATGATTTTTGGATGATGGATTTCGTTACGTCTCCTCCAAATAAATAAAATAAAAGTATAAAGTGCAAAATGCTTCTGATCAACAAGCTTAGTCTCAACGGACAGTCTATGTGATGATATAGTATTCTAAATAAACTAGTCTCAGCCTTCTTGGAATAAATGAAAGTGCTCTCACTTCAAAATTGAAATAGCCGTTTTAATACTGCGAAATGGCTGCACGCTATTTAAATTTTGAAATTAAAATGACTAGCTGAGTTGCCTTTAACGAATTGAATTGTACCGTCAGCTTGGAATCACTTGATTGAATACTCGATTTAATTTAGTTCATTCTAACCTTATTCGTTTCAACCTAGCAAAAGTCCACTGCTGAACACACTGGAGGGACGCCTTCAGCAGCAGTGGACATTATCGTAAATGATTGAATGTTGGCCATTCAATCATCATTTCCGATAATTCATAACAAATTATGTGATGATATACTGCACCACGTTATAAATCAACCATAATCAACAAACTTTTTAATATCTACCTCCTTTTACGCGGCAAAATAATAACAAAACAATCGAAAATGTTCAATTCGTAAACGTTTGAAAACGTTACATTACGGCCTTGTCTTTAATCTATGTTGTTCAAAGATTAAGCGTTTTATCTTTGAACAACATAGATTAAAGACAAGGCGTGTTTAATTGAGAAATGGCCACACGGGGTCGGCTGACACACGGGCATGCATGCGCTGAAAAACCCCCTGCGGGTGTCATGACACTTGAGGGGATATTTAACTGTTGTTATTATTATTTGTATAGTCACGAAAAAAAATATTTCAGAATAATAATCTAGTCAGTCATGATATTATTTCTTTAGTAGTTTAGTGATCAAAGAATCAACATTAACAAAAAGAAAATGTATAAAAAGAAGAAAATGTTAGAAATTATTTACCTACTTTAGTTTAATCGTTAACAGTTAACGGAAAGTCATTCTGTTTTTGTTATTATGTTTGTTTGAAATTACTTTGTGACCGATATACAGGGTAAATAATATATCGTCTAATAACTAGTAGTAAATGTTCATAATGCGTACAGCAAAGTAATGGAAAAATTTGCCAGCATCTGCCTTTCTATCCGACTATAATGTGGGTGTCTTCAATATTAAGGCAAAAGCAAATAAATAGGCTTTTGTTAAGCTAAGTCAGTGCGCTTTACAATCTTCGACTGCGTCACCTCTTACCATCAGGTGGATATTAGTCAAGCACTGGCTTAAAATAGTGAAAAAAAGGGTAGCATTTTATGTAGTAAATCGTTTTATATTATTTTGTTTTCATTTAACTTTATTTAACATTATGAATTATTCATATTGTTAAATAAAGTTACGAGTTGTTATTCATTCCATTACCTTATAATGTATTTATTTTATATGCTTCCTCGTTATTTTTGTTTCTCAGGATTGTTAGATTGTAATTGTATGATTTTACTTAAAAAAAAGATCCGCTTGGTGTCTTGCTGGTTCTTCTCAGAACAGAGGTTTTTGTCCGAACCAGTGGAAAATTAAAAAAATGACTTAATAACTACTGTTATTTTATATTGCAAAAAAGAATCTATTCTATTCTAATTAGTGGCAAAGTAAACAATTACCTATTGATATTGTGTAAAATAATCTGTATCGAATAAAATGGATTTTTTGTTCTTGTAAAAATCGTGCATGTTTAAGAACCTAAAACTAGAGCGCCGAAGTTTCTAGTACTTTTATTTAGCTTACAACGGTACTTTTTCATGTCGTGCCTCTTTTTGAGTGTGAGTCACTTTACCTCACGACGTTTCACCACTTCACTGCCAGCTTCACAGCAATTGAAATTAAAACTTCAGTGCAAATTAAAACTCCAGTGGCTATAGGGATCGAAGTCGGGTTTTATGCAAATTTACGGCGAGCGCTTAACCTCTGAACTATCATACCTTGATACCATAATTTATGTAGACACAATTTGTGCGATTAAACATCATTTAATGCCACATTATATTCGATTTAAACGTTGTTATTCATGAATTCAAAAAGATGGGCCAAATTAAGAGTACTCTCAACCGACAAGCATGTATTCGGAGATATATGTGAAAGAAGCGAGGGAGGTGTGTCAGGACCGTGCCAAATGAAAGTCCGTAGTCCGCTATGGCCACAGGAATGAGATTTTTTTAATTCATATTAGTATTTTTATACATTTATGACATTAATGTACTTGTTAATGTCATTAATTTATTCAAAAAACATGGGCATGGATTTATAAGGAAGGCGGGAGTATTTTTTTTGGTGCGAACGTGTGTACTATGAAATTTATAATAAGAAGCAAAACGATCTATAGATGTTAAATACTTTAAACTTATTAGATACGGTTAAACAAGTTCGTAGTTTGTTTATCGTGTGAACGCTATGCAACGCATGTACATAGGCAATATTTCAAATGCACTGCATTCTCCAAACCGCAAGCCAGTCACTTGCATACTGATCTATTCTTACTAAAATTTATGAGCTATGTCGGACTGTTAGTCTGTCGTCTCGGCGGACTAATGAAAATTCACTCCCTTCGCTTTCGGTATAATCTCATTAAGGCTGGGTGTTCCTGTTTTGGTCCATTTTAAAATAGGTTTTTGATAGCCAAATTGTTACATTTGGAATCTGAAAAAAAAAAAAATTTTAGATACATTCTTTATCCTTACGATGTATCCGGTCAATACACGATACAATAAAATTTTCTCGATAGATAAAATTACCGAACTACGTTCGATTTGCAGTTTAAAAAAAATCATTTTAAACAAGTACTAATATTCCTTTTTTGCTATAAAAAATATCAATTTATAGGTAATTCATTTTGGAATTAATTCTACCCTATCGTTGTTTTTTTCATTACATTCATTAAAAAAAAAAATTGGTTGCCTGTAAAGTCGGTATACGGGCGAAAGTTTTACGTGACAACGACTTTGAGTGGTAAAATAATTTTATTATGTCTGTCTCTCTCGCTCTTAGGCGGGCTAACCATGCCCGAGTGGAAGGGACGCGTGCCTCTCACTCGCTCTCATTGTGAGCGCATAACGTGAGCGGAGCGTAACGCAGTTTCTTGAAGTGTCACCCGGCAAACCAATTTATAAGACGTTGTCACGTCAAAATTATCGATTATTCAAGTGATTTTCGATCCGCACATCGCTTGCCACTGCCAGTGTCCCGCGGGACGTTGCCGAGGTAAGACCTGCGCCAAACTTTTGCGCGCGCACTACTCTTCTGCTACGTAACTAATATTTAGGAAATAAGATAAATTGTAAATAACTATAGTTTTATGGAACTTATATAGACTATAGTTAAGCTTTTGTTTGTGTGTTTATTTCTCATTGTGTAAATATTTGTTTATAACTTTAAAACAATATTTTTGTAATTATTTTGTAAAAATCACGATCATATGCGCGGCCCGACTCGATCTTTGTGTCGACCGCTTGTAAATACCTAATGCACTTGGAACACCCAGCCTTAATAGTTTTACTAATGATCTACGATCGATGTACGGATATGTCGCCTTTTGTTTTATAGTTTATTACCTACGCCTACGTGCATAATTGCATTAGTTTGTTGCATATCGAAAAGATTTGAAGATAGTAAAATCTCTTATGACAATGTTTTAAGGAATCGGTAATTATACCTAAACAAATTAATAAACAAATATCCGTTAACCATGTAGTGGTAGTGTATTCTTACATCCCATATCATCCTGCGGGTGTCGTAAGAGGCGACAGAGGAAAACTAAACCAGGAGTTGGTCAGCAGCATCTTTCAGTTAACAGCAGAATCATCATCATTACAGCCCTTCACAGGTCCACTGCTGAACATAGGCCTCCCCCAAGGAACGCCACAAAGCACGGTCCCAAGCCACCTGCATCCATTGACTGTCCTGCCACCTGCATCCGTCGTCACTCCATTTAGTGGGGGGACGCCCTACACTTCGCATGCCGGTACGAGGCTGCCACTCGAGAACCTTTCTTCCCCATCGGTTGTCAGTTCTTCGAGCTATATGGTCGACCCATTGCCACTTCAGCTTACTAATCCGTTGGGCTATGTCGGTTGAGTAACAGCAGAATAAAAAAAACTGCGGTTACCAACCTGCTTGCTAAGCGTGGTAACTATGGCAGATGTCCCACCTATGAGGCAATCTATGGGCATGGGCAAGCCCAGTGGACTTTTGATAAGCTGTAAGTACAATGTCCCATTTTCTTGAGGCCCTTAAGGAAATGAAAATTTTGTTTGTTAAACAAAAAACAAGCTGTCTACTACCTTTAATCATTTCCGAATAACGCTCTACCTTATCTGACAGGAGAAGCGGTTTAAACGATATCTAGGTAGCGGATAACAGTTATTCGCGTAATAAAATTTTATGCAAAACTTTTGGCTTAAACGTACATTATAACTAAGGCCCGTATTAATAAACGTTACTCAACGACGAACTCAAATGCGTAATCATTTGATACGCCCTCATTACGGAATCAGCATCTCAAGATCGTTGCTAATTAATAAACACATAAAAACAGTATCTCAAAACGCTGCACTTAGGAATACTGTTCTGTGACTTGCACTTAAGTATACACACTTGAGAGTCGAGTTTCGTTTATTAATCAGTGTGGCACTCAGCTGATATCGTAAACTTAAACCGCATCTTGAGTTATGTTTATTAATAAGATCATAACCTCAAGATTGTACTCAAGTGCGTGTACTTGAGCTGAGTAACGTTTATTAATACGGTCCTAAGTGTTTTTAATCTCGAGGTAACCAGGCCTCATCCGGAGCATATTATATATATACTATATTATTTAATAAGAATATTTAGTCACTCCGAACTTTATAATTGTTTACTGGCGACCCGGCCTGCCTTCGCTTGGCTTGGTCTATTAATGTGGCGTTATTTTGTCAAATTTTCAAGTTTTATGGATAAAATAGCTTAGATCACTCCTGGCATTGCTCTCTATCTGTTCGTGAAGTTTTATTGCAATCGGTTCAGCCATTCTGAAGATTAACCCGGACAGACAGACAGACAATTTTCAGACAGACAGCTCAATATAAGGCAGTTATTTCGACACTACAGACAGACACTTCAATTTTATTTATTATACATATATAAAATTGAAGAATTCTATATATTATATTTATAAAGCTTATCAAAACCGTCAAATTAACGACCGCGATTTAATATTTATGTCGATCCTGCTATACAAAAGCCTATTTTCGTTTTTATTTTCCACTTAAGTAAATCTCTGGCCTTTATGTGCCATTTCCAACTTCTCATACATTTTAATTTCCGCCTTCACTGTTAATGCGACGTTGGATTAAATATGATGTCGGCATTTATACGTGTCATACTGTTTGACAGGTCAATTTTTTGTTGTTTGTTTGGGACAGTGTTACTAACTCGAATTTTTCCAAATCCGTAGATTGGTATAAACATTTCCGTAGAATTCCGTAGATGCTGTTTCAAAATATCCGTAGATTTGCAGACTTCTTAAGAGAATCGAAATTTTTTGTTTTTGTCATAGAATAGATAAATTTTTTGGAGAAATTCTTTCTGTCATGTAAAATTTTTTTTTGTGAGTTCAATTGTAGTATACCACCGAACCGAAAAATTTATTAAAAATTAATTGTTTTCTTTTAATTAAATTATTTTTAGTAAAAAACAAATACAATAATTAACATTGAATTAAACTACTTTTACGGATTATATCGCGTTTAATTAACTTATTTTATTAATTCCCGACGTTTCGGGTGCTTTACAGCACCCATGGTCACGGGGGACTGAAGTGATTGACGTCCCAATGTCAAAGTTAATACGGAGTACCTTCAGCTTTTTTAATTATTAATTTTGGTCCGATCTACGCAGAATGAACTAACTGTGTCTTGAAGTCTTGCAGTGGTATGCTTGGGTTTAGTTTTAATTTTATTAATTACAGGATCCCAAGCAGGTGGTAGTACCAGCCTCCTCTCTATTGAAATTAGGATGTTTTTAATTTCAATAGCCTCACGTATCATCCTTGGCAGGAATCGATGTTCTTTCGCGAGAATCTGTGGTTTATCAAATCTAATGTAATGGCGGGGCCGTCTAGGATATGATCACAAACTGCAGACTTCCGGAACGTTGGTGCTTCACGTCAGCTATGTGTTCTTTACGCGGGTTTTAATAGATCTTTTGTTTGCCCTATATGAGACCACATTCACAATCAAGCTTACACTCCTGCATCTTGTAGAGGATATTGCACTTGACGGATGGTAAGAACTGACTAATCTTCTTCGGCGGCTTGAAGAATGTTCTTATAGAAGCTCGCTTCAAGATGTAGCCAATCTTGTCTGTGACACCTCTGACATATGGTAGTACAGCAGGCACACGCTCGACTGTGGCCGGCTTCACTCGGTCACTGTGACGTAGGCGCGGGACCCGAAGCTTGTTGTCGTGCAGAACCTGCTTGACGTGCTGAAGCTCGGCGGCCAGGTGTTTGCTGTCACAGATCCCTCGTGCTCTCTGTAACAAAGATTTGCCCACGGTAGCCAACTGTGAAGGATGATGGTGGGATTCACCATTTAAATATCTGTTTGTATGGGTCTTTTTTCTATACACGGTGTGACCTATGGTGTTGTTAGGATTTCGAATGACTAATACATCTAGGAAAGCTAAAGAATTATTTGCCTCTAACTCCATAGTAAATTGAATTTTAGAGTTTATGGAATTAAGATGTTCTAAAAATGCAGTTACTTTGTCTGATGGTAAAATTGTGAAAGTATCGTCTACATACCGCTTGTAGAACCTTGGAGTTACTGGTGCAGTAAGCAGGGCTTTCTCCTCAAAGTCCTCCATGAAAATATCGGCGACAATGGGAGATACCGGTGAGCCCATTGCGACACCATCTACTTGCTTGTAAAACTCTTCCTTCCACAATAGATAGCCAGATGTAAGGCAATGTCTAAGCAGTACTGCATATTCTGCTGGCATGTTGTTTTCCTCTAGTTTCCTAGTTACAATTGAGATGCAGTCTTCAACAGGTAGGCATGTAAATAGAGACTGAACATCAAAACTGACCATAGTTTCATTGTCAGTAAGACATAGGTCTTTATCTCACTAACAAAATGGTATGAATCCTTAGTGTGTGCTCTTGTGTGTCCTCTGAGTGGTGATAGTGTTTTGCTAAGAGTTGAGCCAATCTGTAAGTTGGCGAATCGATCTGACTCACTATTGGACGTAATGGAGCGTTCGGTTTGTGTATTTTTGGTAACCCATACAACTTCGGTGGTTTGGCACACAGGTATTATCGAATTGACGTCTAGATTCAATTTCTCGGAGTATTTTTTATTTTTTAATTAGATCGCTAGTTGTTTTAAGCGTATTAGTTGTAGGGTCTGTTTTGACCTTTACGTACGTACTTTCATCCGATAAAAGTTGTTGTATTTTAGAATTGTAATCCGACGTATCCATTATAACCGTAGCATTACCTTTATCTGCGCGGAGAATCGTTAAATCTGGTCTGTTGCGTAAGTTTTTCAATGCATTAATTTCATCCTTCGGAAGATTTAATTTCGGCACTGAGCTTCGACGTAACACACCGTTATTAACAACTTTTTGCTTGCCTGATTTAAGATCTTAGCGCTTCCTCGAATGTCTTTTTTAGTAGATATCTTGACACACGTAGGAATGAGATTATGGTCTCTGCATCTCTTCAAGAAATTTAATGATGTTACGTATCTTGCGCGCTTGGTCTTGAGATCTTCTAGTCGGCGTATTTTATTTGCTATTTCAGTCCGTACTGGTTTACATAATGATTTCTTATATTTACGCGAACACTACACATTGAATTAAACTACTTTTACGGATTATATCGCGTTTAATTAACTTATTTTATTAATTCCCGACGTTTCGGTGCTTTACAGCACCCATGGTCACGGGGACTGAAGTGATTGACGTCCCAATGTCAAAGTTAATACGGAGTACCTTCAGCTTTTTAATTATTAATTTTGGTCCGATCTACGCAGAATGAACTAACTGTGTTTTGAAGTCTTGCAGTGGTATGCTTGGTTTAGTTTTAATTTTATTAATTACAGGATCCCAAGCAGGTGGTAGTACCAGCCTCCTCTCTATTGAAATTAGGATGTTTTTAATTTCAATAGCCTCACGTATCATCCTTGGCAGGAATCGATGTTCTTTCGCGAGAATCTGTGGTTTATCAAATCTAATGTAATGGCGGGGCCGTCTAGGATATGATCACAAACTGCAGACTTCCCGGAACGTTGGTGCTTCACGTCAGCTATGTGTTCTTTTACGCGGGTTTTAATAGATCTTTTGTTTGCCCTATATGAGAGACCACATTCACAATCAAGCTTGTACACTCCTGCATCTTGTAGAGGGATATTGCACTTGACGGATGGTAAGAACTGACTAATCTTCTTCGGCGGCTTGAAGAATGTTCTTATAGAAGCTCGCTTCAAGATGTAGCCAATCTTGTCTGTGACACCTCTGACATATGGTAGTACAGCAGGCACACGCTCGACTGTGGCCGGCTTCATTATAATATTATAAAAATTATAAAAATTCAATTTCCTATGGAGTTAGAGGCAAATAATTCTTTAGCTTTCCTAGATGTATTAGTCATTCGAAATCCTAACAACACCATAGGTCACACCGTGTATAGAAAAAAGACCCATACAAACAGATATTTAAATGGTGAATCCCACCATCATCCTTCACAGTTGGCTACCGTGGGCAAATCTTTGTTACAGAGAGCACAGCAGCAAAACCCGCGTAAAAGAACACATAGCTGACGTGAAGCACCAACGTTCCGGGAAGTCTGCAGTTTGTGATCATATCCTAGACGGCCCCCGCCATTACATTAGATTTGATAAACCACAGATTCTCGCGAAAGAACATCGATTCCTGCCAAGGATGATACGTGAGGCTATTGAAATTAAAAACATCCTAATTTCAATAGAGAGGAGGCTGGTATTACCACCTGCTTGGGATCCTGTAATTAATAAAATTAAAACTAAACCCAAGCATACCACTGCAAGACTTCAAGACACAGTTAGTTCATTCTGCGTAGATCGGACCAAAATTAATAATTAAAAAAGCTGAAGGTACTCCGTATTAACTTTGACATTGGGACGTCAATCACTTCAGTCCCCCGTGACCATGGGTGCTGTAAAGCACCCGAAACGTCGGGAATTAATAAAATAAGTTAATTAAACGCGATATAATCCGTAAAAGTAGTTTAATTCAATGTGTAGTGTTCGCGTAAATATAAGAAATCATTATGTAAACCAGTACGGACTGGAAATAGCAAATAAAATACGCCGACTAGAAGATCTCAAGACCAAGCGCAAGATACGTAACATCATTAAATTTCTTGAAGAGATGCAGAGACCATAATCTCATTCCTACGTGTGTCAAGATATCTACTAAAAAAGACATTCGAGGAAGCGCTAAGATCTTAAATCAGGCAAGCAAAAAGTTGTTAATAACGGTGATTCAGCAAAAACGTACCGATCTATGTTTCATAAACAAAACCATAGACAAATCGTCCAGTGATCTAAAGACAATTTTATCGACTTTCGATTATAAGAATTGCATGGAAACTTTAGATAAACGGGAATCAACTAAATACAATGAATGCAAAAATAAACATATAGATAAATACCAAAAACTAACAACTAAATCAAATGTCCAACGCCAACGTCAATGTAAGAACGGAACACAACCATTGACAACAGACGCGAGTGATAAACAACGCGCGGTCTATAACCTGTCAAAACAATCTCTGGACGACGCGACAATAAAAGTTTTGGCCAAAGGTATGAATTTCGCAATAACACCGCGAAAAATCCCGTATGAAAACATTATCTGTAGTGTTGAGGACTGCCTGTATAAAAATAATATTGGTAAGGAAGATTTAGAGGCCATACGTCAAGACATCTCGTCTTTGTTACGTCGAAGCTCAGTGCCGAAATTAAATCTTCCGAAGGATGAAATTAATGCATTGAAAAACTTACGCAACAGACCAGATTTAACGATTCTCCGCGCAGATAAAGGTAATGCTACGGTTATAATGGATACGTCGGATTACAATTCTAAAATACAACAACTTTTATCGGATGAAAGTACGTACGTAAAGGTCAAAACAGACCCTACAACTAATACGCTTAAAACAACTAGCGATCTAATTAAAAAATAAAAAATACTCCGAGAAATTGAATCTAGACGTCAATTCGATAATACCTGCGTGTGCCAAACCACCGAAGTTGTATGGGTTACCAAAAATACACAAACCGAACGCTCCATTACGTCCAATAGTGAGTCAGATCGATTCGCCAACTTACAGATTGGCTCAACTCTTAGCAAAAACACTATCACCACTCAGAGGACACACAAGAGCACACACTAAGGATTCATACCATTTTGTTAGTGAGATAAAAGACCTATGTCTTACTGACAATGAAACTATGGTCAGTTTTGATGTTCAGTCTCTATTTACATGCCTACCTGTTGAAGACTGCATCTCAATTGTAACTAGGAAACTAGAGGAAAACAACATGCCAGCAGAATATGCAGTACTGCTTAGACATTGCCTTACATCTGGCTATCTATTGTGGAAGGAAGAGTTTTACAAGCAAGTAGATGGTGTTGCAATGGGCTCACCGGTATCTCCCATTGTCGCCGATATTTTCATGGAGGACTTTGAGGAGAAAGCCCTGCTTACTGCACCAGTAACTCCAAGGTTCTACAAGCGGTATGTAGACGATACTTTCACAATTTTACCATCAGACAAAGTAACTGCATTTTAGAACATCTTAATTCCATAAACTCTAAAATTCAATTTACTATGGAGTTAGAGGCAATAATTCTTTAGCTTTCCTAGATGTATTAGTCATTCGAAATCCTAACAACACCATAGGTCACACCGTGTATAGAAAAAGACCCATACAAACAGATATTTAAATGGTGAATCCCACCATCATCCTTCACAGTTGGCTACCGTGGGCAAATCTTTGTTACAGAGAGCACGAGGATCTGTGACAGCAAACACCTGGCCGCCGAGCTTCAGCACGTCAAGCAGGTTCTGCACGACAACAAGCTTCGAGTCCCGCGCCTACGTCACAGTGACCGAGTGAAGCCGGCCACAGTCGAGCGTGTGCCTGCTGTACTACCACATGTCAGAGGTGTCACAGACAAGATTGGCTACATCTTGAAGCGAGCTTCTATAAGAACATTCTTCAAGCCGCCGAAGAAGATTAGTCAGTTCTTACCATCCGTCAAGTGCAATATCCTCTACAAGATGCAGGAGTGTACAAGCTTGATTGTGAATGTGGTCTCATATATAGGGCAAACAAAAGATCTATTAAAACCCGCGTAAAAGAACACATAGCTGACGTGAAGCACCAACGTTCCGGGAAGTCTGCAGTTTGTGATCATATCCTAGACGGCCCCTGCCATTACATTAGATTTGATAAACCACAGATTCTCGCGAAAGAACATCGATTCCTGCCAAGGATGATACGTGAGGCTATTGAAATTAAAAACATCCTAATTTCAATAGAGAGGAGGCTGGTATTACCACCTGCTTGGGATCCTGTAATTAATAAAATTAAACTAAACCCAAGCATACCACTGCAAGACTTCAAGACACAGTTAGTTCATTCTGCGTAGATCGGACCAAAATTAATAATTAAAAAAGCTGAAGGTACTCCGTATTAACTTTGACATTGGGACGTCAATCACTTCAGTCCCCCGTGACCATGGGTGCTGTAAAGCACCCGAAACGTCGGGAATTAATAAAATAAGTTAATTAAACGCGATATAATCCGTAAAAGTAGTTTAATTCAATGTGTAGTGTTCGCGTAAATATAAGAAATCATTACAATAATTAGCACTTAAATATTGGATAGTTATAAAAATTACTTCGATTGTAAAAAATTTCGATTGTCGGTTGTCGGCTAAGTTCACACTCATGATAAAAATGTTTTTTGTTAAATTTTTAAAAATCTAATTATTTTCTAATTCTAAAGGACTGTGAAGTACAAAAAAAATTATTAACATTGAAACCAAATTCCGTAGTTCCGTAGACGATAAAAAAAATCCGTTGACCTACGGAAAAACCCGTAGAGTTGTCAACGCTGGTTTGGTAGCTCAGCGGCGAAAATCATTTTCGTTATATTATATACAGAAGTGTTTCGGGATTTCATCCATTTACAGCCTATCAAAAGTCCACAGCTGAAGATATGCCTAGGGATACATCTGCCATAGTGGCCACGCTTGGCATGCGGATTAGCCAGTGTCCCGCGGGACGTGGTTGGAATGATGATGCAGGAAATAGGCTGCAGTATCTTGCTGGTACTCATAATAATAAAAATCTGCGGTTGCCAATTGCCATTTAGTATTGAGTACAAATATATTGTTTTTGTACTTGAGTGTGACGCATGTTATTCGACATGTGTAATCGAGTAGAAAACAACCCCAAGTTTTTAGATCACAAAGCAATGAATTAGCCTCGCGGCTAAAACAGCGGCGCGGCGTTTCAGAGCTCTTTGTTTAAGATCAATATATCTGTTTTTATATACAAGTAATGTATCGGATCAGTAAGCTGAAGTGGCAATGGACCGGCAATATAGCTCGAAGAACCGACAACCAATAGGAATGATGGTTTTCGATTGACAGCCTCGTACCGGTAAGAGAATTGTAGGGCAGTAAAGCTATGGATGTAGGTGGTTCAGGACCGTGCTTTGTGGTATTCCTTGGGAGAGGCCTATGTTCAGCAGTAACGAGCACAAATTTTGGTTTTGGTAAATGAGCCGTAGTAGCTCAAGGGGTAAACGCTCGCTGTAATTTCACAATACGCGACCAATACTGAGTTCGAACCCCGTCGGCATCAATGAAATTGTCAATTGCAATTTAAGTGTATTTATCACATATTCAGCGGTAAAGAAAAATATCGGTAGGAAACTGTATTTCTGAGGAATAAAAATATTCCGAAGAATACACATTAAGTCCGTTACACGCACTGGAGCAGGAGAAATGAAAGGAAACGTATACTCAGCAGTATGACATAATTATAGACTGTAGCCGTAGGTACTTTACTTTACTATAGACTCATAGACGACACCCTAGACACATATATCCCCAATTAAGCGCTATGTATATTAATTTTACTGTGTAGAGGCGGTGTAAGAATATCCACTACCCCATATCATCCCGTGGGTGTCGTAAGAGGCGACAGCGGGAAACAAATCAGGATATGTGCAGCGGACGCTTTCTAATAACGATTAAAAAAAACTGCTGTTGCCAACCCACTTGCCAAGCGTGGCAACTATGCCAAATATCCGTCCTATGAGGCAATCAATGGGGGAGTTCTAAGTTCAGCAGTGGACCTTAATAAGCTGTAACGTTAACGGTTTTAGTAATTTTAACCAGAACTTAGCTGGCCGGTATGACCTTAGATCTTGACAGTCGTTACAAATTAAAGCATACCATTATACTTTAGTAAGCTAACAGTAAATAACTCGTTTATGTGGAAAGAACAATGGGTTTTATGTGTGAGTATATGAAATTGCTAATTATAATTTAAGTGTTCATTTAATATATATTCGAAAATGAAACCTGTATTACATGTACTCAGCAGTGGGACGTAGGTAATATAGACTGTAACCTTAATTTACTTTACCATAGACACCCAGATACATTTATCCCCGAATAAGTGCTATGGAGAGCCGTAGTAGCTCAGATGGTTAGCGCTCGCTGTAAGTTTCACAGTACGCGAGCAACCCAGGTTCGATCCCCGCCGGCACCAATGAAATTGTTAATTGCAATTTTAAGCGCAGATTTACCACGTGCTTGGAGGTGAAGGAAAATATCATGAGGAAACCCGCATGTCTGATAAAAAAGAAAAAAAAATATTTCGAAGAAATGTGAAGTGCGCCAACGCCAACACGCATTGGGGCAGCGCGGCGGACATTTCCTTGCCCTAAAACCCTCTCAGAAATGAGAGGAGGCCTGTGCCCAGCAGTGGAACGTATATAGTAGACTGTAACTTTTAACATCAAGTGCTATGTATGCAAATTTTAACCAGAAACTTAGCTGGCCGGTTATGACCTTAGAACCTGACAGTAACCACAAATTAAAGCAAACATTATACTTTAGTTAACAAACAGTAAACTACTTGTTTATGTTAAAAGAACAATTGGTTTTATGTGTGACTGTCCTTGTTCGTAGACAGTAATAAAGACAAAGTTTCAAACTACTAAAGGATATTGCCTAAAGTTAATTCCAAATCGGTTTGCCTTTCGATAACGCACATCGTCGGACATAGCAGTGTCTAAATTGACTAAGTTTTGTTTTGATGTTTTTTAACTAGAAAAGTCTTATACAATATTCGATTCCGTTTTTTTTTTAATATCAGCTTATTGTATCTATATTGGAGCGCTGTCCACAATATGGAACCTTTGCGAAATAGTGACTTCACATGTGTGTGAAATTAAACGAAGATTTGATTAAGTTAACGAAGACCTAATCAGTTCTTTGTTATCTAAAACATACAAATTCATAGTTCACGAGCAATCTGGGTTCAACCCCCGCCGGCACCAACGAAATTGTTAATTGCCATTTTAAGTGCTGATTTACCACGGGCTCCGCGGTGAAAGCAACCATTGTGGAAAAAATCTGCATGATTAAAGAATGTAATACTTCGAAGTCACGTAAAGTCCGCCAACACAGATACAGCGTGCCGGACTAATTGCTACATAGCCCGCTTAGAAATGAGAGGCCTGTGCCTAGTAGTAGAACGTATACAGAATTATTGTGCAATAACCGGCCAAATTTAATAAAACATTCAGAATAAGTAATATTGGCAAATGGTGAAGAAAAATTAATTGAAAAAAATCTCAAACATTCTGTCCTTTTTATCTTTTAAATTCAAAATGCATGGTAATGCATTATTTTAACTGATTTTACTGCGCACGCACACATTCGTAAGGGTCGATCGGTAGGCAAAAACGTAGGTGCCCATAAATCATATTCAATTTGGGATAATTTCAAATAAAAGTAGAAGCCTTATTATATTTACATGTATTTTCAAAAACTACAATAACGGTATATCATTATTTATGTATTTGAACTTAAGTTTAAATATGCCTACTCTTTCAAAAATAACCCTGTATAGGCTGTAACTTTACTTAATCTTAAACATTGCAGATTATACTCGGAAGAGCGGGGGTCCGCATACCCCGATCGGACGAGGGTTAGATAAGTTGAACAAAACTCTGAATGGAAGCCCTGACTGACTCGGACTGCTCATCATCACTAAAATCATAATCCTTATTATTATTAAAACTGATGATCAGTTACTACTAGGCTAGTTAAAAAGTTTTCCGAAAATAGAAAAAAGTTACTTAAAAGTTTTATTAAATCTTTTCAATAAACTCTCTACCAGTATCTATACAAAGCTTCAGGCATCTGAACCAAATTTCGAAACACTTTTTCGAGTCCGCCTCAGACATCTTCTACGGCCTGTTTAAACGTTGCTATCGTAACTTTCGGTGATAAATATTGTGTCCCTTTCAGCTGATTTTCAAATTTAAGAAATAGAAAGAAGGCTACCCATGTATTATCCAGCAAGTCTTCTAACCTCGCCGTCTAAAGATAAAGATGTAACGATGAGACACGAAGACAATCATAGCACATCTAGACTCGAAAACAAACCATTTGTGTTTTAAAGTTAGTAAAAATTACTTTGCCCATATCCGCACAATGAAATAAAATTATGTATCTTAGCTAGTTTGAAGAGCATCTCCCGCCCTCCGTCAATTGCGTGTATCCCCGTCACCACTAATCCCAGCACAACTACTCTTAATTCCAAGTAAAATCAACTTATGTGTTCCGTAGGGACAAACCCTGGCATTAGGGGGAACAATCACTGGCAACGAATTGTCCAACAACGATTTATCAACACTCGTAGCTATCGCTATCTATGCGACAGCAACCTCTTGTACGTTTGTCTCGCCAACTGAAATATTATTAAAAAAATATAAAAGTGTTCAATTACTATCGGGATCGGGATTGTAGGTAATTTCATTGAAACCATTTGAAAACACGTAATATATTCTATCATTAGATAATTCACATTACAGAATACAGAAAAATTCGGATTAATTACAGCCATCAAATCCGACAGCATTCGCGATACCATCCGAATCATCTGGATCGGGGTGCTTGGCTTACCACCACTGTGCGATTTAGCAGAAGTTTTGTTCCTCGGCTACCACCAGAGATTTCCCAAATCGTTACGACTTAGTTACCTTAAAAAAAAAGAGCTTACACCTTTTTAAAGGCCAGGAACGGCGCTAGTCACTTAACATCAGGTGTATGTTCGTTTTGTAACTCGATCGGAATCGTTTGCCGATTGTAATCACTTCGCAACCTAGTAAATTTGTTATTATAATATTATTTTGTAACCTATGATAAGATTTTATGAAAAAAGGTATCTTCTTACAATCGATTAAGATGCATTTTCTATAAGGGAGGCCTATGTTCAGCAGTGTACTTTAATAGCCTGTAACGGTAACGGTAAGATACATTTACACAATTATTCAACGAAATCGAACTTCAAATGTCAAAACCAACCAAGCGAAGCCAACTACTATTCCCACTAGAGTTACACAATCGCACTGCGGTTAACTAAGTTCTTCCTTCTTTTAAGTCGGCTTAAACATTTAGGTATTTCTAAACCAGTCAGTGTCAAAGCTTAGTACCAAAGCCATACAAAGCGAAGCCGTGTATTAACCATGTAACCGGCTAACCTCACTCATATGTAGCTAACAACACCGATAGCATAGCTTCGAGAAGGGGTTTGGGTTGGGGTATTACTTTCGGGAAATAATGCATTAGGATGTTTATTTTTATTTTTATATTCTATTTTTGTTCGTTTTAGTTACATAGGTTCATTTTTGTTACATCGGTTATAATAATGAATTATACGGCATAATTCCAAAAAATATTTTAATGCATAGTAGATAATTTAGTTGGGAGGGCGCAGGGGGAGTCATGACCCAAATAGATCCGTCATACTTAAATCCGTGCCTGGTCAGTTTATGCCCGACCACACAAGCGGCAATAATTTGGAAGTAAAATAAACCACTCTTCTCACTAAACCAGCACAAAAATTTCGATTAACTTAATAGTGCCGGCGGTGATTTGACCCGGATTGCTCGAGTATAGTCCTCTAAAAGAAAGAAACAGATCTTGAGGTGAGCGCTGTTATATTAAATACGAAAAGTGCGTGGCTTCATTTTTTTTAAATTCATTTTAAAGTTTTTTTCATAATAGCTTGAAATTATCAACAAATCTACCTATGTATATCATAAAAAATGAAACAAAAAAGGTATGCAAAATATAACGAGATTTTCTCGTATTTAATTCAACATTCTTGTACGAAATGTTTATGTATCCCTTTGGTTAGTTTCTAAATAAACTGGAAGCTGTGAGATAGTTTTTCGATTAACAAGAAATGTTTGAAGTACCGCAGCCAGCCTACCCGGCGTCTGTTGCCAATATCTCCCAGTCCCTCAAGTAATCTATTCGTGTTTTTCTTTCAAGTAAGTCAATGTAAATGTTTATCTCAATTTTGTATTTGTACAATATGCTAACTCTGGATTAGGCAGCACTTGGGAATCTATTATTTAAGTGTTATAAGTTTTAGAATATTGAGTTTTTAAAGCCTTTCTCACCATTTATTGCTGCGCATAAAGATGAATGCATAGTCATACTAAAGATGAAGTCAGTTCTAGAGTATCTATTATTATTACTTTAATGGAGATAAACTAAAAGAAAATATGTGCCACGTAATACATCATCATCATCGTTACAGCCCTTCACTAGTCCACTACTGAAAAAAAAATGCCTCCCAAAGTAATGCCACAAAGATCGGTCTTGAGCCAACTGCTACGAGTTCGTCACTCGTATCTAGTTTGGAGGGATTCCGCTTGCCGCTAAGGGGCTGCCACTGTAGAACCATCTTCTGCAACGATGAGATCCGCTGCAGAACTATACGTGGTAGAGCCATGCTGCAGCTATATTAGTAGTATAGTTTTAGCACGAATGGGTCGGCTCGACTGGGGTAAGACCACGCTCTCACAGGATACCAGCGTAAAATAGCAGCTTCATGCTGCTGTGTTTCATATGGTGAGTGTAGAGAACCGAAGACCCTTATTACTGGAAACGAGGCATTCCATCTTAGTCCTCACGGGTGACAACGCATCTGCATTTTGATTCTTTATTGAGGATGGATGTAGATGTCTATGTGTCACAGCAACCACTTACCATCCGGTTGACTGTGTGCTCGTTTGTCACCCTATCCTATAAAATAAAAAAAAGAACAAGAGAAACCGAACATAACCAAATTTCATGCACTCAAAAACCGTTACCGTTACCGTTAGAGCCTATTTAAGTCCACTGCTGAACATAGGCCTCCCCATAGATTGCCTCAGAGGGGGAATGTTTGCCATAGTTGTAACGCTTGGCAAGCGGGTAGTCAGTTTTTTTAGTCGCTATTAGCAAGAAGCTGCTGTCCATCTCCTGATTTGTTTCCCTTTGTCGCCGAAAAAGTGAAAATTCCAAGCATCGTGATTGCATAGTAAAAATTCTATGCTATCATTTAATTGTTTTCTAACCTGTGTTACTTGAAAATTAATTTTTATCTCCACTAACTATAATTAGTACAAGTTTCCCTTAATAATAATAAATTTATGATAATGGTATTACCCTTATTCCTTTTAAATTATGAGTTAGTATTCATTTCTAGAATAGTTTCATTTAAAAACTATCGTTTTACGTACTTTGAGTAACTGTTAATTAGACTTCTAAAGCGTATGATTATCCTGTTATTTTCAATCACAAACGAAGACTTTAAATTAAAAAGTGTAACACGATACTCAAACATCGAAAATAGGATATTTGTGTTCAGCGGAAGCGGAGACCACACACTGGATGCTAACATTCAACTTTCATCGCTTTAAACTAATAATTGTCTTATGCACATATGTATGACTTCCGGCCAATTGATCGTTTGTCCCGAGCACCTATTTACAATCAAGCTACCGAAATGGAGTAACAATGTCAGAACACGATTGCTTCGATTGTTTTGTTTACATCTGTACAGCCTCGATTCGATGTTTTCTTATTACTTTTTTTATTTGTGTCTTCAGTTTTACGACAGTTTGTCTAAGTATTCATACGAAATCGTTAGTGATATGAAATTTATTCGACCTGTTTCTTGTAACATACATATTTACATTCTAAATGGTGAAATGGAAAGGCAATAATATTACCTTTCCATTTCACTATTATATTATGTATGTATAAAGACCCCGCCACAAGCAGTTTTCTTAGTACATAATATTAGGTCCTTACATATGAAATTAGCGTTTTGTCGTACTGACCACTTTGATCTGAAATATCTCCTCTTTGGTTAAGAATTCCAAATTCAAATTTATAAATTCATTTAGCTGGTACATTTGAGTCTTGAAAACAGTTATTCATTTGTTTTTCCTCATTATTTTATTCTTTGGCGTCGCTTATTACCGCACAATGGAAAACACGAAATATCAGTATATTTACGAGTACGAGTTCTACCGTTGCACCAGTGCTGCAGAAATAGCTCGAAGGATTAATGATGATGTATGGCGCTGGTGTCGCAAAAGAAAGCACGGTGCGTTTTTGGTTTCAACGTTTTCGTTCTGGAAATTTCGACCTTCAGAACCAACCCCGTGAAAGGCCGAAGACCAAAGTGGAAAATGAAGAATCAAAGGCTATTGTGGAAGCGGATCCATCACAAAGCACTTCAGAGATAGCTGCAGGCTTCGGGGTAAGTGATAAAACTGTATTAATCCACTTGAAGCAAATCGGGAAAGTAAAAAAACTTGAACGATGGGTACCTCATGAATTGAGTGAATCGATCTTGCAAACACGCGTCAACTGCTGTGTTACTTTGCTCAACCGACACAATAATGAAGGGATTTTAAATGGAATCATTATTTCTGATGAAAAGTGGATACTGTACTATAATCGGAAGCGCTCGTCGCAATGGCTGATCCCTGGAGACCCAGCCAAATCCTGCCCTAAACGAAAATTGACTCAGAAAAAGTTACTTGTGAGTGTTTGGTGGACTAGCGCCGGTGTCGTTCACTACAGCTTTCTCAAATCTGGCCAAACGATTACGGCAGATATCTATTGTCAGCAACTGCAAACCATGAAGGAAGAACTAGCTGCTAAACAACCGAGATTGGTCAATCGCTCTAGGCCACTGCTGCTTCACGACAACGCAAGACCACACACTGCACAACAAACAACCACTAAGTTAGATGAGCTACAATTGGAATGTCTGCGACATCCACCGTACTCCCCGGACCTTGCTCCAACAGATTACCATTTTTTCTGGAATTTGGACAAATTCTTACAAGGAAAAAAATTCAACTCCGATGCGGCAGTCCAAATCGCCTTTAAAGAGTTTATTGATTCTCGCCCCCATGGTTTTTTTAGTAAACGGATCAATGAACTACCTATGAGATGGCAAAAGTGCATAGATAACAACGGTGCATACTTTGATTAATTAAATATATTTAAAAAAAATGACTATAAACTACTATGAATATATTCCTCCCGTACAAAACGCCAATTTCATATGTAAGAACCTAATATTTGAGAGCTGTCCTGCGCGTTTCTTTTAGCTGACTGAAAAAAAAAAGAAAGTTTACAATTCGTTTATGTTAAGCGCTATCTTCGTCAGTTATAAAATGATGTTGTTGATTCTTTTTTTTTTTTATTAAACTGATTATACATCAGAATCAATCTCCAGTGGTTTCATTTTAATATGGAGGAAAATTTGAACCGCTAAGGGTGGAAAATAGGGGATGAAGTTTTTAATGAAACTATGGACACTAGACGATATTGAGATTGTGATATATATATAAAACTAGCGATCCGTCCCGGCTTTGCACGGGTGATTTCTAGATCTCGGCAACAGCGCCACCTACCGGTTTCAAATGTGAATCTAAACTATCTAGGGACCCATTCAAACTCACACAAAAAAAATCATCAAAATCGGTCGAGCCGTTTTTAGTTTTAGCGAGACTAACGGACAGCAATTGTTTTTTTTATTTTCTCCTGTATCGTGTTTACAAACATAACTTGCACGAGGACAAACATCCAGACCCGGAACAATTATTTGTAGGCCATACAAATACTTGTTCCGTGCGGGATTCGAACCCGCGGCCCCCATCGCAACAACTCATTGCTAAGCCACTGCGCCACGGAGCCGTCAAGATAAAGTTAATTTCATATTCTGCGGCGACTTCATCATATTGCGAAATTATTTTATGTTTAGTACTTTGAAGTCAGTTTTTACTTTTTAGTATAAGTTAATTTATGTTCTGCATACCTTTTAATTCAAGAGAGCATAACAAACGAGAACATAGTCTATCTAATGGTAAGTGAATACTGTAGCCCAGATATACTTATTTACTTCTATTTTTGATAAAGTATTAAAATGCAGACGCGTGATCACCCCTGAGAAAAAAGGTGGAAAGCCTCGTTACCAGTAAAAAGGGCCGCCCGTTCTCGTCTTGGACCATAGGAAACTCGTCTACGTATTTACACTATTTTACGCTGATATTCTGTGAGAAATAAGTTCTTCCCCAGTTGCGCCGACCCATTCATGCCATAATATAGCTGCAACATAAAAATCGGGCTCGTTGGTTTAGTGAGTGACAGACTGCTGATCATGTGGTCCCGGGTTCTAATTTTCGGTATGGGTATTAAGGAATAGAGACTGCACCTGTGTTTGCGCACACACTCGAGCAGTATAATCAAAATAATTTCTTATATTTACGCGAATAGATACTACCTCCTGACGCGATTACGACTATAATCATGTGTTGCGCAGATAGCTAGTCCTCATTGAGACTGGCCGCTGTGACCGAAATTCTGTGTGGAGGACATTCTGTCTTTGTTTTACATAGAGATTTCTATAGAGAAATTTTATAGAGAGATTAATTCAAATAACACAATGGGTCTGGAGCGAGCTCTCCTTAGATTTATGTACTGGGTGTGTACTCTTCAAAAGACTTATGCCCAGCGCTGGACTTAAAATTGTTATTGATAAGTGAAGTGAGATTATATGTTATATTTGTGCGATATAAAATTTTATGTGATATTTTATCAACTAATCGTATGCAGCCTATAAAGGGTACGAACTGCAACCTTGAAAGCCGTGAGTTCGAATCCGCCATCAGACAACTGTCCCGAACCACGCCTTACACCATTTTAAGCTTAATTGGAGGGGTTAATGGGAAATTTTTAGTAATATTAAAAGTATTGTTAATGTACCTGCAAATTTTTGCGTAAATCTCTAGAATTGAGATAAATTCACAACCTCTTTAGATAATACCACGGATGGATAAACTAATTTGCACCATTGTTACTATCTATTACTAAATCTACTATTAAAGTAACGATATAGTAACAGAATAGTAATCGGCGTATATAGTTTTGGAAATTCCCATGCAAAACAGTTTAAATTCGTGTTTTAAATCCCTTCGCACGCACAACATGGTGTAGTCACGTTCGAGTGACTCACTTGTTGGTCATAGTTGCTATTACTCGGAATATTGTCGTTGTGTGGTTTCTGATTTACTCGATTAAGATAATGCAGGCATGCTTGTAAAAATTACAATTGAAAAAAAAAACGTAGCAAAAGTCAGCCAGTATCAAGTGGTAAGTCAGTTAGCCTATTGCTGGATGATCTTGGAGTAATTTGCTATAATCATCATAGACAGATCGAAGCCAGCAGTATCAAAACTCCTTGTTGGACCCTGTTCCTTGTCAACAGACTGCATTATGTCTCTACATACTATAAAACAAAGTCGCTTCCCGCCGTCTGTACGCTTACATCTTTTAAACTTCGCAACGGATTTTGATGCGGTTTTCAATAATAGACAGAATGATTCAAGAGAAAGGTATAAGTATATATATAATACATGCTTATTATATATTATATAATTCTTCTGTCCGTGTGTATGTGACTGAACTCCTCCTAACGACTGGACCGATTTTGATGAATTTTTGTGTGTGTGATTAAGTTGATTAGAGAATGGTTTTGATTCACAATTGGACCGGATAGGCGGCGTTGTTGCGAAAGTTACTAGTTTTTATTAATATTGTAAGTTAACTAGTGTATCTACCATCTTCAGATTCTTTGAGATTATTATCATTTACATTCGAAAACAGTAAAAACTGTTTATAGTATTCTTATAGTTTGGCAATAGGATATACAAATAAAATTTCAACCTAGTGGCGGCGTAAGGGAATCCGCTACCGAGGGACGAGGAGGGATACAGAGGAAACTGAAAGTAGCATCTTCCTGATATCAACTCAAAATAATTAAAAAATGCGCTTGGCAACGTGCCTGCCAATCGTAGAAACTATGACAAATATTCCCATTATGAGACAGTCTACGGAGAAACCTATGTTCAGCAGTGAACTTTAATAGGCTGTAATGATGATGATGATTTATTTATTTATTTATTTAAAAACTTTATTGCTCTATTGGTTACGGACTTAATGCCAGTTAACATTCTCTGCCGGTCAACCAACATCATGATGATAATGAAATGTGTTTGTAAGGCGAATTTACGTCACCAATAATGTCTTATATTAATCACGTTTGTATTATAATATTCATTCAAGTAAATATTTGTTAAATATTAGGGTTTTAATGGAAAGTTTTTAAGACAAAAAAAAAGTAATATCGTGAAAAATTGCAAATTTTTTTAAGTCGTTTAAAACGCATCATTGGTCATTTATTATTGCAAAAATTTGTATTAATTTTAAATAAAGTAATATATCGTGCAAGGGGATGTACCGACTTCTTCTCCAGAAGTCAAACTCACTTGCACCCTATTGACTACAGACCGAGGCTCTGGTGCACTATTAGTAACTGATTAATGCACTACAATAGCCAAGATAGCCAACCCGCCTGCTCTACTTGGTCAATAGGCTTGATATATCTATATCCGGATGTGAATTCAAAGAGCCGATTAGGTAAGGTAGGAATTAGGTAGAACAATAACTTTCATAGTACGGAATACGGATAAATTTAATTCAATTGTTCTCAACAATTACAAGAGACTATTCCGTGAGTTCGTATTGTGCTATTCTCTAATTTATTACATTCAACAATAACCACATGTGTTAATCTCGTGCCCGCGCGACCTACTGTCTTGGATTAATCTCTATTGTCGTAAACCAATTCCTAACATAAACTAAGCCGTAGAGATAAACGAACTTGGTAGATCTATGATAAACGAACTCGATAGACCTATTTACTATATTGATCAAATAAAAGGAGATAAGCACCGTAATGATCTGTATTCTTGAAAGTTTCATTGATAATAATCTATCGGACAGACTAATTTACTGTTCAATTACTTACATTATATTTTGTAGTTACTTAATCAAAGGCTACAATGAGTTAAAATTTAATGTTAAAGTTACAACCTATATACGTCCCACTGCTGGGCACAGGCCTCCTCTCATTTCTGAGAGGTTTTTAGGGCAAGTAAATACGTACGTCGCGCTGCCCCAATGCGTGTTGGCGAACTTTACATGTCTTCGAAATATATTTTTTTTAAGTGAAAACTTTTTTTTTATAGAATAAGGGTGACAAACGAGCACACAGTCCACCTGATGGTAAGTGGTTGCTGTGGCCCATAGACATCTACATTTATCTTCGTTTGCGAATTTAAATGCAGATGCGTTGTCAGCCGTGAGGACTAAGATAGAATGCCTCTTTTTCAGTAAAAAGGGTCTCCGGTTCTTTACACTCACCATACGAAACACAGCAGCATTAAGCTGCTATTTTACGCTGGTATTTTGTGAGAGCGTGGTATTCTGTTGTGGTGTTGGTATTCTGTGAAACTTCCTTAGAAACGAAAAAGCGACACTAAAAAGAGACGAACATATACATTTATAGGATTTATCCTCCGAGAGAATAAGATAGAAGATAGATAAGACAGTATACAGTGTTTTTTGAAGGTTTCACTTCTACCGCGTGTGAACTGCACACATGTTTTTTTATTATTTCTCAGACATGCAGGTTTTCTCACTATGTTTCTCTCTAATTTTGTATATTATCATAAATTATTAAAAAATCTTGGATTTTTCTTTATTGTAATTGTAATATCCCTAAAGCTTTTGATAAAATTTAAGGCATACATTTTATCTAATGAAGTATAAGACACAACTTGCTGCTATTAAAATAAAAGTACATTTAAGTTGATGTCATTCAACTGACTTGACAAAAGATTGCCATTTGTCGTTTAGTCGACTCGCTGTCAACCAGTGATACTTAAAAAAAGTGAATTGCATGTTGCAGCCATTGCCCTCCTCGGACATGTTAAAGGTAAATCGACAAGCCACCATTCAACGCCATCGCAAGCAGATACCTTAAGAATAACATGTTTATCAACATACAAATATGTTATTCTTAATAATCAACATTTTATGGAATACGCTTGAAATTACGTAATTTGTAGCCGACCGAAAAAGTAAGAGGTTTACAATTTGATTGTATGTTTGTACGTATTTGACGTGATGTCTTCGTCAATTGTGAACCAATTTTGATGATTTTTAGGGTTCCGTACCCAAAGGGTAACCAACGGAGGCAGACGGACAGCGGAGGCTTAGTAATAGGGTCCCATTACTAAGCCCGTCCGTCCGTCCGTCCGTCTGTCTGCAGCGGGCTGTATCTCATGATCTGTAATAGGTAGACAGTTGAAATTTTTACAGAATGTGTATTTCTGTTGCCGCTATAACAGCAAATAATAAAAATAAAAATAAATTAAAAATTAAAAGGTGCTCCCCTACTAGAAACGTGTGTGATGATGGTACGGAACCCTTCATGCGCGAGTCCGACTCGCACTTGACCGGTTTTTTTTTCATTAAATAGATTATACTTCAGGGGTAGGTCCCATACGACTACAATTATACGAAATACAATTTAGAGAAAAAAATTGCACCCCTAAGGGTGACAAAATAGGGAATGAAGTTTTTAATGTAAGGACTTATCTATTTAGACGATATTTAGATTGTGATATTCCTTAGTCCACTGAAAGGGAAAAAATTAATTTAAATAATTAATTGTTCTATACACTATGACTTAGTACTAACTTCAGAATGTAAAGTTATTTTATTTGTGGTAGTTCTTTGAAGTCAGCTTTTAATTTTATTAAAAGTAAATTATAGTAATAAAAAAAACTTGTTTCATGGGTATGTATTTCCGTGACGATAACCGGAGAGTCTGCGAACACAGGAAACTATACATTTAATCTTAGTTTCCAATCAGTTGCCACAAAACACCTTCATTTAGATTCTTCATTAAGGAATTATTTAATGATATTGGAGTGACAAATGAGCTAACAGACCACCTGATGGTAAGACATGCAGGTTTCCTCACGGTGTTTTGATGTCTTCCTTCACCGTGGTAAATAATTACTTAAAATTGCAATTTACAATTTTACTGATGCGGCGCGGTTTAACTAGCGTTCAACATAATATGTTATGTTGAATATAATTTTAAATGAATCCATTAACAGTAGTTATTTATGAATAAGCAACAAACGAAAATTGGAGTTTGTTGTGATTTATTTGAATTATATTTTTACTTATAAATATAAATACATAAAAGAAAATTATAATTAAAAAGCGTTAGGGGATTCGAAAATAGTCCCAGCAACTTCGCAACATATTTCTTGAGTAATTATTATTGGACATCTAAAAATATTTTCTTGGTTACTTTTTCCTTTGTAGAAATAATTCTTTGTGCCTAAGATCAAATTTCAGTTGGTAACAGGAAGTAAAACCAATCATTAATGGATTCCCTAACCACGGACCGATGGTTCGAGCAATTTAATTCTGTTCATACCCTTCGGCAACTTTATCATGCTTATTAAACTTTACCTAAAAATTCCTTCGCCGCCATTCGTCATACAAAATTTCGAGATTTATAGCTTTCCCAAAAGTTAATATGAATAGTTTTTGTTTTATGGTCGAGTAGTTCTTGAACTTTAATTGTAAGTGTTAAAAAATACCAGTCTCAATTTTCAAAGCAGTAGTTGTGTAATACTAATTAGATATTATAAAGAACTTTTTGACTGTAGATTTGAATTTCAAGAATTGTGTCTCGATATTGATATGACAAGAATTTTAACAGAATTCTATTTGTTGGGATATAAATCTAGGAGTCCGATTTTTTTGTGTTTAGGTTGTTAAAGTATATAATATGGTCTGGAAAATAAATGTCTTATTATGAAATAAACGAAATTAGCAGGCTTTGTTAAATCAAATTTATAACTATTTACACTTGTTCCACATAATGTGCTCTATGAAGCACTTATACTGTAACCGAAATTTAGCAAAGCAGATCCAACTTTTATACTAGTAATATTTTTTTTACATATGAGTAAAATAAAATAAAGTTAACAGTCTATACATCTTACAGACAGGGCACAGGCCCTATCATTTCTGAGAGGATTTTAGACAGGGTAGAATTCTCGATGCCCCAATGCAAGATACCTATCTAGAATAACTTGTAAAGTAAATCATTTTCTAAGTACAAAATTTCATCTTGTTCACGCCGTTCACACATCTCTACTTTATTTTATTTATAAGTTATATATTAATTATATTTACTTCATAATGTCTGTGATTTTTTTTAATACTCAAACATACAAGTTCCTGCTCGATGTTTTCTTACATCGTTGAGCACGAGCTTTCACAAAAAAGCACTCAAAATTGCAATAAACAATTTCATTGAAGTCGGCTTGGATCGAACTCGGTTTGTTCACATACGATGAATTTTAAAGCGAGCCACAAGACGTAGACGGTTTTATTACAAAACGTGGCTTTAATAGTCTTTTATGAAGAGTCTTTGTCGAAAAAAGTCCCGTAGCCACGGCGCCACAGTCTTCGCGAAATTTGACATTCCATAATTTACGTTTATTTTTTACATGCCACAGCCGTGCTTCATACGTGGTAGAGCCATGCTGCAGCTGTATTAGAAGTACAGTTGTAGCACGAATGGGTCGGCTCGACCGGGGAAGGACCACGCTCTCACAGAATACCAGCGTAAAATAGCAGCTGTGTTTTTTATGGTGGGTGTAGAGAACCGGAAACCCTTTTACTGGAAACGAGGCATTCCATCTTTGTACTCACGGGTGACAACGCATCTGAATTTTAGTTCATAATCGAGGATAGATGTAAATATCTATGATCCGCAGTAACCACTTACCATCAGGTGGACTGTGTGTTAGTTTGTCACCCTTACCATATAAAAAATTAATATTAGTTTCGCATATTTTCTACGAACTACCGTATTGAATCAGACTCTAATTTAAACCTAAGGCTAATTATAAAATACTTTTTGTATTAATACGGTGCGAGTACAGATCAGATACTTAATTATTTTTAGTATCTGTTATGGATAGTACAAAATGTTTAATATAGTGTATAATTATTGATATATAGAGTATAAAGTTTTTTAAATTGCTTAATAAATTATGATGAAATTTTATGACGTCGGCGATAAAATAGCTTTATAAATTAGTCATAAAATTTCATTTCATTCCTACTGTCCGATGGTAAAATTTTTATGTTTCAGCCGTTTTAAGTTGTAAAGTGCCGATTACGCTAATAATAATTAGTAGGAGATAATAACTCTTAATATTTTTAAGTTTTATGACTTTGTAATCGCAGAAGTTGTATGTGTATCAATATAAACCCATTAGTGGGAACAACTCTGATTTATTAAAGGGCCCAATATACTTAAATAGAATTTTATGTTCGTTGTTAGGGATAGCATTAAAATATATTATCTAATTACGTAAATGTAAAATCATTGACAAACTTTGAAAATAGTAATTGGATGACCAACGTCTGCTGCTTTGTCGGGGCTTTTTTACTAACTTTATTAACTTGCTTTCTGTCCGTCTATTCGGTACATGCAGTCGATTTAAACTAACTTCCCGATGAGCTCGAGACTAAACTTTATATTATATAGTTCAGAACTGGATGACTTGATGACGTTGTCTGTTCGACATGCAGCAGCAACGCAGCCAGCGTTGTTGGCACTGTCTGCATAATAATTTTAGTTTTTTGTAATTTATAAATATATTAATTAATTAAACTGCAGGTGAAAAAGAATATATTATGTAAGTTGTACATACTTATAAACTAGCTACAATCGCGACGTCAGAAATAACATTAACAATGATATAATAAATAAAAGCTTTTAAAAAACATCGTCGTACGATATATGTGTATAGGATAAAATGTTTTAAAAGTTGGTTTAGATATTTTTAAAGTTTTTTTATTCAGTCGTTCGTCGTAGTTCCCTACATATACCTACGTATAATATCTCATCTGGTCTACATTAGATAAAAATGTATCATGTAATCTTTTTCATTTCATCAACTTCAACAAAAAGGAGTTTAACATCAACCGCTTTTCAGAAATCCGTTGAAAAACATACATACATGGCTCAAACGACCGAGTCCGAGACGTATCGGTCAAACAACTTCATTACCCCTGTCACGTCTTTTTCGGTCGGCTTATTTAAAATTCCCGCGGTGGTGCAGTATTTTAAACGAATTCAGTATTAGTCCCACAGGCAGAGTGTACATCGGACAGTTTGTGATGCGTTTCTTAAATAGGCAATAGATTTTTGAACGGTCTACGCTCTCAAATAGATCGAATCAGACCTTTCCGTCGTATATTCCCAAGTGACTGCGGCGCTCTTAAGTAGGGTTCGGAAGTCGTGCCAAGGTCTCGTTGAAATTATACTCGGCGCTATGTTAAAATAACTTATTCGATTTATTACATAAATACTGTTTAAAATAAAATTTCACGTAAACGCGATCCGCTTCGCATTTTAATTAGATTACAGGCGAATTTGAATTTAGATGTTTAATAGATTAACCATGACTAAGCGCTTAAAATAGCTTATTTATTTTGTTTTCTAACTTTGTTTTACACGGTTACGCATAAAGTGTTTCAGTGAACATTTAATTTTAATTTTATTGGATTTAATACTAATTTCACAATTTTGAGATAGATTTGTAGAATTTAGCTGTAATCAACCACGCGTTGATCTAGTTCAAAAAGTTTTCCAAAAAGCATAAAAACGCGCTTATTCGAATGCAACATTGTGTTTGAAGTCTCTCCCAGTAACTCCCGTGTAGTGGCGGGTTAGAATACCCACTACCCCATATCTTCCGTGGGTGTCGTAAGAGGCGACAGAGAAACTGAGGCAGAAGATGGGCAGCAGCATCTTTCTGATAACAGCAAATAATAAAAACTGCGGTTGCCAACCCGCTCGCCAAGCGTGGCAACTACGGCAATATCCCCAATGAAGAAAGTTACGAAGAAACGGCCCTCAGTCCCCGGCGGCCCGCTATTCCTGGCTACGGTGGCGACCATGGTAACAGCGGGGCAGGGGGTGCTAAGAATCTCCGGTGGAGGTTCGGTTGCCACCTACGACGACTCGACCTGGCAACTTATAACGCACGCACCCTGAGGACTGACGAGAAGATCCTGGAGCTGGAAGAAGAGATAGACAAGTTGCGCTGGAATATTATAGGATTATCCGAGGTCCGAAGAGAGGGGGAGGACACGGTAATCCTCGAATCCGGCAACTTGTTCTATCACCAGGAGGGCGACCATCTGTCCCAAGGAGGTGTCGGATTTATCGTCCACAAGTCTCTCGTTAACAACGTTGTAAAGATTGGGAGTGTGTCGACGAGGGTTGCGTACCTTATACTCAGAATCACCAAACGGTATTCGCTGAAGGTCATACAGGTTTACGCACCAACTTCGGCACACCCCGATGAGGAGGTGGAGGAAATGTTTGAGGATATCTCTGAGCCATGCATTCCTCCAAAACCCACTATACGGTGTTAATGGGAGACTTCAACGCAAAGCTAGGCACAAGAGAACGGTGAGCTGAAAGTAGGGAAATTCGGATTAGGGCAACGGAACCCAAGGGGCCAGCAGCTGGCCGACTTCATGGAGAAAGAGGACTCTTTATGATGAACTCTTTCTTCCAGAAGCGGCCCCACAGGAAATGGACCTGGTCGAGCCCCGACGGTTCGACAAAAATGAGATTGACTTCATTATGACGACTAGACGGCAACTGTTCAGTGATGTCTCAGTGATCGCGAGGGTGAAAACTGGTAGCGATCACCGAATGGTTAGAGGCACACTGAACCTAAACGTTAAGTTGGAGAGGTGTCGTCTAATGAAGTCAACGCTCCGTCCCCCTCGTGCTCTAATCCAAAGTCCCGAAACCTTTCAGCTCGAGTTACAAAACCGTTTTCAGTGCCTAGAAGATTGCAATGCAGTGGACGATATGAATGACAAGCTCGTGGAAACTGTCCATGCGGTCGGAGCTAAGTTTTGTAAGACCCGCCGCAGAAGAACACAAAACTCTCCGATCACACTCTTAATCTCATGGCTGTTAGACGGGAAATGAAGCTGCAATCTTCAGTAGATTTGATAGCATACAGGCAACTGAACAGACAGATCTCCAAATGCATGCAGCGGGACTTGCGCAACTTCAATACAGCTCGTATTGAAAAAGCGATCGAGCGGAACCAGGGCTCAAAGTCTTTGCCAGAGATCTGTCTGCCAGAAAGAGCCAACTGTCGAAGCTGAAGACCGAGTGTGGCAGCGTCGTTTCCGGGACACCTGAGATTTTGAGTGAGATTGAGAGGTTCTATGAGCAGCTGTACACATCATCGTTGGAGCCACACGCAAGTGTGGTAACGATCAGAGCGAGTCTTATCCGACACTATTCCGATGATATCCCGGACGTCAGTCTGAGCGAGATTAGAATGGCTCTCCAGCACCTTAAAACGGCAAGGCCCCAGGCGAGATGGAATTACAGCGGAGCTTCTGAAAGCGGGTGGAAAACCGGTACTTGAAGTCCTTCAAGCTCTTTAATTCCGTCCTACATGGTGGCACTACACCGGAGGCGTGGAGCAGAAGTGCGGTGGTCTTGTTCTTCAAGAAAGGCGACAACGCTCTCTTGAAGAACTACAGACCGATTCCCTTCTGAGCCGCGTCTACGTGCTGTTTTCGAGTCATTACGAATCGTCTCGCACGCAGACTCGACGACTCCAGCCTCCCGAACAAGCCGGTTTCCGAAAGGCTTTAGCACCATAGACCACATACATACCCTTCGGCAAATTGTACAGAAGTCCGAGGAGTACAATTTGCCACTATATCTGGCGTATGTGGACTATGAGAAAGCCTTGATTCCGTCGAAATTTGGGCGGTGCTGCAGTCCTTCAGCGGTGCCAAGTTGACTGTCGGTATATCGAAGTGCTGAAGTGCTTGTACAGTAGGGCACGATGGCTATCCGAGTACAGAACCAGGTACAAAACCTATCCAACTGCAGAGGTGTAACACAGGGTGACGTTATATCCCGAAACTCTTCACCGCTGCATTGGAAGACGTTTTCAAGCTTCTGGACTGGAAAGGATACGGCATTAACATCAATGGCGAGTACATCACTCACCTTCGATTTGCCGATGATATAGTCCTTATGGCAGAATCGCTGGAGGACCTAAGCACTATGCTCAATGACCTCAATAGTGCCTCCCAACGGATAGGTCTTAAGATGAACATGGACAAAACAAAGATCATGTTTAATGTCCATGTCACACCTATGCCGGTAGTTGTTGGGAGCACTAAGCTCAGTTGTTGACGAATATGTTTACCTGGGACAAATAGTCCGACTAGGTAAGTCAACTTCGACCGAGAGGTCAATCGACGGATTCAACTCGGCTGGGCAGCGTTCGGAAATTACGGCACATCTTCTCGTCAGGTATACCTCAAAACTTGAAAACGAGGCTGTACAACCAGTGCGTGTTGCCAGTGATGACCTACGGAACTGAGACGTGGTCCTTCACTGCTGGCCGGATGAGGAAGCTCAAGGTCGCTCAGCGAGCTATGGAGAGGGCTATGCTCGGGTCTCACTGCGTGATAAACTTAGAAATGAGGATATCCGCAGTAGAACCAGAGTGACCGACATAGCCAACAGATTAGTAAGCTGAAGTGGCAATGGGCCGGCCATATAGCTCGAAGAACCGACAACCGATGGGGAAAGGTTCTCGAGTGGCGGCCTCGTACCGGCGGACGAAGTGTGGGGCGTCCCCACTAGATGGAGTGACGACCTGGTAAGACATGCAGGAAGTCGATGGATGCGGGTGGCTCAGGACCGTGCTTTGTGGCATTCCTTGGGGAGGCCTATGTTCAGCAGTGGACTTGTGAAGGGCTGTAATGATGATGATGATGATTGTGTTTGAAGTATATAAAATGGCTTTAACTTCGCAGTGGTAAAAAAAGGTTCTCGCAAACAACGGTCTTCACTCGGTAGGTACCCACTCCAACTGCAGTTTTAAATTTGTAATCGCAAATAAATATTTTTTGTGTGCTGTAACTAAAGATTTACCAATTAGTCTACTACTACTAGTCTAGTTTTGTCTGAGAAATAAGAAAAAAATTATTTCGAAGACATGTGAAGTTCGCCAACAAGCATTGGGGCAGCGCGGCGGACATTTCCTTGCCCTAAAACCCTCTCAGAAATGAGAGGAGGCCTGTGCCCAGCAGTGGAACGTGTAACTTTAACTTTTAACTTTAACCAATTTAAGATTTTCGGATTTAAATTTAAAATAACAACCTAAATCCTAAACAGGACGCATAGGGCTTAGGCACTGTTGAGCCTCCTCACTAATGTGATACTTATACAATTGTATATTTTTTTAGATTTCTTGGTTATCGCAACAACTTATTGATTCTTTGATTTAAAAATATCTTATAACATACTTCTCTTGTATTTAATGTTTTAAAAATTGCATTATGTTTACGTTATTTATTCGCTCTTATATTCTATAATAAAATCGTTGACCTTTAGCTGATTTACTGATAACACGTTAACCTTTTATTTCTACTGCCTGTTTTTGTAAATGGGTGCATGTAGGTTGTATATCTAATAGATCTATATTTCAATATTGACATGCAAAGATCGTAAAAAGCAAACACATGCCTTTATCTTGTTCCAATGATCAGTTTGGAATACCACGGCATGGTTTATCTATGATCGGTAGCTGCAGTGCGTTGAACGGTTGATTGCTATTAAATAACGTTGATGTACTGTATATTCAAGTAGTAGAATCTAAATTCGCTTGCTTTTCTTAAACCTTAAACATTTGTCGTAGGCAGTCACAGAACTTAGGGTCAGCTCGGCGGCGCGTACTTTTAAGTCTTAAGATAGCAATGGAATATATAATTTATTTAATTTTGAGGTTAGGGAGATTTGACAGACGAGGCCTCTGTCCCAGCTGGCATTTTTTAAAGCATCTCCACGTCGCATTATGTCGCGTCTTAGTGTGTACTGACCTTTAAAAATGTAGAAGAATTTTAAGAATTTAAATACGGGGATTCATAAAAGTTGGAAATTTTCGGCAATAAAATGGAAAATTCTTTTTCGATGAAACAAAATTAAATATATACGTAAATCGCTAAGTTCCTTCGTATACTCAATGTAAAATAACTTGGCATGATTGAATTACGTTATGTAATAGAACAGGTAGACATAGACCGTACATGTGACTGTACTGTACTGTGATTTTATTCGTGAAAATTTCAGGAATACTTGTGGTAAAAGTTAAGAAGTCACGTCCCAAACCAGGCATAGGCTACTACTAAATTTTAAGAAGGCAATGTTAGTACCGTTTAATATATTACATGGTATTATTGCTTTAACTTCATTATAGTTATTACTTTGATTGAGTTATTAAGCCAGTCTCTATAATATTCACTGCTAATGATGTTTCCTGTTATCAAACGACATCAACAAATTTAATAAAATTGTTACTTCAGAACTTCAGATTCGTCAACAAATTACGTATGTAAATTAATTTATAAATTCAAAATTATTAAACCGACTAATTACAATTAGTAAGCTTATAAGAATTGACGTCATGTTTACAATTAGGGTTGTCACTCGGACTTTTATAAAGATTTACTTTATCTCAGAGTATGAGGGAAGACTTATCTGTGGCACGTATACATTATGCTCTAACTTTACTTACGTTATTTTGGGCAAACGTAAATTATACTTAACAAGCGGAAAAGGTGCGCGAAAGTAGTTTCCTCCTTTTCGATTTTTCTACAATTCAAGTAACACACCGTATTTGCGTCACGGAACGCATCTGATCGAGTACTAAGTTTCTTTCCACCTTTTTATTAAATAAGGGTGACATACGAGCACATTTTCCACCTGATGGTAAGTGGATGCTGTGGCCCACAGCCATCTATATTATTTATCCTCGATTAAGAATCAAAATGTAGATGCGTTGTTACCTCTAAGGATTAAGTAGTAATGCCTCGTTTCCAGTAAAAAGGTCCGGTTCTCTACCCTCACCATACGAAACACAGCAGCATTAACCTGCAATTTCACGCTGCCATTCTGTGAGAGCGTGATCCTACCCGGCCGGGCCGACACATTCGTACTGCAACCATAATATAGCTGCTGCGTGGTTCTACCACTTATAAAACCTGAACTTGAACTATCTACTTCTTTGACAGACCGCAACAGTAGGATTATTAGGAACGCATCGCTTAACTGGCGAATTACCGATCGTAATAGCAGACTTTACTAATCGACAGCTTTTCATCTACATTGTTTCTTCATCAGTTTTGAATAATCCACCACTGTCCAGCAGGGACATGGAACATGGGCCTCTATCAACTTTCATTTTTCACGCTGCTTCCCGTCACCAATCTGTGTATTTAAACTACTAGTAGCCTATTATACTATGATGCAGCCGGTAGATCCAGAGCCGGAGAGGTAGTAAAAAAAATGCCGACCCTGGCTTCCTTCTATTTTCGAAGTAAGGATCTTACTAATGTGCAATTGTAAAAGTTTTCTACAGTACATTATTTAAAATTAAAAGAAACAACGTAATGTATTTATTATACTTATACCTTTGGCAAGTGCTAAACTTTCATTGCTAGTTGTCCTTAATATTTTAATTAAAAGTATTCAAAAACAGCTTATTTTTAGATATTTATATATTTTACTGTTATCACTGAGAAAGATAAGGTTCTCTTACACCAAACGGCGTTAATATTAACAATCAATAAATTTACCCTTATAAAATGTGACAACCCTCTATAAATTACGTAGAGGCAGTTATGACTGATTTACACGTTGTTAATAGTTGTCAAGTATTTAACTTAATTTTAAGTGACATAATGCATGTAAACAATGAATTAAATAATTAGTTGCAAGTTAAAATGTAGTGTGCAATTACCTAAACGAGTAGAATATTATATGTTTTTATATTTTTTATTTAAGTTGGTGGCCGTGGCTAGTCACTTAACTCATTAGGATTTGCTTTGACGAAGCGTCACGTTCAGAGTTATATGTTTGAAGTTTTTTTTCTAAAAATGTCAAAGTGGACGAAAGATACGTATACAGTTAAGCTTGTTTAAGAATACTTAAAGAAAAAAAACTATTTCCAGTAGCGAGAAAATATTACACAATATATAATTTTAATTTTGGTCCTAATGCACGTTGCATTAATACTGTATCTCTAATCGGTATATTATGTTCAACTTTAGACAACAAGTAATTAAGGCATGCTTTTGACATCTGTAGTGCAAAGAAATACTCTTTTTTATCTTCTCCTGTTAGTTCATCAAACAAAATTGCTCTAGGGCCATATTCGTCTTCTCACTCCGTCTTTTAGGTATTTTCGCTTCCCTGACTATTTCATCTTTTATTTCGTTCAAAATCTAACTACGAAATAAATCACTGAATTTATGACAAGAATGTGTTATTAATCGTCCATCTTGGACAAACTAAAAAGATTAACAAATATTCAGTGTTGATAACGTGTAAACGCTTACATGAAACTGAGTCGCTTAAAATTAACTTAATTGCTTGACTACTTAATGCGTGTTAATCAGCCTTTAGATTCATACCCGTATACCAGACACCTTTACTAAAGACATAATCGGACGCAGTCTGTTACTTATTTAATTCAAAACATTAGTAAGTTATTCACGATGCAAGGTGCATGCGGGCAAGACACCTGCACTTAAAATGTTTATCACTTGAAACATATGTAGAATAAATACTTTTATTATACAACATAAAAGCAACTTTAATCACCAAGGAATAAGGGTTGTTAAATCGGTATATTGTGCAGCGTTTTGGCAATGTTCCAAATACATCTTTTGATTAACCGTACATAATAAATTGAGCGTCGTGTATTCAATATTAAAT
This sequence comes from Parnassius orleans, assembly GCA_029286625.1. Lineage (NCBI taxonomy): Eukaryota > Metazoa > Arthropoda > Insecta > Lepidoptera > Papilionidae > Parnassius > Parnassius orleans. Next base: position 1,871,519 of record JAGSMP010000092.1, read on the forward strand.
TGTTAAATACTATCTACTAAATCTCTATACCGCGTCTTATCAGGCACCAAATGAATACATACATACATACATATAATCACGCCTCTTTCCCGTAGGGGTAGGCAGAGACCACTTCTTTCCACTTACTACGATCCTTACATACTTGTTACGCTTCGTCCACTTTCATTATTCCCTTCATACATGCTCTTCGGTTAAGGGTACTCTTGACCTGGCCTTTTTTCAAGACGTCCCTGATTTGGTCTAGAAACGTCCGCCTAGGTCTACCCTTCCAACACTTTCATTCACACTCGCCTTATACACTTTTTTCGTCAATCGTTCTTCATTCATTCTCTCGACATGGCCAAACCATCTCAGCATACCTTTCTCAATTTTTGTCACTACATCTTCTTTCAGACCACAACGTTTCTGTTGTGGTCTGAAAGAAGATGTAGTTTCGTTTTTTTTTATGCAACGTAACTTTTTTTTTAATTATTAAATATTTTTAACTAAATGTTATTAACTACGTCTTCTTCGATATAGTCCTGTCTGAATGTATTAATTATCATTAATTCATTAACTACAGCCTTTCAAAATTCTACTGCTAAACGTAAGACTCCCCCATAGATTGCCTCATAGGGTCCCCCTTATTTGCCACTGTTTACAACTGTAGTACAATTTTGAGTTTTTATCAGAAGGATGCTGCTGCCCATCTCCTGATTCATTTTCCTCTGTCGATGATGTGGGCATCCAGGGACCCACTCAAACACACACAAAATTTTCATCAGAATCGGTCGAGCCAGTTTCGAGTTTTAGCGAGACTAACGGACAGCAATTGATTTTTATATATAGAAAGAAGATTTGAAAAAGTGTAAATTGCAACAATGACTAAGAATCACTATATTCTTGGAAAACTTAATCGATTCGCCTCGTATTGTTGACGTATATTTATATACTATCCAAAATTCCTATCGCAAGGAATCAAAGAAATCAATTGTGTGGCGTATCACTCTCCACAAAGAACCGAGAATGGCATCGGGTGCGTTTGACGTTGTCAGTACACTGTTACTATTGTGTTCAGCGATTCTCATGCGCGAACCATCAACCGAGTTCTCAAAACTTATTCTTTTGTGTGAACATTGGAGGAATTTTAATGCTTCCGTTTGAACTTGGAATAAAATTGCACAATGGGAACGCTGTTACGCAATTGTGAGCTTATTTCGTAGACCACGGTATTTCTTTTGCTTCATCCAAAGGTTAAAATAATGTCGTAGCTGTTAGGTTATGTTTGATGCCAGTATTCAACGTGTTTAGTGTATTTTGAAGGGATTAGGGTATTCTGATGTACGATTTAATAGTTTAGATATTATAAAAAGATTCATAATATTTCTATTGTAGCTGCAGCACGAATGGGTCAGCTTGGCCGGAGAATGACCACGTTCGCACAGAATATCAGCGTGAAATATATAGAGAACCGGATACCATTTTTACTGGAAACGAGGCATTCCATCTTAGTCCAAAGGGATGAAAAATTCTTCATTTTAATTTTTAATCGAGGATAGATATAGGTTTCTATGGGCCACAGCGTCCACTAATCATCGGGTGGACTGTGTATTCGTCAGTTCCACTCACTTCTATTAAAAGTCCCAATTTATGAGATCTATATTCGATGTTTTTGGATGGATTTACCTCCATCAATATGGGTGACGAGATGAGGATGAGTGAGGCTGTTGTTTTGAGAAAAAATTGGCATATTATATCTCCTCATCTTATATCCCTCTTGCACCTTAGAATGATTACGTATTTTTTATACAGTCTTATAAATTATTATTTTATAGCCTTTTAATTGTTTTTTATCATTTTGATTGACCTTCGTTAGTCGGTCGTCTATGGGTTTAGATACATTAACAACAAATATAGGAGTTCTAATGCCAGGAATCGATATAGGGATTTCTGTGTCAAGGAAACCGCAGCGAAACCCCTTGAGTGATTTCTCCCTCGTGCTTTGATTTTACATACGTATAATTTACGAGCTGTAAAGCATTATGGAAAATGTATTTTATTAAGAATTTAGTTTAAGTCGATAATTATAACTCCTTACAATACATTTTGTGTACACGTAAAAAAAATACAACACGTTATGAAACAAATATCTTCTTCTTTTTTTATATAAAAAACAATTGCTGTCCGTTAGTCTCACTAAACCTCAAAAACGGCTCCACGGATTTCATATTTCTTTTTTTATGTGTGTGTTTGAGTGGGTCCCTGGATGATCTAAACGATTCACAATTGCACCCGGTAGGTGGCGCTGTTGTCGAGATCCAGAAAACACCCGTGCGAAGCAGGAGCGGATCACTAGTCTAATTATAAAAAAATACATAATCTATGTACAACAGTTTGTCGTGAGAACGCGCTTTTGTCTGTTTTTTCTAGCTCAGATCTCAGACCCCAATCTGAACTCAGTCTGCAATATACTACATTAGGTATAAACTGTTCAGATGGCTATTTATTTTAATATAGATTTTTGTTTGTGCAAGAAATTGGCAAATTGGAAATAAACGCTACTACAAATTTTTAAGACTACCATAAAAAATAATTGACTGAATAATGATTGAAATGAAGGGACTCCAAAAAGAAAACTTTAGTATACAGTAACTGTATTAACAGTAACAGTTATACGTACCAGTATCTTCGTTTTTTTGTAGTTAAATAAAATAATAGCCTATATGCCGTTCCCACATGTCAATGCAGTGGACGATATGAATGACAAGCTCGTGGAAAATGTCCATGCGGTCGGAGCTAAGTTTTGCAAGATCCGCCGCAGAAGAACACAAAAACTCTCCGATCACACTCTTAATCTCATGGCTGTTAGACGAGAAATGAAGTTGAAGGTCTTCAGTAGATTTGATAGCATACAGGCAACTGAACAGAACAGAACATCTCCAAAGGCATGCGGCGGGACTTGCGAAACTTTGATACTGCTCGTATTGAAGAAGCGATCGAGCGGAATCAGGGCTCCAAAGTCTTTGATAGAGATCTGTCTACCAGAAAGAGCCAACTGTCGAAGCTGAAGACCGAGTGTGGCAGCGTCGTTTCCGGGACACCTGAGTTTTTGAGTGAGATTGAGAGGTTCTATGGGCAACTGTACACATCATCGTTGGAGCCATACGCAAGTGTGAGTAACGATCAACAGCAAGTCTTATCCGACACTATTCCGATGATATTCCGGACGTCAGTCTGAGCGAGATTAGAATGGCTCTCCAGCACCTTAAAACGGCAAGGCCCCAGGCGAGGATGGAATTACAGCGGAGCTTCTGAAAGCGGGTGGAAAACCGGTGCTTGAAGTCCTTCAGAAGCTCTTTAATTCCGTTCTCCATGGTGGCACTACAACGAAGGTGTGGAGCAGAAGTACGGTGATCTTGTTCTTTAAAAAGGCGACAACACTCTCGTGAAGAACTACAAACCGATTTCCCTTCTGAGCCGTGCTATTTTCGAGAGTCATTACGAATCGTCTCGCATGCAGATTCGCCGACTTCCAGCCTCCCGAAGAAGCCGGTTTCCGAAAAGGCTTTAGCACCATAGACCACATACATACCCTTCGGAAATTGTACACAAGTCCGAAGGTACAATTTGCCACTATGTCTGGCGTATGTGGACTATGAGAAAGCTTTGATTCCGTCGAAATTTGGGTGGTGCTGCAGTCCTTCAGCGGTGCCAAGTTGACTGTCGGTATATCGAAGTGCTGAAGTGTTTGTACAGTAGGGCTACGATGGCTATCCGAGTACAGAACCAGAGTACGAAACCTATCCAACTGCAGAGAGGTGTAAGACAGGGTGACGTTATATCCCGAAACTCTTCACCGCTGCATTGGAAGACGTTTTCAAGCTACTGGACTGGAAAGGATACGGTATTAACATCAACGGCGAGTACATCACTCACCTTCGATTTGCCGACGATATAGTCCTTATGGCAGAATCGCTGGAGGACCTAAGCACTATGCTCAATGACCTCAATAGTGCCTCCCAACGGATAGGTCTTAAGATGAACATGGACAAAACGAAGATCATGTATAACGTCCATGTCACACCTATGCCGGTAGTTGTTGGAAGCACTAAGCTCGAAGTTGTTGACGAGTATGTTTACCTGGGACAAATAGTCCGACTAGGTAAGTCCAACTTCGACCGAGAGGTCAATCGACGGATTCAACTCGGCTGGGCAGCGTTCGGGAGATTACGGCATCTTCTCATCAGGTATACCTCAAAACTTGAAAAACTAGACTGTACAACCGGTGCGTGTTGCCAGTGATGACCTATGGATCTGAGACCTGGTCCTTCACTGCTGGCCGTATGAGGAAGCTCAAGGTTGCTCAGCGAGCTATGGAGAGGGCTATGCTCGGGATTTCTCTGCGTGATAAACTTAGAAATGAGGATATCCGCAGTAGAACCAAAGTGACCGATATAGCCCAACGGATTAGTGAGCTGAAGTGGCAATAGGCCGGCCATGTAGCTCGAAGAACAGACAACCGATGGGGAAAAAAGGTTCTCGAGTGGCGGCCTCGTACCTGCGGACGAAGTGTAGGGCGTCCCCCCACAAGATATAGTTACAACCTGGTAAGACATGCAGGAAGTCGATGGATGCAGGTGGCTCAGGACCGTGCTTTGTGGCATTCCTTGGGGGAGGCCTATGTTCAGCAGTGAACATAATTCTAATTACAGCGTTAATTTTTATCCGACTTCAAAAGGAGGTTCTGAATTCAGTGTATGTTTTCTTTGTATGTATGTTACGCGATATCTTCGCAGATTGTGAACCAATTTTGATGATTTTTTTTTATTAAGTAGGTTATACTTCAAGGGTAGCAAAGAAATGACTACTTTTTTAGCAATTTGAAGTCGGTTATCCAATTCTGTTAACTATTAGTATTAACCTATACATTTTAGAAGGAAAGTATAAATGTACATGTCAGTTTTTATTACCTGAGATGTTACTATTATCAAGCTGTATAATAATCCTTCAACCTGAGATGGTTGCAAAGTATTTGAAGTAAACTTACATATCTGTAAAAAACCAGATAACTTAAGAATATTTCCGAGATTCACACGGATCAAAGTAGCCCTGCACAACAATAAAACATTCGCGAAGGAACAGGCTTTTGCAAGGATTGGCTCGCCGATTTGAGCTACGGCAAAATGCCACCAACGTTCCCACGCCTCTACATAAACTTCTTTATATCGCATCCTGAGCTTAATTGTTGAGATTTCAACTTAACAGACGTGTTCCCGGCGACTGCGCATAATTTTTGGTTATTTCCGTCGCGTATAACCAGAATATCGAGCGATGCGATCTGTCTAAACATGTATGAATAGCTAAATTAATTAACAGTTTATTGTAGCATCAATCATAGTTCTTCTATTACGTTAATGATCACGGAGCTGTATAAAAATTGCATTAATTAACGTTGCATGTGCGATGAGAGACTGTTTTGTAAAAAATATGGTTGTAGGTACTTATTGCACTATAAATGTATAAATAAATTTTCTCATTCGTACGTGCTTATGGGTAGTCTACCTAATTATTTCTATTATAATATATCACTTTATTATTCTAAATACACAATCTTTATATACCTTTATATATAAAAATTTTGCACACTGTGTACAGTTTCGTCCAACTTGAGAGATACCTAGGATAGTTTTTATCTAAAATGATAGAGGTTTGCAGTTGTGCGTGCATCACTGAAAAACTAGTGATAGATTTCAATTAGGTTTTCCAAGTTTTATTTCTTAGGCACTTGGCCCTTATCTAAAAAAATATTGCGATATCTTCATTTAATATAAAGTTAAAGTTTTAAGAAACAACGATTTTTATAAGCACTACGTGTTCAGCGATGTGTGTTCTCTTAATATATATCAAGCAACGCGGACGAAGTCACGGGTATCAGCTAGTCTTTATATATATAATTCTTCTGTCCGTGTGTATGTTACTGAACTCCTCTAAACGGCTGGACCGTTTTTGATGAAATTTTGTGTGTGTGATTAAGTTGATTCGAGAATGGCTTAGATTCACAATTACACCCGGATTGTCGAGATACAGAAATCACCCGTGCGAAGCCGGGGCGGATCGCTAGTACATTATCTATCTTCTATATACTATAATAAAACTCTAACACGACGTCTGTCTGAACACTACTACTATCACTGGCAGATACTCGTAGCTAATGTTATAAGGAGTAACTTAGGCTACTTTTATTTTAGGGCTCCGCGCAAAAAACTTCCACGCGGGTGAAGTCGCGGGGAACAGCTAGTATATAATAAATACCTACCCTAGTATCAAATTTTGTATAGTTCGCGACTACTACTCATGCTTCAATTTATTAGTATATGATAACAGTAATAAATATTCACTTGCCTTTTAAAATAATATTAACAAAATATATTCCTTCATAGTATCTTCAACAGTAAATTTACTCGCAAAATTTAATAGAAGATGCGACCTAGATACGAAAGTTATCCAGTATCATTGCTTGTTTCTGTTTGTCGTGGAATAAAGCTGTGTAGGTAGTTTACAATGTAGTATATTTTATTACATTTAGTATTTATTGTTGCTGCTATTAAATATTTTATACCTACGAGGTAAATACATTTTTATTTGAATTTTCAATGACAAATTCCTTGTACCATGCGGGTTTCGAACACGCGGGCCTCAGCGTCGCAACTAAATGCTAAGCCACTGCGCTATGTAGCCGTAGATATGCGTAAATAGTCCACCAATGGGCGTGGGTTTCTCTCTTGGAAGCAGGCGGATACTCAAACGCAAGTCTAGACGTTTTGCATCTTTAGTGCTGCTTTCCATTCCATAGGGCACATAAAAAAGGATGGGTGAAAAACTCCCGTAAAGGCTCGTAGTCCACAGTGAACGCTTAATTTATCACCTTAACACTTCCACTGTCCGATTTTCAGACACAATAGTAAGACAATACCAATGACCTATATGTAGTACACGGGACAGCGAAAGGGTTAATTTATTATAACGCTTTAATGTGTTGACCTTACGAGCAGCAAAGACTATATAGTTGTCAGTTTTAAATCCTAATATCACAGCCGGTTCCCGTCACCCACAATTCCAAACCCAGCAGTGTCATGCTGCTTGTTTAGTAATTAATCAGTATTCTTATTTAATTTAGTAAGGTAACTTGGATTGTATAGGAACCGATAACCGATTAGAAAGAAGGGTTACCGAACGACAGCGTCGCGTCGTACCGGTAAGTGAAGCGCAGGGCGGCCTGTCACTACATCGAGCGATGACCTGCTAAAAGATGCAGGAAGTCGATAGATGTAGGTGCCTCAGGACCGTTTTGTGGCATTCCTTGGCGAAGGCCTTTGTGCAGAAGTGGACTTGTGAAAGTCTGTAATGATAATAATAATCATGGTATTTTGTTTATTAAAACTAATCATAATATAAAATTTTTCATATTGGTTATTATTATTTCCGTAAAGTAACTAGCGATGATTTTTTTAAAGCAAAAATAATTTATTAATATACATTTTATATATTTATATAACAGAGTATATACAATTTATAAAATAAAAAAAAAACTTAAATTATCATATTTTACTAATAGTTATCCCCGAAGGACGCTGTTTTTTCTGCGTTTCCACGCTAAATGCTATAACTAATAAGTTATTCATGCAACGAAAATACACATTATTTCAATGCGCTAATTAATAATTGCTTAATTAATAATTGATTTACATATTTCATTCCATTTTAACTAGGCGATTCATCAAAGCAAACATAGCAGAAAATTACGACGTATTTCGTTGATGAATTTTAATAGATTGAATGCCGAAAAATTGCGATAGGAAAATTAGCACATTGTCCCGAATAGGTTGGGTCCAGCGCTATAGGAATCATTGTCCATCATGTTACTTGAAGATACACCTATGCAGTCCTTCCTTACTCTTAATCTTCGAGTAGTGTTTTTGATTATTACAAATGCTAAATGTGACTATACTATGTGTATATATAGTACTCAGAGAATGATGTTCGAGAGGATGTTCGAATTAATTCCAACCGCCAAATTCGTGATAACACCCACCATCTGGTTGCTTGGCGGTCCATCACTTAAGAGATTTACCGGAAGTTTTCTTCCTCGCACGACTCCTTTGTCTTAGTCTAGTTAGGGACCTTCAAGAAAAGACCCTCCTCCTTTTTAAAAGGCCGGTAACGCTAGGTGCGCAATTAGCTGGTGTTGCAGTTGCAGTTGTTCATGAGCTGTTGTCTGCCCCCTTTCATATAAAAATAATAACTAACACTTTTGTGGGTTAAAACAGTTCCTTTGAGCTTTAAGCCTAAAAATAGCATAATTGCTATTATCTCTTAAATCTTAAAGCATTAACTTTTACCTTTCTTTGTTCTGGCATTTGGTAAAATGTAACCACATGTACCATTACGAAATGCCAGGTGCAAAAACATACGGCGCGGCACGTGCGTTCGTAAGCGACATCTGTCGTTGGGAAAAAAGGAAATAATAGTTGTATTATTATTATTTTCGCTGCGCACTTCATAACAGCTGCCGTTTTATTTCGAAATGCTATCATCTGCTGGTTTTGCAACGGTACATTTGCCTCTGCCTTTTTTAACACTTCTCTACTAAAGTCTATAATACGACTGGATTAGAGGCGTTTTTAGCTTGTCCATAGAGAACAAACTATCAAATCGCTTCCGATCAATAATCTTTATGAGTTCACCCGTATAGGGTAGTGTGGGTTGTGGAGGGTTTATCCCGACATAGAATTTACTCGATCATGGTTCAGAGCACGTGCACAGACTTTGTAAATTTGGTGAATCTCGAAAAAATAGTCCAACTCTATAAAAAAATTAACTCAGTATTTTGCGCACCTAGCCGCAGAATAAATAATAGTACTATGTAACGTAGCCTTTTTTATATATAAGGTAACGAACGAGCACACAGTCAGTGATGGTAAGTGGATGCTGTATGATGCTGTACATTTATCCTCGTTTAAGAATCAAAACGCAAATGCGTTGTCAACCCTGAGGATTAAAATGGAATGCCTCGTTTCCAGTAAAAAGGATCTCCGGTTCTCTACAATCACCATTCCACCAGAACATCAACACAGCCGCATGAAGCTGCTATATTACGCTGGTATTCTATGAGAGCGTGGTCCTTCCCCGGTCGAGCCGACCCATTCATGCTACAACAATAATATACCTGCAGCGTAGCTCTACACGTTTAAAATATCTTTTGTTTTTTCATGGGTATATAAATATGTAACTTCTTCAAGAATACTTATATAACAGAAACAATTGTGGATGCACTACTGGCTGGCACAAAAAAAAAGGAGTGGTTGATTTGGTACCAACCAATACAGAGAGACTTCCTGGCAGAAAATGAACTCTACCAGCTAGTAAAAAACTATTTTAAATATGTTAGATAAAAACTCCTGATTTATAATGCCATTTCCGTTGTCTGACATCTTAAATGAGAACGGACATAATATTAATATGTACATCGAAAATTGTAAAAAATCTAGTTTTAATTATAAAATTTATTGCTCATAGTACTGATATTACCAGTTTTTTTTAAACCCATAAACAGCACAGTACCTAGTAACCTCTCTCATATTTGGTAGAATTTACCATAAGAGTCGCACTACGCTAGCGACTTTATGATTGTTTTGACTAAATCAGATAACTAATTATCATTTATTTTTCTAATTATATTAATAATTTTCATATTATATAATGCTTTAGCGATAAAAATAAACAGTTTTTGGGTTCGTTCAAATTATTATTAGTTTTGTCGTGCTAATGGCTTTATATTAAATAGGAAACACTTGACTCCTAGCCACATAGGCCAAAGAACTCATTTATTATAATGATCTCACGCGAACAAAGCAAGCTTTTTTATTTTATTTTTTACGTTGCACGCGAATTTAGTGTCTAATTTTTGGACTTAGATAGTTTAAAGGTTAATTAATTGTTTTTATTACGTAATCTTAAAAACCATCAAGCTTTTAATAAACCATTGTGGTTTGTGAGCTACGACTTTTTTTTGTATAAAACGAACTTACAGTCGTTGTAAATCTGGTGTAAATTACTTAACCGTTAACACCTGCAACCAACTTCAATTATAGAAAACTTCAGATACGTTGTCACCTCTGAGGACTAAGATGGAATGCCTTAGGCCGGCCACATACATACGGAATTACGTTTCGGGATTCCGTTTCGGAATTCCGAACGGGTCGGCCACACACATACGGAATCCCGTTTTACCCGCAAAATTTCGAACGGAAAACTACCGTACGTGTGTGACGGGTCATAGATTTTATATGGACTCTCTGCGTTCAGAATTCTGAATCGGAATATCGAAACGGAATCCCGAAACGGAATTCCGTATGTAAGTGGCGGGCCTTAGAAAACCTGTAATTATAATGCCCTCCTGTTGTATTGCAAGTGCTGTTTGGCAGCAAAAATAGTTAAGACGGTGGTAACTACCCGGATAGAGTCCTAGGTACGAAAGAAATCCTACCAACTGTTGTAATAAAATGTATTAATTTCAATTATTTTAACTGTCTTTAGTTGTTGTTGAACCTATCAATTTGGTTATATTATTTTTTGATAGATATAATTCATGATTCAGAAACTCTTTGAGGCTTTCTTATTACGTATTACGTTTCTATTAATACACACATACATTTAATATAACAAATTGAAAGTACTTCTTTAACGTTTACGTATTAAAGCAACTTTTTATAAATGTACATATAAGCTTAGCAAACCGTTGTATCTACATAATATCTTTTTTTTATAGAATAAGGGTGACAAACGAGCACACAGCCCACCTGATTGTAAGTGGATGCTATGGCCCATACACATCTACATTTATCCTCGATTAAGAATCAAAATGCACATTCGTTGTCACCCCTGAGGACTAAGATGGAATGCCTCGTTTTCAGTAAAAAGGGTCTTCGGTTCTCTACATTCATCATACGAAACGCAGCAGCATTAAGCTGACATTTTACGCTGGTATTCTGTGAGAGCGTGGTCCTTCCCCGGTCGAGCTGACCCATTCGTGCTACAACCATAATATAGCTGCAGCGTGGCTCTACCACTGAATTCCATGTATCTGATGTCACGTATACACTTATAAGAATAATTATGCACGACACGACTTAACGTTTATTTCTTAGATTCAATACAAAAAAAAACCTTCAAGTTCAATGAACTCTTTTTCTATAAATCAAATTCCTTCCGGATTTCTTCGCTTGATTATGCATAAACCTTTACATTAATTATCAAGAAGTTTATATTTATTCGCAGGACTGTCACGGACCGGAGTTCGAAGACCGCGCGGTTGCGGATGAGGTGCAAAACTACGAGCTGATATCGGGCTATCAGAACGACACACACACTACCGTGGAATTCCGACGTCAGTTGGACACGTGCGATCGACAGGACTTCGTTATTGGCGTGAGTAGTTTTTTTAGAGCAATTTTTGGTAATTTCAATTGTGCTAGGATATTTATCTTAACACTGGTTTCTAACTGATTATTATATTTTCAGATTTTTCTGAACGATCCTTGTGATCATTCTTGTGATAAAGAGACACAAAAGGTTTATAAATAGATTCAAGGCTCAATACCCACTCTTAAGAAAGAGATTTTATTTTTATTGAGTAGGGTAGAGTACCTGATAAATATATCTTTTTATGACTTCTCATTTTATATCCCAAAAATCTAAATCTCGAGTTTTGATCTTCTGGTCTATATTTGGAAACAACAAAAGAATAATGCAATGGGAGAGGCTCGTGATTAGAAATATCTTGTATTTCTTTTAGAATAATCGTGACAAAAACACACGTGAATTCTGTGGCCCATAGACATCTCTATCGATATTCGATTAAGAATCAAAATGCAGATGCATTGTCACCCCTGAAGACTAAGATGGAATGCCTCGTTTCCAGTAAAGAGGGTCCCCGGTTCTCAATACTCACCATACGAAATACAGCAGCATTAAGATCCTATTTTACGCTAGCATTCTCTAAGAGCGTCGTTCTTCTTCGGACGAGTCGACCCATTCGTGCATAGCTGCAGCGTGGCTCTACCACGATCAAATATTGTATAACATATATGTGTGTATACACTATACACCAATATGGTGATCTTGTACAATTAAAAATTCCTAATTTAATATTTCTTTACAGGAAGATACAACTCAAGTATTATGGTCACTTGGCCCCAATGGTTCGGACGGGGAGCTGCCAAAACATGTTAAAAGTGGATCGAGACCTTTACGACTCCTTCAACCTCTGTCGAAGCCTGACGACGCGTCTCTGATGCAGTGGGACGTTAGACTGAATGGCGTAAGTTTTAAAGGCTTATTTTGAATGCAATACACAGGAAGCGAGTTGCATGTCATTAAGTATTTAAAGAGGCTTTTAAAAAGATTATTACTTATGTGTGTTATTAAAAATCACACTTTTTTGCAATTTTATTTTATAGAAGTTTACATGTTGTAATAAAACCTTAGACCTTAGAGTATACATAAGTAGCTTGCTTATTTATACTCTAAGATTAAAACCTATTAAATAAGTTTTTTTTAAACGTTACCCTCACACTAGGATTTTCTCCTGTATCGTGGAGGCATTTTACAAACATAAATTGCACGAGGACAAACATCCAGACCCGGAACAATTATTTGTAGGCCATACAAATACTTGTTCCGTGCGGGATTCGAACCCGCGGCACCCAGCGCAACAACTCATTACTAAGCCACTGCGCCACGGAGTCATTAAATAAGTTTACTATAGTATATTAATATTGCCCTATGGGGCGATCTTTGAGGAAGGCCCATTTTCAGAAGTGGACTTGTGATTATTATGGTATTATGTTTTAGTATCTCAAGACGTTAAAAACTCTAATTAAAACCCTACTCCTTAGTGATGACATTTTTTTCGTAATGAAACACTAGTATAGAACAATAATTATAATTAATGTAAGCATCGATTGCGTGATTATCGATATAACAAATTCATTAATTGTATAAGTTCATTTACATATCCGCTAGCGAAATCACGTTGCGCTCCTGTCATCTGCATACAAATGTTTTGTAATTATAATTAAGGATAGCCTGATTGAATAAGTTGTATAGAATTAATTGTAATTCTCATTTCTTTGGAAGTAAGGGTGACAAGCGTGCATTTAGTCTATATGATGGTTAGTGGGTGCTGTTTCCCAGAAATACCTACATTTATACTCAATTAAGAATCAAAGTCAGATGCATTGATACTTCTGAGTACTATGGTAGTGTTTCGGTTCTTATTACTCACCACTCGAAATACAGCGTTATGTTGCTCTTTTACGTTGGTTTATTTATGAGGTGGCCCTTACTAGAGGGAACCGACAGCCATAATTCAGCTGTAGCTGAAGCGTTCCAGGGTGGCATTACTACGTACATATATACATATTATTTAACGGTGTAGTCCTAATTTGTATTGCATATTTTTATTTATTTATTGTACATATTGTCTCCCTTTTAAATATTTACCATAAGTCTTAGGAAAACAGTTTGTCCTAATACGAAACATGCATTATACGGCAGCTTACTTAGTGCTGTTGTTTTACTAAATATATGTATCTAATTATTTTTTTACGTATTCCAATATTTTTAAAGTGACAAATCTCATTAACAATATTCAGCCATACAATGCCAATTAACTTTGCTAACTAAAATTTTAAATTGACAGAATAAAGAACACCAGATAAATTTATTGTATATTTATTTCAGTTAAATATACCTCACGTTATGGCGACGCTGTTTTGGTGTAAAATCTTCAAAGCACCCGATCTACCAAAGAAGCACCACATGGTCGGTTACGAACCTATAATAGACAGCCGGCCGATTAAAAACGGTAGGGCGGTCCTCGAGAAGAACAGCCTCTCGCCAGTACACCATATGGTGCTGTACGAATGTGCTGATGATCCGGACGTTTACGTGTGGAACGAATGGGCGAAAGGTGACGGATTTTACGGACCCAACAGACCTCCAGAATGGACCATTTGTGTGACGCCTGTCGCGGCTTGGGCTATGGGATCTAAAGGTACCAACTTTGTATTTTTATTGAGAGTTAAAATTAAAATTGAAAAAAAATCCGTAAATGACAATTTCTCAATACACTTAAACCGTGATCCTATTGACATTATCGTAGTCCTATATAAGTTGATTTCATATTTGCAATTTATTCTATTCTTCATTATTATTTTTTATAGAATATGGATGACAAACGAGCATACAGTACACCTGATGGTAAGTGGATGCTGTGGCCCATAGACATCTACATCTATCTTCGATTAAGAATTAAGATGCAGATGCGCTGTCACCCCTGAGGACTAAGTTGTCATATTTTTATTTTTATTTTTGTACTTGCGAGTGTGGTCACTTGACAAACTTCCATTTTCATTTGTGATTTGGATTGACATGTGACACGTAAATTTTCATTTATTCGCTATAAAACCGAACCTACCCGATGATAAAAGTAAGGCGAAATCGGTCAGTTTTATAGTCAAACAAGGAAATGTGTAAATACAAACCACAAAAAATATTTTAATAAATAAATATCTATATATTTATTTGACATAATTACTTCGTTACTTGCCTTTAGTAATTCGTTTACTTTAAGTTCGTAACTGTATTAACAAATTAATAAGAAGCTTCCGTCACACAATTTTGAATGAAATTTACAGGTGAATTCCTTCCCGAAAACGTTGGCATCCCTATAGGCAAGAGAGGTGGCGCGACCTTCTACATGTTGGAAGTTCATTATGATAATCAAGCGCTGCACGAAGGTGGGTGTGAAGAAGTTATTTAATGTACATTTAATATTAAGTTATTGCATTTTGTTATATCGATACATATAAATAACATTGAAGTGTCTGAATGTAATTTCATCACTCGTTATAATCATATATAATCGTTATGTATCCCCGTTTGACATAACGAGTAGACAAATATGGGGTATATTTGTCTTCCGTAGCATGGAGCCAAATGAAAGATAAAAAATTATGATTTTTGGACATTTGAAAGGGACAATTTTATCCTAGTTCATTGGACGTGGTTTTAACTTTATATTCAGACAAAAAATCTATCTATCTCCCATTTTATCTACTGTGGATATTATATCCTCCGGTGTGCCCATGCTCGAAGGGTGGATAAAACTAAGCGAGGGGATAAACATTTTCTCCTTTCCCCGGGGATAAAATTGTCTCCTGCCCATGCTAGCCCTGCAGGAGTGATTTAGGCTATATTTCATCCGAATAATTTGGAGATTTTTGTTTGGAAAAAAACGAAAAATGTATAAAATATTAATTTGATCTTTGATTATTGAAATCCTACACAGGCGAAGCCAAGGTGGTACCTAGTTAAGGTGGTCATAACATAATGTAATTATAATTGTTCGTACGTCTGTTAATGATCGTGTAAATCCTGAACGACTTGATCGATTCAGGTAATATTCACACAGTATATCTTTTTGTCGAGACGATGGTTTATAGGTATGCTCGGCTCCGATAGGCAGCGCTGTAGTCAAGTCTAGTGGTGGCGCAAGAGAATTATCATCCCACTATTTCGTTACATGGGTGTAGACCACAAAGTTCGCATCATTATTACAGCCTATCGAAGGGTATATCACAGACAAATATTGCGGGTCAAATATTGCGGCAACCGCAGTTTTATTATTATTTGAGTTGTTATTAGAAAGGTGCTGCTGCCCATCGCCTGTTTCAGTTTCCCTCTGTCACCTCTTACCGACACCCACGGAATGCAGAAGAAGGATCGCATGACCTTTCGATAAATAGCGGTATACCATCTCGTATTATGCCAGGTGATGTAAAATAACCGGACTGGCGATGGGAAGCCTGCTGAGCGTGATCACCACGATTACGACAAAATAATAATGCAATGGGAGAGCTCGTCACTAGCTATGATATCTTGTTTTTTTTTAGAACAACGGTGACAAACGAGCACACAATCCCACCTGAAAAGTAAGTAAGTGGATGCTGTGTCCGTTAGACACTCTACATCCGTCCTCGATTAAGAATCAAAATGTAGATGCGTTGCCACTCGGCAGAACTAAGATATAATGCCTCGTTATCAGTAAAAAGTCTCTCCGGTACTCTACACTCCCCATACGAAACAGCCGCAATAAGCTGCTATTTTATGCTGGTATTCTGTGTGAACGTGGTCCTTTCCCCGTCGAGCCGAGCCATTCGTTCTACAACTATAATATAGCTGCAGCATGACTCTATCACGTTAAAAAGAACCTTGCTGGCTAATGAAAAAGAAAGAAGTCATTTATTAATGATGGCGTCTCTTACCCATTTAGAGAGAGGGTATACAAAACTGTTGACTGACACATGAAGTTTTTTTTTTTCAGTTCTAGACAGCTCTGGAATAAGGATCCACTACACGCCCCAACTGCGTGCGCATGACGCGGCACTTCTGGGCGCCGGTATCGGGATATCAGCGCTGCACGTGATACCGCCCAAACAGCGCCACTACCGGACCGTCGGTATATGCGGCTCCGAGTGCACCAATACGGTACGTGCACTATATATGAATGCCTGACGATCACTGATATTATCTATGATCACTGATCACAATTTGGTTTTCTTTTATTTCTTCGATGACCGTGCGACGCAGTGTGAGTGCAATATTTGTGCAAATACAATAATAATATCTGCTTTTGTGTTAACATCGGATATGGTGAGGTTAGAACGAGTGCATTTGTGATACTATAATATGCCCTGCGCAGTTTAAAGCTTTAATAACTGGCAACGGGGAGCCACTGTTAAACTTGCGAGCCGTCTGTGGTTGACAATCCGTATGTCAAGCGTCACGAAAATCTTTCCTATAACGAGAGAGCCCCATGACCAGAGGTGTGGGCTTTGGACTTTTACAGCCTGACGAAGAAAAATAAACAATATACAAAGACGGGGGGTGAGGGGCGGCATCTCTGGCTATAGCGGCTCCGGGCGGCAGCAATAATTCGTTGGCAGCTCAAGAGTGCTTGCAAAAATTGACGTCAGTTGCTTGCCACCCGTATTTTATAATGATAATTTGATCCCGCTCTCTGACTGGGTAAAAAACTTGGGTTTATACATGGATAAAACGTTGAACTGGGAAAAACAAGTCACTGAGGTCAGCCGTAAAGTCACTGCTGCCTTAAGATCGCTCTACCGTCTGAAAAACTTTCTCTCATACAAAACTAAGCAAATGATTGTTCAAACACTCATCTTGCATGTCATTGATTATGCAGATGTTTGTTACTCAGACTTGAACCAAAATCTTCTCAATAAGCTTGAGCGCCTTCTTAATAACTGCATCAGGTTTATTTTCGGCCTTCGAAAATATGACCATATCTCTCAATTTCGTATTCGCCTTAAATGGCTAACTATCCTAGAAAGGCGCACTTCTAGAATATTGTCTGTTCTTCTACTCCATTTTAAATGATTTGTCCTCCCCTTCCCACCTTAAAGAAAAATTTCAATACCTTTCCTCCAACCACGACAAGGTACTTCGCACTTCAACTAATCTGAAGATTTCAGTGCCACTCCATTTTACTGGCTTTATCGGCAATTCTTTTACTGTTCAGGCTATACTACTCTAGAACTCCTTATCTGAAGACATTAGGGAATTACCAAACAAGATAGCCTTCAAAAGATTGGTCCGGGAACATTTCTCAAAAACAATGCTGCTACCTTTATCCAGACATATTATGTATGTATGTATATATGTATTTATGTGTGTGTATATGTATATATGAATTTATGTATGTATTTATGTATGTATTTATGTATATATATGTATTTATGTGTGTGTATATGTATATATGAATTTATGTATGTATTTATGTATGTGTATATGTATATATATGTATTAATATTAAGGATAATTGTTATATATGGATTATTATGTATTTGTTTGTATTCATATGCATTTGTGTAATTTATAAGCCTTATTTTAATAGGTGTTATATTTTTTTTACGAGTGATTGACTGGCTAAGCCTGTAACCACTGTTACCATGGCACTATGTAATAGAAGCTCCACAGTTCACATTTTTTTATAGAATAAGGGTGACAAGTGAGGACACAGTCCACCTGATGGTAAGTGGATGCTGCGGCCCATAGACATCTACATCTATCTTCGATTAAGAATCAAAACGCAGATGCATTGTCGGGACTAAGATGGAATGTCACGCTACCAGTAAAAGGGTCTCCGGCTCCGGTTCTCTACACTCACTATACGAAACACAGCAACATTAAGCTGCTATTTAGCGCTGGTATTCTGTGAGAGCGTGGTACCGACCCATTCGTGCTTCAGCCATAATATAGTAGCAACATGTTCTGCTACGTACAACTTAATCGACAATTGTTGGCATTATAAAAAGTTTCTATGGGTAGCAATTTCGAACCGACAAACAAGTAGGTAATATGACAATCTTCCTCTAGATAAAGTGTCGTTTTGGGAAACATGAAAGTTGAAAGAGTTACCTGGCTCCGTATGATGATGAGTTTTTTTATAAGAGTTCGGTAGAAAAGGAAGAAAAAAGAAAGGTTACCGTTGTACATACATAATTTCATTTTCTTCTTACAGATGATACCAGATGAAGGAATAACTATTGTTTCTGTATTACTTCACGCTCATGGTACCGCCAAGAAGATTTCTTTGAAGCATGTTAGAGACAGTAAAGAATTACCACGGGTGTCAGAGGTTCGTAATTTTTCTTTAATATCACGGTCAAAAATAGACTAGTTCTAAATAATAAAAAAGAATTATTCTAAAAGTGCCATCTACAAGAATTAAACGTAGTTATTTCAAGTCCTTTGCTAAGAACTAACAGAATTGTAGTAGTAACAATGAAAGGTAATAGATGGCGGTGGGTTGTATAAGTAAATTTGTCAATTTAGCGCCATCTATACAAAATGCTAAAAATTAAATTGTTCTTTATAGTCTCGCCGGGATTTGATAAAAATTTAATTTAAGTACTCTTACAGTAGATGGCGTTTAATAATTTTGCGTACAATTTGAAAATTACGTACCTACTACTAACGTAAAAATAAAACGTTAGTGCATTTTTTTTCCCTTTTCCCGCCGTTTATAAATATTTGCAATTAAATGTTTGTTATATAAAATTATAAAGATTTGTTTCTTGATACAGGAAAATGCTTACGATGTTCGCTATCAACAGTCCCGCATTGTTCCCGGTGGAAGAAAATTCTACAAAGGAGACACTTTAATTACAGAGTGCACCTATGACAGTACTTCTAGAGATAAGTCAATACTGGGAGGCTATTCAGCAATGCAGGTTTGTTTATTTTTACCTAAAATTTAATATCTTTATGTTAATTTCCATTCATATAAAACATTAAGTCAAACCATAAATGTTTGTAACGGCCGGTAAAAAGCCATTGCTGAATATTAACTGATGTAAGATATCTACAGGTGGATTTCAGTAACAAAACCTAAATTTACAGCAACAAGCAGTTATAATACATTGCTTCATGCCTGTGTAGCCAAAAATTAGGGGTATAGATGGAAAATTATGATAGCATGAAATTGGAATTGCGACAGAAATGGCTATGAGGGTGGTATCAACCTTAACATGACGGAAAAGGTCCAAACGTTGCAAAGGCTTACTTGCCTAAGATTTTATAAAAAAATAAACTCATGTGGGTTGAAAATGAAAAATAAAAAATGTGCGAATACGGTTGCAGGCATCTGCAACAACTCTTAGCTATTGTTGTTATTAGAAACAGGGGCAACGGGCCTTACTACTTATTTCAATGTTCTTAATTTGCTATGATGTTATACATTTTGATATGTTTCAGGAGATGTGCCTGTCCTTCGTACTTTACTATCCGCGAACACAACTTGCTGGCTGTTATTCTATGACTCCGGCGAAAGAGTTCTTCGAGACGTTCGGCGTCAAAGAGTTTTATGGAGTAAACATGATGCAGGTCGAAAATACCTTCCTGTCCTCATCGTGAGTACTAACTTATTTTTCATTAATTCTTTACGGCCTGTCAAATTCCACTACTGAACATAGGCCTACCCCATAAATTGCCTTTAGGGTTCCGATTTTTTTGTTGTTTTTG
This sequence comes from Parnassius orleans, assembly GCA_029286625.1. Classification (NCBI taxonomy): domain Eukaryota; kingdom Metazoa; phylum Arthropoda; class Insecta; order Lepidoptera; family Papilionidae; genus Parnassius; species Parnassius orleans. Next base: position 1,891,667 of record JAGSMP010000092.1, read on the forward strand.
CAAAGACCCTTTTTACTGGGGTGACAACGCATCTGCATTTTAATTATTAATTGAGTATAAATGTAGATGTCTATGGGCCACAGCATTCACTTACCATCTGGTGGACTGTGTGCTCGTTTGTCCATAAAAAAGACGTTTCTGCCCATCCTGATTTGTTTGCCTCTGTCGCTTCACACGACGCCCACGGGACGATAGTGGTTAATGGATATTCCTACACCGCCACTACACGTTTATACTGCCATAGTATCTAGGATATAATAACTAAGTCATTTGGCAGTATTCCTTCGAGTAATGTTCATCACTCATCAACTAGTAAACCTAGGACCCTAGCAATCCAATGAGATTCAGGGATCGAGGATAACTTTTAGTCAAGAGATGATCTATGTTCTAAAAATTCAGCTATGTCTCCAAAATCGGGGTTGGAACAATCTTGCTAAGGTTTTAAGATTTAATGTTTTGGAATTCTACAGTGGATTAATTTTTTCCACAGGTACGTCGAGTATCCGAACCTACCCACAGATAATCAACGAAAGGAATCAGAAGAAACAGGCATGCAAGGAGACGACCAGGGTGTTGGATTTATGAGTGAGTATTTCAGTAGTAAATTAAGTAAATTATCGACACACTGGGACACTGAGACCCATGGTAACTCGGAGGACATTAATTATGAAGAATTGTAATGATTTGGGTATAAGTAGTTGCTTCTCGAGGAGCTTCGACGGAGCAGAGATAACTTTAGAACTTTGCGCACTAAAGTTACAGACGATATATGTCCCACCGCTGGGCACAGGCTCTCATTTCTGAGAGAGTTTTAGGGCAAATAAATGTCCGCCGCGTTGCCTCAATGCGTGTTAGCGGACTTTACATGTCTTCGAGTTTTTTTTCCTAGACATGCAGGTTTCCTCATCATGTTTTCTTTTACCGCAAAAAATTGCAATCAACAATTACATTGGCACCAACAGTGATCGAACACGGGATGCTCGCTTACTGTGAAATGTACAGCGAGTGCTTAGGTATGTATATAGGCTGAAATTTTACTTATTCGTCCCACTACATATGCCTTCTGTCATTTTCTTACGATGAGACTTATTCTAGGATTCAGAGGCAATTTGAAGATCACAACACAATTTAAAGAACATTTTTACACAAATTAATAATTATTGAAATAATTAATAATTTTTGGTAGTTCTTCACTGGGCAATATAATTTAGCACTTTTCAATTCTACAGTGAATAGGTTTTTCTAACCAAAATGTTTACCATCGAGGATCATTGAGGGATAACGTATTTCTCACGACTTAACAACTTAACATCAGGTGGTGTATCTTAATCAAAATTAGGATTGTTATTGATAAAATAAACGGTTGGCTTCGGCTGAATTAGAACCCAGGATCAAAAGTTATTCAAATTATCGTTTACGTTATTTTTATATGTTTAACTAATCGATTCTACTTCTATTGGCTAGAACGATATCCTATAAAAAAATTTACTTCCACCTAACTCACTGTATTCACAAATAAATAAATGAATTTGAATTTGAACAATAATTAAGATTTACCACAGTTTAAAGAGAGTTTTACTAAGTGATAGGACTCCTCTTCTGCCTAGGTGTACGTGTGAGTAGTTACTATCCTCTTACCTAAATATTTCTGCCGCCAAAAATCAATGCTTGCATTGATGTGTTCCGGTCTGAAGGTTATAGAAAGCCAGTATAATTATAGGTTGCGAGACATTTCATCTTAGCCCTCAAGGCACAGAATAAATAATAGCAAGCGTAAAAACGCATCGGCATCTGGTGTCCATGGACTGCAGTTGCCACTTACCATAAGGTGGACTGTAAGTTCGTTAGTCACTTTAGTTTTATATGTAAAAAAAATGTAATGCCTACTGATTTATTTTTACAACTAATTCTTGTCTGGAATCAATTTTCTTTATTAAAATTGTTACATTTTTCAGAGGAGCTGGTGATAAAGGAACCACCAGAGTTCCGCAATAAGACTTTCTTGGCGCATTTAAACGAGATGCCATGGTCGGAGCCGCTGTTGACCGAACAAATTGAGAAAACTCTTTACAGAGGGATGCATATGACTTTTTGTAAGAAGAGCGACGATTCTTGGGGAGCGGTTAGTATTACCACGTTTCTATTAAGTCACTTTCTTGTTTGTCTGTCTTTCCGGGTGGAATCTTGCAACTCAAATTTCGAGCACTTCCCGATTAGCTAGAGACTTGAAATTTTGAACATACCCCAGAATCGGATGACAATGTAGGTATATGACAAACGTGGTTTTTAGTATGTTTTTTTTTTTTACTGATTGATTTGATTTAAGTTCCTATAATAATTTACGTGTTAGAGCACGCTGCAGCTATATTGGGTTCGACAGGGAAGGACCACGCTCTCACAGAATACCAGCGTGAAATAACAACATAATACCTATTATTGTGTTCTGTATGGTGAACGACGTGTACCAGAAACGTTTTTACTGGATACAAGGCATTCCCTTTTTGTCCTAGTGGGTGATGACGCGCCTGCATTTTGACTCTTGATCGAGGACAGACGTAGGTGTCTATGGGCCACAGCATCCACTTATAGGTAGACTACTATTACTAAGACCCTAATTAAAATTTACAAATGATGTATTTGTACAGATTATTTAATATAATATTATTTAAAAAGTAATTTTAACCTTGATTAATTATATTTTATAAGTCGAGCACTTACTAATGCGCAGCAAATTTAGGTCTAAGTGGGAATGGCGTCCTTTAGTACGGTCAGGCAACAACAATTAACATCATTTTTGATGTAAACAAGATAGCATAGTGTTTAGGAATAATCATTTTAAACAATACTATATCAATGTGATTATTAAAGAACATAATTATTTTACTCTTCCTTTTTTTCTGACCCTACGCTTTCAAATGTCATCATAAGTTTGATGACAAATATCTTTAAGTAGGTAACATGACAAATATTACTACTTACTTTTTACAGTTTATATAATGCGCTGGTACATAGGTACTTTGTTTCAGTTGAAGTTATTTTTGAAGTTCTTGAATATGCAATTGTTTTATTAAAGAGTAATGAAGTATTCAAATAAAGTAAATTATTTATTTGTGCCTTATGAAATGTAAAAATTCCTATAAATTAGTAATATTATTTCAACTGCGAGTTCCAATATTAACTTTTTTTTTTATTAACAGCCTGTCCAGATCCAGAACTATCCGAACTTCACGGAGTTAACGAATAACGATACAGCCGAAAAGTCCTGCCATTACAAGAGCGTGAGGTTACCTTCTGTCACGAAAGCGAATTCAGCAACGAAGATTTCATTGACGTGGTCCGTCATTTTGGCTGCGTCAATGCAACTGCTCATAATTGCACGGTAATAAAGAAAAACTTTTCAAAGCCAATGATTTTACCTTGTTTATTTCTCAAACCAACAAACAAACAAAGATGGAGCTCTACGTACATTTCAAGTGACGCAAAAACTATGCTCAACTTATTGTAAGAACACTCACTCACGTACACATTATGCATGCTTAATCATTTGCAACCAAAAACATGGTTTTATGTGCATATGTGTGCATCCGTCAGTTAACTTTTACGGACTGATAAAGAAAGTAAGAAGTGTGCGTGTGGGCGTGTCAAGTGGTTGAGCACGATTTCGGCATCACTAGAAATGTACGTAGCGCTTCGTCTACCTTTTTTGTTGGTCTGAGGTTTATTTTCGGTTTGTTTTTACACGAAGAGCTTATTTAAATGTACAGCGACTCAAACTCTTGAACTCTGATTGAGTGTTTTTAATATAATCTACATGGGTAGGGATTTTCAAGGCAAAATGTCAAATTCTCTTTAAAATAATAAAGGAGCATTGTTTTTTTTTAATAATGCTCAAATATGTTGCAAAAATATTTTTTCTTGCATTATTATTTTGCTGTTACGTTAAAATACAATTTTAATGTTTTATTTATTGCGAGTGTGATTTTTTTTCCTACTATAAAAAGTGTTTTTATTTTTTAATTTTTTAACATCATCAAAATTTGCTGCGAAAATTCCAAACTTACATAACGACATTAGTACACTATACTTATTATTTAGTATTATTTGGCCAAATTTGTAACGCGAGTTGTGTTGATAGTTATTTGTATAGTTTTTTAATTTGCATTTTTACTTAGCAACGTGCAAAATGCTCAGACTCAGAATTTTTTATGCATTTTAAAGACGCATATCTTTAAAGCTAAGCATGGGTACGTACTGTATAATATAGGGACAGTTTTTGATATTATATATTAAAAGCCAAATGTAATTATACTATTTTATGTCACTAATGGTGTTTTGTCTATGGCTGAGATATAATATACCATATAGGATACGCAGATCAATGCATATATTTGTAATGTAATTTAACATGTTAATTTTTTACTGTGGAGTTTTACAAAACATGACATTAAGTTGGAGAATTTTCGTTTTAATTTTTCTGAGAGTATTTTTTGTGATTTTTGTACTTATGAGTTTTTGCTCATGCGCCTGGATTTGTTGCTATAAGTGTACGTATTTCATTAACATTATACTAAATAACTATTTCAAATAAGAGATTGTATGTTTATATTGCTGTCCTAGCTATAGTTTAAACTGACTGACCTCTCAGTGTATTCCAATTTAAAGTGCCTTTGAAAAGTGATTCTGTTTTCTGAAGACATTTTACTCAATAGTATCATTTGAAACTTATATTCTGCTTGTTTTTATTACGTTGTTTTCTATCTGTCTTTTTCAACTATACATTTCAGATTTAAAAGAGTTAACGTTAGAAATTGCCGCCACAAATAGTGCAACTATATGGAATTGCAGTCAAATGAATTTAGAAGTTTGATGAAAATTACCGGTTTTATTTATGTAATCTATGCACCCGTCAACAAATTAATTACACTTAACATTGAAATAAATTAATCTATCGGATTTAAATCCATAAAATTATCTTTTGTTAGATCTCTTCACCATTATTCTGTCAAAAATGAGCTGAGACCTGCGGCCAGTCGGTTGAAGGTTTTTTATTATTAAATTTACCCTTCGTTTCTTATTAGTGGATAGTTATGTTCAATACATAAATATGTCGATGTCATTATTTCTAGCGATGTCAAATTATTGTTGATCGGATATAAAACTTTGCAACTCTGCTTCAGTAGCAAATTGAGTATGAAATATATAGATAAGCATTTAATTATAGGGCTGTGTTATATAAGCTCTTGCTGCGTGTATTTTTTGAGAAAAGCTGCGAATATTTTTGTATATTTTATAACGTTTCTATGTCAAGTAAACTACGTTTTTACAGTTCCAAATAAAACAAAATCTATAGTTACATAAATATGGTGTGTGCTATAATACCAAAGCAATGGAAAGTGATATTTATTAATTTGGTATGCAGGAATTATAAATACAGATAAAAAAAATTCTGTTTGTCAATCTGTTGTAAGTTATTAAACTAAAAGTACAAACTACTGATACATTAAATTAAACTAAACCCAAACAAATATTTGCATTATACATATTTGCAGGATAAATATTTTACTGTTTTTTTTAGAGTAGTTAACATTTAATTACACTACATACTTATTCGATTAGGTACTATTTCTTTGACGTGTTTGGAGAAACATTTTTCATTGCTTGGTGTATACGTTTGTGAAGGACTTGTTTGACACATTATATTTCTGTTATGTGGAAAAAAAATCGATGTAAGAAACGAACAACGTTTGAGTCATACTGTTTAGATGTTAATATTGCGTTTTACTATTTTTTTATTTATACAATACCTTAAGGTTTTAGCTGTAAGAATACGCTTAGTAACTAATTAAGGGTTTATTTATTTAAAAGTCAATATAATGTGTTTTATTACTTTGAGTATGCATTTTTATTGTTTTGTCAAAAATAATATTTAAATATTAGTAAATTGATATGAATTGGAATTTATTTCAATACTGTGGGATAGCAGTCCTTCCTGATCCTGTCGTTCCATTTATTGATGTATGAAAGAAGGGTTTTATATTACTCTCATAGATGGGCTTAGTTACTGGTGATAGTGGTGTGAATACACTGGAGCTGTTTGTTTTCTCTGTGCTATTATTTCTACTAGCATCACCACTTCGGTTACCTAGGTCGGTACTCGTCCCAGAATTCACCGTTGCTACCGTATTATTAACATTGCTTGGTACAGAATTTCCGAATCCGTTAGTGGGTGGTTGCGCAAATGGGTTCGGTCTTAAGGGAAACGTTTGAGGTTGCTGTCTGTGAGCTTCTATTGCTTGCCAATTTATGAACCAGAACGGTTGCTTGTCTAATGGCAGCTTGCTGAGTCTGTCAACTAGGTCCCTGTCGCCAAGGGCCTCTATGGGCAGCCTTTGCGTGGTTCCTTCGCCAAATCTGAAACAATTTAAAAACTATTGTCCCTTTAATACGTAATAAAAGCTTAATAAAGTAAGATTGTTGGTTCGCTTCATCATTGTTATGAGCTGGTGAGCAGCCCCACTGCAGAACATTGGTCCATTTCAATTTGGAAGGATTCTCTAATTGCATATGGTTGCAGATTTTGTGATCGTAGTAGTACCACCAAATTATTTGTAACTTTGTCGCAATGTCCATATATTCCACGAATGTGTCTGGGCATATTAGCCTGGTTCAGCAAAATCCGAATATTATGTACTCGGATATGCTATATTGCTAGGAATGAGGGTATAAAATAAAAGAAAATGCATAAAAGTGAAGAAAGATTTGTTGCGAAGAGGCCTGCCTTTGGTTGATTTTTGTGTTATCATGTATTCACTTACTCCTTACTGCGTTCTGTAAACGTTTTATAGCGTAAAGACTTTATAAAAATTAACAGAGAAATATTGATTTTCTTATAATAATTAAATCATGTAAAAGACAGTAATTCCAAACAATATAAACAATAATTCGCCATATAGTGGCGACGTAAGAGAATCCACTACCTCATATCACTCCTCGTTTGCTGAAAGAGGCGAGAGAGGGAAACGAAACAGCAGATAGGCAAAGGCATCAGCATCTTACTGATAAAAATCCAACACAAAAATAACCGGCCAAGTGCGAGTCGGACTCGCGCATGAAGGGTTCTGTACCATCGCAATACACGTTTCTAGTAAGGAAGCCCCTTTAATTTTTATTTTTATTATTTGTTGAGATACACATTCTTTGAAAATTTCAACTGTCTACCTATTACGGATCATGAGATACAGCCCGCTGACAGACAGACGGACGAACGGGTAATAGAGTACCCGTTGGGTAACCTTCGGGTACGGAACCCTAAAAAAACGCGGTTGCCTGCCAAACCTAGTAATTATGATAAACATCCACGTAACGGTAACGTGTTAACTATGACGTGGTAATCTTAAAAATATTCACTTCTAAATAAAGGCCTCCCCCATAGATTGTCATGCCAGATAGGCGGGTGGGCAAACGCAGTTTTTTTTAATAATTGGTTTTTATTTGGAAGACGCTGCTGCCCATCTTGTTAGTTTCCCTTTGTCTCCTCTTACAACACCCACGGGACGATATAGATAGTGGATATTCCGCCACCACATTAGACCACCCACCACTACACGATGAATTAACTGAAAAAAAATTATATTCTTTTACTATTTTACTTGATTTTGCTTCATCAACCTGTAGATAACAGTCCATAGCAGAACACGGGACTTTCCCATTGTAAGAAGCATTTACCGATCGAAGTACAAAACATCTCGCATATTTAATGCTGCTGTCGCCATTTTAATTATTTTACATCTGGCATAAGAGGGACATGCTAAAAGAAGTTAGTTATTCTTTACTAATTTGTTTGATACTGGCAAGTAAAGGCTATTGATACTGAATTTGAAAATGGAACACTAATTATTTCAATTTTTTATATTGGAAAATACTTTTCCCAATCAATCAGCTACACTGGTTGTAATTCAAACAAATGTACGAAATAGATATCGCGTAAAAAGCTGACGCATCGATGTCTATCAGTGTGATATCTTTGTATTATAAGTAAATATCATTGTTGTCTATGCCAACTTTATACCTAAGACCTTAGGTGACATCAAGTGCGCTGTTTTTGTGACTAACGTTTCTTGAATATATATAATTTAATAATATATAACAGGTAATTGTATCGAAAGAAAGGAAAGACGAAACAAAATAAACTTTTTTTAAAGAAAACTACAAATTATCATTAACCAATAAATGCGTGTCTTTTGATGATTGTCGCTGCTTCTTGTTGTCGTCCTGAATATTTTACATTAGGTGTTAATTGTTGATGGAATTATATCCACTTCCACTACATCTTCCTCGCTTCCGCAAAAAATTAACTAAGTCGCCTCTTAGGGTAACAAAATCAGATTGAGCATTGGATTCTAACAATATGTTGCTATTACACGACATATCATCCCTGTGGGTGTCTGTCTGTCTGCTGCCAGTTTCTCCAAATACAAATTAAATTCGCACAGAACTGTTAGCATGCTTCGGACGAGTTCAATACGTTTGGCGTCATGGGCGACACCAGGATTACTTTCAGGGAGGTGCATCTGCATCTACACATTATACTATTTACTAATATAAAATATAGAATATACATGTATTAATGTAGATAAATGTAATGTCAAATACAATTCCCGCGGTTATTTGAATATATTTCGATCGTCGAAAACATATGCGTAAGCATCATATTAGTCTGTGTCCGATGCCGCGCGACTTAGGCTCAATTTACATTGCGACGGAATGGAATGGAAGCGAATTTTTGTAACGTTTATAGTAAATGAATTTTATGTTAATTGCGTAACGTGCAAACTAGATATGATAAAAGTCGCGCGTCTTCCATGGAATTCTCGTTAATTCCACGGAAGACGCGCGACTTTTTATCATATCTAGTTTGCACGTTACGCAATTAACATAAAATTCATTTTACTATGTACAATTTCGTTACAAAAATTCGCTTCCATTCCGTTCCGCGGCAGTGTAAATTGGGCCATACTGTGTTCACAGGGAAAGAGTAGAAGAGGATACTTAATTTATTGACAAGGATGAACAAATTTGGACAGCAACCTTGACACCTTCAGTTTTTCTATGTATTTTCTATCCTGACAGGGGGGGTGCAAGTGCACCCCTTGCACCCTGCTGCCGGCGCCCATGTTTGGCGTCATATAAACTATATGACGTTGCGAAGAGTGAATCATTACAACTACAGATTACCTCGATTTAGGACAGTTTAAGAAGATTATGTATCGGCATTTTTAAGGCTAACGTACCTACTTATCAATGCTCACAACCTCACAAGTATGGATCTTGGTCAAACGACAAACGTTGCCTATTAACGAACAAAATAAATTGTAACGCTAGTGGAGCTAGTGTAAGTGTTATACGAGTAAATACTCGATTATTTTAAGTTCGAATACTTCAATAGATTCAGTTTTTTATGCTAATGTTTAATCTGTTAAGTTTATATCAAGTTGATGTGTAATAATAATAATAAACCTTACCGATTTCCAAGTTCGTCAACAGGTGCGGTCGTTTTGTTTTCTAATTCTGGGTATCCAATTGGTCGAGAACCGGCGAAGAAAGGTCGCTGACCGAACACGATACATGCGGATGCAGCCATAACCAAGAATTGGATAAAAGCCATGACCTATGAACAAAAGTTATATGAGTAAGAATGGAATTTTCCTTATTCTCAGTTAAACATTCCTTCCTTGAATATTTTCAATGTAAAGATGACGCTTGGACTTTTGTCGACACTGAGTCAAATCAAAGAACTTGTTATCCTCTAAAAAAAAGGTAATCAATATAGGTAGGTAGTAATGCTGCTAAACAGGATAAAACTAATTAAAATTACTAAAGTAATAAAGTTTGACAGATGGGCTTAAATAGTGTCGTGCATACGTTTCGGATAGTGGTGTTCCCAATTTTTTTTATATGTTGTGATGGCATGGACATGAATGCGTCGTACTACAAGCTATAAAGCCGTCTCGGACAAGGGGAGAGCATAATTATAGTAAAACCTCTATATAAAAACATAACCCTTCCTTGGCTGTCGGGTAAAAATCAAATGCTGTCCGTTAGTCTCGCTAAAACTCGAAAACGGCTCGGACGATTTTGATTAAATTTTTTATGTGGAGTAGGTCGCCGGGTGGTTTAGATTCAATAAAATTGAAGTGTCTGTTTGTAATGTCCAGATAACAGCTTTTTACTAATTGCATATGAAAGTATATACGGTACTTATAACAAAAATACAATTTTTAAATTTTTTATCTATCTGTCTTTTGTTCCGGCTAATCTCCGAAACGGCTGGACCGATTTTGACGGAACTTTCACCGGTAGATAGCTCATGTTATAAGGAGTAACTTAGGCTATTTATATTTTAGAAAAATAATTAGGGTTCCGCGCAACAAAATTAAAACCCTGATTTACACGCGGGCGAAGTCGCGAGGAACAGCTAGTAATATAATATATATATATATATAACTTAAATTAAAGTTTTTAAAAACCCCCGAAACAAAAGAAGCTGATGATCTTCGAACGGCACATTCGATTAAGCCACCTTTCAAACGAAAAAAAACTTAATCACAATCGGTTCATCTGTTCAGGAGCTATGATGCCACAGACAGACACGCATATACACAGATACAGACTACAAACTTATAACACCTCCCTGTTTTCGTCGGGGGTTAAAAATAAAGGGGATGGTCATCACCAATACGTCTCAGTCACGGAAAATTTATGCAAATGGATATTTTATATGCGAAGTACAGTATTTTGTTTTGTTTAATAAACGTACAAAAGTAATGACTCAGTTTCGTTTAATACCGTGGCATACATGTTGAATTCGTACTGCTCGTAAATCCATCACATAATCGTTAACAAGAACTGTATAACGTGAAGTGATTTTTAAAATTATTTTATATGTTTATTTATTCATTAATTATTGCAAACATCGAAACAGAAAGATCGAAACTTTGGGTCGGCTCTACCGGAGAAGGAACACGCTCTCACAGAATACCAGCGTACTCGTAAAATAGCAGCTTAACACTGCTATGTTTCGTATGGTGAGTGTAGAGAACCGGAGACCCTTTTTACTGGAAAATAGGCATTCCATCTTAGTGCTCACGGGTGACAACTGACAACGCATCTGCATTTTGATTCTTTATTTAGGATAGATGTAGATGTCTATGGGTGACTGCAACCACTTAATATCAGGTGGGTTGTGTGAATCGTGGGAATTCTCTACCAGTCAACTTTGGGTATGGTGAGAATCTGTAGTAGGTGCAATAAAACAAATTAAGTAAAATTAGCTCTTACACTATTATCGCACATTAAAATCAAATATTTAATCATCACCATCACCACAACCATCATCGTCATCATCACTGATAACACAGCCTTTTTAATCTACAGTTGAATAAAGGGTTTTCCAAGAATGCGCTATAGTATGTGCCATATCGATTGAGAAAACGGACAATGACCTCAGATATGAGCCGAGTGTCAAAAGGCGTAACTTACAAAATCTCAATTTAGATGTGATAACAATATTTAAATATTGATATTATTCCCACTTCTAGGTCAGCACATATGTTTTGTTTTTTGTTTCTTAAATAATATTGTCTGTGGTTCCTATAAACATAGTAAAATCTTACGGTACATCGCGAAAAATGTGTTATATTTTATATTTCAATTTATGGTAAGTAACGCAGCAATTCATTTAATAACAGTTTCATATTAAAAAATATTTGAAGCAATATAATCACCATATTGAGCTTTTGCAATTCATCCCTTTAAAATAAACAAAACGCGCGTTACGTCAGTTCGTTCTAAAAGAAACGTGACAATGGCAGCCAGAGATGCGTCACCTTTTGGGCCGGTCCGCCATTTTGTTTTCATTCGTGTTCGGATAGCGCTTGCGTGTGTACGTCTCGGTAATTCATAGCATTCATTGCATTGTTTTAGTTGAGTTTTACTGTTAAATTTGTTATATCGTTAAGTTTTTGTTTTTGAATCTGTTATATTAGTTTTACTGTGACGGTCGTTACTAAATCGACATGAGTTCAGGAGAATTTGGTGAAGGACCCGGTCCTTCAACATCAGTGAAAGAGACGTCGCCGACCCATAATAAACGTAGCAGGTACGTACAAATAGGTACAAATGCGACGACGTAGCCTTTCTATTTCTTAAAGCGCCTTTTATGACCATGTGGTATTTATTTTCTAAAACAATATGTATTTATGTGATGTAGTACTATGGTAGTATATTTTGTCATTTATTTACAGGCCCATCTTCTGGAGCACTTTAACGTCACCAGTAAAAGAGAAAACCTACCACTTTGTCGGTCGGGGAACAAGAGATTATCATTAATGTATACAAATATGTCAAAACACCTGGCCCGAAGACGTGTATCCTTCAAACGTTAATATGGTAGAAAAGGTTTCGGAGATCTCAGGAGTCAAAGAGCACTATATATCGCATTAGCGTGTATAGAGATTCCATAAAATACCAGAAAAGGAATAATTAATAAAAGAAAAAGTCTGTAATTGATGTTGGACGATTTTGATAAATCGGCTATAAGAGCGAAAGTGCATCAGTTCTTTCTTGCAGGAGAATTACCGACTTTAGACAAAATTTTGCTCAGTATAAATCAAGATGACCAAGCAAACTTGAGCAAAACTTCCTGCGACGTGTGTTGCGCCATTTAAAATTCAAATATATAAGAAAACAGAAAAGTGGTCAATAGATCGCCCAGAGATATCTGTGGCGTACCAGATATTTGAGAGAAATACAAATATTAAGAAACGAGGGACGTAACATTTTTTACCTTGACGAAACATGGATTAACGCAGGTCATACTATGGGAAAGGTATGGAAGACACCACAATTGAATCTTCTCGTCAATCACGGTTAGAAGGCTACTCTACTGGCGCGAAAGCCTTCTGCAAAGGAAAGCGATTAATAGTTGTACACGTTGGCAATGAAAATGGCTTTTTGAGGGATGATTGTATTGAATCATCATCTACTGGTGACTACCATGAGAGTATGGACGCTCTCCATTTCGAGGACTGGTTTAGAAAAGTATAGAAAACTGCAAAGCGGCGATGTCATAGTTATGGATAACGCTAGTTACCACTCCAGACGTTTAGAAAAACCCCAACAATGTCTTGGCGGAAACAAAATATGCAGGAATGGCTAGAATCTAAACAGATCGCATACGTGCCTCGGACACAAAGACCCACTTAATGGAAAAATAAAGGCAGTTAAAGATAACTATCGAAGTTACGTCACCGACGAGATGCATAAAGAAAGCATCACAGTGGTAAGGTTACCTTATCACTGTGAGCTTAACCCCATTGAACTGTGTGGGCAGATGTGAAAGGGCACGTTGCACGAAAAATACAACTTTCAAGTTAAAAGATGTTAAAATTTACTTAAAGATGGTTTAACTCAAATCACGCCAGATAAATGGAAAACTGTGTTCAGCATGTCCTTAAGGTTGAACAAAAATGCGTGGCATGGATGATAGAATTGACCAAACTGCAGATCGCTTTATAATTAATGTTACAGATAGTTCATCAAGTGAAGATACGAGGATGATTGTAACTGAATAAAATAAAGTTCTTATATAATATTAAAATAAAGTTTTATCTTTTGCATAAGTACGTACTTATTCGGTGTCGTTATCACTGAATCTTTATATGTGTTATAAATTAATGTTTTTGTTGTTAAATGAATAAAGTACTTTATAACAATAGATGATTTTTTTTCTACAGCGATCTTTCACATAACTTTTAATAATAGTTAATAAATATATATTATATCAATCATTATAAAAAATCATTATAAATAAAGAAAGTACTACATAAAATGTGCCTATATTGAAGGTTTGTAACCTGGTTAAACGACCGAAAGGTCATTGTCCGTTTTTCTCAATCGATGGCTCATAGGTTATAGCTATGCTAGGATAAGAGTAGTGGCGCTGTAGACATGTTATTAAGAAATTCTATATTAATGGAACCTTAGAGCAACACGGCACCGCGGGCGATAACAAAACAAATGGTAAAATTAAACATTTTGTACAACCGACTTCAATATAAATAATTAAAAATTTTGTACAACCGAATTCAATATAAATTATTAAGAATAACTCAAAAACTATTGGTCAGACCTTGATCAAATTTATATGGGACCATATGAGAAGTACCAGCTTTCAAATAAAAAAAAGAATCATCAAAATCGGTTCTCCACTTCTTCATTAGCTCATCAGTAATCGAGGTCGTACATTAATATGAGATAAAGGATATATATATATATATATATATATAACCTAGACTTAAGCATTGCTTTCTATCTGTTCTTGAAGTTTCATCACAATTGGATAGCCATTGAAAAGATATAAGCTCTGACAGACAGACAGACGGACTAAACATTTTTAAAATGGTTGTATGTCTTAATCGCATGCAAATAACCCCCTGAGCTTAATAGAACCCTGTTATTTCAATATTACAGACACTTCAATTTTATTTATATGTACTTATAGATGTTCATGTAAAATCAAAGTGTTGGAAGATATTCGTATATTTTAATAAGTTTAAAAGACTTGTGATCAAAGTTTAGGCCTTATTTGTGAATATTAGTGAAGAAACAATTTTCTTATTCATTTGGCGGTCAATTGTTGTTTTATGTCATATAGGTACAGGCACAGAATAAATAATAGTACGTACAGGTAAGTAATGATAAATATTGAAATAAGCATGTGTAGTCATTTATAAAACATGGCACGATTTTTGTTATTTTTTATCTCTAAAACTATATTCCTTATTCAATTTCCAATAACATAAAAATACAATTAGAATGCAAATATAACTTACGGAACGAATTTAATTCACAAACAAACACCTTGGCGCTAACACGACTTCCAACAGACTGGTTTGTCCAGCGTTTTGTAAAACCATAAATAAAAAAATCTGAACTTGTAAGTATTTAAAATGCGGGTTCTCTGGGTTTCCGTTACAGTAAAGTTTTGTTTTTTCCTTAAAAAATACTTAATATTTTACAGGGACTTTTGAACTATGTTAACATGTTTATTGTTCACAATATACAGACGATAATTGGGTTTTTACAAAATTTTCCTTTATAATAAATAAGCAAGGAGTAACCGTGTAATGCCGGTGTAAAATTATCCGTGGTGGCTTACGTGGTAGAGCATTCTGCAGCTATATTACTGGTATAGTTGTAGCACGAATGGGTCGGCTCGACCGGGGAAGGACCACACTCTCACAGAATACCAGCGTAAAAGAGCAGCTTAACGCTGCTTTGTTTCGTATGGTGAGTGTAGAGAACCGGAGAGCCATTTTACTGGAAATCCATCTTAGTCCTCACGGGTGACAACGCATGTGCATTTTGATTAGTAATCGAGGATAGATGTAGATGTCTATGGGCCACAGCGTCCACTTACCATCAGGTGGACTGTGTGCTCGTTTGTCACCTTTATTCTATAAATAAAATCCACTACCACATTACGTCTTATAGATTTCGTGAAAGGCGTCAAAACGGGATAAAATCCGCAAAATTAGTTTTATTTAATGTATAATATTCGCGTAAATTTAAGAAATCATCAAAGGATATCTAAGAAAATATACGTAAGTGGTTTGCATATAAAGCATTTTTAGGGCGTAAATAATTTACGTATAAATTCTTAGGGCTCTAGGGGATTAAGTTTCGTCCAGAATAATTTGGACTAAAAACATAAGCAGTAAATAAAACAACTGGACGCTCGACCAGTCTCCATCCCTTTATTGTCGACTTACCACGTATTTGAACCAAACGGCTTGCTAAGTCTTTCGACATACAGGGTTATTTTGCAATAACCGGCCCTAATTTGCAGAGAAGGTTCAGAATAAGTAATATAGGCAAATGGCAAAGAAAAATTAATTTAAAAAACTCAAACATTATGTCCTTTTTATCTTTTAAATTCAAAATGCGTGGTAATGCATTATTTTAATTGATTAAAATAATGCATTACTATTATTATTAGTGTAGGTAAAAACGTTGTTGTCCATATGGACAACAACGTTTCAAAAACGTTCAAAAACGTTGTTGTCCATAAGGACAACGTTGTTGTCCATAAGGACAACAACGTTTTTACCTACCGACCGACCCTTACGAATGTGTGCAATCGTAAGGGTCGGTCGCGTGGTAATGCATTATTTTAATCAATTAAAATAATGCGTTTTTGCCTCATCAAATTGCATCACATTCAATTTGGGATAATTTCAAATAAAAGTAGAAGACTTAGTTACTCGTGCTTTCAAAAACTGTAATAACGGTATATCATTATTTATATATTTTAACTTAAGTTTAAAATTAGGCTACTCTTTGAAAACTAACCCTGTAAAGCAAAAGAGTAGATTAATTTGGTAGCATCTGTCTTTCCGTCCGGTTACAATGTGGGTGTCTTTAAGGAAAAAGTGAATAGGATTTTGTTAAGTGCTTTCAGTGCGTTTTGCCATCTTTGCTTACAACACTACTTACCATCAGGTGGGATATTTTAGCTTAGCAATGATTTATGGTAGTCATAAAATAGTACTGAACCTATCAGCGAGTAACAGAACTTGACTTAAAATCCGAGAAATTCAATCATTCGTAATTTTAGGACATGGCTATATTTTTTCAGTTTTTATCAAACAAGTATAAAATTATTAAAATTGCATAAAAACCTTTAATCAATCAATCAATCAATTTATTTATTCGTTTTCACAGGTAACAAGGTTGATAATGTTATAATTTTTAAGAGCATAATGCTGGAGTAGTCGAAACTTCATGACATTTTATTAAATAACAACTTGA
This sequence comes from Parnassius orleans, assembly GCA_029286625.1. Taxonomy (NCBI): domain Eukaryota; kingdom Metazoa; phylum Arthropoda; class Insecta; order Lepidoptera; family Papilionidae; genus Parnassius; species Parnassius orleans. Next base: position 1,908,536 of record JAGSMP010000092.1, read on the forward strand.
CGAAAAAACATGGTCAACGAAAATAGATCTGGAATTAAATATATTTTCAAATTTACCATATAACTAATAAATATTTATTAATAGACCGATACATGAAAGTATTTCTTCCATAATTAGTTACAATTAAAATTAAATGATATTTACATTACACAATTTATAAAATAAAATATATACTAGAACTATGAACCTAAAACTAAAAACCTTAAAAAAATATATTGTAATAACTAAAATATATTATTAAAAAGGAGTCCCTTTAGGCAAGGTTCCGAAGATACTGGCAGCGTTCCCCCTTTGAATAGCTAAACTAATTCTTTGTCCTTTAACCTTTTTGCTATCTCCTTAAAAAGCCCTATAGCGCTAGGACCCCACGGACCAAGGGTCTCGACACCGAATGGGACAAAAACATATTCGGAGCCTAGACCCCTGTATTTGCATGCTTTAGCTTTTTCAGCCGCTTCACAAGCCGCACCAGCTCTGTTGTTGGTTCCATGTAGATGGGAAGGGGCCAGTGTGTCTGAACAGGTTGCATCCCATACCAGCACCCGGCCCATCTTCCATGGAATCAAACTCATACCGTCCGGTCTCTTGCCATCGTCTCTTGCAATACCAGACGGCTCAAGTAGACTTGGCACGTTGACGGTGGCAAGGGACCGGCGTATGATATCGTTAAGTGCTGCATGTCTCGAGAAGCGGCCTGCACTTTTTTGGCATGACAGTCCGTGATGTCCTAGCTTGTCGACGTCACTGCCACACGGACATTTATGAGGAGCGCAGACCGGAACCCCAAGCCGTAGACAGGTTGCGATTCGGAGCGTGTCAGGCTCAAGAAATGTTCCTGTATTTGACGAAGGGTACGCGTGAAGCAAGTAGCCGGCCTCATGCGTACCCACGGCCAAAAGCCTAGCACGCGCCGAACCTGTACTACAACTCAAAAGATTGTCATAAGTCAATTTACAGTTTATGTCGTCCCAGCTCCTCTGTGAATTTGGAGAAACTGGAAAATTTTGACCTGGGCATGCAATTAAGAAAGCGTTTCTAGCTTCTTCCAGGACAGCAATCTCAAATTTTGAAGGGGATGCCCTTAAAATTTTACTTATGAGATTTGCTGAACTATGGACAGAAGATAGGAAGGCTGGTAAAGAGACGCTGGAAATTTTGCGAATCCCTAAACCACCATAACGGATGGGTAGGGATGCTTGGGTCCAAGATTGCTCGTTTAGGTGCATATTAAGAATCGATTCTAAACTAATTTTGATTAAGTTGTCTACTTGTGTCAAGAGATCTGGGTGATTCCAAAAGGAGCACCAACGGAGCACATACGTAAATTTTGGGACGAAAAGACAGAATTTTAAGATGCAAAATGCATAATGTGGACTAATTTCACGGAGACGGTATATTTTTAAGTATCTCCGTGAAATGTTTTTACAGCATACAAATGTATATATTCACAAATCATAAAATTAAATATAAATTAAACAAATCAAAATAACAGTTAAATTAAGTAAATAAAAGTCAAAACAAAATGATTAAATTACATACCTTGAGACTAATGTTTTCAATATTAAGTACAAACATACCTACTACGATAAATAATATTTTATTACTAGATTACTAGTAGGGAATAGAAGTAAGTATGCCTCGATTTTATGAACCTGCAAAAATATATAGAAACAATAAAGGTGACAGAGTTTCATCAATTGTAAAGCGGAATTCTAAATGCGAATAAGGAAAACACGATGTTGACCAGCACCGGTTTACATTCTTGAACAATTAGTTTATAATGGAAGACATCAAATGCTTGTAGATTATGAACCCAATAATTATAGTCTCTAATAGCGAATTTTGTATGTTGTTAAATAGCTTTATATTAATATTATTTCCGATACAATTAATATTATTTCCGATGAACTTAAGATTATGTCCTCTTTAATTAGTTTTCATGGAAACAGTGCAAGTAGTCTAAAGTAATTTATTTATTTTTGTTTGGGTCTTTCCATTCGCTGACTTACACCGATCTATTAACGTAATAAAAATTCCTATATAAGTATTTCCTAATATTATTAAAATAATTTATGTAAGGAAGCTTTATAAGTTTAGTTTTTTTTTAATTAAAAATAAGTAACAAATAAGCTTTAATGGACTACTGCAGTCCATGAACACCTGCAGCGTACTTCAAACAAAAACTCTGACGGCCAAGTTGGAATTCCTCATAACCTGTAACTATACCTAGCTCTCTATAATATCTTTCAGACCGGAACACAGCAGTGCAAGAAATAAGTTAGAGGTTGGTATCTACCCAGACCTACTCCTAATCAGAAAAGTAGGACCTAGGATATACTATTATTATGACTTGTGCCTTGTTCCTTTTAAGAGCATAACTTAAAAGGAACAAAGAGTGTTTGTATGATTACAAATAATAACTGGATGTATGTTCATGTGCAGTCTAAGTATGTAAAAACGCCCCCACAATACGAGAGAAGCATACTGTATGTACGTTTTTAAGAGAAAATGTTTTTCTCGGTCATGCATGTTTCGGCGTGATATTTTATTGTTGGTTTTCTATCCGGGCGGTGCAACGTTTTGTCCATATAAATGTATTCCTCTGTTTT